>CM057452.1:609632500-610832500 GCA_016271365.2 Neoceratodus forsteri
GAGGAGGGGGTTAATATTGTTTGTGAAATAGGCAGCAAGCCACCGCCATGTTCACAAACAATATCAGGGTTGCAAAGTCCCGCCCTGCAATGATGGGTCGCTCCCTCATTGCAGCGAATGGCTGACACTGCAATGACGAGGTGGCCCCTGATTGCAGCGGCTATTTTTTCACAAGTTGGTGGCAAGGTTCCAAACTAGTGCCACCGGCTGTGTCCCCCATTATTAGTAGACATCACACACACCCCAAAATGCCGTGCCGGTATTGGCCTCAACAGTGCCGCACCTCCAGAACCTGCTTCGGCACCAAGCTGATGCAATATGTTTCTTGTGCTGCATGCAAGCAAACATAAAAGAAACAAAGGGCACAGGCCTTTCTAACTCCTTCCCTTTTTCACCAGGGTTTTCTGCTGTTACTCTAGTGAGGTCTAGTATTCATTTTACACAATTGATCCCGCCCCAAACAAAATGACAAGACATACTAAGACTTTGCAATGCACCCCTCACTAAACAAAAAAAGCAAGATTAAAAGCACAGATTTACTTTTTTTTTTTTTTTTCACAATCCCCACTTGAAACAAAGTAACAGAGCTAACGGCACAGTTTTTTCAGCACAATCACCCTAAACCAAATAACAAGACAGTTTGAGACTTTACAATCCACTACCTCACCAAAACAAAATCACAAGTCTAAGAGCATTGATCTTTTTTTTATTTTTATTGCGATTGACCCCCAAAACAGAAATGTCTGAACTTTTTTATTATAATCAACCCCCAAAATAAGACTGAAATAAAAATATGTAACAACGTGCCACAGTGTATAATAATAACCCTGATGTTCTAATTTAATAATTAAATTTGAAATAGTACAAAAAAAGACTTAAGCCAAAGGACCGCGACCTATAACATAGGGTGACCTTCTACCTTACAGTGGATAACTCTCTGGCAGGCAGTTCAGGTTCCTGTTGTTCTGCTGGTCTTCCAGCCTCTGTGCTGTGCTGTTTCAGTCAGGTGTGTGTGTGTGTGTGTGTGTGTGTGTGTGTGTGTGTGTGTGTGTGTGTGTGTGTGTGTGTAAGGGTACCCTTCTTTGTTTCCATTTCCCCACAGCTGTCCTCCTCACTTGATTGTTTGTCCATCCAGCCTCCCAACTGGTCTAATAAATAGCATTTCTGATTTGTATACTAACACCTGAATGGGCACTGATGATTGGCCTGCAACATAATCCCACTGCTATGTTGCTCTCTGACTGCTCCTGAGTCCACCCACCACGCTCATGTTAAACAGGGAACCATGCCTTTAGTATTAGTTTGTGAGCAGCTCCCAGCCTTCCCATCCTGTTGACTGCCACTGATCCCAGCCCAAAGAAGTGAAAAGACCGTCCTGGTTCACTGGCTATCTCCTCTCACTCTTCAAATGTACTGGCACACATGCACAGTCCGCAGTCAGACAAATTTAAAATGTTAACCAAAAGCAATACATTTACTGTATTCAAATGCAGCCCTTACTGCACTGACCATGACTGTGAGTCCCATCGGAGGAGCAGCCAGCACAGATAAATGTAAAGTTGCTGCTGCTGAAATCTTTTTTTTTTTTTATACCTCGGGCTTCTTTTGAACATCTGTGATGTTGCTAGAAGGGGCATAGGAAGATGGAACACATATGCCAGATATGTTGGCCTGCCACAGCTCTGCAGTGCAAGTTAACTCAGTTAATTTGCCATGTAGAGCTGCAGCAAGCCAGCTGCATGTAGAAGGTTAAAGTTTGTCTGCCTTCTTAGTCCTATGACTGTTGCCTTAGTGCAATGAACTGTATACCACAGCATACCTGGCATATCGGTTCCTACGCCCTTGACATGGGTAACCACAGGAGGCAGTGCTAGCAGCAGAGGAGCTGTGGAGGGGGGAACATAAGCTTGCTCATTGAGGGCATGCTTGCATGCTATCACACTGGCACTCTAGCCATCAATGTCTTGGGGAGAGGATAAGTGCAGTGGTAGGGTGCAGTGGTTTATGGCTCTGAGCTATAAATCTGAAGACCTGGGTTTTAATCCCACAGCCCTCACATGCATACTGTGTGACCCTGAGAAGTCACTTAACTTCCTTGTGTTCCCAGGTTGCACCTGTAAACAAGCTTTCAGCTTAGTGTGTCTCACCTGGTTAAATAATTGGAATAAGTAAATAAATAAATGCGGTGGAAACACCCCTTGCCAGCATATTGAAGTGGCTGGTGGTCTTGGATCCTGCTGATAACTGGGCTCCACAGCATGATAATTGACACTGGAAGGGGACTGCCTCATAGGCTCCACCATGAAAGGCCGATGGCACATTTATAAGGTAGAAAAAGAAATGGGCAGACTGGATGGGCCTTGCGGTCCTTATCTGCCGTCAACTTCTATGTTTCTATGTTTCTATGAAGAGAGGGGTCCCATAGAGATCAGGAGTCCAAGGTAAGAGGGCTGGGAGGTTGCTGGAGGGCAGCTGGAGGCAAGTGCTGAAGAAAAGGGGGCAGAAATAGTAACTTAAAAAGGAATTATTCCATCTGCTGCACTATTCTGCTGGCTTTCTTTTATATGAAGAAGGAATGTGTCATAAATGCTGTATATATGACATACACTGGTTAGGGCAAAGATCTGTTAAAGGAGAAGTCCACCCAGAATGTGCAAAAACATATGTTATGTAGAGTGTTTTGATATGTATGTTAAGTCTTAGTGTGTCCTTCCCTCTGTCTGCTATTAGGTGTTTTTCCTAAATTAGCCTGCTGGCTGTATGGTAGTTTTACGACCCCTGGGGATCTCCATCACAAATAGGTTTATTGGCTTTCTTTCTCCTACGATGCACCCTGGTTCATGTGACAATGATGTAGCTATGCCCCTAGATTTAGTAGGGTCTGTCACAGCTCAGCCACAAAGATAATACTTCTTTCAGAGAAGAAGTCACATTGCTACATTTTGGGTGAGTGTAATCATTATTATTTTTTGATATTAGTACCTTGTCCTATTATGTCACAACCTATAGGGTGATGTTCAATTTTTGCTACTTAGTACTGGTGCAAAAACTGAAAGTGACTGAGAGGAATAGAGTAAACAGTGACATGATTCACACACACTCACACACACACACAGCAGAGCACAGCAGGACAAGGTACTGATATCAAAAAATAATAATGATTACACTCACCCAAAATATAGCAGTTTGTCTTCTCTGGAAGAAGTATTTTCTCTGTGGCTGAGCTGTGACAGACCCTGTAACACTACACTGCCTTACTGCAGGGGCAATTAGACATCACACCAAAGGGCACTCTGGGAAGACTAGAGGCCATAAAAGAAACCAGAATGGCAACCTCCAAGGGCAATAAAACAGTTAGGGAAAGTTAGAAAAAACATCTCTCACAGCCAGAGGAAAAGAAAATGCTGGGAACTGGTTAGAACATAGAAAAAAAAGACTACTACATATCTTTTTCTGATTTTTAACATGGAGTTTTCCTTTAAACTGAAGTTGAGATTCAACACTGGTTTTACTGTGTGACCTCCAGAAAGTCACTTGACCCCCCAGTGCTTCATTGCTTCCCTATATAAAATTGGATTGAACTTAACCCATTCTTACTGGTAGCGCCATATGGCATCAGAACCATCCATTGCTTAACCCAACCCAAAATGACCGCACAAGATAGAATAAGTTTTAAGCAGGCTTCCCCACTAAAACTGAGGTGTTGCATCATAGAAGGGCTATCATAGGTATAGCAACTGTAACATTAAAACATATTGTAATACTTGTCCTGAGATGGACTTGCTATTATTTAGTGTTTAATGGGAATACCAATGACCAGCAGAATAGCTGTGTTGGAGACTGACTAGTATAATGGGCAAATTACTGATTCCCCACCTCCTCCCTTTAAATAATAACCAATCTGTCCATGTTACAGCGTGCAGGTTTAATGTTGCTTAAATTCCCTGTGCTGTGGCAATAAGGGAATCACTCCCTCAATATCCTGACCCGACTGCCCGCCAGAGATAGTCCTGACTGAAACGACCATGTCTACTCTCCATCCCGATGACTCCTGAGTTCCATCTCACCGTCTCTCTCTCTCTCTCTCTCCTTACTCTGTTGGTGTCCCCATGACTCCTGAGCAGCCACTGTCACTGGCTTCTCTCCAATCACAATCAACTGCTCTTCTGACACCAGACCCTCCAAATAAATTTCCATGCTTTGGTGCCTAAAGAGAGTGTGCCAACACCACCCGATGATGTGAGACTGCAATGCAAGGAAAAAAATGAAATGTTTCATGTTGATGTGATTGGTTGGGGACTGGGATGGAGGGGAGGAGACCGGATGCTGGGGAGAAGGGAGGTTAAAGTAGGGGCAGGGAACCAGGCAACAGGAAACACACAATAAAAAAAACACAGAGAAACAAATGTGAGCCAGGAGCCAGGCAGCCACAGTACAGGGGTCGCAAACGGAACATAGGGGTTGCAAATTCAACCCCTAGTGACCCCTACATGACACCCCTGAGTGTGATATTAGGGAGTTGGAGACTCTTCCCACTTCAGTCTCTGCTATAGCTGGCAGCTGCTTAGAAGAAAGTCCAAGGGAGTGTACCATTCTTCCAGGATTAGTAAACAGTACATATTTGAAACAAGCATTAGTGGGGGACTGAATCCTTGGAGAAGTCACAAAAAGCAGGCAACACTGACCCGGATCCTCAGGAAGAGGGCGGGAATAGCAGGGTATTCCAGAAGGATGACTTAATTTACAGGGATTTGGTACCTCAGAGTGGTGCAGAGGACTGGCACGTGTACAGACAGCTAGTAGTTCCTTGGAAATACAGGCAGCAGCTACTGAGCATATCACGTGACATTTCTCTTGCTGGACACACTGTGGTGAGACAGACTAAACAGAGGGTGATATAAAACTTCTATAGGCCAAGCATAAAAAAGGTATAGCAGAGTACTGTCACCCTTATGACAAATGTCAGAGAATGGGAAAACCAAGGAGATAAGTAGAAGGCAGCTTTAATTCCTTCACCAATAATAGAGCTGCCCTATAATTGGTTAGCCATAGATACTGTATGACCTCTGAGTGTGCCATCACACTGCGAAAAGATGCACATTCTGGTGGTGATGGATTACATCACCTAGTACCCCAAGGCTGTAGCAATGTTCTCCATTGAAGCAGAGAAGGTGTCAGATGACCTGCTGGGTTGGATTTCCTCTAGAGGTTTTATCTGACCAGGGCACAGACTTCATGTCCACCCTAATGAGGCGTTTATGGTAAACTTGTAGGGTGCAGCAGCTCTATGCTTTACCGTGCTACCTCAGACCAATGGCCATGTTGACTGATTTCATTACACACTTAAGACAATGCTTAGTACTTTTGTGGAGCAACACAGACATAATTGGTTGAAGTATTTGCCCCCAAAACAGGGAAGTCCTGCTGCGGTCTACAGGACTTTCACTCTTTAAACTCCTGTATGTATACCAAGTTAGGAGACTCCCAGATTAAGGATGAGTGGGAGGGAGCGCGTGCCACTCCAAGGAAATCTGTTGTGGAGTATGTTCTAAACTATATGTTCAAAACTTCAGGGAGAAGCTAAAGGAATTCATGGGCCTGGCATGATCGAGCCTGGCAGCTACACAACACAAGCAGAACAACTGGTACAACTGTACAGCCAGAGATAGGATATATGCTGTGTTAGGGAAGGTAATGACAGAACAAGAGGCAGACAGCATTGCAGGGTCCATTTGTGGTAGTGAGATGGGGGGTAGGGGAAAAGCGAACTATGTTGCGGAACTGCTCAGCAGAAAGTGCAAACCCAAGGTTTATTATGTCAACATGATAAAATCCATGACCTTATCCTGACAAGGCAGAGATGGTTACGATGGTTTGCAGTCATGAAGATGGGGGTGGGGAGGAGCCACTAACAGAAATACTGGAGGAGAGACAGGGGAACCTTGAGTAGATTCTGTTGTACTCTCACAGCAGATAATGAAACAGGTGAAACAAATGGGGGGGGGGCATGCATTATATCAGCACTTTATTCTCACCAAGACCCACACACAAACCAGTTGCACAACACCAGGTAGACAAAGGAACGAGGACAATGACAGAGGCAGCATACCTATAGAGACCCTGAGAGTGAAAAATGTCACATGAAGAAGGAGCTAAAAGAGTTGCTGAACCTCTGAGTTATCTAAGTATCCAACAATCCATGGGCCTCCACTTTCATGCTTTATCCCTAAAAAGGATTAAGCAACAAGGTGCTGTGCAGATTACTAGAAGCTTTTTGTCTGTGTATATTATTTTTATCCCTCCTTGCCACATACAGCCGCCCACTCCATTGGGCAGCCAGCCATTGCCAGCCATCTCCTCACCCGTTCTGCTGTCCTGCTGTTCCCCACCACCCTGCTGACCCGGATGTATTTCTTCATCCGGGGGGCCCCCCTTTCCCACCAGGGGCCATTGGGAGGGGAGACCGGAGTATTCCTAGGCACTCCCTTGCTTCTGTGCCAGGCAAGGGTCTGCAGTTTTGGGGGCTTCCCGGCTTTGCAACGTGGGGAGGTGGGGCCGCCATCATCTGGCCAGCATGGGTGCCATTTTCATGTTTTTCCTTCCATGTCTACAGCACCACTTCTTGTTGTGCTCCTGATCTCCACTGGGGGCTGCTACAGAGTGTGGCAACCCCTACAACCCACCTCAGGAGAGGAGAGCAGTGCTCCAGATGCTCTATCCTCTCCTTCCCCTGCAGACCCCTGGCGTCCAAAATCTGTTCCCAAACCCAGGTTCCCAGCATGGCATGAGGTGTGGCATCCAGCACTTCAACCCCCAGCACCACTGGGCCAGCACTTACTGGAAGATTAATGCTGTTACAGAATTTCACACATATCCAATGCTACAGGCAGACAAGATATCAGAAAAGTTAGGGGGCCCAAAGTACCTAATGTCTATTGATCTGAAAAAGGGTTATTGGCAGGTTCCTTTAACCCCTGAAGATAGTGAGCAGGCAGCATTTATCATTCCATTTAACCTGTACAATTTGCTGGTCATGCCATTCAAAATGAAAAATGCCCCAGCTGCCTTTTCAAAGGGTGGTCGACCAAATGTTTTCTGGGGTACATGACTTTGCTGAGGCCTACATGGACGATGTCACCATATTTAGCCGCACCTGGGACAAACACCTCACGCATATGAGAGATACTCAGAAGACTGCAAGCTGCAAAGCTGACTGCCAAACCATGTCGGTTGGGCATGCCAGAAGTTCCATACCTGTGACATGGGGGGGGAGACACTTCAGGCCTGAATCTGCAAAGGCGAAAGGTACACTGAACTTCCCAAGCTCACAACCAAAGAACATATGCAAGCATTTTTGGGGAGTGTGGGGTATGACAGGAGGTTTTTTGCTACTTTAAACACAATGGCCCAGATATTCAGACTGCACCGGGCAGTGGCACAAGCCTGGGTGCAATGCAACTGGGCTCCGCGGGGGACAGAACCAGACGATATTCAACGGTGAAACACCATGGCTCAGCACCATTGAATATGGCAGAGCAGGCACACGTATTGCACATGGCGCAGTGGCACTGAACCAGTGCAAGCCACAGAGAGGGAGCATGAGGATGCGCCAGCACAAGTGCAGTTGCACTAGGTGCATCACCCACGATATTCAGCCGGGGCATGCAAATGAGGCCATAATATATGCAAGGCACAAATGAGGCCATTTGCATGTCATTATGGCCCCATTTGCATGCGTTGCACAGGGCGTCTCGGTGAACTGTGTCTGGTGCCCTGTTTAGCTGCTGTCAAAGTCTAGGGATGGGTCCCTGGTGCCTATTGTAACCCCCTTCCCTTCTGTACACCCGATCGCAGACTGTTGTACATTTGAAATACAAACTGGTGGTCTAGTGGTTCCCTCCCCATATGCCCGATCGTGGGCTGCAGTAAAAATAAATATTAACCTGGTGGTCAGTGGTACCCCCCCTCCCCATATGCCCGATCGCAGGCTGCAGTAAAAATAAATATTAACCTGGTGGTCCGGTGGTACCCCCTCCCCACTCACCCACCCACAGGGGAACCCCAGCCACCCAGCATCCCCCATCATCGGCGGGTGGCAGCACCCCACCTGCATACCACCCAGCCACCTGCCGAGTTACAGCATACAGTATGATCTGTCGCCTATTGGTCCACAGTATGGACCAATGGAAAGCAGAACCATAATGTACTACACAGGACCAGATATGTGGATGAACGCTTCATTCACATATCTAGTCCTGTGTAGTACAGTATGGTCTGTAAGCCCATTGGTCCAAACTGTGGACCACTAGATACAGATTATACTGTGCGCTGTCATTTGCGGGCAGCTGGTGGTATGCGGGCTGGGTGCTGCCACCAGCCAATGATGGGGGGTGCTGAGTGGTCAGGGTCCTCTGTGGGTGGGTGGGGGAGGGAGTACCACTGAACCACCAGGTTACTATTTATTTTTACTTTAGCCTGCAATCGGGCGTACGGGGAGGGAACCACTGGACCACCAGGTTAATATTTCTTTTTACTACAGCCCACCATTGGGCATACAGGGAGGGAGGGGGGTCCACTAGACTACCTGAGAGGGTCCGGGTGCTTGTGGACGGTGTTCCTGCTGGGCGGATGGCCACCCATGGCTGGTGGCTGTTGTGTTGCGCCTTGCAATACAGTCGCCCACCTGTGGGTGGCCAGCATTTGAGCCTTGTATTTTTAGCTCAACTTAGAGCACTGGTGTGCGGCGCATGTAGGGGTTGCACCAGCATATGCATGGAACATCCCAGGCTGAATATCGGGATGTGCCACATATGCATGGGCACACCCCCTGCATCTGTGCTGCATACATCACCAATGCACCCCAGTGCGTCGGGGGTTGCGCCACGCAACCTGCCCCTTTGAATATTGTGCCAGGGCTCATTGGGGGGTTGTGCATGGCGCAACCCTGTTGTGCCATGCGCAAACCCTTTGAATATCTGGGCCGAAATCAGCTTCTTGCATTGATCTAACAAAAAGTAGGATGCCTAAAAAAGTGATCCAACAGCACCACAAAAAATGCACTCAACGTGTCTCAAGCCATAAGTGGCATGTTGCAGTAGTTACAAAAAGACAAGAAAAAAACAGTGACTGCAGAGTGAAAAATTTACTTTAAATGATCAACATCATACAAAAAGAGTCTGGTGGGAAGAAAAATCATGGTGCTTCACATCCAAGGCATGACACTTCATCAGGCGGCATACCTTGGATGCAAAACGAAGGGGTTTTTCTTTCCACTGGACTCTTTTTGTATGCTGTTGTTCATTTAAAATAAATGTTTCTCTTTGCAGTCACTGTTTTTTCCTTGGCCTTTTGTGACCATTGCAACATGCCACTTATGGCTTCAGGTACCTCCAGTGCAATATTTTTGATGTTGTTGTACTGCCTCAATAGGTTTGTTGTTTGTACCCACTAACTTTTCTGCGAGCATGCAGTTCCTGTGTTTATGCATAAAAAGGTGGACAAGATGCTTTGAGAGGGCCTTATGTCAACTAAAGTAGGCCCAATACCAGGCTCCAGGACTAGCCAGTCCTCCTGACTATGACCTAAAATTAATAGCACACAGGGATGCATCCAGTTTTGGAGTGGGGCAGTACTGAGCCAGGTCAGTTCAAATGGTGAACAGCACCCATTTGTATACTTAAGCTAGAAACTAATTCCAAGGGAAGTAACACCTGCCACTGTTAAAAAGGAGTGCTTAATAAGTTGGACTGGAGTGTTGAGGGCTGAGGCACTGGGAGCTTTACCTCTCACCATGCTGGCTACCCATGTTCGGAAATGAGCACTGGTTGCCAGGGGTCAGCCAGGGGGGAAGGTTGGGAGAGGATAGAGCAGCCACTAGGCAGCTCTCCTCTCCTCTCCTGGATTGGGGAGATTGGCTCCCTCAGCCTTAGACCACCACCATGTGGAGGTGTGATGGTGATGCAGGCAGGAGAAGGAGCTAGACACTAGGCCAGGGATGGGCGTAGTGGAGTCGGCTGGGCCAAGGCATGTGTACACACCTCCACGCATATGCCCGACCTTGTCTTGGGCTCTGGGGCTAAAAGTGGAGAACAGGTGAAAAAAGTGGGGGTTCCAGCTGGATGATGCCCCCAGGCTGGCTCCGGTGGTTTCACCAAGGTGGAAGTGGGGGAGGCCTCAAAGGACAGTGGAAGCCCAGTACAGACAGCTGACACAAGCCACCAGCTCACCAGGAGAGAGAAACACTTGTATAATACTCAGGGATAATACTCAGGATTTAGGACAACAGAAGGATAAAACCCATTAATGTTGCCCCAACTTCACAGTGGACGTAGCAAGTTACCATCTTTAATATATAAATTTAATTTATAAAACAAAACAAAAAAAAAACAGTGCTTAAATGTTTCTTGGGCTTTGCAGAAATAGCAGCCATATTGCGTGGCAGACAGTTTACTGTGGTCACAGATCATAACCCACTAACATGGCCACAGTGTATGAGCAGCAAGTATCACAAGTTTATTTGTTTAGTTTTTTTTGACCGGGTGGGGTGCCTAAGCATACATTTGCCTATCTTCAGGCATGATCTGGGAGCTAACAAGGAAAGAATTACACATAATGAATAGCAACAACAAACAATGCAGAATTATACAGGGTTCAAAGACGATATCACCAAAACAAGGTAGGTTTTGAACAGAACTAGAATAGGGAAGCATCATGTACAACAGGTAATATGGTACACAATATTAAAGTAGTCTCTGATGAGTAGTATGGATACACTGAAGATAGAATACACTTAGCAATAATACTAGATTTCAGGGTGAGCAGCAGTATAAGATTGCTCAACAGTAGGATATTTTTCTGGTGAGATCTAATAGGTGAAGAGGAAACCCAATTGGTAAAGACATGCGTGTACAGACAAATTAGCTTGGCTGTAGGTTTGGTGACCAAGAAGGATGAGGTACTACTGAGGTGTATCAGGCTATGGGCAGTTGCATTGGTAGCATTGGTCCAGCACTGGCGTACAGTATAAGCATTCAGCATCACAAAGGTTCCCAGAATGCCAACACTGATGGATCTAGCACTGCAGGAGTACAATATGAGCATTCAGCATCACAAAGGTTCATGGACTGCAAACGCTGATGGACTTTCCTATCATTTGGCACTGAACAGCCTATGTTCTCGCAGTGTGGTACAGCCACAAAGTGATGACATCAGACTTGGGAAGAGAGGTTTAGCATACATGTGTATAATATTTATGCAGAAAAAAATATGCTCCAGTCATTGCCTTTGTTTGAATGTTCTGCTCAACTGTCCAATCACTGGAATGTCTCAAGTGTGAATTTTTAGTGAAGGCTAAATGGCCTGAAGTCGTTGTGTCTCAGGAGTGACAGAGTGGCAAAGCTAGAGAGGTATTGCCTCTGGAAATGGGGGAGCACTGTGCATGCAGTGAAAGACAGGAGATGAGCTGATGCTCTGCATCACTTCATAGAGAATTTTAAACACAGCCATAATTCTTGTAAGCGCCAAGGAGGAACTCCATTTATGTATGTATGTATGTATGTATTTATTATTTACCAGGTAGGTGCACTAGACAATACAATGCTTATTTTCAGGCACCACCAAAGAGAAGTACAACAATAAATAAACAGTACTACAGTGGCACAATGATACAAAGTCAGGACAATCTTACAACAGCAAAGTAAATCATTACTGAAGTGTAAAAATGTATGTGCAGAGTGTCACAAACTCGCTCAGCCAGTCAGCCCTCTACTCCCAAAGTGCCAACCTCTGAGCATATGATTTGTGGACAGTGAACAGAACAAGGTAACCCTCTTGTGTGTTTTGTGTGTTCAAGTCACCTTAGTCTCAAGTTCTGGAGGGATTCAAACTGATAACCTCTTGTTAGCGTACCCAGTTATCAGGCTCAGATAATTCTGTCTTCAGGGGGCCAGATATCTTTGCCTACGGGCACCCAACCAGGTCTTTCAAATGAACCCTTAGAACTCTATGCAAGACTTTAGAGAACTCTATCCGTTTCCCAGTCTGGTGTATCAATAAGCCCATACACAGTGTTAACTGTAACCTTTAAAAAGCTCCACTTAAATAAAAAGAAATGTCAAGGCACTCCAGGCAGTTTCTGTTGTAAAATATATCTTTACTTTAAAATACCAAAACAGAACAGTAAATACAGAACAAATATCCCAAACACATACAATCTTAAAAACAAAACAGGTTTTTAAAGTACAAACTAAGCTCTCTTATCCACATAATACTTATCTCCTACAGTGCTGATGTTGTCCTTCTTCTCTCAGTCAGAAATAAAATAAAATGTGTCTCTCTAAGGCTTGCTCAGTTGGATAAAAGCAGTCCTGAGCCAGCCTCCTCTCTGAGGTCATTAAACTCCACCTTGGAGTATTAAAAGTTATATTTTACAGCACAGGATGTCCCAACAAGATTTAAAAAAATGATAAGTGACATACTCAATTTCCTCTCCTCAGGTTAACTGGTCAGAACTGGTTTTTGTTCTGCCACACACAAACACACACACACACACACACACACACACACAGTTTCTGAGATGTCCTTCCAAAGCATCCTAGGAATGTGTATTGGACTTTCCAAATTCGTCTGGATCCTTGTTATCTACACATCAAAGGTCTTTCTGATGTAATTCAAGGGCTCTCTGTGACACCCCTCCCAACACAGGTTCTTCCTGGAAACTATTGCAAGTCAAAGGATCTCCCTGCGGGCATTATAAAGTGGATACTTTGGTTCCTGCCTTCAAAGAAAATTTAACAAAGGAGTTGCATTTTAAATAGCTGCAGATTTAGCTATGTTCTGTTCTTTGAACTTATCCCTGTTTTTTTTTTGGATGTGTCAGTTCAGCAAGACTGTGGGTCTTCTGACTGCCCTTCCGTTACATAAATTATATGTAATACAAACAAATTTGATACATGGATCAGAATCAGTGGTTCAAGTGTGACACAGAGTAAACATCCTGAGTACAACTGAAAAAAGCATATAAAAGGCACATATAAATAGTGGTACAGGGTATCATGAGCAAGAACCAGTCCAATGTCAGTAGAATCTTACAAAGCTCATTCTTGATAACTGAGTGAATCTGATGTTCCTGAGATTAGGTGGAAATTAGTTCCAGAGCTTAAGGACAAAAGACAGAAAAAGCCTGCTCTCCCATATTTGTAGTGCATGTGGGTACTGACAGAAGAGACAGATCATTGGACTATAGGGGGTAGGCCTGATGAAGTTTGGTTAAAATACCAGCAAGGGTAGCAGGGGTACCTGAGATCTTCACAAATAAAATGATGGCATTTTAAAGGGTTGATGCTGGTTGGGTGGAATAGAACCAAGTCATCAGGCTATTTATTGTCTGTGTCAAGGATACAAAACAAGGAAGGAAAAAGAAGCAGAAGTAAAATCAGAGCTTGTAAATAAAGAGGTTTTAATTTGAGCTGCAGTGGTAAGAAAGAATCACCTTTTTCCTACTTGGTTAATGTTTATATGAGTATGTATATGTTTACGTATGTATGTATGTATGCATATATGTATGCATGTATGTATGTATTTGAAAATTGGTCACCTGGAAAGGCACACTGAGTGGAGGCTTGTTTCCAAGTGTGACTTAGGGGAAGAGAAAAGGGGATACACAAAATACATACTGTGACACAGACAGACAGTTCTGAGTGCTGTATTATATATTTTTTAATATAAAATGTATTAATGTCTCTGCTGAAAATTCAAATGCTCTAGGAATGACCTTACTCATCTCCCTCCCCCAGATTCCAGCTGAGAGATGAAAGCCATGGGAAATGGCTGACAGTATGTGAGTTCACACACACACTCAGTTTTTTTAGACACAATGTGTTACCTGGAAGACTTTAATCAAGGATCCTGTTTCTCTGAGTTAATTATAGACTGGTTTGAATTAATTTTGTTAAGAGGGAAATCATAAAAAAGGTTTATGACATTGAAGAAAAAAAACCACAGGTTATTACACAGAGGTGAGAGGTCATAAATGACCCTGTGAAGCCTGTATGAGGAGGGTACAGCATGAGATCAAAGAAAGTGTCATTTGAAACTTGAGTTATGCAAAGGTTGCAGAATTAATACTTTGAAATTGCATCCTGTGGTTGTATAGAAAAATATATTTTTTAGACATTTGACAGAGGAGGAGCTGGATGACCTCATCCAAAAGGGGTTGGCCAATACTGCTTGTAAAGATTATTCTCTTTTACTACAGAGAGACACTTTTTATCTGACACGGACCAAGAAAACATCTGAGCACTGAAAACAGGTATTTAGAAAGCTAGACAAAATCTAAACATAGTTGTAGGAATTGCTCTATTTTAAACCTTGTTTTGTTTAAAGATATGTTTGTCTTGTGATACAAGAGTTCTGTATTGTATGTTTGACGTATTATTATATATTTTAGTAAAAACTCTAAAATTAGAGCAAACCTGGTCTGTCTTTGAATTGCTTTCTTTTGCTAAGAAATATTTATGGTTAGAAGACAGCAGACATAGCTTGTATGGTGGTACCAAACTGGAAAGAGAAGCGTTTTAAATCTGAGGTCTTTATTAAAGTTTTAAAGGGTTCATTTCTGCATGCCTGGTTAGGTGCCTGTAGGCAAAGATATCTGGCCCCCAAAGACAGGTATATCTGAGCCTGTGCATTGGGTATGCTAGCAAGAGGTTAACAGTTTGAATCCCTCCAGAACTGAGACCAAAGGTTGATCCAAACTCACAAAAACAGACAAGAGGGTTACCTTGTCTGTTACACATGTTCACAAGACTATGCTCAGAGGTTGGCACTTTGGGAGTAGAGGGCCCGACCTGCTTAGAAAATCTGTGACAGATTGGTTGGCAGCGATGGCATTCATTTTGGTATCATAAGCTCTATTGTTCTGTCAGCTGAGACCGCAGACTCTCTTGCAAAGAAAGAAAAAGGCAGAGTATTACTTTAAAAAGGAAACAGAACTATATATCACTTGGCTTACAGTCGAGTTCCTACCTTTTTTTTTCTAAAGTGAAAAGTCAGAGTACCAGTAGTTAGGAAAGATGGTGTCCTACTACTGCAGGCTCACTGTAGAACAGTTAAAACAGTTGTGCGAGGACAGAGGAGTCCTATTCAAGGTGAATGCCAGTAAGCATAACCTCATAGAGGCCCTGACGGTAGCAGATACCCAGTGCAGGGAGTCACAGACCATGACTGAAAGGGACCAGACCTCGAGTGTGGCAGAACTAGCAGTAAGTGAGGGGTCCCGAGCCGATGAGGTGGACAGCAGGGCCACTGTCAGTGAAGGGCCACAGGGGCAGGGGAAGGTCACCAGTATCCTGAATCCAGAGGTACTCAAGCTGCAAATTGAGTTGCGGAGGATCGAACTGGAGGCAGAGCGACAACAGAGAGAAAGCGGACTGTGAGGCAGAGCGACAACAGAGGGAGGCAGACCATGAGGAATGTGAGCTCCAGTGAGAGGCAGAGGAGAAGAGAGAGAGAGTGAGAACTCAGAGCTGCAGAGGAGAGGAGAGAGGAGCACCAGTGGCAACACAAACTGGAGAAGCTACGACTCCAACCAGCAGCACTAGGGTAGGTAAGTGGCTTGGGTTTAACTGGGACTGCAGGACTGGGTTACACATTTAACTCTATATTAATAGCTGAGTTTAAGGAAGGGGAGGACATGGACTCCTTTTTAAATTCTTTTGAAAAAGTTCGTATTCAGGCTAAAATTCCTAGAGTGTCCTGGAGCTTCCAGCTATCCCCGCTACTTATTACCGGAAAAGCTTGGGATGTATTGGGTCAAATGAACAACGAAGACAGTGATGATTGCAGCAAGTTAAAAGCTGCACTACTAAAAAAGTTTTAATTAACTGCTGACTCGTACAGAGCTAAATTCTGTAAGCTCAGGAGAAGCCCTGATATGAGCTATGAGGAGCTAGCCATGAAACGTCAGTTTTTAAAACATTGGTGGGAGGGAATTGAGGCAAACACTGTTGATTAAAACTGAAAATGTGATTTTATTCAGAAAAGTTTTATTGGGCATGCCCAGCAGAGCTAAAAACCTAGCTAGAGGACCGAGATCTAAAAACAGTGCAAGAGGCTGCTGAACTCTCAGACTGATATGCCAAGAGCAGACCTGCTCTGAGAATGAATGGGGTGGGCGTGGCAGTGCAGAAAGGGAAAAGCACGCCTTCAGGGCAGCTAAAACCCTCACTGCCTCCACCGAAACCAGTTAGCCCCAGGTTTCAAAGAAAAGATTTCTCTGAAGTAAGAAATGTTTGTTGGTTATGTAAAGAAACTGGGCACATTGCCAGACAGTGTCCAAGAAGTGCAAGCAATAATACGCAAAGTAGTACCAGAAAGGAAGAGGGTTGTTTGTGTGTCCCTGGAAGCATGCCAGTGAACATGACAGAACACATGCACCCAGTAATAGTAAATGGTGTACAGACGCAGGGGTAAGGGACACAGGGGCATCCCTGATGTTTGTAAAGGGGGATCTGATACAGCCTGGTTAGCTTATCCCAAATAAATACGGGACTGCACAGGACTTTGCAGGTGAAGAGAAAACATTGTCACTGGCCAGTGTTCTCCTGGACTAGGGTGAAACAGGGGGAACTGTGCAACAGGTGGCTGTAGCTAACACATTAGTAGTGGATGTGATCCTGGGTAACAATCTCCAGCAGGGGTTGGTATGTGCAGTTACCCGTAGCCAAGCAGCCAGGAAAAATTGCAGTTCCCTGAGCCCCCCAGAAGCCACTGGGGAAGATACTGAGAGGTTGGTTCCCCAGCCTGTCTCTCCAGATGGGGAGACTGATAAAAAGGGGGTAGAAATTTCCCTGGTAGTGAGTGACCACACAGCTACGGAAGGTTACTCTGAAGATGGAGGGGTGACCAATTGTCAGAGGGTTAGGATTGACAGTGATCCTGAGGGCTCTGACGCTAGTGCTAGGGAACCTAGTTTAGTGACTGAAGGGGACTTGTCCCATGCCTTGGGACTGTGTGAGGGGTTTGCAGCTGCTCAGAGGAGTGACCCTAGTTTAGAGAAGTTGAGGGCTTGGGCAGACTTTGAGGGCACACAGGGAGGTGACAGCAGACATAAGGTTTATTGGGAAAATGGATTTATGTATACATAGGCAGTACAGACAGAGGGAGGGATGCTAGGCAGGCAGCTTGTTGTTCCCCAGGGGTATCATGAGCAGTTACTCAAAATTGCACATGATATTCCCATGTCTGGTCATCTGGGAATCACGCGCACAATGCAGCGGTTGGCCCAGAATTTCTACTGGCCTAACTTCACCCAGAAGGTGAAGGAGTATTGCAGGTCTTTTCACCGGTGCCAAGAAATAGGGAAGGCAGGCAAGAAAACCCAAGCCACCCTGATCCCCTTGCCCATAGTGGAGGAGCCATTCCAGAGGGTGGGAATGGATATTGTGGGGCCTTTAAATACCCCCAGCTCCTCAGGGAAGAGATTCATCCTGACTGTGGTGGATTATGCCACCCAGTACCCAGAGGCAGTCGCCCTATCCTCACTGAGGACAGACAAAGTGGCAGATGCCTTACTTGGGATTTTCCCCCCTGTTGGGTTTCCGCAGGAGGTAATGACCGATTGAGGGAGCTCCTTCATGTCGTACCTGATGAAATGTTTATGGGAGAAGTGTGGGGTGATGCAGAGATGCACGACACCGTATCACCCACAAGCCAATGGGCTTGTGGAACGATTTAATGGTACCCCAAAGTCTATGCTCCGGGTGTTTGCTGAACAGCATGGGAGGGACTGGGAAAAATACCTTCCCCACCTGTTGCTTGCATACAGGGAGGTGCTCCAAGAGTCGACAGGATTTTCCCCCTTCGAACTCTTATATGGACGCTAGGTACGTGGGCCTCTACACTTAATCTGGGAGGACTGGGAAGGCAAGCATGCCACCCAGGGAACTCCCATTGTGGATTATGTCCTTAGGTTTAGGGAAAGGATGAAGGAGATTATGGGGACAGCCCATAGTAACCTGCCAGCTGCCCAACAGAAACAAAAAGTGTGGTACAACTGCAGAGCCAGAGCTCGCTTGTACATGGTGGGTCAGGAAGTCATGGTCCTTATTCCAGTCCGGAAAGACAGTCTGTAGGCTGAGTGGGCAGTACCGTACAAAGTGGCTAGGAAGGTAAATGACGTGAACTATACTGTGGAGTTACCTGACTGAAGACAGACAGCAAGGATGTACCATGTCAACATGATGAAGCCATATGCAAATAGGGCTAACATGGTGTTCGCAGTGTGTAGTCATGGGGAGGGGATGGACGAAGGAGACCCCCTTAAGGATCTGCTGGAAGACAGTAAGCGGAAGTCCTCTGTGAAGGCAGTAAAATTGTCTCCCCAGCTGACCCCGGACCAGGTCCAGAAAGTAAGGGAGGTTTTAGCAGACTTTGCCCCCTTGTTTAGCGCCAAGCCTGGACTAACCCCAGTAGCAACACACGATGTGGAGACAGGGACACAGACGCCCATATGGCAGACAGCATATCGGGTGTCAGAGGCTGTCCAAAAGGACATTAGGAGGGAAGTGGAGGAGATGCTGGATTTAGGGGTAATCCAGAGATCCCACAGCCCCCGGGCCTCACCCGTAGTCCTTGTGCCCAAGCCAGATGGCTCAACCCATTTCTGTGTGGACTATCATGGACTGAATGCAGTCACAAAGTCCGACGCCCACCCGGTGCCCTGGACAGATGAACTCCTGGACAAGTTGGGAGGTGCGACCTACCTCATGACTATTGACCTGACCAAGGGGGTATTAGCAGGTAGTATTGACAGACAGAGATAGGGAGAGGTCGGCCTTCATCACTCCGATAGGCTTATTTGAGTTTAAAGTAATGCCTTTTGGAATGAAGAACGCCCCGGCCACTTTCCAAAGGTTGGTGAACCAGGTGTTGAATGTTACTGAGGATTATGCTGTAGCGTACCTGGATGACGTTGCCATCTTCAGTACCAACTGGGAGAAACACCTTTCACACCTTAGGGAAGTGCTGGGCAGGATGCAGAGGGCCGGGCTCACTGTCAAAGCCGAGAAGTGCCAGGTGGCCATGAGGGAAGTGGCATACCTCGGGCATGTGGTAGGGCCAGAGACAGCTCCATCCTAACCAAATAAAGATAGAGGTGATTCAGGCATGGCCCAGACGAAACACAGAAGCAGGTCAGGTGCTTTCTAGGGACAGCAGGGTATTACAGGAAATATGTACCCAGTTACAATGCCCTAGCTGCTCCCCTTTCTGACCTGACAAAGAAAAAAATGCCAAAGAAAATTACCTGGGGCCCAGCCTGTGAGGAAGCCTTTACCAGACTGAAGGAGGCACTGTGCAGTGCTCCTGTTTTGACAAGTCTGGACTATAACAAAACCTTTATAGTTCAGACGGACACCTCAGACATGGGTATTGGGGCAGTACTTAGCCAGACATCTAGCCAAGGGACAGACCACCCAGTTGTGTACCTGAGCAAGAAGCTTATTCCCAGGGAGCAAGCATACTCCATGGTGGAAAAGGAGTGTCTTGCCATAGTGTGGGCCCTGAAGAAATTAGAGCCATAATTGTATGGGCAGCATTTTGTGGTGCAGATTGACCACAACCCCCTGGTTTGGCTGACGCAGATGGGGAAAAACAATGGCAGACTACTAAGATGGAGTCTTGCTTTACAAGGGTATGATCTAAAAATCTTACATAGGGCTGGAGTGAAGAACAAGAACTCAGATGGGCTGTCTAGGGTCTTTGAGGAGTGAACTAATTTGGGAAGCTCATCCCATGTAGGGGATAGATCCCCAAAATTTAGTCTAGGTGGGAAGGAGTGTGACATAGACAGCCAGTTCTGAGTGCTGTATTATATTTTTTTTAATATAAAATGTGTTAATGTCTCTGCTGAAAATTCAACTGCTCTAGGAATGACCTCACTCATCTCCCCCTCCAGATTCCAGCTGAGAGATGACAGCCATGGGAAACGGCTGACAGTATGTGAGTTCACACACACTCAGTTTTTTTAGAGACAATGTGTTTCCTGGAAGACTTTAATCAAAGATCCTGTTTCTCTGAGTTAATTATAGACTGGTTTGAGTTAATTTTGTTAAGAGGGAAATCACAAGAAAGGTTTATGACATTGAAGAAGAAAAACACAGGTTATTACACAGAGGTGAGAGGTCATAAATGACCCTGTGAAGCCTGTGTGAGGACGGTACAGCATGAGATCAAAGAAAGTGTAATTTGAAACTTGAGTTATGTTTAAGATTGCAGAATTAATACTTTGAAATTGCATCCTGTGATTGTATAGAAATATATATTTTTTAGATATTTGACAGAGGAGGAGCTGAATGACTTCATCCAAAAAGGGCTGGCCAATACTGCTTGTAAAGATTATTCTCTTTTACTACAGAGAGACACTTTTTATCTGACACGGACCAAGAAAACATCTGAGCACTGAAAATAGGTATTTAGAAAGCTAGACAAAATCTAAACATAGTTGTAGGAATTGCTCTATTTTAAACCTTGTTTTGTTTAAAGATATGTTTGTCTTGTGATACAAGAGTTCTGTATTGTATGTTTGACGTATTATTATATATTTTAGTAAAAACTCTAAAATTAGAGCAAACCTGGTCTGTCTTTGAATTGCTTTCTTTTGCTAAGAAACATTTATGATTAGCAGACTGCAGACATAGCTTGTATGGTGGTACCAAACTGGAAAGAGAAGCGTTTTAAATCTGAGGTCTTTATTAAAGTTTTAAAGGGTTCATTTCTGCACGCCTGGTTAGGTGCACATAGGCAAAGATATCTGGCCCCCTGAAGACAGATATATCTGAGCCTGTGCATTGGGTATGCTAACAAGAGGTTAACAGTTTGAATCCCTCCAGAACTGAGATCAAAGGTTGATCCGAACTCACAAAAACAGACAAGAGGGTTACCTTGTCTGTTATACTGTTCACAAGACTGCGCTCAGAGGTTGGCACTTTGGGAGTAGAGGGCCTGACCTGCTGAGTGAGTCTGTGACACATGCTACAGACACAATTCGAAGTTACAGTACAGAGCAATCAGAGATCATTAAAATAATTACAAGAGTAAGTGCAAAAGGAATAATCAAGGTAGAAAAAATCAAAATAAGGCATTTCAGAACCCCTATACCAAAGTGAAGACAAATGCAAGAGGGGAACAGTCAAGTAGAAGGAAAACAGGAGCTGGGGGAGAGAAGGAGTTTCAGCTGATACCTGAGGGAGCCAAGGGAGGCAGTGATGCAGAGGAAAAAGGGTAATAGGTTCCAAACTGACAGAAGATTATAGGAGAAGGCTGACTGCTCAGCAGAGGAGCAGAGATGAAGAATGGAGGAGGTGTGAGGATCCCTAGAGTGGAGGGAGAAGGAGGTAGAGGTGATAAGGGAGAGGAGTGGTGAGAGGTAAGAGATTTAAGCTGGACCTTGGGAACCACTAGGATGCCCTCCTTGGAGGAGCAGAGAGAGCACAAGGGGTGGGCAGGGGTCAGGAAGTTGCTCAGGTAGCCAGGGCCCGGTCCATATAGCACCTTGCAGGTAAGAAGACCCACCTTGAAGGTGATCCTTCACCTCACTGGCAGCCAGTGCAGTTCACTCAGGACCAGGGTTGCAAGACAGAACCTTGAAAGGCCTGTCAGCAACCTGGACGCTTCATTCTACACCAGCTGCAGGCAATGCAGGAGCCCTCCACTGACCCCTAAGGTAAAGAACATTGCAATAGTCAAGTCTGGACATCACAAAAGCGTTCACTAGTGAGGGCAGATCGTCTGGTAGGGTCTAAGACTCAATTACCAGCACCTCTGTCTTATCTGGATTGAGCCTCAACCAGTTAGGGTACAGTCCAGTACTGGATCTCAGCCAGACACTTATTTAGTACCACCACTGCATCATGTATCCTGGGTGCAAATGACATACAGTTGGGTAGTATCTGCATAACAGTGAAACCCCACACTGTAACATCTGATGATCTCACCCAGGGGCAGCATGTACACTGTGAACAGCATGGTCGAGAGAATCGAGCTTTGGGGAACTCCACAGGGCAGGGACTTCAGGCAAGAAGAGAAAGTCCCCATCACCATCCTCTGCATCTTGCCTGTGAGGAAGAACTCAAACCAGCTGATGGAGGGTCAACCGGTGGGCAGGTGCTAATGGAAGCCGAGACGGTGGGTCGTGGGGACTTTTAGGTGGGGGTTGTCTTCAGATCACTCATGGAACTCTGTAGCTTGCCATAAATTTGTCCCGGCCCCTAGGCTGGGAGGTCTGGAGTCCTACTGAACTGTAGTATCGGAGGAGGAGGATCAGCTTAGAACTTGGGTCATGGTTTGACTTTTATATTTCCTTATTTTGGGCCTCATTGTGTTGTGTGGGCAGTGAGACTGCCCTCTGACTGTTTAAACTTCAAAGTAAATCTGATATTCTTCAGAGGAATACATGAGAGGTATCAGCTGGAAGATTGTTTTATATAAAACTCCTGAGGAGGTGGGAGCTCCTCAGGCTAAAATTATAAAGCTTCAGAGACTTTTAATGACTGCCTATATTTGATTATCACTTTCCTGCTGCTATAAACATCTGGTTATTTTACATTGTGGTATTTGGGGGAGGGGGGTGTTGTGATTAATCTGTGTTATTGTGGGTTAGGTGAAATTGTATGTTGTGTGTATTGGTGTATGTGATATATTTAAGAGTGTGACTGTTAGCTTGTGAATGACTGTTGAGTGTTTGGTTGGTTTTGGCTGCTTTGTTTGTTGGTGATTGCTGCTGCTGTTTATGATGTGATGGGAGGGTATAAAGACGGTCTGGTGTTTTTCCCCCACCAGGATCCGGAACCTCCACCCTTTTGGCTGTCCCGCTTTATCACTGGAGGCCTATAGGAATTGCTGGGCCTTGGAGATAGTCAGGAGAAGGAAGAAGCGGGGGAGAACTGGGACTGGTGGGGGAATGGAGAGGGATGGTCAGATGGAGGTAGTAGGGACAAGGAGACACCCTGGGGTAAAATGGGACCAGAATAGGGGTCCTCTCTCTCTGGTTCCCATACCCAAGGGCTCTGCTGTGTTCAGGCAAGTTGCACGGTCTCCATGGTTCATCCTACTCGGGCGGTGTTGTGCAAAGCCAGGTCTATTAAAAACAAGACTGCTATAATAGCAGATCTTGTTGGGAAATCTGACCTGGCATGTATCACAGAGACCTGGCTGGACAAGAATGCTAGTCCTATATTGATCTCAGCTGTTTCAACATGAAACTTGGTGGTACACCACTTGATAGTGGATCGTAGGGGCAGGCGTGTAGCCATTTGTTTTAAAACTGAACTGGGCCTTGTGGATGTGCCAGTGGGGTCCACTAGATCCTTTGAATGTATTATGGGTGCGGGTGTGGGGTGCAGGATTCTGTTCATCTACCGTCCACCTGGAGATGGGAGAGAATTCCTGCAGGAGATTGCAGACTTCATTGTTGACACGGTGTTGGGATCCCCAAGATGGTTAATTCTGGAGAATTTCAATGCCTGGGTCAATGATGAACTCTTGCATTTTGGTCAAGATCTCCTGCAGCTAATGACTACTCTGGGCCTCACACAGGTTATTTCCTCCACAGCTCACATTGGTGGTCATTCATTGGACCTAGTGTTCCTCCTGGGGATGGAGCTTTCCAATTTGGTGGTGGAACCAGTCAGTTGGTCTGACCATGACACCATAAGGTTCAGTTTCGAGGCTCGCCAAATGGGTCTGTCCCTACGGAGATGGTCCGGTACTGCCCTTTAAGGGGGTGACCTCAGAGGACCTATGTGCATTGCTAGACTTATCGGGCTTGTCAAGTGAATGCATGGATCCAAGGGATCTTGTGCTCGCCCATAATAGGGCAGTAACGGGTGCCCTGGATTCCTTTGCTCCTGCTCGTGTTTGACCACTCACCCTTTGCACAAGGTCCCCATGGTTTGATGGGGCCTTGAAGGAATTGAGGAGAGTGGGTCGAAGGTTAGAGAGGGCTTGGCGGAAGTCTGGCCTGGAAGTTGACAGGCTTAGATTGATCGATCATTATGCTATCACTTGACAATCACCTGTAAGAAGGCAGAATTCCTGTCCAGGGAGATTGCCGCTGCACAAAATCGACCAGCTCAGCTCTTCCAGACTATAGACAGATTGTGCAATCCAACCTGTCTGCAGTCTGATGGAGCATCGTCACGAGAAAGATGTGACGAGTTTGCTCAATTTTTCACGGATAAGATTGTCACCTTCAGGTCTGGTATCCATCCAGCCCCCTTTATGGGGTACGGTGGAGGCCCATGGGAGGTTGCGAGCACCCAGCTGTCTGGTCTGACTTTGGCCGACTGGACATTATGGACATTATGAGGATCATTCAGACTCTGCAGCCAACCAGCTGTAGTTTGGACCCGGGCCCAACATGTCTCCTTGTGGTGTGCATTGAGGAAATTGGCCCACTCCTGGGTGAGATAGTGTAGTAATCATTGGAGGGAGGAATCTTTTCAGATCCCCTAAAGGAGGCGATTGTATGACCACTTCTGAAAAAACCCTCCCTTGAAACAGATAATCTCGCCAAATACAGACCGGTCTGTAACCTGCCCTTTATGGGTAAGGTTATTGAGAAGGTTGTTGCACTGCAGCTGGATGATCATTTGCCTATCCACAATGTCTATGATTCTCTCCAGTCTGGATTTAGGAAGAGGCATAGCACCTAGGTGGAACTTGTTCAGGTGCTTAATGATCTCCTAATAGAAAGAGATCAGAGGACTCATTCCATCTTGGCCCTCCTTGATCTCTCGGCAGCATTTGACACTGTGGACCATGGTGTGCTATTGGAATGCCTGCGGTTCATCTGTGGACTGTTGCGTACCATCCTCAGGGGGTTTCGATCTTACCTCGAGGGTAGGACACAGAGAGTGGTCTCAGGAATTTATTCCTCTGATCCTCTCTCCCTATACTGCGGGGTGCCGCAGGGCTCCATTTTGATATCCATGTTGTTCGCTGTGTATATGCTGCAATTTGGGGGACACTGTTAGGTCTGAGTTTTCACTTCTATGCAGATGATACTCAGCTGTACATGTCCTTTATACTCGAACAGGGAGATGTTCTTTTAGTGTTTAACAACTGCCTATCTGAGATCCAAGACTGGATGAGTGCTAGTTGGCTGAGATTGAACCCGGATAAAACTGAGGTGTTGGTGGTGGACCCTGATCGTTAGAAGATGGGTGTGTTGGCAGGACAACCCTCTGGTCTTTGGCTCGGGGGTGTCCAGCTTACCACCTCAGACTGGGTGCGGAACCTAGGTGTTATTTTTGATGACAGTTTGCCCATAAAGTCACAGGTGTCAGCCGTTGTCAAGACCTCTTTTTACCACCCAAGGAATATCGCTTGGGTGAAACACCTGGTTCCTTCTGATGATCTTCCTACACTGGTAAACGCCTTCATGACCACTCACCTTGACTACTGCAACACCCTGTACCTTGAGCTACTGAGGGTTGATATCCATCCCCTGCAGCTGGTGCAGAATGTGGCTGCCAGGCTTTTGACTTGTACGTCTAGGACCAGTCATATAATGCCTGTGCTCCACGGACTGCATTGATTGCCAGTGCGATGGCGTATCACCTTCAAGGTCGGTTTGCTGACCTACAAAGCCCTACATGATCGGGGACCCCGTTACCTGCAAGATCTCCTTTCTCCCAATTGCTCCTCCCGACCATTCCGATCCAGCGATGAGGGATTGCTAGAGATGCTCAGGGTGCAACTTCAAACATCTGGGGCCCATTCCTTTGCATTTATGGCCCCAACCCTGTGGAATTCTCTACCTCATCAGATAAGGGACTACCTAACCATCCAAAGTTTTAAAATGGAACTCAAAACTTACCTTTTTAGCCTGGCATTTTTAGTAGGTTGATGTTAGAGTGGACCATCATTTGTTTATTAATTGTTAATTTTTAAAATTGTTATGGTTTCAGTGTGTTAAATGCTGATAGATTATAATTTATGTACAGGTGCCTTGATCATCGTAAAGGCACCTTTTAACAAATAAAAATTTATCTGATTTGATGACAGTGCTTGTGAGTCCACAGAACTCCCTTAGGCAATCCAACAATAATGCATGGTCCACAGTGTCAAATGCTGAGATCCTGAGATCACAGGACTTGCACTGGTCAATGATTTCAGGGGTAATCTGGGGATGATGGTAAGTTGGACTCTTGATTTTCTGAACAGGGTGTACTTGTCCCAAACTGAGAAGAATCTGGAGTGAAACACGGTGAGGGCAATGTCAATATCAGTGGCGGAGGGTATAGCTGTCCAGTCTGCAGCAGCAAGGTTGCTCAAGAGAGCAGAGGGGTTGAGTGACCAGAGGGACCTGGTTCAGATATCTTTGGGGGAGTGGACACTGGACCTTCTTATAAACAGTGCTGGAAATTCAATAAATTCACTGGGGAACCCACTACCTTCTGTGTTGGATTGAATATACCTAACAGGGGTCTGGGAACAGGATTCATAGAAATATAGACTTTGTCAGCAAAAAAGGAGTGCTGGCCCACCCAGTCTGCCCAGATAGTCCCTGCATAGTCTGTCTCTGTAGACTCTAACTGGTCTCTGATGACCCTCCCTCTTTCCTGCCTATACACCAATATTCACCTATGTCTATCCCACACATGTTTGAAGCCCCCTACAGTTTTTGCCTCCATCATTTCCACTGGCAGTCTGTTCCAGGCATCTACAACTTTTTCAGTGAAGTAGTACTTCCTCACATCCCTCTTACACTCTCCCCCCCCCCCCACCACCATCAGCTTCTTTGCATTCCCTCTGGTTCTTCTTCATTTGAAGAAGACTCCCCTCCAGTGCCATGTTTACCCCTGTAGAGTACTTGTAGGTCTCTATTATGTTCCTTCTTGCTCTCCTCTCTTCCAGGATATATATTGTTGAAATCTCTCCAGCTCCCCTCATGAGACTTTTGGTGCAACCCTTGCAGCATTTTTGTTGCCCTCTACTGTACTGCCTCTACACTGTCTATGTTCTTTCTAAGGTGCGACTTCCAGACCTGAACACAGTACTCCAGGTAGGGTCTCACCAGCGAGTGATATAGTAGCAGCACCACCCCAGCATCCCACTGGTCTTACCCACTACTTTGTCATACTGTCCAGCCACATTGAGGTCATCAGATATATAACCCCATGGTCCCTTTCCTATTTAGTGAATGTCAGTACCTTCCCTCCATGCTACAGTCTACTCATGGGTTCCTATGCCCTAGGTGCATGATTTTTCACTTTTTGTAACTGAACCCCAGCTGCCATGCTCTTGACCACACCTCAGGTTTCCCAATATCCCTACGCTTCTTCCCCACTCCTTCTGTGTCCAGTCTATCACAGATTTTGGTGTCATCTGCAAAAAGGCATACCTTCCCTTCCAGTTCTACTGCCATGTCACTTATGAAGACACTGAAGAGGATTGGTCACAGTTCTGAGCCCTGGAGCGCCCCACTGGTCACCCTTCATCACTGGAGTGAGTACCATTGGTCAGTCTTCATCATTAGAGTGAGGGCTGTTAACCACCTCTTTCTCATATCCATTAACCAGTTTCTAATCCAGTTCTCCACTTTGGATCCCACCCCTGGGCTACTCAATTTATTTATCAGTCTCCTGGGAGGCACAGTGTTGAAGGCCTTGCTAAAATCCAGATAGGCCATGCCCACTGCCCTCCCCTAATCTATTTCCCTGCTCACCCACTCAAAGAAATCCATCAGATTTGTCTGACATGACCCCCACCCATGAATTCATTCTGCCTGTGGTCGTGCAGACTTCTGGATGCCAGATACTCTACCAACCTTTCCTTTATCAAGGTTTTGATTAATTTTCCACCACTGAGATGAGAATAACCAGCCTATATTTGCTTGCCTCTTCCCTGCTGCCACTCTGATGCAGAGGGCCACATCTGCTCTCCTCCAGTCCTCTGGAACTATGTCCATTTCAAGAAAACTGTTCAATAAGGCCATTAGTAGGGCAGCTAGCACCACCCCGTGTTCCTTTAGTACCCTTGGGTGTAACCCATCCCTTCCCACAGCCTTGTGCACTTTCAGAGCTGCAAGTCCCTTCAGGACTATTTTCTTTGAAAATTGACTTATGTCCACCTCCACCCCCCATTGTTGATGCTTCCTTGTGATCCATACCCCCATCCTTTGTGAAGACTGAGCAGATTTACCTGTTCAGGATGTCTTCTTTTTCCTGGGCCTTTTCTGAGCAGCCCCAGCCAATGTGCAGGTAGCTGCTGGGGAGCTAGCTAAATGAGAAGGCCATACTTCTCCATTTACAAACCAAATCCAATATTAACTGCTCACCCTTGCTCATTCACAAACTATAAATGGGAATGAGCCTTTTAGTATGGCCTTCTCATTTAATTAGCTCCCCAGCAGCTACCTGCACATTGGCTGGGCCACACCTTAATTAGGTCAATTTGGGCTGATTTGGGGCTGAAATCAAAATAGTAAGTTGCCAATCCAGGCTGAAAAAATATATGTTTGTTGTTACATTGGGGGAAGGGGATCAGGGTGTGCTCTGACTTTGTTGTTTTTGTTGATGTATGCCATACACAGTAGCACCCCTCATTTCACATCCCATTTATAGTTTGTGAATGAGCAAGGGTGAGCAGTTAATATTGGATTTGGTCTTAATGTTAAACCCCACTGTACGGCGATCACTGGTACTTAGGGTACTTCTCGCAGTGATGTCTGCAATACCATCCCTGTTTGTAAGCACCAGGTCCAGCACTGCCACTTCCCTCGTGGGTTTCTTCATTATGTGATGTGTTTTCACACTTTAGTTAGCCAGTTCAATACATCTAGGGTGGTACATTTTACACAGGAGCAATCCTTCCCCATTTTGCTCCTTGAGCTGAGTCAGGCTTTTAAATTCACTCCTGGAACTGGGCTCTCCTGGGTTCCCCTGTATTTCCACTACTACCTATAAGTTTAAATCCATCTAGGGTTATGTTCTTGTGTTTAAAACCTTTATTTGCATATGCCTTTTCATGATTTCACTGTTTAGCATTGTTTGCTTTGTAATATATCTTTATTAAGGTAAAAGTGACTCATGATAAGGAGGATTCTTGTGGATATCTGTGGTATCCATCCTATTGAAGAGTTACGCTGTCATAGTTAATCAGAGCTAAGTAATCCTTCCTATGACTGGGAAGTGATAAGGTAAAGAGTAGAAAACAAGACCACATGCCATCTGAGGATCAAGCACTCAGCCTTGGCTTGATCTAAGGGGACCAGTGACTGGCCTCACAGGTCTAGATATCAAGGGTGTGGCCACAACGCAGAGGGGTGAGTGTGGGTGCATGACACAGAATGGGGCAAACTAGTGTGGATGATTGTAAAAAGCTGGCATGAGAGTGGCACTGGTGGGATTGTGGGCTCACGGTCTGGGACTGCAATCCCAAAGGACATTCTCATTCTTTAGAGAGAGTAGGGTGTCATGGTGGTATGTGGATACCTGGTGAGCCAAGATGCAGTGAAAGCATCTGGTGTGAGTCTTGCAAAAATCATGTGCAATATAAACTGTTTTATGCACCTTTGTAGAAACGTAGAAACATAGAAGTTGTCAGCAGAGAAGGACCACCTGGCCCACCTAGTTCACCTTGCTGATCCTGTCTATAGCACTACCTCAGCCCCTTTGAGTCTTCAGATTTTCCCCATGTTTGTCTTGTTGCTAGGATTCCCTTATGCCTATCCTATGCATTCTTGAAGCCTGTGATCATTTTAGCTTCCACCACTTCCTCGAGGAGTCTGTTCCAAGTTTCCACCACCTTTTCCATGAAGAAAAATGTCCTAACATTCCCCCTCAGTCTCCCCCCTCCAATTTCATTGTATGTCCCCTAGTTCTTGCACAGACTGGGTGGGCCAAGCGGTCCTTATCTGCCATCAAATTCTATGTTTCTATGTTTCTAATTCCTTCTCTAGAAGATACTCCCTTCTCATACCTTATTCACTCCCGTTAGATATTTATGTCTCTATCATGTCTCCCCTCTCCCTCCTTTCCTCCAGAGAGTACATGTTTAATTCCCTGAGTCTATTCTCATAGGGCTTCATGCACTGGCTCTGCACCATCTTGGTTGCCCTCCTTTAAACTCTTTCAACCCTGTCTATGTTGTTTTGAAGGTAGGGTCTCCAGAACTGTACACAGTATTCGAGGTGAGGTCTCACCAACAACCTGTACAGGGGTATTATGCCCTTGTGACTGTCGGTCCCCCCCCCCCCGATGGTACTTAGCTGTGGGGTTCCTGTGACCCAGGTTTGTATTCACAAATGATTCTTTGTACATGATCATATTGCTTATAAGATCACTAACCTTAATAAAACTGCATTAATTAGCAAAACATCGAAGCATAGCTGTTGGTGGTCAGTAAAGTCTGACAGACAAATTGGATGAAGATATTTAAAATATTATTTGAGCCTGCAAGTGTGTCTGTCCTCACTTCTGATGATTTGAACTTCTGTCCACTGTGTCAGACCATGGGAGCTGACAAACAACTCTTCAGTCAGTCTCAGGAGGAAAATGTCTTGCGATTTTTGATATTAAGGTTTGGGCAACTTTTTCTGTTCTCCATGTTTCCTGGTTTCCTGTGAAGAAACATAACTTCAGTAGAATAATTAAAAAATTATATACTGAACTGAAATAATTGCATGAGGACTGGCTTTATTTCTGAAGTCACCATCTATTGGACTATCATCAGAAGGTAGTGGCAGACAGGAGCCACAGGGGGCAGCAAAAGAAACTTTTTCTTTGGCATAGACAGGATGTCACGTAAAACAGTAGCATAACAGAGGAAAGAAGGGGAGGGTTGAGAGGGACCTTAGATATAGAAAAATCACAATGTACCTATCTTTAGAGTGGGCTATAGTGGGCACCATAAGTTGACAAAAAAAAATGTAAAAAGGTGCAAAAAGGAAACAGAACAGAAAAAAGACAAACTAAAATAAAATGATCCAAAAGCAGAAAAGGCAGATAGCACTGCGGTACAGACAGACTCTCAGGCAAATGACATTCTCTTCAACTTGTCAGAATGACAGCTAACTTACATTGAGATGACAATGTTATCCAAAGGGCTTTCATTCACTGCAACATCTAAAGGAAATGAGTTTTTAATTAGGTTGGATTTGCAATGTTTGTTTTAGTAAGCTACATTTGAAATAACTCATTTTCTGATAATGAAGATATGATTGACATGGATAAGCTTTTGCTACACAGAAAACTTGATGTAAAATCACAGTTCATGCCTCCTGGTCATATCCCTCTAAATATTGACAATTATATTTCTTATGTTACTAAGGAAATTTCTTCACGTTTAAAATCCTTTAACATGAAATCTTTCAATTTGATCAGAAATGAATGGTTGGTTTTTACCTCTTTACACAATGACATGGATATTGTCATGGGAAGGCTGGTAATGAGGGTGGAACAGTGATTATAGACTATGTTGTTAATCAGAAGGAATGCTCAGGACAATTGAACTGAACAATGTAGAGAATTGTTATATTTTGCCTAGTAATCATGTGTTATTTAGTCAAAAAGATTTAGAGGTTGCCATTGGTTATGTTTTTCAAAACTGAATTGAACCATGGGTTGCTGAGACACAGATAAAAAGGATTTTGATATTCTTGTTTTTACTGTTTACCCACGATTCACGAAGGAATGATCACTGTCTTGGTTTAAGGCTCAGTTCTTGAACCTTTATCTCGTTTTGTAGATTTCCATATCCAAGAGATGTGACTTAAATCCCCTTCTATCTGAAAGATTTAAGAAATGCGTTAAGACTGGTGTAGGATTTAAATGGGTTAGATCTGGACATGGACAACATCATTTGGTAAATGTGGATGTTGCAGATCTATACACATCCATACCACACATGTAGCGCCTATGAGTCCTAGAGCAAGTGCTCGATCTATGTAATGTCACTGAATTACCACCTATAGAGTTTCTATTACAGTTGGCTGACCTTGTGTTGAGAAGGATTTTCTTTTTTCATTCGAGGGATCTTTTTGAACAGCTATTGGGGATAGATATGGAGTCCACAATGGCCCCCTCATACATCAGTCTCTACATGTATGAATTTCAAAGGATTTACATCACTGGCCTTGCCATTAATCCTTTCTTTGAAAATATTGTGCTATTCAAGAAATAGGTCATCTCATTTTTGAATGAAAAGGTCCAGTTGACTCTAACACATTTCTATACCTTCCTGAACTCTTGCAAACCTAATTTGAAATTCACAATGGTGTTTAGGCCCAATAAAATTCCTTGTTTGAATTTGGAAATCTTGATTAGGAATGGTGTATTTTACAGAAAATGTTACAGAAAATGTACACAACTAAATACTGAACTTATATTTTATAGTAACCATTCTAAAATATTATTAAACAGTACACCTTTTGAACAGTTTCTTTGAGCTTGAAGAAAGAGTTCCACAGATGGGGATTTTTATGGAAAAGTTCATACCATTGAGAAAAGGTTAGTTAGAAGAGGACACATTTGGTAGTGAATTTGTCTGCAGAAAAGACATCTTTAAAAGACAGATCAATCAAACAGAAAAAAACACTAAGAACAATGGGGAAAGCCGTCTTTTAGAAACATAGAAACTGATGGCAGGTACGAGCCACTTGGCCCACCTAGTCTGCCCATTTTTCTCTACTTTCATTATCACTTCATTCCCTATTTGACCTACTGTACAGATCTTTCTCCCTCCTACCTTTCCTTTCCACAGTGCGATTCCCTTGTGCCGGTCCCATGCATTCTTGAACCCCACCACTGTTTTTGGCCCCACCACCCCTGATGGAAGGCTGTTCCAGGAATCCACTACTCTTTGTGCGAAGAAGTACTTTCTCTTATCCCTCATGAATCTACTCCCTTCCAGCTTTACACGAACATACGAATATGCCAGAAGAAACAGACCACCCGGTCTATCTACATCTGCTCAAGTGTGTAGCTAGCACCCCTAGTTTGCAGCTGCCCCTACTTTGTCATCCCACTGACACCCCCACCTCCCCTGCTCCCTGTCCCATGCCCTTTTAAAGCTGTTCACAGATTTACATGATACCACCCATTCTGGTAGTGTGTTCCATTTTGCTACCACCCTCTCTGTGAAACAGTGTCTCATTTCCCTCCTAAATCTTCCCCCTCTATTCTTAGCCCATGCCCCCAGTGTCCCTCCCCCTCCTGCCTCTTCCATGATTCCCCTCAGATACTTGAATGTCTCTATCATGTCCCCCCATCCCTTTTATCCTCCAGGGTGTACATATTCAGATCTCCCAGCCTGCTCTCATAGTCTCTCCCCTCCATTCCACATATCATCTTCATTGCCCTCCTCTGCACTCCCTCCAGTAGCCTGATATCACGCTTTAGGTATGACCTCCAAAACTGCACACAATACTCCAAGTGCAGCTTTACCAGTGACCTGTAGAGGGACAAAATCACCTCTTCGCCTGGATGAAAACCCCCTCACTATGTACCTCAGCATTTTGTTTACTTTTGCAACTGTTCTCCTGCACTAGGCAGTATTGCTCATGGTCCCTGTTACCATTACCCTAGGTCCTTCTCCTCCTCAGTGATCCCCAGCTTAACTCCACCCAGCCAGTATTCTCTCCTTGGGTTCTTCACCCCGAAGTGCATAACCTTAAACTTCTTTGCATTGAACCCCAGCTGCCAACTCTCTGACCACTCCTCTAGCTTGCTTAGGTCCCCCTGCAGCTGCTTCCATCCCTTCTCTCCATCCAACACTGCTCTCGTATTGGTGTTGTCTGTGAACAGACTTACTTTGCTCATCACCCCATGCGCAATGTCTGATATGAAGAGCCCAGATAATACTGGTCCCAGCACAGAGCCCTGTGGCACCCCACTCATCACCGGCTTCAGAGTTGAGAGCTCCCCTCCCACCACCACCCGTTGCAGTCTCCCACTCAGCCAGCTTGTGATCCAGTTCATCATTTTTGCCCATACCCCTACACCAGTTAGCTTTCCCACAAGCTGCCCATGAGGCATCGAATTGAAGGCCTTGCTGAAGTCCAAGTAAAGAACATCCACCGCATGATCCTAATCCAGCTCACCTGTCACCCAGTCGTAATATTGTATCAGGTTGGTTTGACAGGACTTCCCTGAAAGAAACCCATGCTGCCTCACATCCTGGAGGCCATTGTCCTCCAGGTATGACAGCAGTCTTTCCTTTGGTATCATTTCCATGAGTTTGCACATTATGAAGGTGAGACTTACTGGACGATAATTACCCGGTTCATCCCTTAGACCACTCTTGTGTAACGGCACTACATGTGCCATCCTCCAGTCCAGTGGCACACATCCTGACTCCAGTGAGGTGCTGTACAGATCCACCAACACCCCCGCCATCTCCCTCAGCTCCCTCTGGGCCTTGGCTTCTCTCACTTTTCTGGTCACCTCCCTGGACCATCTTGCATAGTCCTCCTTGTCCGCTTCCTTCCCTGTCCTCCTATACCTCTGGTGCACCTCTGCCTTTGTCCTCACCACCTCCACTACCTCGCTGTTCAATCAACATGGTTTCCTTGCTCAGCTCCTCTTACTCTGTGTCTTGATTCTGCAGCTCTCTTTGTCTGACAGCAATCTGCCCACGCTGTGGATTTTATTATTATTTCCTGCTAGGAGAGCTAATTTGAAATGCCTTGATCTTCTGGTCTAGGTTTTGTGACCAGAGATCCCAAACGCTTTTAGCATTTCCTAGTTTAAGTTAGGGATTTTAGTTAGGATTTTAGAGCTAGGCAGGGACGGGGAGTGAGGAAGTACAGGAGCTAGCTCTTTTATTTTTTAGATAGCTGTCCACGGATCTCTTACCTTTTGGGTGCTGCTCGAGGAAGGACTCCTGCCTGCTGTCCCATCTGCAGTCATCCAGGTCACTGCGTTTCTGCTGTGCCTCTAAGAGAAACAAACTGGCATTCATGTGCAAGGAGGTGCTCTTTCTACAGAGGGGCTGACTTCTAATAAAACTGCCTGTGAGCACCGCGGACCAGTTTGTCCGGTCATCTCGTCCTAAGTGCCGGCTGCAACCATGTCTGCCAGTACTGCCAGGAGGTGCTTCTCCCAACCATCAAGTGAGAGGGCCATCCAGACATTGGTGTATTTGTTTGTCGACCGGATCCCTCCCTAGGAGAGCACAGATGTAGAAGGCGTCAATGCGTTCATTTACTGGGGCGAAGGATGAGTTTTTGGCCGGAGACTGTGGCATTTGTTGTGTGACCATAGGCCAGTTTTTCAAATTGCCAGCTTGTTTCAGTCGTCCGCTGGCTGCTGGAACTCTGGGCCATTTTCCTCAGCCTGTGGTCCCTCTCCCCTTCTGGATTATCATTAAGGGTGGCCGGATTGATGGTGGTCACTGGATCTGCTAAAACTCTTGTGTCTTTCCTGTATCCCTGAGGCTGGTGAGAACAGCTTTGGGGGTGACTCAGGAACTCTCCTTGTTTCCCAGCACCCAGATTTATTTTGCTTCACTACATTAATATTTTGCCCTGAGTCTGGGGTCAGTGAGAGGGTCTATAGTTTCTCATTCCTGGGCTATGAAGTTGTTTATTATTCATTACCTGCCATATTTTATGTCCTATCTTGTAGGGCCCTATTAGCTTGAGATCTGTGAAAAATGCTCTCCTGGTCTTGAAGTGTCATCTCTTGTTTTCTCGCTCTCCAGGGTTGTGGGTGGGAAGTGGGTTTTGGGTGGGGGGGATTGTTTTAGTAAGTGTGTGTGAGGTGTGAGTGGTTAGATGCGCATTGTATTAGTTGTATGTTTGTAGGTGTGTGTGAGTTGTTATTTTAGTCAGTCTCAGCTATTTGTAGGCGTATTTTAGTTTTTGTGTTCTCTCTTGTCTTTGCACTTTGTATTAACATCTTGTGCTTTCTTGGGACTGGTCCTGCCAGACAGGAGATGTGTTGGTGCTGTGGCCTCCTCGTATCACCAATGCTGTCGCTTTGCTCCATGGCCTTCACCCCTTTACCCACCTCCCAGTTTCTGCCACTGCAGTGATGCACTGCAGGGAGGTCAGTATTACTAGGAGGCACGTGGTTCATCAAGTGCCGAGGACAGCTGAGGAGGGGGTGGTGAACAGTATTGAGGCTGTCCAGTGCAGGAGACACCATGGGTGTAATAGAAGCATATGGAGAGGCCTGACTTATTTGGTCTCCATACCCAGTGTTCCCACCGGACCGAGTGGGCAGGCAGCTAGAGGACCAGCTGTGTCCTCTAATCCTCTTTGGGCAGTGTTCTACAGTGCCAGGTCAATGAGGAATAAGATCGTGATTTTTGCAGACTTAATTTCTTCGGTTGACCTGGCTTGCATCATAGAGACCTGGCTGGGTGACGATGTGGGCCCAGTTTTTGAGGCCATCATCCCCGCTGGATATACCGTGGTGCACTGTCCGAGGAAGGATCGTGGGGGTGGGGGAGTGGCCATCATTTTTCAGTCCAGTTTGGGCTTCTCAATGCTCCCAGTAAGTGGCACTCTATCTTTTGAGTGCATCGCCATGCGTTGGGGTACAGGTGCAGGATGCAGGATTCTCCTTGTCTACCACCTCCCTGAGGTGGGGGGAAATCCTGCTGGAGGTAGCGGACTTCATCATCGACCAGATGTTGGAGTCCCCCAGGTGTTTGTTCCTGGGGGATTTCAATGCATGGGTCGATGACGAATCCTTGCGTTTTGGTTACGACCTCCTCCAATTGATGCAATCACTGGGCCTGTCACAAGCGGTTGCTGCTGTCACACACTCAACCTGGTGTTTCAGCTGGGTCTTGAGATTAATAATCTCAAGATTGATCAGGTCATTTGGTCTGATCACTGTACCGTGGAGTTCAACTTTGGGGCCCACCCTGAAAGTCCTTCTCCTACGGAGATGGTCAGCTATCACCCCTTAAGGGGTGTTGACCCAGAGGGACTGTTGGCATTAGCTGACCTATCCAGGGTTGATGCAGCATGTGCGATTGGCACCGGAGAAGCGGTGGCCACCTATATTAGGGTGGTTGCTGAATCTCTAGATTCCATCGCACTGGTCCATATACAACCCAGATCTTCTCACTTGAGGTCCCCTTGGTTTGATGGGGATCTCAAGGTGATGAAGATCAGGGGTAGGAAGTTGGAGCATTGCTGGTGGAAGACCCAGCTGGAGGCTGATAGGCTGCCCCTACATGCTCACTACGATGAGTACCAGGGGGCAATTTATTGTAAGAAGGCAGAATTTCTGTCCAGAGAAACTGCTGTAGGGAGAAACAGACCATCTCAGCTGTCTCGGACTGTAGACAGGCTTTTATATTCTGCCTGTCTCTGGCTGAAAAAAGCTTTTTCAACCACTTTATGTGAAGAGTTTGCTCTGTCTTTCTCCGACAGAGTTTTGACCATCTGGTCAGAGATTCTGCCAGGGAGGCTTTCATCTTGCAGTGATTTGAGTTGGGAGTCTCAGTGGCACTCGGTCTGTCTGAAAGATGTTTAGGCCAGTGGAGGTGTCAGAAGTGACTAAGGTGAGCTGAAGCACACCTTTTGTGAACTGGACCCTGCACCAATGCGTTTCTTAATGGGATGTGTTGATGCCGTTGGCCCGATGTTTGTCAGGATTGCCAGGTGCTCGATGGCGGAGGCGATCTTCCCAGTTGCTTTGAAAGAAGCCCTGGTGAAGCCCCTCCTAAAGAAATCTTCCCTCAACCCAGATGTCCTGGTGAGTTACCTTCTGACAACACAGTTTGGTGCACTGCTAAAACCCAAGTGTGGTGGCGCAGGGCTGGATGCAAGCTCTGCACCACCCTTTGAAAATCTGCCCCATGGTCTTCCAGATTTTCTTAGCTCTCTGCTTGTTACCTACCCATTTTCCTTTGTGCTCCCCATCATTTAATATTACTGTTTCTCTCCCTCTCCACTACTATCACCTGCTTCTTTTAATATTTTGCATCTTGGAAGGTTATTCTCCCCTTTGGATGCCCCTACTGTCTACTTCAGCCTGCAGATGGGCAGTTTCTGCCTCCATGATTCTTCTCCTACCCCCTTGGCTGTTAAAATGTTCATCGAAGTAACATTTAAACCTTCCACTGAGGATTGCAATTCCCCTTCCAGCTGGATGCAGGCCATCAACCCCATATAGGCCCTCATTGTCCCAGATGGGTTCCCAGTCCCCAGTGTAGCTGAACCCTCCTCTCTCCACCATTCCTTTAGCCATGAGTTAAAAGTTCTAGTATGCAGAACACTCTCCTCCCTACTATTGTAGGCAGGCAGCACCTCAATGAAAGCTACTGAGTGTGCCACCTAAGACCCCTCCACAGTTCTCTAAGCTCCACCAGAACTATCCCAGCCCTGTCCATAGGCATGTCATTTGTCCCCAGGTGGACAATAACATCCAACTCCTCCTTTCCCCCTGCTGCTCTAGTGATCCCCAGTATATGTTTCCCATTCCTCTAGCCGTGGCACCACATAAGCACCTGACCTCCCTCTCTGTCCCCCTTCTGTTCCCAAATCTATCCCCCGGCAATTGAGTTCCCCACCAGAAGTTGCTTTCTTCTCCTCTGGGGTACTCTTTCACCCTCCTTGGGGTCTCCACTGTGGAGGGCTTCCACATCCTCCTGGCCACTTCCATGGGTGCCTCTTCCTGGCAGTCCCACTTCACCAGGGCAGCGTAAGAATTTTGCAGTGGTACCAGTTGAGGAATGTGCCTTTGACTCCACCCTCAGCCTTCCAGAGCTCACTGCCCCCACCCTTCCCAAGCCTACCATAGTCCAGCCACTCCTCTGCCCTGACATCCTCTGAGGTAAAGATGTCAGATCTTTTGGCTTTCCGGCGGGGGAGAAGATCCCCCCCCAAATCCTAGTCAACTTCACCTGGAGTTTACCCTGATAAGGTGTTACTAGTTTCACCCCTTTTTGTTATTTTCTTGTATGCCTACCCTAAATAGGGTGTTACTCCTACTTCCTGTTTAGTCCTGCCTTTTACCTTCTGCCCTTCTAAACAGTGAATGTAACAGGAGTGAAAGGGGGGCCTTACCTTACCTTAGCCGACTGGCAGAGTTGAGACCTTTTCAACACCGTTCTGTCCAGCATTTGGTACCATAAAAAATATCCTCCATAAGTCCTGGAGGGAAGGTATTAACATTTACAGAAAGGGGCACCAAAACCTTTGTTTCCCTGCTCAATATACTTGCAAAAAGAAGCACGATTTTGCAGGACTTGCCAGTTCACCCTGATGATGCCCCACCCACCATAGAAAGTTCAGGGTTTAGTTTCAGACCTGCAGCTCTGAGCAATTACCCATGTGGATGCTATACCTAATGTTCTAATACCCACAAAAATGTTGGAACTGAAAAACAAATTCTACAGCAAAAGGGTGGCCATCGGGCAAAGAATCACATGTGCTCCCACACATGTTGTGGATCTCCTTAAGTGCTCATGTGACATTGCTTATATATGGAAACCAAACTGTAAACTAAGAATCAGGATTTCTGAACATACAGTAAATAAACAGTTTATAGATAGAGCGAAAGCCCCACTTTAGCAAATCATTTTGTGCAGGAGAGACACCAAGTGTCAATTCTCTCTTCTGGATTGAAAGGGGTTGACATGCTCCTGACCTTCCCTATATTAACTGCCCAATCCTGTATTAACTGCCTTCTACCCATCATATTTACTACTGCCCCTTTCAATATCCACTGCCCCTCACTACATTTATTGCCCCTCTTTTCATCTACTGCCCCCTGGCCTTCTCCACATTAACTGTCTCTACCCCACTCCAAATTCACTGCTCCTGCTCCTCTCTATTTGCATGTGACACACTGATTTGAAATATTGCACCTAAATTGTTAAGTACAGTTTAGTGCTTTCACAGAATATAATTCAGTGTAACTATGTTTAAAGCAGTGCAACTAATCTGGGCAAAAATGATGACCCTTTTTTTGTAAAAGATTACAGGCGTCTTCTAGTTTTATTTGCTGGTAATAATTTGTATGTCCAGCACAATTTCAGTATCTTTAAAATGTTTTAAATGTGTTAATTTTTTCTCAAGGAAGAAAAAAGATGGCAGCCTCGTATTGCTTAAAATAGCACTGTGGACCTGATGATGGTAACGACTGTGAAACTAATATATGTATACACACGCCTATATATTGCTCAACATAGGAAGCACCTAGAAAAGTAGATTTAAATCATATGCTAATATTTTATTAACTGTAGCTGGAAACTAGCTTTCTGAAAAAAAAATGTTCTTTACACTTCTCCTTTAACAAACCTTTGGTTGTGATTTGCCTTTTGAACTGGGACAGGGCAGGCAGTTGTCTCTCTCTGACTGTATCTTGAAATTAAGGAATCAGCCCTCAGAAATGGTATGAAAATACAGCTGCCTAATGGCAAAGCAATGCTTCTAGTTCAGAAGGGGTGGCACTATGTTCCACTTTTACAGTGACCACTCGTGGTGAGCCAGGGAGCTTGCTCCTCCATAAGGGGCATGTTGCTGACATGTGAGATCAATAGTCAGCATGGCGCCATGTCATGGGGAAGTGGGAGGGAGCAGGAAAGCAGGTTAAGTCATCTTCATGATGCTAAGTGATGGGACTGCTCTGGCATGCTGGCATCCTGGATTCACACTCAAGCCCCGGATGTCTCAAGTGGAGGCCAGCAGGGAGGCTGAAGAGCATCCTGTGGATGCTGTCTTTCTGGGGGGGGGGTCCTGTTATTCTGCTCTTACCTCATTGAAGGTAGTGGGCAGCTTCATCCTGTGGGGCTTTTATTGATGGCATACAGCATGTGCTTTTGACAGCATGGTTGACCATGCACCATCAACCACCCCATCAAGCCAACTACAGTGTACACTAGCATATGAGAGAGCAGGGAGAATAAAAGGCAGAAACACTGCACTATTATGCCAGATGACAGCCTCACAGACCCTCCCACACCATCAGACTCTGAATGCACCAGCCTAGAAGCCCATCAGCCAGTGCTTTAATCATGTTCCCTTCCTTCGGGTCACTGAGAAGGGCCCAACATGCTCAATCTGGCCAAATGGGATGGATGAGAAGGTGGAGTCCAGGAGAAGTTTCCCTCACCGGCAATCAAAGGGGCCCCCAGCAGGGACAAGCCAATTCCTCAGATGCTGATGGCTGTGGTCTGAAGAGGTCTCCAATAGCTGAAGCAAGAGGTGAGTCTGGCAGGTAGCGGGGGCAGCATAGAGGGCCAGAAGGAGTTAGGTGCCTGTGGGTACAGAGGAGAATGAAGACATAAGGTAAAAAAGAAAGGGTGAACCTGGATAAAAAACACGTGCCATCAGGATGGCAGTTGACATGACTCTTGGGACCCCCCACCCCAGAGCCCACAGTCAGCACTGGCCAATGTGGGTAGTGGCAGATGGGGCAGGAAACTGGCAATTGCAAGTTCCTGACCTGATAACTTCTTACACAGCAGAAAAGAAAACATGAAAGTGGCAGTCATGTCAGAATTCTGTCCCATGGTTATTGGGTCTTCCTTTAACAATTTAGTTTTGCAAACACTGGGGACATGTCAGCACAGTGTTCCTTTCCCAGGAAGTTGTGGGAATTGGAAATGCCAAGAATCCACATAACCCCATAGAGAAGACTGTGCATAGCCACAGGTGGGAGCTACCAGAAAACTCGCTACACCAACCAGCTGCTTGAGCACAATTTATTATAGACAAAGACCAGCCGCATTCTTTGCAAATATCTTCCTGTATTAGAGAAAAGTCACAAACTTACATGACTATAAATGCTGTATCTAAATGCAGGTGTTCAGGTATACTGAAGAAGGTGCTCCGCTGAGGTTGGGATATTGTTTTAAAGCTTGAGGCAGCTAATAGTGCTGAGGCAGCCAGAGCAGTGTACCTGCACTCCATGAACTAAATTACTTCATCGGGGCAACACTATAGTCCTCATTAAATTGGATGCTGCCTGGTATCCTTGCTGAATCCTGGACCACTTGAGAGGTGGTCTGGGATCTGGCAGCTTGGTTTCAATGCCACAAGATGCAAAGTTATGCACATCGGAGCCAAGAATCCCAGGACAAAGTACTACCTGGGAAGGGTCTGGGTATCTGCAACAGAGGAGAAGGCTCTGGGAATGATGACCGCTAGTGATCTGAAGCACTCCACGCAGTGCAAGAAAGCAGCAGCAAGGGCAAACAAGATGTTGGGATGCATAGCCAGAGGAATCAGCAGTAGGCGAGAGGAGGTTATACTGCCCTTGCACAAGTCACTGTTGAGGCCACATTGGAGTATGGAATACAGTACTGATGCCCACACCTTAAAAAAGGACATTAACCTGCTGGAGAAGGTCCAGAGGAAGGCAACAAAGATGATCATGGGTCAGCAGGGTAGATCACAGAGGAGAGTTTGGGGGCCCTAAACATGTACACCCGGAAGGAGAAAAAGGAAAGAGGGGACATGATTGAGACCTTCATGTACCTGAAAGGGATAAATAAGGAGGGTCTCTTTAAGCTACATGGCAGCTGAAACAGGTGGGGACACGGTCTTAAGCTGGTGGGGGGAGGTTGAGGAGGGAGGTTAAGGAAGCACTTCTTAATGGAGAGGGTGGTGTCCAGTTGGAATGTCCTGCCAGAAGAGGTGGCCTCATTGAAGGTAGTGGGCAGCTTCAAGAGAGGCTGGGATAGACATAACGGGAAAGTAAGAGTCATCAGAAGGGCAGATGGGATGGATAGGAGGATGGGGGGCAGGGTCAGTAGCTTAATGCTGTGGACCCTGCAATATGAGCAGACTAGATAGACCAACTGGCCTCATTCTGCTGGCTTCTTTAAATGTTTGTATGCTCAGGGAAATTGACCTCCCTTATCACTGGCTTAGAATTCATGCATTGATGGGAACAGACTTTAAATATCAGGTAGACTTATTCAGAATACTGCAGACAAATAAGCAATGAGTACTGTATACCCAGTGTTATCAGGTCAGAAGCATTGCAAGTTTGTTTCTCCTGAAGCCCATATTGATTTTATCCTCTGCAATTGCCACCTTTTATCACGTAATTAGACATTGTGGCAGTCTGCAGCCAGGGCCTTGGCACTTGTATCACTTAGTGCTGTAGGGTCTACGTATTGTTCTATGCCATGCTGTCATCCTTCTGTGCTTATCATATATTTGTCACACATGGAAGGGACAGGTTCTAAATTATTAATGAGGGTAGCAATTTCCTCGGAAAACGTTAAATGTTATGGCTAAAACAGCTACTGTTTAATTACCTAAGGGGATCATGGTCTGCTGGTGCTACCTTGCTATATCTTGAGATCCCTTAGTGATGCATGCCTAGCTATCGCTACCACATTCCCAGTAATACACTTTTGCAAAGCAGTGATTTTTCAGTATGAAGGATGACAGAAATGCAGACAGATGGGTTACCACTTCACTTGGGCTGCTGACTGATATCCCAGTTACTGTGTTTATCCCTCTCTGTCTGACATCTGGGCTGGGCTAGTTTTGAACCCACAGCGCCCAGTGGTGGGAGATCAGTTGATCAGCTCACTGTGGTTGCTGGTTGCTGTGCAAGTACTCTGTTTATCTAAATTACTACAGTTCATTCTCTGTATTTAAGGTTCCCACAAGGAGGAGATGCCAAGGGGACAAAAGAGAGTGACCTTTCCATTCAGCATGGTTATTTATACAAAGTCCAAACAAGCAGATAAAATGTCCAGTAGTTTATAGACCAGCTTCTGTAAAGCTTTTTCATTCAAAATGACATTTTAAATAATTTCCCAAAATCAGCCCACATGTTCTGAGCTGGTCCCACACTTTAGACTGAAAGAAGAAATGTTAACAGTCTTACCACAATAGATAATAAAGGACATCAACAGGTTGGAAACGGTGCAGAGGAGGGAGACAAAAAATACAGAGCCAACAGAGAAAGAAATAAAAAAAACAGAAAACTGAGAGCCTCAGCATATGCTTACTAGAGATCAGGAGGAAGAGGGGGAGACATGACTGAAACATTCAAATACATGAAGGGCAGAAGTAAAGTGGACTCGAGTGATCTGTTCAGGATCAGTGGCAATAAGACCACTAGGGGTAACAGCAGCAAATTGGTGGGGGGTGGATTCAGGAGGGATGCTAGGAAATACTGTCTTATGGAAAGGGTGGTGGAGGGGTGGAACATGCTTCCAGAGATGCTGCTCATCACAAAAACTGTGGAGGTCTTTAAAAAAACATGGAACAGGCATAAGGGGCTAGTGAGTGTCATGGGGGGCAGACAGACATGAACCTCTAGAGGACATATATGTGCACACTGCAGACTCGATAGACCACAAGGTTTGTTGGCATGCTTCGTTGTTTCTGTTTTTGGTTTAAGGGCTATAGGGAGAAAATAGGTAAAATCCTACATAAAAATATGGCAAAGCAGTGTGGTTAAGTGGTTTAGCACAGAAATGTGAAACAGGAGGTTCCAGATTCAAATCCCACCACAACCACTGTCCAACTATGTAACCCTGAGGAAATCACCTCTCAGAACTTTCTTCCTGTCTACTGTAAATGTAAATCAAGCTAAAACCAGGACCTCACTGGAAATGAGATGTCGCGTCTCAATTTGACAAACTGAGGTAATACACTGTTTTAGAGCAATAAGCTGTGAATGAACTTGATGCATCCAGCACACATGTATTTGATTCCCACAACCTCCACTTGTATACTGTGTGACCCTACGCAAGTCACTTAACCTCCTTGTGCCCCTAGGATGCACCTAGAAACAAGCTTTGGCTCAGTGTGCCTTTCATAGCCAACAATTCTAAAATAAGTAAATAAGTATACAACTGAGGCACATAGATGCATGACTTGTTGTAATACCATCCTCTGTGTGTGGTGCACATTAAGTCATGTTTTCAGAGCTGAACTAAAGAGCAAACATTTAACCACAAATGCCTTGTGGCTGTCTGACATTCTCTTTTTCATTTTTAAACTTAGAAGCCCTTCAAAGGTCCCTACGCATCACTGTATAGATAACTCTGTATAGATAATCAAGTGAGCAAAGAAATACTGTCACAAGAGACAGAGAGGCTGGAAGGTGCTACAAAATGTACACTGTAGCTCAGAATAAAACTTAAACCAATGCAGTGGCATCTGTCTCTTCAAACTTGGGGACATAGGGCAACAATGGGTTGGATATTAGTGGGTACTAATTGAGAAACACCCAATGTTAACGGACATGAGTGGAGAAAAAGGGCAAAGTGGGTGTGCCAATAAAGGGAACAGTGAAGGAATTAAGAGGGATACTTATAACGGGACAGTGTTAATGAAGATATGTCACCCGCAGAATGCCCCTATTGGGGATCATTCATGGGTTGGCACTAGCTGGATCACCAATGGGAGGAAGTCATTATTGGAAGGCACCAACTGGGGTTCATTAATAGCATGGATGGCACCGATGGTAGGGGCCAAATGGGGAGCCTCAATGGGTTGGTAGCACCAATGGGAGAAACAACCTGTGGACAATGAATAAATAGGAAGACACCAATGGGAGGCACTTACTGAGGATCATCAGTGGGAGGGTAGCACAATTAGAAGGCAACCAGTGTGCACTAATGGTAGAAATTATACCAATGGGAGAAGCCAACTTAGTATCATAAAAAGGTGGGTAGCATGAATGGGAGAAAACATCTGGGGTTATCAATAAGAGGTGAGATGCAATGAGAGGCACCAAATGAAGAACCATCAGGGGAAGAGTGACGCCGATGGAGGCACAGCTGAAAATCATCACTCGGAAGATGGAAAACATGAAGGGCACCACCTTGAGATCTCTAATGTAAGGGATAAAAATTCACAGATCATGAATTGGAAGAGGGCACTAATGTTTAGGCACCATAACATCAATGAATGAGATGGCAACAGTGAGAGGCACCGAGCAGAAAACGTCACTGAAAGGGATGACACCAAATGGGAGGCAGCAAATGAGTATCATCAATAGGAAGGATGGGATGAATAGAAGTTGTTAAATGGGAGACATCAATGGGAGGGTGACATTAGTGGGAGACCCTAGCAGGCTATCATCCATGGAACGGATGGCACTAATAGGAGGGACAAACTTTGGCTCATTAAAGGGAGGAATCATAACAAACGGTCACACTGACTGTGTATCATCAATGAGAGGCATGGCACAATGTGAGACACAATTGGGGATCGTCAGTAGAAATGACTGCACCATAGGGAGGCACCCATTGGGGAATCATCAAGTGGAGGGATGTCACCAATGTGAGACACAAGTGGGTAACACCAGCACTAGGGTTGTACTAGTTACAGGCAATAACTGGAGATCATAAATGGGAGGAACAGTACCAATGGAGGGGACAACTGTAAATCACCAATAGGAGTAACAACTGGAGATCATCAATGCTGTGACACTTGTGGGAGTTGCCAACAGGAGATCTGAGGCAGTAGCTCTACTAGGAGGCACCAACCAGGGATAAACAATGGGGATAGCAGTAGTGGTAGGTGCCAACTATGAATCAATAAAGGTGATACTAGTCAGAGGTCTCAACTGGTGAACATCAATGGGAGAGAGGCTCTAGTTCAAAATGAAGATCATAAATTGGAAGAATGGTACCAGTGGGAGGCATTGACTAGGATCATCAAAGGAAATATGGCAACAAAGTAGGCAAAAACTTGGGATCATTAATGGAAGAGGTGGTATTACAAGGAGGAATAAACCAGGGATCATTAATGAAATGATGACGCTCGTGGGAGGTGCCAACTGGGGATCATCTAGAAAAACTTGGTGGGCTTATGCCTTCATCTGTCATTTATTTATTAATTTTTTTATTTATTATGATCTCATATTACAAATACCTGTAAGCTAAGAGCTCATTTGCAAAGGTTCCACATCAGTGAGTTAAACAGACAGATAACACTGGTATAAGGGGCATCAGAGTAACTGACAAAAAACAAACAGGATAACAACATGAATACAGTTCACCATAAAACAAGTCAAATAAACACATGGATGCAGTTCATCATCAAGCACTAAGTATACATCACAAGACCTCAGTAAACATCTTGGGGTGAGGCCAGAACTTATAAATAGAGGGTTGCAGCTGAGTGGCCTTGTCATAACAGGGAGGGCATAGGTGTGAAAATAGGAAGGGGTGGGAGGAAGGGGTAGAGAAGGGAAGAAGGAGAACTGAGAGGAGGTGGAAGTAAGGGAAGGGGGAGTGGTGGGTGGGAGTGGTAAGGGAACTGTGGAGGGGGAAGTAAGGGGGAGGGGGATGGCGAAAAGTGCAAGAAGCAGCAGTTATTGCAAGTGCTAGGAGACACAGCTAGAGGAAGGCTTAGTGGAAGCAGTCACATTTCCTTTTATAACTCTTATTTACCTTTGTCATAAGTGATGTGGAGATGGCACCAATGAGAGAAACCAACTGGAGATTATCAGTGGGAGTGAAGGCACTAATGGTAGACATAACTGGGGCTCATCAATGGGAGAGATGGCACCAATGGTAGGCACAACTGCGGCTCATCAAAGGGACCGAAGGCAGTAAAGGTAGGCACAACTGGGGCTCATCAGTGGGAGGGATGGTACCAATGGTAGGCACAACTGGGGCTCATCAATGGGAGGGATAGCACCAATGGTAGCCACAACCAGGGCTCATCAATGGGAGGGATGACATGAATGGTAGGCACAGCGGGGGCTGATCAGTGGAAGGGATGACATTAATGGTAGGTACAACAGGGGCTCATCAATGGGGGATGGCGCTAATAGTAGGCACAACTGAGGCTCATCGGTGGATAGGATGGCATTAGTGGTAGGCACACCTGGGTCTCATCAATGGGAAGGATGGCACTAAAAGTAAGTACAGTTGAGTCACATCAATGGGAAGGATGACACCAACATTAGGCTAAAAGAGGAGGGCAGGGTAACAGAGGAAGACGAGAAGAAAGCAACCATGCTGAATGACTACTTCTGCTTGGTATTCACTAGGGAGAACAGCAGGCTTTTGCCAGAGAGAGGCATAAAGGCAGCTGATAGAGGGATCCAGGAAATTAGGATACTAGTGAAAGAGTCAGAAAATGGCTAGCAGCCCTGAGGATACTGTAAACGAGGTCCCAGAGCTGGATGGGATGCATCTGAGGGTACCAAGGGAACTGGCATTAGTATTAGCCATATCCCCGTTGAGGCTGTTCAATTGCTCTTTATAGCAAGGGGTGGTTCCCATGGACTGGAGGATGGCAGATGTAGTTTCGCTACACAAGGGAGGGGACAACGAGCAGCCGGGAAACTATAAACCTGTCAGCCTTACCTCTGTGGTAGGAAAACTGATAGAGACACTAGTCAAAGAGGACCTAGTGGAATACTTGGAGAACAATGGGCTTCAGAATAGTATTTATTTATTTAAAATTTTGGTAACCGGGAAAGGCATGCTGAGCCTGGGCTCTTTTCCAAGTGCAACCTGGGGGAAGGGGAAGGGAACAACAGACATTGTTAAAAAAAAAAAATTACAGTAACAGGTACAGTCGATGATTTGCATAGCAAAAATATACATAATATCTAACATTTACAATTGTTTCATGGAGTAAAATGAAGCAGACGGACTACAACGACAGCAGAATATGCAGTGGAAAATACATTTACTTGGGTTATAAGAGAACTATGGAGGAGTTGGGACAAATTGCAGAAACTGGAATAATAAGTAATACGGTAGTCGGACACTGGATAAAGCAGGGTGCTTGAAAACCCAGTCATGAGCAGCTACACAAAGGATACAGCCTGCCAGTTCATCAAGCAAAAGCAACTGAAGATAAGTATATTTTGCTGCTGTTATTTAACTTTAAAAATGCAACAGCAGTCCATTCAACAAGATGGAAGCTCAGGAGCTTCTGTGGGTCCTCCAAACCTTAAGTCTTCTTACAAGCAGGGCAGTGCATCGGGGTGAGTTTATTATATTTGTATTGTCTGATATTTGTATTTCCTTGTGTATTAGGGTTTTTAAAATATTTTATTTTACATTTCTGACTTGTTGCTGTTGCTGATGGGAGGTTTTAATAAAATATGCAGAGCTATCAAGAAAATATGCATACTTGTAATGAGCAGTGGTAATGATAGGTGTTTCACATCAGCCTAAGGCAAGGTTTAATACTTCTTTATGTGGTCTAACACAAATATTTAAGAGTGATATTCGTATTTGTAAGAAGTGCAGCATTTCTGTGTACTTGTCCTGAATAGCATTTTTTTTTTGCATAAACCTACTTATATGGTGTCTGCCCCTTTACAGCACAAATCCTCACACTGCTTGAGTTAGCCAGCGAGCCACTACAGCACACTGCTCTTAGTGAGTGAGGGAAGTGTTGGGGACATCGAGAGAGCCACACTTACTGACTTGTAATTTAAACAAATGAACAAATTAAAACTCACAGCTGTACCCACTCTGTGTCGCAGTTTAGCAGGAAATCACCACCCCAGTTGGAAACTGCAACCCGAGCATGTTGCTCTTAGTGAGTGAGGGAATTGTTGAGGACATCAAGGGAACTGTAAGGTTTGGGACAGGAACTTTTTTTTACATTTACACCAGTTCCCACTTAAAATAAGTATTATTATGACTTTATAACATGTGTGAGAAAATTCAGTTGGTGTGCTTTTTCTTACATATGTTATAAGTGCAATAAAACACTCCAGGGATATGTTAGTATGGTCAATAATCATGCTTTTCTCTTGGGTGTTTAAAGGCACTCAGCACAACACCCCAAGAGGTGTGTGATTATTGACCCATAATCACCCACCCTGCCATGCATTATTGCATATGTAATACAAAAGTAATGAACATCGAATACAGTTAATGAATCAAAATGAAACAGTAAGATATAGAGAATAGTGGATGGACAAGTATACACAACCAGTGTTTGTGTCACCAAGGGGTTCTGATTCCCTGGGAATCAGAGCCCCGAGGTGGTCAACACACTGGTTGGGTATAGAGTTGCCCATCCCCTACTTTTATAGTGTATGGTGACCCTAAAAGTAAAATAAAAAAGAGTTTGATATTTTATATATGTGTGTATATATATATATATATATATATATATATATATATACAGTATATCTATCTAGTACAAGTCACATTAAACTGTTCCATCAACTTACTGGTATAGCATTTTTTTTTTGTGATGCTACTGCATTGGCAGCTCGAACTGTTGAAGCTTTTAACTGTTTTCCAACTATCCTTCACTGCCTAGTCAGCTCACTTGTACCTGTTTAGTGAAATGGCAGTAACTGTTTTGCAGAGTTTATGCAATGCATTTTCATGGTATTGTTTATAAATATCACAGCATTCCTTAAGAGTATTGTTTATAAATATCACAGCATTCATTGAGAGCATTGTTTATAAATATCACAGCATTCCTTAAGAGTATTGTTTATAAATATCACAGCATTCATTGAGAGCATTGTTTATAAATATCACAGCATTCCTTAAGAGGTGTTTAGTCTGCCTTCTGAAATGAAACTTATAAGCACTCAGCTGAAAATAAAGCTTATAGTGCATAACAGCTAGTTGCAAACCAATACTAACCTTTTACTAATTCATTGAATTAAACACTGCACAGATTAGGAAACCCATTGAACAATGCTACACCAATGAGCTGAGGGAACAGTTTAATGTGACTTGTACTGTATCTCTCTCTCTCTCTCTCTCTCTATATATATATATATATATATATATATATATCTATCTATCTATATATCTATCTATCTATCTATCTATCTATATATATATATATATTCATGGCAAAAACTCAATTTAAAGCATCAGTTAGGGTTGTTCCATAGCGACAAAAGTGAGGAAATTCGGTGTTAGGGTTGAAAGCCCCCCTTGCACCCCACAGCACGCCCCCTCAACTGGCATTGGAGTGTGCGCTGGTGTCATCGGCCCTAACCCTCACCCCATCACATGTGTAAAAAAGCTGAGGTATAGGAGAATGAGATGAGAGTTAGGAATGATGACCCCAATGCACACTCCAATGCCGGTTGGGATGTCTTGTGACATAGTAATGGTAACTGTTACTCAAATGCAAGCGAAAAGTGATGCCAAAGCGAACAGTGACACAAACGGAGATGCAAGCGTGTACGGAAATGCAACTGGTAAAGTGCATGGTCACGGTACCCCTATTGTAAATGCAAATGTTAACTGTTACAGCAACAATAATGCCAAAGGGAACAGAAACAGAAACGCAAATGCAAGCGCGTAAGGAAACGGAAAGCGTAACGCGCATGGTCATGGTACTGCAATTGCAAACGCAAATGGTAACGGTAACAGCTAACATAACGCCAAAGGAAACAGAAATGGAAATGCGAATGCAAGTGTTTACAGAAATGCAAACTGTTACACACACGGTCACAGTACCACAATTGTAAATGCAAATGGTAATGGTAACAGCAAAAATAACGCCAAAGGAAACAGAAACACAAATGCAAGCATAAGCGTGTAAATGCAAACTGTAATGCGCACGGGCAGCAGGAACACAGTTGGAAATGCAAATCATAACGGTAACAATGATTACGCAAAATGAAAGACAAACGCAAACGCAAATGGTAATGCACACGGTGACGCAAAGCGAAACGCAAACAGAAACAGTACTATAGACACAAATGGTAAGAGTAATGCAAACACAAGCGCAAACAGAAACGCAAAGGATAATGCACACGGTGGCGTACATGGGAACGCTAATGAAAACAGGTACGGAAATGCTAGTCGAAACGCTACTTGTAACAGTAACTGGAGTGCACACCCTGGTTTTCCGCAACAGCTGCATAGATATACACAGTGACTACAAAGAATGTATGCATAATAATGAGCCTGGGACCAGAAAATGAGCCATTGGAATACTAAATTGCTTATATCTCAGGAACCGTACGACGTAGAGGAAAAATTAAAATTTCATATGAGTCATGACTTTCCGGCTAGGTTTGCACTGCATGCTTAGCCCCCTAAGGGGCTCAGCATTTTTCTGATGAAAAGTCCGTATCTCGCACTATTTCCGAGATAAGGGCCCCGAAAGGCACGGCGGACGCCGCAATGTTAGACTATGGGAAAAAGTGTCAACTTCAGAGTACCATAACTTTGCATCCCTGCAATATTTTTTCACCAAACCACCAAAAGGCACATCTGTGAGATGCTGGCTTTCTTCCCTTCAAAATTCAGCCCAAAAGACCAAATAGGTCTTTTGCAGCAGGTTGGCAAACAATTCCTGTCATTTTGGCCATAGTGTTGCAAAGTAGTGTCGTGATTTGCCACACTTACGCAATAAAAAAATCATGAAAGTGTCGCAGGTGCGACACTACTTTGCGATACTGCATTTCCCAAAAATTTCAAAAACATATTTCTGGGGTGTTTAACCCCAAAAATAAAGACATGCCTAGCATCCTCAGAGCTCGACTAGGTAAACAAAAATAATTGTGTCCCTAGATGGTCCCAATTTTAAATGCCAAGCATTTCTGTGATGAGTAATGGAAAAAATGGCTGACTCACGACACTACAGGGGTCATTTGTGACACTAAAAACTGCATTTGCGACACTGGCAAACTTTTTGTCAACTTTTCCCATTGTAGTCCCATTGTAGTCAACTTGTTTTTTGAATAACTTTTGAACCGTTCAATATTTTTTCACAAAATCTTCAAAAGGCACATCGGGGACTCAAGCCACACATTCTCTGAAGTTTTTGGACCAGTCACACAAACTGTGCGACCTGTAGGTACGAGCAAAGAATGCTCAAAAAAGTGTAAATGAGCTCCGAGATGTTGCTTAATAACTCCGCAGCCGTATATCCGACCGGTAAGAAAGTTGGCAGATCCCAAGATCTATGGTTACGCCCAATGCCTGCCAAATTTCAGGCAAATCTGTTGAACAGTGCAAAATTATTAAGGTGCAAAATTTCACCATTTAACCTTAAATGGGGTACTCAACCCTAACTATGTTAGCACTACCGTGCTACCATAATATATATTCATTTCTACTCCTGCATCCTGTTCTTTAAGGTTACTAGTTGCTAGGTTCTATGGTATGGTTGTTATGGACCAGATGTCCCTCTGTCATTAGCGCAGGTTTCTATTGGTTGCTAGCTGCATATGGAAGGGATTTAAAATAAAAAAGGTGCCGCTGCTCTCTCTAAGCGAGAAGATATAATGTTAGTGATCATTTTTTCATTTTGTAATTAATTTAAAATATCTGGTTGATCCTGCATTTGCGTGTTTTTTGTTTGACTGTCCGTCGCTTCATGTGACCAATCATGTCGTCGTTGCCCCAACTTACTATCTGGTTGATCCTGCCATTTCTGTTGCCACAACTATTCTATTGAACAGTGCGGCTTGTACAATTTGAAAATGAGCTGAAATGCTGTTGTACCACACTGTGGTATTACTGTGTCCCATGACCTTTGAACTGTGGTACAACATTTCAGCTAGGATGGATTTCCATCCAGAACAATCCCTCACCATACACTATAAATGAATACAGCATCACATGAGATAGGAGAACACAGCATTAAAATACTGTATCTACACACTGTCCAGTAGAAACATTTTATCAGATTGCTCCTGTGCACCCAAGGCTATAACCAAGGCATGCCATTTTAGTACACCAGCTTTTCAAACAGATTTCTATCCCCACACCCCCATTAACAACAGGTAGTCTCCTAATCAGCCTCCGGATCACCCTGCACTGTGTTAGCCCATTGCTGCTACCGTGGTGACTACCCCACCCACCCTGGGAGGAGCTTTCCTTTATTGGTAAGGCAGGTCACATGATGAGTCATGTGACCCCCACTTTTAGTACTATCTCCCCAATTTCCCTGCTGAAGGTTATATCCAATGGTCACTAGGAGCTGCTCTTTCACCATTCACTTTCTCCATTTATCCCCAATATAAAGTACCTCCATTGTGGTAGTAATCCCTCCAACCCTGCCACAGCACTCTCTGTTCCCCCATATCTATCTAATTTTTCTAGTACCCTGTCTCTCAGAGTCTGGATTCGAACCCCTGACCCTCTGCACCAAAGTCAGTAACCCTAACCACAAGACCATCCCAGTGGTAACAATCAACCTGAGTTTTTAGATTCCCTTAAACTTCCACCCCCATACATCAATCGCCAGAACACCCCTGCAGCAGTGCCCAGCCTGCTGACTAACATTTTTAACCACCTAATACTTATCTCAGGAGTGTTTCTCTTGGAGCCAATTCAGACTTTTTGCATTTCCCCTCTATATTATTGGGGAACAGAGTAATAGGCATCTACTATCTTTACCAGTCTTCTGCACCATGCTCCTCCTTATCCTCACCTATCTTCCCTTTTTCCTCACCCCTACATCCCTCCCCCCCTCCACCCTTCTGGCAATCTCTCCAACTTCTATACTCTGCCCTCCTTCCTCCTCCCCCACTCTCCCATCTTCCTGCCACTCCCCTTCTCCACTACCCGGCACCCAGGAGCATCCATCCTCCTCTCAAAAGGAATTCACTTGGCATCCCTTCAAGCATCTACTTCTCACTAGAGCAGCACCACTAACATGCCCACCCCTGCTCCCACTCACCTACCATCACTGCCTAGGAGAAGGTTGTCCAACCTCACCAAACTTGCTTATAATATTACTGCTCCTGACAGCGGGTGATACTGAATCCAACCCCGGACCTTTCCCCACCCCCTTCCAATCTGCCCAAAGGACTACATATAGCTTATCTAAATATAAGAAGCCTTCTACCCAAAATTGACCTGCAACCCCTCATGTCCAATTTAAGACTGTCTGTCCTCGTTACTGAGTCTTGGTTAGCTTGAAAATCCCTGACTCTGCCATCTCCATCCCCGGGTACTCCATCATCCGGCAGGACAGATCGTCTAGGGGTGGGGGAGTGACTATGTATGTTTCCACCTCTATCCAATTCTCAGTCTGCCCCTCCACTGCTTCTCCCTCTGCCTATGAACTTTTCTTAAAAAAAAACTATCCATTTCCTGCTCCTTTCCCATCTTTGTGGGTGGAGTCTACTGCTGATTCAGCCTTCCTGCTTCTTCCTCATCCTTTATCACTGACCCCTTCTCTTCTCTCACCACCCTCACTGCCTCTGTTGAACTTTACATCTTAGGGGACTTCAACATTAATTGGGTGTCCAGCACCCAGACCAAAATCCGAAATCAAATCTCATCCTTAAATCTAACTCATCTTAAGATCCTACACACTTAATCACAAATCAGTCAAACATATCCTACTAGACTTGGTAATGACGTCTCACCCTCACCGAGTCATCACCACAAGTTTATTACCACATGCGCTCAGTGATCACCATATGATCACTGCCTGTGATTGTAACCGATTTCCCTGGCTGCTTAGTTGAATCCCTGACAAAGGTCTTCAGCATTTATGCTTGACCAGATATAGACGTTGTTACTCTGATCTGTTGTAAATAGCCTTGTTTTGTATTGAAAACCATTGAAAAACCATTGTATACTGCTAACTGTTGCATTTTCACTTGTACTGCGATATCTGTCTCTGTCTGTTTTTCTCTGTGCTACTCCAACGTGGAGCCTTTGTAAAGAAGTCTCTGACTCAAAGGTTTAATTCTGAGATGTTCAATAAATTAATAAAATAAATATTCTATGTGCGGAAAATCCATCGTATAAAATTCCCTCCAATTATTCTCAACCTTCACTCCTTCCATTCCCTTGACCTGTCCTCCCTCCACATTGACCTTACCAGTACTGACTGGTCACCCATTGTCACTGCTTCCTCAGTGGACTCAGACCTAAGCTACTTCAGCTCCCAATTCCTAAATGCCTGGAACCATCATGTCCCACTTAGGAAGACATGGGTCCATGGCAATCACCTCCCCTGGGTCTCTGCCGAGCTACTAGCATGTCAACGTGCTCAAGACCAGACATGAGCAGTGTTTAAAGCTTCTGGAGCTCTTAAGGACTTGCAGCAGTATCGCTCCTCCCACAGTGTCTGCACCAGGACTATCGCCTTGCCAAGGCTGAGTATTTCAGCTCTTCCTTTCATGAAAAACTTATCAATCCCTCCAAATTCTGGAAGATTGTTCATGCTTTACTCTCACCCCCTTCCCAATCTCCCCCCCATTCTAAAGGTAGGTGACCACACTGTCTCTGACCCCCCCATGTTGGCTGAATTCAACACCTTTTTCACCACCTGTGCCTCTTCCCTCCTTGCTTCCCTACCACCCACTGCCCCTTCACCAGCATCCTCCACTCGGATCCCCTCTTCCTCATGCTTTTACTTCAAACTTGTCTCCCCCAATGACACACTGCAAGAATTACTAGCCCTAAATCCTCATAAGGGCAAAATCCCTGATGGGCTCGACCCCAAGCTGCTTCACCTCTCGGCTTATTCTATAGCCCATCCTCAAGCAACTCTTTTGAACCTAACTTCTCACTCCCCACCATCCCTGACACCTGGAAGGTCTCCACTGTTGTCCTCCTTCCAAAGGGCAGTGACCCCTCCAACCCCAGCAACTTTTGACCTATTTCTCTGCTCCCAATCATGGCTAAACTTCAAGAGCATCTGACTCTGGTGCAGCTCTCCTCTTTCCTTGACTGTTCCTCCTTTTTCACCCCCTTAATGTCTGGGTTCTGCAAAATCCACTCCACCACCACCACCTCTCTACTTCAGCTCATGGATTCCATTCTTTCTGGCATGGATCGAGGACACATCACCTCTGCCATCTTTGTTGATCTGGCTAAAGCCTTTGACACTGTTGCCCACTCCCTTCTCCTCAACAGGCTGACTGCGACCGGCCTCTCTGTTCAGCACCCAGCTGGTTCCAGCCATACCTCACGGGCAGGTCCCAATCTGTCAGGGATGGCGACTCTCTTTCCTCCCCTTCCCCAATCAATACTGGTGTTCCCCAAGGCTTGGTACTTGGTCCAATACTATTTTCCATATTCCTGAATGATGTACCTGATGCCTGCTCATCTGCCAGTATCCACATGTATGCAGATGATACCCTGTTATCTGCTTCTGGTACTTCCCCCTCAGAGGCAGTGACCAGCCCTCAGTTGGACTTCAGCAATGTCCAGCACTGGCTTCACTCTTCAGCTTTCTCTAAATGCCAAAAAAATGGTCTCCATGATCTTTGGCACCAGGCAAATGATCGCCAGGCTTGATGCCACTCCCTCCTTCTACACCCTTGATGGTTCTGTACTAGAAGATGTCTCCTCTTTCAAATTACTTGGGCTATGGCTCAACTAGAACCTCAACTTTGCAGTGCACATGGATACCATCCACAAAAAGCTTTTCTCCAAACTCAGTGCTCTGTACAGACACCGCAGCTGCTTTCAACCGCAAGCCCGGAGAGAGATCGTCCAAAAGATGATTTTCCCTATCTTCTATTTTGGAGATGAAGTCTACAACTCTGCCCCCAAGTCCACCCAATACAGACTGGACACTTTTCAACTCCTGCTGCTTTGCTCTTGGCTGTTTACCTCGTACTCACCACTGTGACCTTTACACTTCATTCTCTTTCCCTTCCCTCAGTGCCAGGTGCCTTGCACACAGCACTACTTTAATTGGGAAGTACTGGCTTGGCCCTCTGCCACCCTACTTACAATCCCTCATCTCTGTTCCACCCACCCTCTTTACACCCTATGTAACTCCGCCCAGAGGGCTCTCTCCACCCCACCCCACCCCCGGAGTACCATGTCAGGACGGAGCCACCTTCTTATCAATTCCTAACTATCTGCAACTCCCTTCCATTAGAAATCTGCTCTACTCAGACCTCCCACTCCCTATCCCTCCAACGGCGACAACACATTGCCCCCTCATGCAACTGCACCTAATTCCCCCCTCCTCCTCCTCTAGTTCTACTCTGCCCCTTCTATAAAGCCCAACCAATTTGATCAATCCCTTCCTCATGCCAATTCCCTGTCCCTGCTGGGTTCTTAGCATCCTGAAGGGGAGAAGGCCCTTGGCTGACCTTTCTGCCTCCCAACCCTCATTCCTCTAGATGACCCTTACTAGTACCTCTCCTCCTCTAGTTCTGTTCTCCACCTTCCACAAAGCCCAGCCAATCTGATCAATCCCTTCTCTCATGCCTATTCCCTATCCTCTTGCATGGTTCTTAGTATCCCAAGGGGAGAAGGCCTTTGGCTGACTTTTCTCCCTCCCAACCCTCATTTCCTCTAGGTGACCCATACTTTTACCCTGGTGCTTGCACAATTTACAAATAATTTGATTGGCTATAGCACTTTACCTGTTAAATTTCCATCATGGAAATGTATAATTTTTTGGTCTGGTATATATCACTCTGGTGATGTTGAGGATGCTCTACAGATTTTTCTCAAGGAACCCCTTGCTGTTCAATGCAAGCATGCCCCTAAGGCTACAAGGAGAGTCAGAGGAAAACAAACGCGTTTGCTATACAAAGACCTGCTTGCTAAACTGAGTCTTAGGGATAAACTCTGGAAGCACTACAAACAAATTGGCCTGCAAATGGATCTCAGTACCTATAGAGCACTTAGGAACACTTGTAAAAAAACTAGTTAGAGCAGTTAAGAGCAAGTACTGTAAAGACCTACTATCCAGCTCAGCCAATGACCCTAGGAAATTCTGGGCCCATGTTAAGACTCTTCTTGGGGCCTCTCAATCAGTTACCCCTACGGATATGATATTAAATGGAGCTCACTGTAATGACTCTAACACCATAGCTAACGCCTTCAACTGTATGTTCTCTGATCTGTCCCAATATACTTCTTCCTTCCTACCTACTGCAACACACTGTCAGCTCCTACTTTCAAGCCAGCCAGACACCCCTGCTGCTCTATCTAATGGCCTTCCCTATGCACCGCCTTTCCACTTTAAGGCCATATCTAGATTGGAGGTCCTGAAACTCCTAAAATCCATCTCTGACAACACTGGCTCTGAGTCTGATTCCCTAGATTCTCGACTTCTGAAGCTTGCTGCTCCTCTCATTGCCTCTCCGCTGGTGAAAATCTACACACTATCGCTCTCTTGCAGTGTAGTTCCTGCCCTCTGGAAAATTGCTCATATAACACCTGTATTCAAAAAAGGTGACCCGGAGGAGGTTACTAACTTCAGGTCTATAGCCATTCTCTCGGTACTGAACAAAATACTGGAGAAACTTGTCGCCACCCAAACAATTGACTACCTCACAAAATTCCATCTTCTCTCTGAGACTAAGCTTGGTTTCAGAAAAAATCATAGTACGTCAACTGCTCTTCTCAAACTCACGACGAATATACTTTCTAATATGGATTCTGGATGACTCACTGGGGCTGTTTTCATTGACCTTACTAAGGCTTTTGATCTTGTCGATCACCCCTTGCTTCTTTCTGCTCTTCATAACTTGACATTCTCATCTCCAGTCGTAAATTGGTTTAACAGCTATCTGTCAAACAGGACCCAAACTGTAAAATTTAACTCCTCCCTATCTGACAGTACCATCATCAATACTGGTGTGCCTCAGGGCTCTATCCTGGGGCCAATTCTTTTCTCACGCTTCATAAATGATTTTGCAGATGCTTTTCAAGCCTGTTCGTCTCTGCTTTATGCTGATGATCTTATTTATACTAGCTCCACCAGGATAGACAGCATTAACTCATCCCTTTCCTTAGACTTCAAAAATGCTCCAAACTGGCTTTATGCCCATAAGCTGATACTTAATGCTAAGAAGACAAAAGCCATGCTTCTAGGCTGTGTCCCTAAGCTCAGGGCTTGTCCTACATCCCTGGTGGTTTATGACTTAGCGGGCACTCAGAGTGTGTCACGCCCTTTAACTATCTTGGTGTCATGCTTGACCAATCCCTGGATTTCAATCTTCACATACAGTCCACCTGCAGAGCTGTCAATGCTAAACTGGATGTTGCTTACAAGACCAGCTATATGTTAACGCCCTCTGCTAAGCTGGTTATTGCCAGAGGTATAATGCTTCCCACCCTCACATATTGTGTTCCTATTTTTGCTGTTTCTCATAAAACCTCCCTCCATAAATGTGATGTTACTTATAATGACATTTGTTGATACACCTCCTCGTCTCCTTGACTCAGACACCATTATCAACTCTACAAGGACGTGCAATGGCTCTCTCCCTCTATTACCAGGCAATACTATCTCTGCTCTCTCACAGATTCTATTATCAGGCTTCACACCCCATCCTCACTTGCAGTGTTGCTGATTCCCCAAACTTCCTCCCATGGCTTGCGATCAGCTGAAATATCTTTACTCAATGTATCAAGGTGTCGTACATCCAGAGGTATTGGTGCCTTCCAACATGTGGCACCCCAGCTATGGAACACACTTCCATTTGTCCTAAGGCAGTCAAAATCCCATCTTTGCTTTAAAAAAGAGCTGCACCGCTATCTATCTCTGGCTGACTCATGCACCTGTTTTGACCCCACTTGATGGCACTAGGCCCTTTCACTCTCGGTCCTACTTATGTCACCTTCAAAATCCCTAACCACAAAAAAAAACACATTACTATACCTACCCTCTACTTCCAATAACCATAGTTCTGCTGCCCCGTGGCCCATTCCCCTTCTCTCCCTCAGACTAAGGCCCACTTCCTCTCATCCTAGTAAACTGCCCTCCTCTGCTTCTTCCTACACTGACCCCCCCTTTACACTACTGCATCTTTGAGTCTACCTCTTATTTCAAGCTATTTCTACTTACAGTCTGTTCTGTTGTGCTCTATATGAAGTTATTTCTCTAAACTGTTTCCCAGGTAGTGTTATTTTTTGATTGCCTGTGTGTTGATCATTGATACTGTTTTTGGCCTACCCTATGTGTTATTTTCCTGCACTTATAAAATGTCCTGTATGTTATACTGTTTTGTACTTTCCCAGGTCGTGCCTGAAAATAGTCATGCTATGGCTAGTGCACTTACCAGGTAAATAAAAACTAAATCCAACAGATAAATAAATAAATAAATAATTTAGCACTTTGCGTGTATTGTGTTTTGGCTTCACTATAAATCAAGTGTTTATGATAAAGTCTGTGTTCGTACTGTATATCGGGAAACACATAGCTTGCTCTGTGTGTGTATAGTATAGGTGATTTTGACTCTCTGTAATCAAAGGTACAATATATGTTCTAAGTTTAAGCCTTATTCTACTGTATATTCATACCTGTTTCACAACTGATGCTGTGCACTGAATTTTCTATATTCACTCTGTAATGTTTGCTTCTTGCACCCTCCTTTGAGCCTCCTTCCCCCAGGACACATCTGGAAACAAGCTATTACAGCTCAGTATGTACTTCCTTTTGAAACTTTTTCAAATAAATAATTAATTCAACATGTTACACCCTAGTGCTCAATAAAAGTTACAGAGTGTACCATGTTCTGACAATAGGGTCAGAAGACAATGGTTACAAAGTACTGTATCAGAGTTTCCATACACAGATTATTCTCTATCCTCTATGTCTATGGGTCTATCATCCTCTTGCGGGGTGGGGGGGCATTCATTCTTATGCTTTGAGGTGAATTTTCTTGTTTTCTGCATCACTGTTTTAACAAAAGCTGACACAAATTGTGGAAATGGACATAAAAACTCCAGATTCTGGAACTAAAGCTCACAAGTATTAACACAGTTCTGAGGACCCGTTGCTTTAACATTAATCACATTTGAAAATCTGGCCAACTGGCCTTAAGCTTACTCTGCAGATGAGTTGCAGGTAAAAGCTGATGTGTGGCTCGCAGCTTTCTTAGTGCTCGGTGTTCCCCATCGCACTTGTCATGCCTCATTCTGGTGAAATAACAGGTCTAGATTGAGGGAGACTTGAATAGCTTCTTTTTGAACTGTGCCTTGATGTCCTGCTGCTCTAATAATCTTGTTCCTTTCTGAAGCATCAGAAAGTACCACCAGTATGTTTTAAGGATTTCACTCCCAATTGTGTGTTTTATGAGGAGTTACTCCTTAGATTTTATTAATTATTAATCCACTGAGGTAAGAGCTTGTGAAACTGTAGCAAACTGGTATAAAAGGCAGTTGGTAAGAAAGCCTTGAAATGTTCTCCTTCTATGCCCTCTGGGATGCCAGCAGCCAGATGCTGTGAGCCCTTTTCTGGCACTCAAGGAGCCTGAGGCAAGAAGAACGAAGCAAGGTATGTTCTCTTTCTGATCAATTTTTTCATCCCTGTAATGACCTTTCTGTATCACTTGTTGCTTGCTGTGAGCACAAATCCACTCCTTCCACCTGCTGTTCGATGGAGGAGATCCTCTGATTTACGGTGAACAGCCTGTGGCAAAATTTTGCATTGACATTTACAATTCCTGCAGTGTTTTGTTAAACTTCAGCAAGGATACTAATCTCTCTGGTTCTCCACACATGAGCTCAGGTGCCTGTTGGGCCTCTTTCTGTTTGCTGGGCTCTGCAAGAAGCTTTTTAGGTTAAAAAAAAGTCATTAGATGCAGAGGAGCCATAAGGATGAACCATTTTAGGCAAATTCAGGCACAGAATCTGGATCTGAAATTATATCTGTATTATAGTAGCCCAAACATCTATCAGGAGTTGGAAGTGTTGCAATCACTCCCTTTGGCTATTCACTTGCAGCTCCCTAGGTCCATCCTTTTTACAATATTGCCCTTCCTATGTAGTATAATCTAATAAAAACAAGAAAAATTTAGGATGTGAGGGGACAGAGGAATTTCTGTGATGCAGATTAAGGTATAAATGGTACAGAAGGTTACGAATGGTACAGACAGATTTTCATAACATAGGCTGAAATAGAACCAAAATTCATAAAAAGTTTAACAATGCATTCCTGAAACAAGTTTTAAATTATTTTACTTTTTCATGTAGAATACTTTAGGTATACAGATACAAATATATACTTTATAAAATGGGTAGGGAAATTGCAGCAATATTACTGGATGAACAGCATCACATGACCATGCGTATATCAGAGCGCGCCCGCACACCTGCACTTTTACACCCCTCTAAAACAATTTTGACATTTTATAAGATAGATAAACCACTCTGAGGTGTGTGGTCACGCTCTGATACACGCACGCCTTGGTGGTTGACGCACACCATGTGAGCGATCAGGCCAACACACCTCAGAGTGGTTTATCTATTACATATATTCACGTGTATATATATATATATATATATATAGTTGAGAAAGTTTAAAAATGATACATCCATATTACTTAAGTTTATCAATAAATAAAGTTTATGGTCTGAAGACATTAGTGGTTGTTTCATTATAGGGCACCAGGCATGTTCACTTTTAAAAAGCCACCACATCCCATTAAACTCCTTTACCTGCAGTATATAGGAGCAAGTGCCTTCTTAGCTGAGTGGTGGCTTTGGTCTAAAAAACAAGACAACCTCTAAAATATAAAAAGATAGAACCCCCACATTGAATTAAATGGAGTGTGCCCCCACACTGTCCAAATTAATTTGCCACTAATGGGCACTCACCCCAGGAACAGGAAGGGATCAAAAGGATGTCTGGATCCTTGGAGCAAATTATAATTCCTCCCCTTCACTTCATTTTGTCAGTCTAAAAAAATATAGACACCGAAGCAGATTTTTCTCACATAGGTAAGTGAACTTCATGGGTTTTAAAGTACCCAAATTGTTACTTTTTGGGGGACAAACATTCCCTTTTCTGTGTATTGTTGTTATCATCAAGATTATTATGATTAGTGAAAGAATTGGCAGGATTGCCTGGGGTTCAATTGGACAGCAGGTGTCCTTGCCACATCTCCCCACTGAGCAATGTAAGAATCATGCTTGTGCAAACATCCTGTGGATGCTTGTTTTGCTGCTGGCTGCTTCCATGCAGCAGATGGCTCTCCTGCCTGCCTTCCTTGTTTTGTTCCAACCTGCAACTGTGTGGCTGCAGCCTGTGCATTCTTCTCTCATGTGGTGTTGTTTCATATGTTGGAGCCTTGCTCCTTCCATTTCCCAGCCTTACAATTACAGCCTTCACCTTCTTGCCATTTGCTGCTTCCTTCTTGGTGGTCATCGCGCCTTGCTTCTCACCTTCAAGTATGTGCTGGGACCTGCTCCTACTCTTTTGTGTTCTGGCTTTTTTGTTCCTTTCAGGTATGCCTTGATTGCCTCCCCTTCCCATATCTGCTTGTTTGGGAGCTTGCTTCCAGCCAGCTGCTTCATCTTCATCTTCATGCCTCTCCTCTCCTCTCCTCTCCTCTCCTGTATGATGCAAGGCTGAGAGGGGCTGTTTCTTGGGTTAGCTGTGCCATTTCTGGCTGGCCTCCTTCCTGCTCTCTTGTGCTGTGACCATTCTCACTGCCTTCCTGTTCTTGCTGTGGCAGCTGCTTCCTTGTATGCTGTGCCCCTTCCCTTGACCTGTGCCTGACTGGCTCCCTATTCCTCTCCTCTGGGGGTTGGGGGTCACTTTCCTTCATGCTCTGCTGCCTCTTCTGGGGTCAGCGGGGCTCTAGGCAGCCATTACTGTTGCTGGGCTCCACTTTGTCTGTTTCTTTTGGGCCTATTTGAAGAGCTCACACCCCAACCATTACCAGTCTTATGCCTCAACAAATATTAAGCTCTTGCCTCATGACTACCAGTCTCATGCCTCAAGGCAGTGCTTTGGCTTCTCAGAAGGAACTAGAAGGGGGACATGATCAGATCTACAGTACAGTAGCTTCTTGTTTTACATTGTTTTTCATGGATTCTACTTGGTAAAAAGTTGTTTATTTTCTTTCTTACTACTAAGGGGCTAGCAGGGTATTGTTTGGGGCTGTTGGAATTTTGAAACCTGTTTCGGTAGCTGTATGCGGGCTCATTTGTTTGGTTCACTGTGTGGCAGGCTGCATTTGTAGAGGCCTATTTCTTCTGTTTTAAACATAATTGGTGTAATTTAACTGGGTCTGTTTCTTTGAATTGGAGACCTATATCTTCTAATTCCAAGCCTATTTTGATGTATTGTTGGTGAAGCTGTTTGAATTGGTGTCTTGTTTCTTTGGGTAGCAAACCTATTTTGGGGCTTGAGTAGAATTGATTCATTGTTGCTGGCTTCACTAGCTGCAAAGTTTGAGTGCACAGGGGGGGAAGGGTGCTAATGGTCTGACTAGAAGCCTCAGCTACCTGATTGTTTCCAGAAGACTTGGGCTGGTCCCACCCACCCAAACCCCTCACCCCACCACCCCTGGTCCATTATTTCCTTTTACTAGGGGTTCTGACATCACTTCAAACAGGCAAAGGAGATGCACCTGTCATAGCAGAAGCAGACATCCAGGAAAGGAACAGCAGCAAGTGAAGAGGTGACTGCTCTCTCAGTGGAAGGGAAGTAAATGCAAATCTAGGAGCTTTCATTATTACTTCTTCACATTGATATTGCATTGGGAAAAGGAGGAGTAGGAGTTTGAGGAAGGTTGTGCAATGGCTACTTAACGTCTATTTTTGAGTGTGGATAGGAAGGATAGGAATATAAAAAGCAGTTGCTCAATATATCTAAACGTGTGCAACAAATGAGGTAAGGGAAATAAAGAAAATGTTTTGCACTGATAGAGGGGGGAGAGGGGAGACTTGGGGAAGTGTTTGGTATCCTGCATCTGGAAGGGTGGGAGGTCGCTGGTGGGCAACGACAGCAATGGGTAGGGTGGTAGGCTGCAACAACAGGGTGCACCAATCTTTCTAAACATTGCCTGGAGTGTGGAGGATGTTTAGTGTGCAACCACATAGAAAAACTTAGAAAGGAGATTGAGGGTCTGCAGGAGGAACTAAGACAGGCAAGGCAGATTGGGGGTGGGTTTAGCCCAATACTGGAGGGAGGAAGAGGGAGAGATGAGGGAGGGCGATTTAAGCCAACAGTGGTGAGAAAAGGGTCAGAAGAAGGGAAGCAGAGACAAAGGGGCCCAGGCCAGGAAGAACGATTGCCAGGGGAAACCAGGTCAGGAGACAAAAGTCAAATGGAAGGAGGCGATAGGGATTTGTGAGGGGAGGCGAAGAAGTGGCAAAAGTCGTGGAGTGGAAAGGAGAGAACAGGTTACTATGAAGAGAGAGGGAGTGGGCATTTGTGAAGGGTCTTCAGAAAACAGCTCTGCACTGCTAGAGAGGAAGAAAGTGGAAGAGGGAAATGATGAAATTAGAGGAGTAATTGATAAATGCCTGGACCAAACTGGAGCGGTGGGAAGTTCTGCTGGGAGAACTGCAACAAGGGTAAAAGGGGGAAATAATGTGTAGGATGAAGAAGAGGAGTTGGAAATGAGGGGGAGAGAGATGAATGGAAGCAAGCAGGGAGTAATAGGGGTGAAATCTTAGTGCTGGGGGACTCAATACTAAGAGGAGTTAGGTGGGGTAGCAAGGGGAGGCATAGTCGCATTTGGTGAGGCCATGCCAGGAATGACAGCGAAAGGGTGGGACAGTCTGTTCTGAAATATGCTAGAAGGGTAGGGACAAGCCTCATTTAATTATACATCTTGGGACAAATGACCTGGCTGACAAGACAGTAGATATAGTCCAGAGGAGGTTTGAGGAACTAGCACAATTATGTGAGGGGGCAGGAAGATCAGTAACTTTTTCAGAGATACTTCCGTTGCCAAAGGCAAGCACAACAAGAAAGCTGAGAATAGAGGAATTTAACGGATGGCTAAGAACCTGGTGTTGTGCTAAAGGGTATGGGCTGTTGGGGGGTGGGGAGGGACCTGGGAGGACAGTAGTCTCTATGCCAAGGACAGACTACACTTGAGTGAGGAGGGAAAGAAAGTGTTGAAACAGAGGATGGAAGAATATATAGAGGAAGTTGGGAATTTAAACTAAGAGTGGGGGGTGGCAGTTGGGGAAGAGATATGCAGAGACCACAAGTTGGGAAATCATATGAGCTTACCCCCCATAACAGTGACAAAGGACAAATGGCAAGTACTATTGGTGATGCTAGGAAAGGAGGGCAGGATGGGAGGGAGAAAGGGTGGAAGGTGGTTACCCTTAATGCTAGAAGCCTTGGGAGGAAAACTGCAGAGTTACAGGTTCTCATGGCAGAGGGAGAGGTGGACATTGCAGCCATCACGGAAACATGGGCCACCCAATATAATGACTGGGACCTGTCTGTACCAGGATACAGGTTATTTCGTAGGGACAGGGTGACTGGGAAAGGAGGAGGGGCACTATATGAGGAAGGACTGATGTGTGTAGGAGGAGGGAGGAGGGTAGTACAGAGTCACTTTGGGTGCAAATCCAGGATTCCAAGAATAGGATTCTTAGAATGGGAGTGGTGTACAGGCCACCATCTCAGATGGAGGAGTTAGACAGGGAACTAGCGGGACAGATCAGGAGGACCTCGAGAAGGGTAGCGTGGTGATTGTGGGGACTTCAACATGCCAGGAGTGGGACTGGAGCACCCCAACAACCAGTAACAGAAGGAGCAGGTACTGCTGGATGCCTTCCAGGACAGCTTCCTGCTGCAAATGGTCAGTGAACCAACCAGGTTAGGGAATACCCTTGACCTTGTGCTGGCAAATGGGGACTTTGTGAGAGAACTTACAGTGGAGGAACCCTGTCAGGGAGTGACCACCACTCAGTATGGCTCACATTAGATATGGGCAAGGAAGGAGTGGAATCTGGCACAAGAGTGCTGGACTTCAGGAGGGCCAACTTTGGGAGGATGGGGAAGTGGTAAAAGGGTACCTGGCCAGAATTCAATCAAGTATGGATACTAACCAGAGATGGGAGCTCATCAAGCTGGGGATAGTGGAGGCAACCAAAACCTGCTGCAAAGCCCAGAGCAAGAAAGCTAGGGCTAAGAAACCGAGCTGGTTGAGCAAGGAGGTCATGGAAAGGTAAGGAGGAAAAGAGCTGCCTTTAGGAAGTACAAGAAAACAGGGAGGAGAGGACAGAGAGGTACTTGACAGAATCGAGAAGGTGACAAAGGGCAGTAAAGGAGCCAAAGCATCTACGGAACTCAGGCTGGCACAAGGCATTAAGAAGGGGAGAAGGACTTCTTTAAGTACATCAGGGAGAAAAGAGCTGTAAGGACCATAGTAAAGATTAGGAAGGAGGGGTTGGGTGGAAGCAAGTGCGATAAGGCAGAAGCACTAAATGAGTACTTCTGCTCAGTATTTACTAAAGAGAAGAGGGGTGACACCCAAGGTGGGAGAAATGGCAGACACGGGGGGGAAGTGGTGACAGATGGGGAAATCATGGAGGGCAGAGTTCGAGAGAGTTTGAAGGCACTGAGGGTGGACAAGGCATCAGGCCCAGATGGCATCCACCCTAGGGTACTGAAGGAGCTGGCAGAGGTCCTTGCAGGACCTTTGGCAGACCTATTTAATGCCTCACTACATTCGGGGTGTGTACCTCCAGACTGGAGGATGGCTCATGTGGTGCCCCTCCACAAGAGTGGCCCCAAGGATGAACCGGGAAACTACAGACCAGTGAGCCTCACATCCATCGTGGGTAAGCTAATGGAGACTATCCTGAAGGAGAGGCTGGTGGCCCTCCTAGAGGCCAAAGGACTACAGGACAGCAAACAGCATGGCTTCATACGTGGCAGATCCTGCCAAACCAACCTGGTTGAGTTCTATGACTGGGTAACTAGGCAGCTGGACAGGGGCCATGCAGTGGATGTTTTGTATCTGGACTTCAGTAAGGCATTTGACTCGGTGCCACATGGAAGGCTGGGAAGGAAGTTAGTAGGCACAGGGGCGGGTGCAAAGCTGGTGAGATGGGTAGAAACTGGCTGCAGGAAGGCAACAGAGGGTGGTGGTGGGTGGGGAGCTCTCACCCAAGGGGCAGTGACGGCGGTGTCCCACAGGCTCGGTGTTGGGACCAGTGTTGTTTGGGATATTCATTGCAGACATATCATGGGACATCAAGAGCAAAATCAGTCTGTTTGCTGATGATACCAAGTTTGGCGCGGTGGTGGATGACCTAGGGGATGGCAGGGGTTGCAGGATGATCTGGCAAAGCTTAAAACCTGGTCAGACACCTGGCAACTGGCTTTAATGTCAAAAAGTGCAAGGTACTGCATTTTGGGATGAAGAACCCAGGAGGACTTACCAGCTAGGGGGTGCAGCTAGCCCAGACAGAGGAGGAGAAGGATCTGGGTGTGCTCATTACAGGGTCAATGAACAACTCGGCACAGTGTAGGAAGGCAGCTGCAAGGCCAACAAAATGCTGGGTTGTATTGCAAGGGTATATCCTCGAGGAGGAGGAGGTGATTCTGCCACTGTATAGGTCATTAGTTAGACCACACCTGGAGTACTGCGTGCAGTACTGGCGTCCGTATCTGAAGAGGACATTAAGGTTACTGGAGGGTGCAGGCGCGAGGCGACAAAGATGATCAAGGGTCTGGGGGACTTATCATACGAGAGGAGGTTGAAGGAGTTGAACATGTACTCACTGAAGGAGAGGAGACAGGGTGACATGATTGAAACCTTTAAATACATGAAAGAAATAAACAAGACGGGTACAGAGGGCTGTTCAAAGTAAGGAGGGAGGGACCACCAGGGGCCATGATATGAGACTGGAGCGAGGAAGGTTCAGGAGGGAGATGAGGAGACACTTTTTACGGAGAGGTGGTGGCTGGGTGGAATCGTTACCTGCAGAAGTGGTATGCAGTAGAACAGTGGACTGCTTCAAACGAGGATGGGACAGGACAAGGGGGAAGGTTAATGAAAGAGAAGGGTGGAAGGGAGGGGCAGCTGCAGAATAAGGGGTGCTAGCTGCACATTTGAGCAGACTTGATAGACCTCTAGGCCTTTATCTGCTGGCAAATTTCGTATGTTCGTATGTTCGTAAGGCAACTGGGCTTACACCTCACAATTACTAAGCTCTCTCCCCTTTCCTACTGGGCGTGCACACCCTTAACATTTAGGCTTCACCCCAACAGTACTAACACTATCCTGATTCAGTAGGCATTGCCCTACAGTACAGCGTGCTGCAACTAACCAAGTCCCTGGAGGGCTTCTACACTAGCCCACATGTCTCCAATCCATACCTAACAACTTACTTCTGACTTGTCTGTCTGTGCTCTTTCCTCCAGCATTACCACTATTCCTCCTGGAATCAGTTTAGGGTCTTCTTTAATTATGGTAGCTTGAGGGCCCAGCTTGAAATGGACATATGGTAGTCTGATTTCTCTTCTGTCCTGTAGTTCATAGGTCTAGCCCGAGCCATTCTGTAGTCCAAGAGAAGTTTAGTTGTCCTGTAGTCCAAGTGTACTGCAGGGATGAAATGCTGTCTAAGTGTTCCTTTGGTCATACACTGCAACTTTGTGACACTCTCAGCCTGTTGAACCCAGGAGATGTTTGGGCAGATTGCTTGCTTGGCACTGCTTCATCCACTGTACCTGCTATGTACATGTCTGGTCTCTACTGTGCCCCTTGCTTTGATGGGACCTTGCTCTGAGGGACCCTGCTCACTTACCATGGGGCAGAACCCCAGCACTTAGGCCTCCTTAAGTCATGTGACTGCAACCCTGTTACACCAACTTAGGTTTAGGCTTCCTACAGATATGCTGGTTGGGCATTTCTCCATAGCTGAGTTTAGCTCCTTGCAGATGGCTGATTTTCCCGATTATGGGAGCTAAGCCTCCTTCTTTCAAGGATGTGGCCTTCTCTCTGGGTCCCTTAAGTCATAAGCTATCAACTCTGTTACACCTTTGAGGATGTATAGTTAGATGGATGAGGGAATTCCAATTTCCTCCAAAGTACACCAGTCTCCTGTTCATTCCTCGATTTACACTAAAGCTCAAGCCATTTGAGTTGCCCAGTTTGCCTTCATCTTCTTTACTGCCAGTTTTCAGCATCTTATAGTACACCCTGATGTAAGAGGCAATTAATTGGTCTGGAGGGATGGTGACCTAATGCCTTGGATCCCCAGAGGTTTCCTCCACAGGGGTTTTTCCTCTCCTCCATGCTGAACGTCATGGCTATTAGACAGGTAGTTTGCATTCTTAGATTTTGCTGGCCGAGTCAGGATTTGGATGGTGGTTCCTTCACTCAGTTGATTTGTGGCCTTTCTTCTCTCCTTAGCAGAATGATGTCCCAATGGTTTTCTACACCTTTGGCTCTGAGATGGGGCATTTTCCCTATGTCACCTGCAGTCATGGGACCTTACTCCTGTATCACCTTGATGGTTGAACCTTCCTCAGGAGGGTTCTGTACTGTCATACCCCAAAAGGGTGGCAATTCCTATGGAACAGAGAACACAAAAGGTCATGCATATTCAATTATAACCTCTTCCATTCCAGTACAAGCACTACCATGTTGCATATGTTTCCTACACACTTTGTCATCCACTGAACCAGTAAGTTGGAAGAATTGCCTGAGGTTTGTTGGGACAGTGGGTGACCTCTCCATGCCTGTAGTGAATGCTATGAGAAGCGCATCTGTGCAAGCCTCCTCTGGATGCTCATTTGATTGCTCCGCCATCCACCCCCTTCTCCTCCAGTAGCTCAGCTCCCTCCATCTAGGCATCTTCTCTATGGTACCTTCAGCCAAGTGGCCTTGCTCCTCTGGCAGTTCTAGGGGTGGAACCATCCTCAAGAGGGTTCTGTGCTGTCCTAACTCAAAAGGGTGGTAGTTTCTCCAGAATAGAGATCAAAAGGATGAACACATCCTTTGTTCATGCTTGTACTGCTTCAGTACAGGCATGGAGAAGTGGTCCTGTTCACTGAGTCCCAAAATACTGATGTAGTTCCTGAAGACTGGAGGAGGGCAAATGTGGTCACTCTTCACAAGGGTGGCAGCAAAGAGGAGGCAGGGAACTACAGGCCAGTAAGTCACATGTCAGTGGTGGGTGGTGGTAGTAGTAGTAGTAAAATCTTTATTTTTCCAACAGGAAAGGATGACATACACCAACGGGACAAGGCCCATTTACAAGGTGCTCCTGGGTATCAGATTAATAAAAGTTTCAGTTCCATAACATATAACATAACTTATTACAATACAATAAAAACATCAAGACCATGCATCCATGGGATGAAATATAAAACATTATAGAAACATAGAATTTGACTGCAGATAAGGACCGCTTGGCCCACCTAGTCTGCCCATTTTCCTACCTAACAGATAAGCTGCAGATCCTAGTTAACCAACAGCTTACTTCCTCTTACCCACCCCTAGGACTGCCTTATGCCTGTCCCATGCATTCTTGAAGTCCCCCACTGTTCTTGACTCCACGACCTCCTCAGGGAGGCTGTTCCATGCATCCACAACCCTCTCAGTGAAAAAATACTTCCTCACATTACCCCTGAGCCGTCCCCCCTCTATCTTCAAATTGTGCCCCCTTGTTCTTGCACATCTCTTTTTCTGGAAGATGCTACCCTCTTGGACTTTGTTAATTCCCTTGAGGTACTTGAAAGTTTCTATCATGTCCCTCTCTCCCTTCTTTCCTCAAGAGTAGACATATTAAGCTCCATTAGTCTTTCTTCGTATGTCTTCTGGTGCAGACCCTGCACCATTTTGGTTGCCCTCCTTTGGACAGCCTCCACTCTGTCTACGTCTTTGCGGAGATGGGGTCTCCAGAACTGTACACAGTACTCCAGATGGGGTCTCACCAACTGTCTGTACAGAGGGATAACAACTTCCTGTTTTCTACTATTGATGCCTCTTCCGATGCATCCCAGTAACCCCAGCCTTCCTTACTGCCTTCTCACATTGCTTGCCCAGCTTTAGGTCATCTGATATAATTACCCCAGGTCCCTTTCTATTTTACTGTTGTCAGTATCTCACCCCCATTGTGTCACTTCCCTGGGTTTGTTTCCCATGTGCATTACCTTGCACTTCTTTGCAGTGAATCTGAGCTGCCATACATTTGACCATTCCTCCAACTTGCCAAGTCCTTCTCATCCTTTCCACTCCATCTTGTGTATCAACCCTGTTGCAGATCTTTGTGTCATCTGCAAGAGACATACTTTTCCTTCCAGTTCCTTTGCAATGTCACTTATAAAGACATTAAAAGGACCGGTCCCAGTACTGAACCCTGCGGTACCCGCTAATAACCTCCTTTCTTCACTGTGTACTCCATTTCTACTACCCTTTGCGTCCTGTTGTCTAGCCAATTTTTTATCCAGGCTACCACCTTGGGACCCATTCCAAGACTGGCTATCTTGTGTATTAATCTTTTGTGTGGGACTGTATCAAATGCCTTGCTAAAATCTAGGTAGGCCATTTCCACAGCCCCTCCCTGGTCTACTACTTTGGTCACCCAGTCAAAGAAATCTATTAGATTCGTCTGACACGACCTTCCCATCGTGAATCCATTATAAATATAAAGCATTTCATGTGTACATCAAAAAATGGTCTCATTTTCCCTTCTCCCCTCCTGCTTCTCTTTTTCCCCTTCCAAACCACCTTGCCTATCTCCATTTTCTTACTTCCTTCACTCCTACCTCTACTGCTCCCTCTCCCTCCTTGACTTCCACTCATCTATACAAAAGTCCTAAACTACAGTATTTCATCCTAGCCCTCCTCCTATCATCTGGGAACATCCATCCCAATTCTGGTGCTCCTGCCACATCCCCTTTTGCTGTTTCCCCAAATACGAATACTTCCAAATCCACGGCCTCTTCGTTTATCCTGAACTGACTGAAACGCCTTCATTTAAACATCCACAGCCTGCTACCTAAAATTGACCTAATTCAAACCCTGGTGGTTTCTTACACTCCAGACATCCTAATAATCACTGAGACTTGGCTCATGAATAGCACCCCGATAGTGCCATTGCTATCCCCGGGTATTTCCTCACCAGACAAGATCAGTCAGACTGTGGTGGTGGGGTGGCCATGTATATTCAGTCCTTTCTGCAATATACAACGTCCCAATCTTCCTCCACCTCCAATGCGTATGAGGCTTTCATTACCCTTCCCTACACTGTCCCAATTTTTGTTGCTGGTATCTACTGCCGCCCAAACACCCAGCTTTTGGTTGTGGTGGAACTTTTATCCTCCATTACCTCTATCTCACAATCTGGGGAGTTATTTATCCTGGGTGACCTGAACCTAAATTGGTTATCCCCCAAGATGAATAAGATATGAAATGACATCGCTGCACTAAATCTCTCCCAACTAATACTGGAGCTCACATGCCCAAACCACAGAACTCTAAACCATACTTTCCCTGACTGGGCTCTCTCTACCGATCTGCACCAAATCATCGTGGCAGGAATCCTACCAGACACCAGTAGTGATCATAACCCCATTTTCATGGTTCGCAAAGTTCATCACCTTAAACCCTCTCCCAAAATCATTCAGCTCAGCTCCTTTAAATCCCTAGATCGTACCTCACTCATAGCTGAATTTTCCTCCACAGACTGGGCCCCTCTCTCCTCTGCCTCATCCGTTGATCACACCCTTGACTACTTCAAGGACAAATTCATCTCCATCTGGAATGAATTTGCTCCCTTCAGGAGAACAAGAGTCTGTGGGATTCATCTCCCCTGGATTACCCCTAAATTGCTGGCATGTTTCCAGGAGCGGGACCAGGCTTGGAAAATACACAAATCTACAAAGCAACCTAGCGATTTATATATTACATACAGAATACTACGTAACTCTTGCACAAAAGCTACCAGACTGGCAAAGTCTGAATATTTCAAATCCTCATTCCTTACAGACATAAACTCCCCTTCCAAATTTTCGAAGGTGGTCCATGCCCTGTTCACCCCTTCCTCACATCCCCCTCCCCCCAGTTCTCAAAGTAAATAACTCTCTGGTTACCGATCCTAGCTTGGTGGCAAATGAAGTTAATGCCTACTCCACCTCTTCCACCTCCTCTCTCCTTTGTTCCCTCCCTCCCCTTACAACTCATACACCAATCTCTGCACCTCCCCCAGCTCCTGCTGCCACCCCTTTCTCCTTCTCTGCTATCTCCCCTGAGGAAGCTTTAAGTGTCCTCCTCTCCCTTAACCCTTCTAAAGGTTCCTCTCCTGATGTCCTCGATCCCAAACTTCTCTATCTCTCTGCTTTTGCTATTGCTTATCCTATCTCCTTCATTTTAAACCTCTCCTTCACAACTGCCCAAGTCCCCTCCTCCTGGAAGCACACCATCGTCCTTCCTCTCCCCAAGGGTGGCGACCCATCCATGCCTGGTAACTACCGCCCTATTTCTCTTCTTCCTTCCCTTGCTAAACTCTAAGAACATCTGGTTCTCTCCCAACTTTCCTCCTTCCTCACTGATTCCTCCTTCACCCTTTCTAATCTGGTTTTCAGAAGAACCACTTCCCTCCACTCAACAACCACTTCCCTCCTCAGGCTCACTGATTTCATCCTCACTGGGATGGACGATGGCTTGATCATCTCAGCCATTTTCGTTGATCTAGCCAAAGCTTTCGACACTGTCTCCCACACCCTGCTACTCATCTGTCTTACCGCTGCAGGCCTTGCCTTGTCAACCACAAACTGGTTCAAATCCTACCTCATTGGTAAGTTGCAATCTGCTAGAATCACTGATTCTATCTCACCTTGGAGCCTCATCAACACCTGAGTCCCCCAGAGATCAATGCTTGGTCCCCTGCTCTTTTCCATCTTCCTAAACGACCTTCCCACTATCTGATCTACCTCCTCTATCTATATGTATTCCAATTTACCAATGACACTGTCTTGTACAGTTCTGGCAAAAACTCTGCCACTCTAAAAACCAGCTTGCAACATGATTTCAACCAAGTTCAGCTTTGGTTTGCCTCCCATCTTCCTCAGCGCTAAGAAGTAGAAGAAGAAGAAGAAGAATCCGTATTTATATAGCACTTTTCATACATCCAAAGTGCTCTGCAAGCAATGCTAGACTGGTAGTGAAGTGACTGAATGTGTGGTGGTGGCCATATCACACATCATCACCCACACACAGCCTGGATAATTGCATGAACCGGTTTATGGGAAGGGGAATGTTGGCCAGGGCACTGGAAATGTTCCCTACTCTTTGTGAAGAGTGCCCTGGGTTCTTTTACTTCCACCTGGACACCCACTAAGACAACACCAGGATGGGCAGAAGGGACCTCGGTTTAATGTCTCATCTGAAGGACGGCACACCCCAGCAGTACAGCACCCCCAATACTGCACTCGAATGCCAGAAATTTTTAGGTGCAAGTCCAATCCTGGTGTGGGATGAGAACCCACGACCTTCTGGTCCAGAGGCGGATGTGCTACCAACTGAGCCACGCTGAAGATAGTCTCCATGACCTTTGGCACCAGGCAGAGATTCTCTAGGCTCCCCATCCTGCCTTCCTTTCACACCCTAGATGGGACAACTCTTGAGGACACTTCCTCATTTAGATATCTTGGGTTTTGGCTGGACCAACACCTCAACTTCTCTGTGCATATCGACACCATCCTGAAGAAACTGCGCCCCAAGCTTGATGCCCTAAACAGGAATTGTAGTTGCATCTCATTGATTGCGAGGTGCGAACTTGTCCAGAAGATGATACTCCCCATCAGTGACTACTGCGATGTAGTCTATGGTGCTGCTCCTAAATCTTTTCCGACCAAATTGGACACTCTCTTTAACTCCTTCTGCTGCTTTGCCCTCGACTTCCCCCCTCATACCCACCACTGTGAACTGTATTGCTCCCTAGCTCTTACCCCATTATCTAACAGACTCATCTCCCACTGCACCAAACTAACCTCCAAACTTTGGCTTGGCGAACTTCCTCCCTACCTATCAACCTTGCTGTCCACCTCTCCCCCATCCTCCCACTCTCTCAGATCTAGTGACTCACACACCTTGGTGATTCCATACAGTTCTACCCTCATTAGCCAGACAGCCTTTGCTCATTGCCTCCCTAAAATCTGGAACTCCCTTCCCCAAAAAATTTGTCACTCCATCACCCTTTTCCTTAACTCTGCCCCCCACAACTTCCTCTCTCCCAAGTGCATCTGCTTTGACCCTCCTTAACTTCCCTCTTTTCCTCATTCGAACCCTTCTATTCATGATCCACCTTCATTGGTCAGTCTGCCTTTGCTCATTGCTTCCCTAAAAACAGCCCCAGTCGCATCAGGAATTGAGCAGTAGCCTGCTCAGTACGCCTTCTTGGTTAAACGATTGAATGAATGAATATATAAATAAATAAAAAGGCGTCACTTCTCCGCCACCTATTCCCTTAATTCTGCCCTCCACAACTTCCTCTCTCAACTCCAACCCACCTTAACTTCCCTTTTCCTCACTTCAACCTTCCAATCCTACCCCTTTCAGAGTTCTCAACATCCTGAAGGGTCACCAGATTGGCTGTCTCTTCCCCTCCAGCAACTAGCTAACCTCTCCCCCCTTCCCTCCCACATTTCTCCTAGCCTCACAGCACTTGGATACAAATACAATTCCCCCTTATTCAGCACTTGTTCTACCTTGAGTTTGCTCCTGGTATGCCACCACTCTGAAGTTTTGTACTGTTTCATTATTTGGCTTGCATGTTATTTTACTGTATACTGCACTCCATTGTCTCCTTTATTTATTGTTCACAAATTGTATTTTGTCTGTACTTTGTCTTCACAGTTGTATTATTCTGTCTTCCTGTTTACACCCAATGTTGTACACTCTCCCCAGGTCGCACCGTGAGACGAGCACATTTTTGTTCAGTGTGCTCTCCTGGTGAAATTTCAATAAATAAATAAATAAATAAAATTCATAATATCATGGAGACAATCCTCAAAGAGGGAATAGTGGAACACCTGGACTCAGTTGGGGCACAGGATCTGAGGCAAAATGGATTCACAGCAAGAAGGTCCTGTCAAACAAATCTAATTGATTTCTTTGACTGGATGACAAAGATAGTGGACCAAGGGGGAGTGGTGAATGTCGCCTACCTAGATTTAAGCAAAGCCTTCGATACCGTTCCACATAGGAGGGTGGTCAACAAGCTGGGTGGTCGGGGGTTGGGCCACAAGATGGTGAAAAGGGTTAGCAACTGGCTGAGGGACAGGAAGCAGAGGGTGGTAGTAAATGGAATCCAGTCAGAGAAAATAGAGAGGTGAACCTCAGGGGTCAGTTCTGGGGCCAGTCCTCTTCAATGTCTTCATCAGTGACATTGCAGAAGGGCTGGAGGGGAAGGTTTGCCTGTTTGCAGATGACACCAAGATTTGCAACAGAGCTGATACGCCATAGGGTGTGGCAAGGATAATAAAAGATCTAGAGAAGTTGGAAAGATGGTCTGAAATGTGGCAACTGGGCATTAATGCAAAGAAGTGCAAAATCATGCATGTGGGAAGTAGAAACCTGTAAGAGAGCTAAAAGATGAGGTGAGAGCTGCTGTCAGTCATCAGAGAGGAAAGAGATCTGGGGGTCATCATCACAGATGACTTTAAGGCCATCAAGCAGGCAGGAAAGCAGGTAAGGAAGGCCAGTGGGATGTTGGGTTGTATAGGAAGAGACATCATAAGCCAAAGGAGAGAGGTACTGGTTCCACTGTACAAAATGCTGGTGAGGCCTCATCTGGAGTACTGCATGCAGTTCTGGAGGCTGCACCTTCTTAAGGTCAGGACATAAACAGGATGGAGACAGTGCAGAGGAGGGCAACTTAGATGGTGCGTGGGTTACAGCATAAGTCGTATGAGGATAGGTTAAAAGACCTCAATGTGTATTCACTGGAACACAGGAGGGAGTGGGAAAACATGATTGAAACGTTTAAGTAGTTTATGGGTGAAAATAAGGTGAAAGGGAAAATCATCTTCCAGCTTAAATATACAGTAGTGCTAGAACAAGAAGGCATGACATGAGGTTTGGGGGGGGCAGTATATGGGGAAATGGGAGGAAGTTCTTTTTCATTGAAAGGGTGGTGGATGCATGGAATGGCCTACCCCAGGGGGTGGTGGGATCTAGCACTGTAGTAGGATTCAAGCATGCATAGGATAGGAATAAGGGGACCATGGAGATGAGAAAGAATAGCTAAAGCAGGTGAACCATCACTAGTACAGGTAGGGAAAAAGGGTAAAATGGATGGGCCTGCGGTCCTTTTCTGCCAACCGATTCTTTGTTTCTATATCCATCCAACCATAACCTCTTCTCTTGTAGCACAAGCACTATCATATTACACAAGCATGCTACACACTTAGTTGTATGCTGGACCAGTGAATCTTTTATCTTTCTACAAGGCTTTACTGTCTTCATATAGTAGTGCAGAGATGCAAACCAACAGCTCTGTGTTACTGAAATGAATCAACACACATTGTGTTACATGTTAGTGTTACTGCAGTAAACTGAAGACAGGTATTTTTCTTTTTTTTTTTATAATTCAAAGTTTATTCACCACATTTTCCACATTACAGGAGGCAGTAATAAACACTTTTACATAGGATTCACAGAACAAATCTAATCATACTGCCCCCAACCCTTCCCTCCCCCCTCCCTGGCACAGCAGATCATTCTAGCACTATTGTCATCCGCTAACTACCTATACCAAGAGTAATTAAGATGGTAACCTCAGCTACACACTACTTCATAGCCACCATAATTAAAGTATGAAGGGGATCCCAGATATCCTTATACCTAAGTAATCTGTTTTGAAGGCTAGCAATAGCCTTCTCTGTATGTATATTTGCTTAGATCTCATGGAGCCATTCCTGATATGTTGGGCTGGTCCTTTCCTTCCCTTCCCCTGAGAATTACTTTTTTAACCGAGAGCGCCACCATAGATATGTGAAATCTCCGAATTTTGACCTTTATGGAGGAGAGATCCCCCAACAGGCAAATATCCGGTGTAAAATAGTCCTGTAGACCCAATGAAGGATCCAGACTGTTTTTTATTTGCTCCCATGATGATGCTATCCGGGGACATGATCAGAAAAAATGGAAAAGTGATCCTGTATCCTGGGAACACTTACTACATCTGTCGGTATCAAGAAGGCCCCATTTCACCAGTTTAGTTGGGGTATAGCATAAATTGTGCAAGATATGGAACTGCATGAGACGTAATTTATCTTGGGATACATATTTGTGACAATACATCCAGAGGACGGGCCACTTAAAAGTATAGTGGGGAAAAAATGTAACCCAGAAGTGGGTGGGGCCACCACCACGTCCAAACCTCCATCAGAACAAGACTTGATAAATCTTAGGAATCACACCAGAAGAGACTAGTAAAGGGAGAAAGATCAGATACCAATGCAAAGGTCGGTGGACGGGCTGGAGTGGCCCCAAAGACCGTGGTTAGCAAGTGTCTTAGTTGAAACACTTTAAAAGTCTGAGACTCAGGTATTTTGAACTTCTGTATGAACTGAGAAAATGAGACCCACTCACCAACTTCATCCAGAAATGAAGTTACTATCCCTTCTTCTAAGTGAGGGAACCATGAACGGGAAATTTTCTGTTTATTTATAGTGAAAGCCAGGGAATTCCAAATAGATTGAGCGAGATCATTGCTTTGATTGTAATGCAGGAAAGAGCACAATTGTGAATGTTCTCTTAGTGAGGTCATGATAGTGGGACATTTATTAATATCTTGCATCTGAGAAATTTTTAGATAGAATATAGTCAGGGGGTCCATGTTCATAGATTGGAGAAAATCTAATTAAATCTTAAGCCAAACTGGGTTCATGTTATCTGGACCCGGTCTTACCCATCTCAGATATTTAGCCAAATGACTAGCCCAGTAGTAGAAGGGCAAGAAAGGAATCTGCAACCCCCCCTCATTCTTAGGTGCAGCTAACTTGTGGTATGCCAGCCTGGAGGTCTTATTCGACCAAATAAACTTGGTAAAGAGTTTATGTGATTTCTGAAACCAACTTAGGGGGACGAATGAATTAAGATGCGACAAAGGATAAAATAAACGGGGAAACACATTTATCTTAATAATATTAATACGACCCCATAAAGATAACGGGACTTTATCCCATCTCTCTAAATCTTGAATGATCTCCTGCAAAAGGGGGTCCAGGTTCTCCTTAAGCCACAGGGAGGGATTATGCATTAATTTTATGCCTAAATATTTGATAGCCCGGGGTGACCAGCATAGTCCCAGAGAAATAATGTCGGTCTTAAAGACTCTATGGTTAAGAAGGAAAAAGGATGTCTTATTTGGATTTAACTTATAATTCAAGAAACTACTAAATCTATCAACCTCCCTTAGCATATTCAGGATAGATATTAATGGATTAGCCAAATGTAGGAGAAGGTCATCAGCGTACGCTGTTACTTTCACTACCTCATTCCAAATGAGAATACCTTGTATCCCTTCATTGTTGAGAATATGTTGAATAAGGGGTTCCAGGTAGAGATTGAAAAGTAATGGAGAGAGAGGGCATCCCTGCCTCGTTCCTGACCACAGTGTAAATGACTTACAGAAGGTTCCATTCCCTGAAATCCTCACTGTAGTAGACTGGTAAATTGCCCTGATCCAATCTATGAACACGGATGGGAATCCAAATGCCTTGAGGGCTTGAAAAAGAAAAGTCCAGTTAACCCGATCAAATGCCTTCTCGGGGTCCAGGGAGACCAACCCTGCAGGATATATGGCATCCTTGGACTCCGAGAAGTCATGGGAGAGAGTAAGCAGGTGATCTAAAGATGCACGTCCTCTCATAAATCCCACTTGAGACATACTCCCAAGATCCGGAAGAACCAGGGTTAGTCTATCTGCCATTATCTTTGAGAGAATTTTGACATCTTGATTCAGCAAAGAGACTGGCCTATAGCTCTGAACCATTTCCGGGTCTTTGTCCAGTTTAGGTAACAAAACTATCAATGCCTCAAACAGAAGTGCATCTGCCACCTCTCCAGACAAAATATGCAAATAGAGCCGATGCAACACGGGAAGTAGTTGCTCTGTAAAAGCTTTATAAAATAAGGCCGAAAACCCATCTGGACCCGAACTTTGCCCATAGGCAAGTCCTTTATAACAGTTGCTATCTCTTCCTGTGATAAAGGGGACAATATGAATTTCTTTTGAGAGTCAGATAGTGACAGAAGATGAGCTTCCTTGAGATACTCATCCAGATTTTGAATGGGCAGAGGACTATCCATGTCCCTATATAATTGTTCGTAAAAGGTAGCAAATTCCTGGACTATCTCTGAGTGGGATACCTTCAGGGTCCCATCAGACTGAGACCTTATTGGGGTATAAATCTTGCTGATTATTGTTGTTTTAAACTTAGAGCCAACAGGCTCCCCGCTTTTTCCCCTTGATCTGTAAAACTGGCCTTTGTATGGATTATTGCCAACTCAGCCTTTTCTCTTAACATTCCCAGATAAATATCTTTATATATTAGTAACTTCTGTGACTCCTCTTGAGAAATTATATCTGAGTGTATACATTCTAACACCCGTGTCTGAGACAATAAAAAGAGTAACTCCTTTTCCTGTGCCCTCTTCCTTCTTGTAGCTAGACTAATGAGAATACCCCTTATATTAGCCTTAAAGGCTCCCCGTAAAATGTCTGGTCTTGTACTAAGTATTGGGTTGGTGGAAAAGAAAAACTCTATCTGCTCTTTCACCTCTCTTCTATACTTTTCATCTTTTAGTAATTGTTCATTTAATTTCCATCTGGTCTCTCTTTTGGGGATATTAAGAAAAGCCAAGTTACCCAAGACTAAAGAATGATCCGAAGTTGGACCCAGTTGGATCAAGGTGGATAGAACCCCTAGCAAGAGCTCATGAGAAACTAATAGGTAATCAATGCAAGATTGCATGAGGTATTTTTCTTAGTAGATGTTCTGCCATGGACTGCTAGTTAATGGCTAAGCTCTCCAAGAACTACTCTGGTGGAGAGGGTCTTCTAACTGTCCACAAAACATGGCAGTCCTTGAATCATTCAGATAGTGGCATCTCCAGTATCACTCCCAACACCCCTACACACCAAGCTGTTGAATGTGGGCACACTTCCAAAGAATTAGTACTTGAACGCCTATGACTTTACTTGGGAGTGTAATTAACTGTTATTATGTGTTGGTCGGCAGTCCCTTTAAGAAGGTGCTATTCTCCCACTAGGCTTCATGGCCTGCATCCCTTTGACTGTCTCCCATTACCAGCTTAGATCTACAGCAGATGTAGGGCACTGGGGATAGTTTGTAAGGGAAGAAAGCAGGGGTCGTTAGGGCCTATGATGGGGGAATAGGGCTGGGGGCAGATTGAGGTGGTGGCACCAAGGAGGCCCCCCAGGGCAAATGGGGTCAGGAAAGGGGTCCTCCCTGTCCTGTGCTTATACCCAAGTACTCCACCATCAGTGGGCTGTGGGCCAGTCCAGTCTCATCTAACTATCCTTCTTGAGCAGTGCTGTGCAATGCCAGATCAATCAAGAACAAGGCAGCAGTTATTGCCGATCTTGTTTTAACATCTGATCTAGCTTGCATTACCCAGACCTGGCTGGATGAAAATGCAGGTCCAGTATTAGAATCAGCAGTTCCAACTGGGCACTGGGTAGTGCACTGCTTCAGAAAAGATCCTAGGGGTGGGTGTGTGGCAATTTGTTTTACGTCTGACTTGAACCTCACAGCTTTCCCAGTGGGAACAATGTGGTAAGGAACCACAGTGCTCTGTTACTTACTGATGCAAACCAAACTTTACCAAATATTCGAAGTGCACAAAATAGTCAAAAAGCAGGAGTTCAGTATAGCTGCCCCTAGCGCCTTGACTACACGAGGCGTAGGGGTTGCTATACTTTACTCCTGCTTTGTGACTGTTTTGTGCACTTTGAATATTTAGTAAAGTTTGGTTTGTATCAGTGAGAAACAGTGTACTGTGGTTCCTTGTGCACTACTACCCGTTGGACTTTATCACTGCAGAGGTTTGCCTCCTCATTCCGCAGTGCGGCAACAACTCTAACACGTAAGCGCGGTGAAGCTTGGTTTGTTTGTGGAACAATGAGATACTTTGAATATGTGGCAGTACAGGGAGTTGCAGGTGTGGGTTGCAGGATCCTTCTCATCTACCATCCTCTGGGGAATGAGAGGGAATTCCTACAGGAAGTCACGGACTTCATCATTGGTCTGGTGCTTGAGTCACCCAGATTAATTATTCTCCATGACTTTTATGCCTGGATCAGCAACGAACTCTCACAATTTGGGCAAGACTTCCTCCAACTAATGTCTTCACTGGACCTGAAACAGATAGTTAGCTCTGCAACCCATGTATATGGCCACTTTTGAACCTCATCTTTTTAGTGGGACTGGAGATTGCAGATCTCATGGTAGAGTCAGCCACATGGTCAGACCACCATACTGCGAGATTTAATTTTCATTTATTTATTTATTGAAATGTTTCAGGAAGCACACTGAGCAACAAGTTGCTCATCTTCCGGTGTGACCTGGGGGTAGGGGAACATAGGGAGTGAGTACAGAGATATGGTACAATAGCATAAAATTACATGCACATACATACAATGCGAGCGAGTAGAATACAGAGAGTAATAAAATAGAGGAATTCTAACAGTTTTGGTCTAAAGAGCTGGATGATGAAACATCAGAAAATAATTACATTGATTCAACCTTTGCTAAAGAATGCAGGTACTAAGTAACTCCTAGCTGTTTAGGAATGACAGAATGGACTAACTTGATTTTAGCTAGGACTAGTACTGAGGAGTAACTCAGACAATACAATGTTATAGGTTACCCCGAAGAGCAGATAGTCAAGTGCAAAATAGATTTGGGAAACTGCAAAATAGGGCTGGGTAATGAAAGGGGGGAGAGGAAGGGGGGAGTACTAAGGAGAGGAGGGGTTGGGGATGAAGACAAAGCAATGTTACCCTATCAGGTTATGAGTATACAACCAGGGGGTGAATAGGGCTAGGAAGAGGAGGGGATGTGAGCATAGAAGGTGAAGAGTGAGGAGGGAGGCAGTGGGGGGAGAGGATGAGGTTCTTGTTTGATGCCACCCCAAAAGGACTCTCTCCTACAGAGATGGTCCAGTACAGCCCTTTAAGGGGTTTGACCCCACAGGGTCTGATAGTGTTGCTGGACCTATCAGGTGTGATGGGTGCTTGCGATGAGCCGAGGGAGTTGGTTGATGACTTATAACAGCATTGTGACTGAAGCCCTTGAATCGATCGCACCTGTCCATGTTTGGCCCCTCACTTCTCACCAGGGATCTCCTTCGTATGATGGGACTTTCAGGGAGTTGAAGATGAGAGTTTGAAGGTTGGAGCAATGTTGGCAGAGATCCTGATCTGGGTAGGACAAGCTTATATTGAAGTCTCATTATAGGGACTATCAATAAGCAGTATCCTGTAAGAAGGCAGAGTTCCTATCTGGGAAATTGCTGCAGCAACAAACAGGCCAGCTCAATTATTCCAGATGGTCGACAGGCTGTGTAATCCTGCCTGTCTTCAGTCTGGGAGAGTTTCTTCACAAAAAAGGTGTGATGAGTTTGCTCTGTTCTTTGCTGATAAGGTCACCTCCATCGGGTCAGAGATTCCGTCAGCGCCCTCTAGTGGAGCATGCAGTGATGGGCCAAGGGTTGCAGGCCTTCGGTCTGTCTGGTTCAACTTCAACCAGGTGGCGGTCATGGATGTTGTGAGTGTTATCACGGTGTTGAGGTCAACCTGCTGTAGTTTAGACCTGGTCTAACACGCCTTTTAGTGGGCCGTGTTGAGATCATTGGCCCGGTCTTAGCCAGGATAGTATGGTACTCTTTAGTGACGCTGGTCTTTCCTGGGCCCCTGAAGAAGGCAGTTGTATGACCACTCCTAAAAAAAAACATCATTGGACTCAGACTGCCTGGCCAACTACAGACCAGTCTCTAATAGGGCTGTGCGAATACCTTTTTCCGAATATTCGGACGAATATTTGTTATTCGGTGCCAAAATATTTGGGATTCGTGGTGTCCAGGGGGGTTGTTTAAAAATTAAAAAAAAATTAAGCCTTTTCCATCTGTCCCCCCTCCTGGCCAACATTAAAAACATATATCAATCCCTGGTGTCTAGTGGTCCCACCGTCCTGGCCGATGCCGGCCCAATATGAAAATCCACCCCACCCCCACCCGCTGAAATTCAGATCCATCCCATTCCAGAAATTGAGTTAAAATAAATAGAAATGTTTCTGGTGTCTAGTGTAACACCCCCCTCGGCCGATCGCAGGCCTAATATGAAGAATGAACCCCCCACTGAGATTCACACCCAGTCTCTCGTTGTCCAGTGCTGCCATCCACGGTTCCACACATTTAACATTTAATTTAAATAAATAACTTTCTCTGGTGTCTAGTGGACCCTCCAACATGTCTGGTAGTGACCCCCCACCCCGCTGCACCTCCCCCATCCACAACTCCATCAGGCCACCGGCACAGCCATCCACTCACCTCCACAGCTGGCAGCCCGACTGAGTGGTTTCAATGACGGGCTCATTCATTGAAAGCGTTCAGTCGGGATCATTTATTGAAAGTGCTCAGTTGAGCTTCCAGCTGTGAAGGTGAGTGGAGGGCTGTACCAGTGGCCCGATTGGGTCGTGGATGGAGGTTCACTACCTGATAGGGTGGTGGAGAGGGTGCCCACTAGAGACACCACAAACTTTTTTTTTTTAATTTAAATGTGTGGAACTGTGGATGGTGGCACTGAACAATGGGGGATGGAGTGTGAATCTCGGTGGGTGGAGGTCGTTCGTCATATTGGTCCGGTGATCGGTCAGGGGGTTGGGACCACTAGACACCAGGGATCATTGGGATCCTTAAAATGTATTTTAATGTTGGCCATGAGGGGGAAAATGCTTTTTTTTTACTTTTAAACAACCCCCCCGGCCGAATAACTAATACCACTCGAATAGTGGGATATTCGGTATTCGGTTCCAAATATTCGGACAGTCCATTATTAGCGGTATTCGTAAAATAACATTCGGTCCATGCACAGCCCTAGTCTTTAACCTTCCCTTTGTGGGAAAGGTTATTGAGAAAGTGGCTGCACTTCAACTGGAGACTGATTTGTCAACTCACAACATCTATGATCCTCCAGTCGGGTTTCAGGAAGAGGCACATCACCGAGACAGCCCTGGTGCAGATTCTTAATGATCTCCTGGTGGCGAGAGATAGAGGAAGGCATTACATCCTTATCCTTCTTGATCTCTCGGTAGCATTTGACACCGTGGACCATGGGGTATTGTTGGAGCATCTATGGGTCTGTTGTGGACTGGTTGGTACAGTTCTCAACTAGTTTCACTCATTCCTTACTGGGGGGATGCAGTGGTTGGTGTCTGGAATTTTTTCCTCTGCCCCTCCAATGTGGGATCCCCCAGGGCTCCATTCTTTCCCCCATGTTATTCGCAGTGTATATGCTACCACTAGGGGACATTATAAGATGGTATGGGCTGAGTTTTCACTGCTATGCAGATGACACTCAGCTATACCTGTCTTTTATGCTCAATCAGCAGAAGGTGGTCTCAGTATTTAATCAGTGCCTCTCCGAGATCCAGGGCTGGAAGACAGCCAACTAGTTGAGGTTGAACCCGGACAAGACTGAAGTACTAGTGGTGGAAGCTGGTCACCCATGAGTGAGTGGGAAATCTGGTCGAGTCTTCAGGCTTAGGCTTGGGGATTCCCAGATGCACACATTGGCTGAGGTGAGGAATCTTGGCATGGTTCCAGATTGCTGCTTGACATTTCAGTTTCAGGTGTCAGCCGTGGTTCAGAGCATCTTTTACCACCTGAGGAATATCACCAGGATTAGGCATCTGAGATCCCCGGGTGATCTGCCTTCACTGGTTCATGCTTTTGTGACCTTGCGGCTTGATTACTGCAATGCCTCCTACCTGGGGCTGTTGGGGGTTGATCTTCACTGCCTGCAGCTAGTGCAGAATGCTGCAGCCAGGTTGTTGACTGGTCTGCTGAGATTGTGTCATATTACACCTGTGCTGCGCTCTCTGCACTGGCTGCCTGTTAGGTGGCAGGTCACCATCAATGTCAGCTTGCTGGGTATGCCCCCCCCGACAGTGACACCAACACAGGGACCTACCGACCAGTTGACAAAATCGACAGGTCACTTTGTTGGTGTGCCTGACATAGGGGCACACTGTCTCCCAGTCCTGCACCCCCGCCCCGAATCAACTCCGACTGGAGTTGATAATCCTAAAGATGGGGGGCAGAGCCCACATCCATGGGGGGCTTCGGGGGTCAAAGCCCCCAGATGAAAACAGTGGACTGGGAGACAAACTAGAATTATGTCAACTGCAACTTGAGGTTGACATAATTCCTGTCGATGATGCCGGTCGACAAAAGTGTTGTCGAACCAGCATCGCAGTGCTGGCTTGGTGACCTATAAAGCCCTACATGGTCAGGGTCTGACTAACTGCAAGACCTCCTTCGGCACTACCTCCTCACTCATTCCCTCCACTCAGCCGATGAGGGATTGTTAGAGGTTCCAAGGGTGCGCTTGGCAACATCTGGTGCTCGTGCCTTCTCCTGTATGGCACAAACTCTCTGGTACTCTCTCCCTCATGTGATAAGATATGTTACTATGGTAGAAGCCTTCAAGAAGAAACTGAAGATATTTTCATTTAGGCAAGCTTATCAGCCTGATTAAGAGTTAGCTGTATTATAATGGAAACACCAGGACAGTTTTATTATTGTATTATTGTTATACATAAGCAATAAGACATGTCAGGGTGTGCATGGAACATATTTTACTGCATGACCAGGGGTGTAATAGGGCATGAGGCTGCAAGCCGAGTGACTTTAGCTGCTAGCTGTGTGGGAAAATATGTTCCTTGCACACCCTGGAGTGTCTTATTGTGCTTATAAAATGGGCTATTTTTTAACTTTGTACAGTTAGAAAATCATACTTATATGTAGAAAAAACATTTTATTCTGCTATTCTATGATAAAATAGTCCTTCTGCCTACATTGTTTAATACTGATGAGCTTATTTGCATATAGTGGTTTATTTATTTTTTATTTATTGAAATATTTCACCAACAATAAATAAAATAAATAAATAAAATATAGCGGTTTAGTAAGGAGCATTACAGAAACAGACTGAGGTGAGCACGTAATCACAGCAGGAGCAGGGGATTTGAGAAGTGGCAACATGAAGCATCAGCTTTTTTCATTTTAATTTATTTTTTTTACAGGCAGCACAATGGCGATGACAGGAGCAGGCATAACAGTGGGATCCAGACAGCCTTTGAGAGCCTGTTTACTGCATAGACTGACACTATATTCTTAGGTAAGCTCCTTTGTGTTTGTGCAGTCGAAGTAAGTGCGGTGGTGATTTTTTTTTCAATGAAGAATAAGGATAACGAAGCTAGGAACGGTTATGTGCCACCCACTTTGCTATACTGGGCTTCTTTGGGCAGTAACATCCCCTGTAACATCAACTGTCGGCAAAGACAGCTGGCTGACAGAGATGACCATCAGCTTTCAAGTTTATGATCTGGCCAAAAGTGTGTATCAATATTCTTTGTACTATGCGATAATGATGTATTATGTGTTAAAATTCAATAAACTTTGAATTAAAAAAAAAAAAAAAAAAAAATAACAGGATTTAAAAAAATGTTTTGAACCATTTAATGTTTTACATATCAATATATGGAAGACATACAAAGCATGTTTTGATATATAAATTTAAACAATTCCAAGGCTTCATTTAACATAAAGCAACTATGTTTCTAGCCATATCAGTTTCAAAGCTAACACCATTTAAATGGAAAGGTCTAACTTTTGAATTGTCAGGGCTGGAAATTTATTTTTGAAAGTAAAAGCTTTGAAGTCAAGGCATAAAGAATCATTTCTATCACTACAGTTTGAACGAGGTATGTGTTGTTACTATTGTATATCTATGCTTTTTGAGTATATTATCGATATTTGTATTTTTTTAGTCGCAGAAGCCAAAAAATGGCAAACATATAGTATTAATACTATTTTTTTGTAGCCATGGACAGGATCAATATTCTATTTTGTATCGATACATAATAAAAAGTTTTTTTTGTTTGTTTAGCGATGACCATCAGCAAAGTCAGGTGGCCAATGGAAACTGGGAAAGAAGCCACGGTACAATGACTGCGCTTTGGCGGTCTGGTCCCACCTTTAGTTTGCTCGCTTTCTCTCGACTGTGTTGCTAACTCCCTAGCCTAAAGGATGACTATGTTTTCTAGTTGTATAGGCTTTGGTGTTCAAGCAAAGGACTATGAAATGGATAGGCTACATCCAAATGGATTTTCTTCATGATGGACAAAAATAAAAATATGGCTGACGGTAAAAAATGCTAACGTTCTATAGCTTATGGATAATGGCCTTTTGACTGCCAGCTCTTTTTTTTTTACCAATGCAAGGAACTTATTACATGCATATGTAAGTAGCCAATCAGATTGTAGGATTTAGCCTTTCCATTTTATAAGTTATTTTAACTTTATCTTCTGTCTATCATGTAAAGCACCTTGATTCATAATGAGAAAGTGTGCTGTAGTAAATAAAATTTGATTAATGACATTCCACTGAGTTCTGCAGCATATTAGGAATTACTATATGTTGCAGTCTTATTTCCTGCTGAAGGAACCTACCCAAAGTCTGTGCACAGCTATCAATTCAATCCAGTTTTATGCAGGATAAAAACCACTGAGCACAGCTTGCTTACAGTGCTGTCCTCTTATGGCAAAACCTCTGATAACAAGCTTACATGTTACAGACATAAACAGTGCTAGATACAGAGTTAACTTACAAGGCATTGTATGGTTATATAGGCAAAACAAAGTTTCAAGTGCAAGGTAAGGCTGAATGAAAGGGGTATAGGGATGGAAGCTCACAGTTGTTGCTACCTGTCGTACTCCTCTAGAATTATGGCAGCAAGGTTTATGCCTAGAGGAGACTGAAAAGAAGAACCATTCTTTGACTTTTGTACTGGAGGGCAACAGGTGGTATACCAGGCATAGGGATTCTGGCAGGGAGTTCTACATAGTCAGGCATGTGCAATTGAAGGTGGAGGACCCATGAGTTGTATTTATGTGGGGAAACATCCACTCAACTGATACAGTGCAGTGTAAGGATCTAGGACAGGACTCAAAAGTAAGCCTTGAGTGAAAATATGAGGGGATAATGCCTTTGACACACTTCACGGAGAACAGGATGAAGTGCAAGTCCCTCCTGTCAACCATGGAGATTAATGCACTGTAGAGCTTATAAGTGTAACCCCCCTGTTGGGGGCTTACCTGATAGCCTCTGAAGTTGCTTCCATTTCCCCATCTTTCCCCATAGTTCCACTGGGTCCTAGATGTTCCCCCGTGTAGTCCCCTGTGATCCTCCCCCGGGCACCCGCAATGTTTTTTAAAGAACGGTGCCCAGGGAGCTGTAGCACATAGGTGCCATCCATTTAGTTGCAGTCCCGGTGCCAGGATGCAGAAAGTGCATATTCATTTGGCTATTCGGCAGCCACTTGATCTGTCTCTTCAGTGGTCTCGTCCCTCTGAAAGAGAGCTGTGGTATTTTGATGCTGTGGTAGGAAGATGCACCACAGAAGTGAAGATACGAAGAAAAGGATAATTGAAAAGGAAAAAAATGGATTGAGAAAATGGACTGACCATGAGGAGGAGAGAGACTTCTGGTCTTCATCTGCCCCTGCATGGTGAGACATGGGTGAGCTGAGAAGTAAATGAAAAGTTGTGTGAACGTATGGAAAAAGAACAAGGAACTGTGACTCTGGCATAGACAAAGCATGTAGAGAGCTATGGGGAAGACACAGGTCTGAAGACTGGTTGTAGCATGGAAGAATGGCTACTGGAAATAGGGTGGGAATCCAGATTCTGAGAATCTGAAGATAGAGCCTCTTCTGGGATTGTTATGCACCTGCACAGTGAGAAAAGAGACTTTCTTGATGTTCTGCTGAGAAAGAGTTCTGGAATTCTGTGTGAGCCAGAGCGAGAGTGATCGCTGTATTAAAGCTAAGAAATTGTGAAAGCAGTAGGATAAGAAAGCACTATCTGGGTGGGTACCTGCTGTATGCTCCTAAATACAACTGAGAAAAGAGACTGTTGTGATGAACCTGTAGTTTAGACTCTGCACCCCCCAGAGTCTGGGAGACTGGGAAGAAACAGAAAATGCTTTGGCTACACACTGTAGTGGGTCTTGTTTAAAGAGAGAATGATGATTAAAACATTTCATCCTAAACCCAGGGCTAGTTGGGTAACTCGCTAACAACCATCAAGGGGGGGAGGCTTGTCAGCTGCCGGGGATCACGGGTTTGATATCCAAATGTTACGGCACTCTGACCTGCGAGGGAGCCGGGCCTTGGTGCCACTCCCAGGTCTGGGTCCCTTGTGGCTGTCAGACTCTGTGCAGTGCTCTGCAATGGGCCTCAATAGGCTGAAGGGGACAAACTGCAAGATCTCCAAGCAATTCTGAAGATCCAAGCTGAGTTTCTTTGCCCCTTCCAGTTCAAGCATTGTGCCCAGTTCTGCACCTGCTGTTTCTACCAAACCCCAGGTCTTCGGTCATCTGTGCCACCAAGGGATTGATTCTGCAGAACTGTGAGTAACAGCAGGAATTGTCCTGCACCTGGGGAAATGTATATACTGTAGTTCAAATATACCCTCTGGCATGGGAAGCCAGCAGAGCAATCGAATAAAGGTGTAAAGAGTTCATTTAGTTCAAGTAAGAGTGCCAATGCCGGCTGACCAGCTGCACCTCAGGCCTGCAACCTAACATCTGGGTACCCAGTGGCAGAACTTGGGGCATCGTTCTAACTGGCTCCAGTGGGTCTAGGTTTGGTAATACCCACAACAGTTAGCTAGAGAGTTAGGGCTGCAATGATCAAAAGATGGTTTGGGGCAAAATCAAAACTGAAAAATAACTTTGAAAATGCTAATTCTTTAAATGCAAGTCTGACTAAAATGTTTGCTTAACCTCTATTCCAATCTCCTCTTGCCTAACCCTCCCCATGTAAATAAATTATGAAGTTACTGTTTTAAAAAAGTCTGTCTCAAGAGCCTGATTTTAGTGAGCACATTATTATGAAATGAAAACTGAAATATTGGAATTGGGGATGTTCGTGTCTGGTAAGTCCATGGCTAGGGTAGCTGTTTTGGGGAGGTGAGTTGGTACGACATCCCAGGGCTTTTTACTACTAGCGTCTTGCCCAGTTTTATTTGCAACCTTGGGGAAAAAAACCCTGTGTTACAGCTATAGGGACCCAAGTCCCCTCAACCGTGGTTAGGCCTACATGGCAGGGGTTGTGGCCCTCTCTAGGATGGTGCCAGAGAGGGGCTACAAAAGGGTGAAGGTCATAAAGGCAGTTGAATATCAGCCTGGCTAGCCTGTTCTACAGCACATCTAATCTGGCCAATCTGCACTTGGAGGCACCATTGAGGAAGAAGTCCATGTTGTCGAAAGGAGGGAGTATCATAGATAAAGTTATTCTCTCTCTGCAGTCCTGGGATAAAAAGGCTTTGTTCCCAAACAGGACACCAAACGTTGGACCTAGGCTTTCAACAGTTTTGTTCACATGGTTGTGTTCTGTGAGGAGTGATTTGACTCAGAAACCTAAAAATATGTATTCACTATACACTTCTGGTGGGGTATCCATCTGTGGTAGCAATGAGCAGAGGGGCAGAGCTAGCACAGCTCCTCAGTTGGGGAAGACCTAAATACCATAGCTTCAGTCTTTTCCACATTTAAAGATTTATTTTTATTTTTTTTTTTATTTATTTAGGGATTCGGATCATACCTTCGAGCTCAGAGCTCTTTTACAAAGGTTCCAAGTCAAACAGTGACAATGACAGCAATAACAAACAGTTTACATACAATACAAAAGATGGTTCTGAGTCAAGGAGAAAGGCTTGCAGGTCAGGAAATCATTTTTTGGAGAGCAATCTGCACCAGAGGACTATTGGCTCCAGAGGCATAGAATGCAGTATTATTCACGTACAGCTAGTAGTTCACACCTCTGACATGCTGACCCAGGTTTTTTACATATAAAGAGAACATTAGGGGGCCAAATACTGAGCCTTTCAGTACACCTTCATGAGTTGGAGGGGGTTGGACTCTGTGCCATTTATCCTGATGTTGTATGCAGTTAATTACATAACTACCAAATTGGCTGGCCACCTCAGAGCTCATGCATAGCTCATTTAGTCTGGTCACTAGTGTTCTGTGATAAATTGTGTCGAAGGCCTTTGATAGGTCGATGAAGATGGCACTAATTTATTGTTCTCCATCTGTGGCCACTGTGATATCAAGTACCCTGGCTGCAGCAGTGACTATACTGTGGCCTGTTCCGAAATCTGACTAGTATTCATTGAGCATCAAGGTTTTGTTCAGGGATTCCCTGTTTTGCCCTTTTTTTTGTTTATTTTTTTGTTTTGTTTTGTGCAGCATGCATTCTAGTACTTTGGAGAGCACAGGCAGGAAGGATATAGTGACCATGTAAGTGTACTCTGGCCAAAATCCTGACTGTAGGCACCATGAAAGTGTTATGACTTTAGAAGTCATGCATGCAGATGCAGGCATCATAAGTCTGGATGTAGCATGGACCCTCTGGCTTGTGTCAGTAGGGTTTTACGAAGGAGGAACCAAACTGGAGGCTCCAGTGCCAAATGTAGCAGAAGTGAGAACCAACTCCCTGCTCCCTTTACTCCTCCCTGTCCATCCTCCCACTACCCAGACTGTGCTTCCCTCATCTCTAAATACTGGTTTGGGTCCCTCCCCTCCTACTTATCCCATCTCCTCTCCCCCATCCCCTCCTTCTCCTACTCCTTGTGTCCCATGAACTTGCCCACTTTCTCCCACCCCATCTTCACTCCTTAGCTGGGAAATCTGCTTCCTCATACCATCTCCACTCCCTCTTGAATAAGTTTCCCTCCTCCATCCATCTCTCTCTCCCTCCCTTCCCTTCTCTCCCACAGACATCAACTAAATCTTCTTGCTCCTCCCCCTTGTTCCTGCCAACCATCTTCCTGAACTCTTCCTTACCTCTCCCAGTCTCACCTCTGAGCACTGGTTTCAGCAGACCGTTATCTGGGTTCCTTACACTGTTTGAATTCTACCATATTTGGCACCATTGCTTTTGATTTTGCGCACTATTCATTTGGCATGGCACCCATCTGCAATGTTTGGCATTACTGTCTGTGTTCTTGACAAATGCACTTAATGTTATTGATCTTGTAATTTCATCAGCCTGGTTTGTATTTCTTTGTAACTGTACCCTGTCGTCCATTTCCCCGTGGTCACACCTGGAAACAAGCTTTGGATCAGTGTGCCTCTCTCAGTCATCAATTTTCAAACAAATAAAAAAATGTGGTGAGGCAAAAAGGAACCACCTGAATGAGGGTGGCATGCTCTGCCTATCGTTTAAGCAGAACTTTCTGCATCAAAGTTACTGGAGGAAACAGGGAGGTTACCAGGCTAGTCAGAGTGGCCAAGGCTTCAAGGGAGTTGAGACTGGCATAGGTTATTAAAGGAAAGCAGTCTTTTGCAGGGGCGGGAGCCCCTGCAAACCTTACCGTCCTGTTTAGCTTTTCAGAGAAAAGCACCTTTTTTCTTGCGCTGCAAAATGGTTTAATTTAATTATGAAAAGTCCGCTACTCGGAAGTATGGCGGATGCTGGGGCATTCCATTAACTGTAAAGGTGTGATGCTGCACTGTGCATGCAATACATTTGTATTGAAGCTGCTTCTGTTCTTATTTTGCTGCTCAACATTAAACTGCACAAGTTTACAGCACATTTTGGCACTGGACATCAATTTTTTTTAAAAGCTGGGGGGAGTTCCGTGATTGAATGTAGTGTGGTTGCAGTTTTTGTCATGAGTGAACCTGCTCCTCATTTAGCTGCTCTTTTTAAAAAAAAGTGAGGCAGCTTTGTGTTGTAAGGAAATACAAAAAGATCCACCTCTGGATGACCTCATCTTTTGAAGAGGTCACTAACTATGGATGTCAGTAGTATCCATTCATGCACCTTTGACATGGACCCACTTGGACAGTCTGTGAGGTCATGTGGGATACCAGGGAGAAACATGACTGACAGCTGAAGCTGAAGGCCAATTCCCAAACCTTCACTGCTTCTCTACAGAGAGGGCAAGACTGAGTGCCCTCTTGCACGTTAATATAGTGTATGACACTGACATTGTCTATTTTTACCAACAGAGGACCCAGGCTCATTTGCTTCTCAAAGATCTGCTCTCAATCTCCAAAATATTGATATGGAGAACTGGGCCCAGGTTGCCCCAAGACCCCTGGATTATTTTGTGCCCAGGTAGGCACCCCAACCTGATTCTGACACAGCTGTGGGCAGAACCTGTACCTGAGCTGGGGAAGAGAAAGGAACTCCATGCAGGAGGTTCAAGCAGTTCATCTACCAACTTATGATATGACAGAGAGGTGGTGTGACTAGATGACACTCTAGGTCATCTTTCTGTTTATCCCACTGTACACAGAGTGTCCAGTGAGGAATCTGCATATGCAGTCAGACCAATGGTACTGCTGAGATAGTAGCAGTCATGAGACACAGGAGATGGAGCACTGCTCGAGCTGGCACTGAGTGGCTCTCATGTACCATCTGAGCCTTGACAACCAAATCTTCTTCCTTGCTGGGGAGCAGGAATGCCCTGCCCAATGTTCTGTCAAGTACTGTGCCAATAAATTAGAGCCTTTGAAATGGAACCAGGACTGATTTAAATATGTTAATCATAATTTTAGCAAGGCATTTGATACAGTCCCACAGAAAAGATTAATACACAAGTTAGCCAGCCTTGGAGCGGGTCCCAAGGTGGTAGCCTGGATAAAAAATTGGCTAGACAACAGGATGCAAAGGGTAGTAGTAAATGGAGTCCACAGTGAAGAAAGGAGAGTTACTAGCGGGGTACCACAGGGTTCAGTACTGGGACCGGTCCTTTTTAATGTCTTTATAAGTGACATTGCAGAGGAACTGGAAGGAAAAGTATGTCTCTACAGGCAGACACAAAGATCTTCAACAGGGTTGATACACCAGATGGAGTGGAAAGGATGACAAGGGACTTGGCAAGGTTGGAGGAATGGTCAAATGTATGGCAGCTCAGATTCAATGCAAAGAAGTGCAAGGTAATGCACCTGGGAAACAAAAACCCAGGGGAAGAGTACACAATGGTGGGGTGAGATACTGACAACAGTAAAAATGGAAAGGGATCTGGGGGTAATTATATCAGATAACCTAAAGGTGGGCAAGCAATGTGAGAAGGCAGTAAGGAAGGCTGGGGGGATACTGGGATGCATAGGGAGAGGCATCAATAGTAGAAAACAGGAAGTTGTTATCCCTCTGTACAGACAGTTGGTGAGACCCCATCTGGAGTACTGTGTGTAGTTCTGGAGACTCCATCTCCGCAAAGACATAGACAGAGTGGAGGCTGTCCAGAGGAGAGCAACCAAAATGGTGCAGGGTCTGCACCAGAAGACATACGAAGAAAGTCTAAAGGAGCTTAATATGTACACCATTGAAGAAAGGAGGGAGAGAGGGGACAAGATAGAAACTTTCAAGTACCTCAAGGAAATCAACAAAGTCCAAGAGGGTGGCATCTTTCAGAAAAAGAGATGTGCAAGAACAAGGGGGCATAATTTGAAGATAGAGGGGGGACAGTTCAGAGGTAATGTGAGGAAGTATTTTTTCACAGAGCGGGTTGTGGATGCATGGAACGGCCTCCCTGAGGAGGTCGTGGAGTCAAGAACAGTGGGAGAATTCAAGAATGCATGGGACAGACATAAGGCAGTCCTAGTGGGGGGTAGGAGGAAGTAAGCTGTTGGTTGACTAGGATCTGCAGCTTATCTGTTAGGTAGGAAAATGGGCAGACTAGGTGGGCCAAGCGGTCCTTATCTGCCGTCAAATTCTATGTTTCTATAATCCCCAAGTCTTTGAACAAATGTAATGTATGGGACAGAGTACTGAGCCACCTTCCTAGACTGGGATTTTAGCAACCAGTTACCTAAAAAAAGGAAGACAAACAGCTCTTCTCTTTTAAGAGTAGCCTCTACCTCCCCATGAAACACCTGGTAAATATTTGTGGGGTGGATGAAAGACCAAGAGGTAAGACACGAAACTGGAAATGTTCACCTGCTAATGGAAAGCAGAGGTAGTGTCTATCACTCTTTCAGATTTTTACATGCAGAAAAGCATCTTTCCTGTTTATAGTACAGAGCAAATCCCCTTGCTGTAGCATTGGGAAGAGAGCCTGGAGTGACATCATGCAAAAAGTTTTGTTGTGTATGAACTTGTTCAGATCTCACAAGTCCAATAGGGGCCTTTGGTCATCTGTCCATTTTGGAATCAGGAAATACTGTACTTGGCATAGAACCCACTGTTCTGTCCTATGATGGGAACTGGTTTGGTAGCCCATTTTTTCTAGGAGGAAGTGCACTCCCTCCTGCAGAAGGAACAACTGTTCTGGGGGAAAAGAAGCAGGAGGAGGGAGTATATTGGAGGGGCAGACAAAAATTCCAGTGCATACCCATTCTCCATGATGTCCAGGACCCATTTTTCCGTCGTGAGCACCTTCCATTTGGATAAGTGTAAGGTATATCCTGTCTCCCCTATATGTACTCCTGGGGACAATGGTGGTGAAAAAGGATTCAGGTTATGAGAATCCTCTAGGAGAAACGTGAGTAGTCATCTGAAGCACTGACAGGTGGCCCTGCAAAGTTTTCAGGGCCCAGTCTGGAGACATATAGGTCATGGAGTTATGGCCCAAAACATCCAGCCTATCTGGTACTATAGCAGGAGGCCAGGTACCAATGACATTGGCTGCACTGAGCAAGTTCTGAACAGCTAGTCATTCAGGGGTAATATGCGGGTGAGCAACTAAAGACACAATGGAGGTGGCCTATGTATCCAGGGTTTGAGTCCCTCCAGGATCTAGGAAAAATGCTGGAGTATTTTTCTAGGTATAAAATGTCTCCCCCTGCCAAATTTGGTACATGAGGCATGACCATAGTAGGTGGAGGTTCTACCTCCCAAAAACACTGAAATATTTCTTTGTGCCCTCTCCTTCCCCCTTGATACCCAAGACCTGTTTGATGTGCTGAGTGGTCTCTGAGAAGAAAGATTGCTATAAGAAAGCCTGGAGACCCCACTGCTGGAGAGGGTATGGTCAAAGGGTAGAGCTATAATACAGAGGTCACCTTGTCCATCTGAATCCCCCCAGGACATTTTCTATAACTAGCAGGTCCTTAGGAAAGTAAATCTTATTGATGACTCAAGCAACGAAGGAGGATGGGGCCAGCGACGAAAGCTTTGGCTGTGGTGGAAGATAATGAGGTGTGCTGCCATGGCCCATCGATGACACCATACTGCATCTGAAAGGCCTTGTTGGCAAAAGGCAGTTACTGGCAGTGATGTTAGCCATGGCAGTAACTGGCAAAGTACTCTGAGTGAGAAAAACACCAGTACAGTCTCACAATGCCTGCTGAGGGGTTTGTAACTGTAGGTGTCAAAGGGTCATCATAACCTATCGATGACAGCAGCATACCTTCCACAGTAGGTATGGTGGCACCAGAAGCAAACCCTGATCAAAAATGTTACTCTGAATTTTAAATATGGAAAGTCCAGATGATCGACAATGTGAAGCACTAAGTCAACTAAGTTATAGTAAGTTTACAAACAAGCAACTTGTAAAAAATGATAGTGTTGTTTCTCTGCAGGTCTGATGAGCATTCAGCAGTGGGAGAAAGAACAGACAAGCAATGGGGCTGCCCACTATCATATATGTACTAATGTTGCACATCTTTGTGGGCAGCTCCCAGCTAGCAAAAGTTTCCTAGTGGTCCTGATGCCTATGGCTTACAGTTACAAAGGTGTGTCCCAGTGGAGGAGATATTCTTGATGAAGAGCCTGAGCATCTTTATTTATTTGTTTCTTCGTAATTTGGTAATTGGAAAGGCATGCTGTGCCAAGGCTTTGCTTCCAGGAATGATCTGGGTTAAAAGTTACATAAGAAAGGTAAGGCAAGGCTGGCCCAGTGATGTTGAGGGTTGAGATGCTGGACTCCAAACCTCGTGTCATGCCAGTGCCCCAGGGTTAGCAACGGACTCGGGTCATCAATTTAAAGGCCAGTGGGGGGTCGAGCATCCAGAGGACTGCCCTCCTCTCCTGGGAAGGGTTGTTTGGTTTCCTTCCCTTTGACTGCCACCAGCTGGAGGTCTGGTGGTAGTGCAGGCTATGGGTGGCACAGTAAGGGAGGGCTGCAGCCTGGTGAGCCCTGTATGCTTCCTCATACATGCTCATGTCGGCTACAATGAAGGGGACAGAAAAAATGGAAACAGGAGGTCTGGGGCACCATGAAGCCATGTCTGCCCACCCATTGACCTGCACTGCCAGCCTGTGATGGTCCACAATGGATTATGTGTTCAGGTGGGGGTCATCCCTCCCTCCCTCCCCATCTCCACCATGGGCAGAGATCCATGGGGGTACCCGGCCACTCTGGGGGAGGTAGGCACTAGTCCATGGGGGCAGTAACAGGGGTGGGTAGTCACCCCAGTCCTCCAATGGGAGAAAAAGCAATATGGAAACTAAAAAGAAAGGTAAGGCAAACATGAAAAGAAATGCATAAACAGTCATAGAGAAATGTCATGGAGCATGAAAATAAAAATACAGGCCGTGCGGTAAACCTTGTGCTCTTTAGTTGTGTCAGGCTGTTAGCCAGTGAGTACTGGGAAAGGCAGCCTCTCTCACTGTTAGCCAATAGGGCTGTGGGGCTCTGGGATCATTTGAATACATACTGTACATGTGACCATTTCTGCAGGGAGCTGTAGCCTGTTGCATGGCAGAATCATCCAGATTCCCACCTGCCGATATTTTCTTGTTAGTTGGACATAATTCATCAGTAGAGCTGTCAGTCTGCTAGAGAGGCTGTCACTGGGTAGTTGAGGTGTTAATCTACCTGTAGCTGATATGGAGAATTGTGTGGCTCTGTGTTTCCACTTCTTCCATTACCAGCAGTGCTGATGGTGGTTCCGTTGCCAGCAGAGTAGGCTTGTTTAAATGCCACCATTAGCAGCTCCTCAATTTTTCGGAGTGGTGGGGTTCTAATGCTGCCACTGGCAGCCTCCAGATTGACCTCTGAGCAGGCTGTTTCTGATGCCACCATTGGTGGCTCCTCAGTTGCCTGCAGAGCGGACTTCTTCCATGGGCCCATCAGCAGTTCCCCAATTTCTCAGAGTAGGCTTCTTCCAATGCTACCATCAGCAGCACCCCAAGTGCTTGCAGAAAGAGCATGATGAAACTGCTCACACTTCACTATTTTTACTCAATCTGATTCAAAGACAAAGTGGAAAATCAGTTTTCCTGTCAACTGAAGCTCTTTTTTACCCATTCTGAAAGATGTTTATAATGACACATTTTCAGTGGCTCAGATACTCCATTATTATCTTACCACTTAATGTCAAAGGATATCTAATAACTTGGCTGCCATCACGGAAGCCCCACAGGATTCTTCAGACTGTGGCATAGCCCTGCTAGCACTAGGGAGGTCTTTTTGACCTACAGTACTGGTAAATGTCACTGAAGTGTGTTATTGCTGGCAAAGAGAGAAAACCCAGAGAGAGAGAGAGAGAGAGAGAAGAAAAAGAGGAGAGGGGAGGAGAGAGAACGAGAGAGAAGTGGAGATGAGATACATAGAGAGAGAGAGAGCTGAGAAAATACATAACTGTTTTATGTGAATCAATCTCATACTGCAACTGAAGTAGTTTAGCTAGTGAAATTATACTTGCTGTGTGACCCCAAGCACCTAGCTTAACCTCCTAGTGCAGCTGTGGAAATGGACAGAAGCAGGACCCCAATGTAAATGATATGTTCTATCTGAGCTGGGCTATCCTGGATAAATAAATGTAAACAAACAAAACATTATCATGTGTTACCAGTCCTTACCAGTCATTGAAGTGCTTGCAAGAGAACTGCTGGAAACTGTGAGATACCAGGTAAAACCCCCTGCTGGAGCCAAATAACTCACTGTGTAACCCTGAGTAAGTCACTCAACCTCCTAGTGTTTCAGTCAATGCAGTTGTGGAAATGGGTAGAAAGCAGGATCCTTCTGGGAAACAGATGTTGCATCTCAGCTGTCCTGTCCTGGGTAAAGACAGTGCAATGTAAAAACGGGTAAAAGCAGGAATCTACTGGAAGCAACATGCTGTATCCCAGCTGGGCAGACTCCCCCAAAAACAGAAAACGTTGCTGACAGGTGCCGAACTTTTGCAGTCCAGCCCCCTTCCCCACAAGCACTGTGGGCTACTAGTTACAGCACTGCTGGGAACTGAGAGATTATAGGTTCAAATCCCACTACGGCCAAATTCTCACTGTATAATTGTAAATACAATTTAAACACCAAATAAACAAAACATTGCCAGCTGTTGACAGCCTTTCCCAGTCCCCCCCCCCACAACAGCCAGTGGATACAGTATGTTCAAGTGGTTAGAGCAATGCTGGACACTTTGAGATTGCAGGTTCAAATCCATTTACAGTCAAATATCACAGTGTGACTCTGAGTTATTTATTGAAATAGAGATGTTCCTAAAGGGAAAGGGAAAGGGGAAATTGTTTAACCAGGAAAGGCTCACTAAGCCAGAGCTTGTTTCCAGGTGTGACCTGGGAGCACAAGGAAGTTAAAGAGCAGCTGACACCTTCAGGACAACCTTAACAAAACATAATATTTAGACACAGTTCAGCTTTTATTTCACATTATTTCTGTATTCCCCCGTATTTATTACTGAGGTCATTTGCATTAAAACAGAATCTTTGTTCCTGAAGAATTCATCTATCTCTGTTGCTTTCTCTCTACCTGAGGTCATAATGCACTGCTTGTGACATCACAGTTACTCTCTTAGTAACACATTGTGATGTCACAACAGAGAATTATGACTTGAAGTAGGGAGTAAGCTATAGAGGCAGATTAACTCTAATGGATGAAGATCATCTATTCTTGCAAGTTTACTCAGCAACAAATAATGGAGAAGATATATATATATATATGGAAGGCAAGCTGAATTGTACCTAATTATTATGTTTTTCAAAGTTTTCTTTGAGGCGTCAGTAGCTCTTTAAGTGACATGCTCAGGGTCACACAGTATGCAAGTGGAGGCTGATGGGATTCAAACCCAGGTCTCCAGATTTACAACTAAATGTCTTTAACCACTATGCTATATTGCCTCCTAAAAGGAAAGATGTTCAGTGGGAACTTTTCCAAGGCCCTCCCAATGCTGGGGTCTCTGAGGAATGACAGAGACATACATTACACAAGCTAACTCCGTCTTCTTTTTCTGGCAAGTTAGAGGGCATGCTTGGGCAAGGAACACCTGCATGGTCAGGTTGAGCTACAGTTGTGCCAACAGCGAGGGGGATATTGGTCATGTCAATGGACTGGGCATTCTGAGCAACTTAAATTAAAAGGTATGGGTTGGGTAGGCAGCTGGTGCAGTGGTCACCAGGGGCAGAAGAAAGATTTTTTGAGTTCACCAAGGCAATGAGAGCTGAGCTGGGTAGCCCAATAACAGTAGACCCCCACTTGAAGCAAGAAAGCATAGCGGGGCAAAAATTCCAACCTGAATGCAGGCCATTTAAGAGTCACACCCTGGCCCGGTGGCTTGGATGGCTAAGGCAACTCCTGCTGTGCCAGTGACCCTGGTTCGGGAATAGATCAAGGCCTCACGGGAGGTGACCGAGGAAGAGAGGATTTAGCATCCCTAAGATAGGTTTCCTCCCTCAGAGAGAAGGGTGACTATGTCCCACTGCTGGTCTGCCACGTGAAGGAGTCTAGGTGGCTACACAGTGAGACTACATATGGGAGGGATACCACATGTAGCCAGGGGCCAGGGGCATCTGTGTAGGTGAAGCTTACACATCTCACCCATGCATGTGAGGTGGTTCTGTGGAGCAGTATAGCGCAGTGGTCTAAGGCTCTGAGCTGCAAATCTGGTGACATCCAGCAAACCAGACCTGGGTTTGAATCACACAGCTTCCACTTGCATACTGTGTGACCCTGAACAAGTCACTTAACTTCCTTGTGCTCCCAGGTCGCTCCTGTAAAAAAGCTCTCAGCTTAGTGTGCTATTCCTGGTTAAACAACTAAAAAAAAAAAAAAAAAAAAACAAGGCAGAAAAAAAAAATCAACTGCAGGATGAATGCCCCTCACAGTCCTGTTGCAGAGGATGATAAAGGGGAAAGGGGGGAAGGGAAATTGTTTAACCAGGAAAGGCACACTAAGCTGAAGCTTGTTTCCAGGACCAACCTGGAAGCACAAGGAAGTTAAAGTGATTTATGCAAGGTTGCCATTGCAAATGGGAGTAGTAACCTGTAGGAGCTGTGAATCAATTTCCTACCATTCAAACTGGATTATCTACTCTGTTGCAGATCTTGGTGTCATCTGCAAACAGACAAGCCTTACCCTCTAGTCCATCTGCAAGGTCACTAATGAAGATGTTGAAGAGGACTGGCCCCAGGAATGATCCCTGAGGTACCCCACTTGTGACTTGCATCTCTTCTGACTGTATACCATTTACCACCACTCTCTGTTTTCTGCCCGTCAACCAGTTTGCCACCCAGTTGACCAACTTCTGACCCACCCGAGCCTACCCAGCTTATTTATCAATCTTCTATGTGGAACAGTGTCAAAAGCTTTGCTGAAGTCAAGGTAGGCGACATCAACTCTCCCCTTGGTCCACCACTCTGGTTACCCAGTCAAAGAAATCTATGAGATTAGTTTGACAGGACCTTCCTTTGTAAACCCATGCTGTCTTGGATCCTGTGCCCCTATGGATTCCAGGTGTTGCACTATCCTTTCCTTAAGGAGTGCCTCCATAATCTTGCCCACTACTGAGGTAAGACTGACTGGTCTGTAGTTCCTGCCTCCTCCCTGCTACCACTCTTGTGGGTGGGATCACATGAGCCCTTCTCCAGTCTTCTGGGACCTCTCCTGTGCTCAGAGACTCACTAAACAGTTCTGCTAATGGCTCTGCTAGTTCCACCTTTTGCTCCTTAGTACCCTGGGATGTATGCCATCAGGTCCCATTGCCTTATCCACCCTGAGCTTAGCAAGCTCTTGTAGGACCCTTTCTTTTGTGAAGGAGTAGTGCTCACCTCCCTCCCCCTGTGTCCATGGTGTTGAGCTGTGGGCCCTGCCTACCTTCTCTTCAGTAAATACTGAGCAAAAGTATCTATTTAGGATAGATGCTTTTACATGGTCCTCCTCCTCACATGCTCCTTTTCTCCATTAAGCTTAGCAATACCCCTCTGGACTTTCTCCTTTCACTAATGTATCTATAGAATGTCTTGTCACCTTATTTTACTGTTCGTGCTAGTGTTTCCTCAGTTTGGGACTTTGTCTGTCTTACTGCCTTCCCTGCTTCCCTTAGGGCAGTTTGGTATGCCTCCTATCTTCATCCGCTGTGTTCTCTTATATTTCCTGAAGGCCAGCCTTTTGGCTCTGACCTTTTCTGCTACTGTATTTGAGAACCAAAGTGGTTTCCTTCTTCTTTTGCACTTCCTTTTCTGTCTAACACAATGGGATGTTGCTTCAAGTATTGCAACCTTAATGCTTGCCCACTTTGCCTGTACCCCCTCACCTGTGTTTCTTTTTGCCAGGGCTAGCTTAACTCTGTTGGCCATCTTATCAAAGTCAGCTCCTCTGAAGTCCCATATTTTTGCCTTGGAATGGGATGATTTAGATGTAGTAGCCAAATTGAACCATACCATGTGATGGTCAATGGCCCCCAGGTGACCTTCTACCTGGAGATCTGTGATCCCTTCCCTGTTAGTCGGTATTAGATCTAGGATAGCCCTGTCTCTTGTGGGTTGTTGTACCAGTTGTTTGAGGCCCTCCCCCTGCAGGGAATCCACTATGTGTCTAGTTCTGGCAGATGTTCCTGCTGGTATTGATCAATCTGTATCTGGCATGTTGAAGTCTCCCATTATCAGAACCTCCCCTTTAGCTGTCATGTTTTGTATATCTTCTAACAGTAAGGTGTCTATGTCCTCCCCCTGGTCTGGGGGCCTGTAGACAACCCCAGTTCTTATGGCTGTCCCATTTCCTGTTTCCAGGGTGATCCACAGTTCTTCTGGCTCCTTATGTGTATTCTGAATTTCTGTAGCTTTGATATTTTCATTGACATACAGGGCCACTCCTCCCCCTTTTGCACCTCAGTCTCTTCTGAACAATACATAGCCAGGTACTGAAGTCCCCAAGTGTGGTTACTGGTAAACCACGTCTCACTAATTGCTACTATGTCCAGTTTAGCCTCTGACATTATTGCCTGCAGGTCTGGGATCTTATTTCCCAGGCTGTAAGCATTTGTGTACATGATTTTCCATTGGCCAGATTTCGGTGTGTTAGTTGTTGGGTAAGGTTTGGCATTACCCCTGTGCGTCGTATGGGGAGACAAACCTTTTTTCTTACCTGGTGATGCAAATGAACTGCAAACATGCTGAATCCCTGTTTGACCACTAGCTGAGGGGGGGAGGGGTGTTCTTCCTATTCGACGTATGGGATGCTGCCCCTCTCCCATTTGCTAGTTTAAATATTCTGCAAAGGACGTCAAACTTCTGCCCCAATGCACTGACTCCTCCTTAGTCAGATGCAGTCCATCAAATTTAAAGAACTTTCGCTCCCAGAACTGTTGCCAGTTCCTACAAATCTGTATCCTTTTCCTGGCACCAGCCCTTGAGCCACGTGTTTAGCTCCCTATCTCCCTTCTCTGACCTTCCAGTCCATCTGCCCCCTCTCCCAGACTGGCAGAATCTCAGAGAAGGAGATGCCGGACGAAATGGATGATAGTTTGTCACCCAGTCTGGTCAGGTGTTCCTTGGTCTCCACAACTGACTGGCTGGCGAGATCATTAGTCCCTATGTGTACTAGGACATCAATGTTTTCTCCTGCTTCCTGAACAATTTTAGCAACGCGGTCAGTGTCTCTCCATGCTGATGCACCTGGGAGACATCTGACTGCATTGCTAAAATTGCGGAGTTAAAAAACACTATGGTTCTCAAAAGGGGTGGCAGGGAAGGTTAAGGAGAAAAAGGCTGCATTCAGAAAGTATAAGGCATCACAGAAGGAGCATGACAGAACTGTGTCAACATCTTCTGACTGCCTTCCACTTCTTTCTGCTTTAATTTTATTTATTTATTTAATAAATAAATAAATAAAATTAAAGCAGAAAGAAGTGGAAGGCAGTCAGAATATAAAAAGCCAAACTGAGGAAAAAATAGCCAAATCAGTTAAGAGGATACAACCTTTTATAGGTACATTAGGAGCATAAAAGGTTAAGGAGGAATAGTGACGATTAATAAAGGAGAGGGAGGTGGGCAGAGGAGACAGTGAAAAGGCAGAGATACTGAATGAATACTTTTGCTCAGTATTCATAAAAAGATGAGGAGGAGTTACCTAAACCAGACAATAGAAGCACTCTGGGTAGGGGGGGTTGACACCAGTCCATTTACAGAAGAAAGAGTCCTGAATGAACTCCTAAAACTCAAGGTGGACAAAGCAATGGGGCCTGATGGCATTCACCCCAGAATCCTAAAAGAACTAAGGGAGGACCTAGTGACACCACTGACCACACTTTTTAACAAATCATGGGAGGATGGGGTGGTACCTGAGGACTGGAGGAGGGCAGATGTGATTCCCCTTCACAAAAGTGGGAGCAAAGGCAGAAGCAGGAAACTACAGACCTGTAAGTTTGACCTAAGTGGTAGGGAAAATGATGGAATCACTTCTGAAAGAAAGAACTGTTGAGTACCTAGAGGCCAGAGGGGCACATGACCCAAAGAAGCATGGATTTACAGCAGGAAGGTCATGTCAGATGAATCTAATAGATTTCTTTGACTGGGTGACCAAAGTAATAGACCAGGGAGGGGCTGTGGATATGGCTTACCTAGACTTTAGCAAAGCATTTGACACAGTCCCACACAAAAGATTAATAATCAAGTTATCCAGCTTGGGAGTGGGTCCCAGGGTGGTAGCCTGGGTTGCAAACTGGCTGTACAACAGAACACAGAAGGTAATACTGAATGGAACACATTCCGAAGAAAGGGGAGGTCACTAGTGGAGTACCTCAGGGCTCAGCACTGGGTCCAGTCCTCTTTAGCATCTTTATAGGTGACATTGCAGAGGGTCTGGAGGGAAAGGTATGCCTCTTTGCAGATGATACAAAGATCTGTAACAGAGTTGATACACAAGGGGAGGTAGAAAGGATGAGAAGGGACTTGGCAAGGTTGGAGGAATGGTCAGACACGGCAACTTAGATTCAATGCAAAGAAGTGCAAAGTAATGCACCTGGGAAACAAAAACCCAGGAGAAGAGTACACAATAGTAGGGGAGGTACTAACAACAACAAAAATGGAACGGGACTTGGGGGTATTCATATCGAATGATCTAAAGGTGGGTAAGCAATGTGAGAAGTCAGTGAGGAGAGCCAGGGGGATACTGGGATGCATAGGAAGGGGCATCACAAGTAGAAAAAGGGAAGTGGTTATCCCTCTGTACAGACAGTTGGTGAGACCCCATCTGGAGTACTGTGTGCAGTTTTGGAAACCTCATCTATGCAAGGACATAGACAGGATGGAAGCAGTCCAGAGGAGGGCAACTAAAATGGTGCAGGGTCTGCATCAGAAATCATATGAAGAGAGACTGAGAGCTTAATATGTATACCCTTGATGAAAGGAGGGACGGGGGACATGATAGAGAAACGTTCAAGTACCTCAAGGGAATCAACAAAGTCCAGGAGGGTAGCATCTTTCAGAAAAAGAGATGTGGAAGAACAAGGGGACACAATTTAAAGATAGAGGGGGGACGGCTCAGGGGTAATGTGAGGAAATCTTTTTCACTGAGAGAGAGTGGTGGATGCGTGGAACTGCCTTCCTGGGGAGGTTGTTGGGGCTAAAACAGTTAAGGAATTCAAACATGCATGGGACAGACACAAGGCAATTGTAGTGGGGGGTGGCAGGAAGTAGGCTATTGGTTAACTAGAATCTGCAGCTTATCCAGTAGGTAGGGAAATGGGCAGACTGGGTGGGCCAAGTGGTCCTTATCTGCCATCAAAGTCTATGTTTCTATGTTTCTATGTAATGTAATAGCTAGCGTTTTTTCAACTTTGATGCATATCTCAGGCATTTTTTGGAATTTTTGCACCAAATTTTCAACATGGGGTTTTTGGTACCCCTCCTCATGAATTCTATCACTATCATGGCGTTAATCAGGCCTGAAGGGTGATTTCGCGGTCACTGCGCGGAATCACCTTTTGGGACTGATTAACGGAACAACAGTGCCAGTGTTCATAAGGTGGGCCCTCAAAAAGCCTATGTTGAAAATTTGGTGAAAATATTCCTAAAAATGACTGTTTTACGAGCTTGCATTGTGCAGTTCCTACGCACGCTCGTAAGTTCACGAATGTTTAATATTCACACTCTGGATTTTCAACATTACCATTTTAACACATCTCCTTATGAGCAGTACAGCTGTTATTTTTCACATCTTGCCCAAAATATGTTTTCGCTCATGTAGCGCACAATGGCGCAGTCGGTGTGCGAAATCAATATATGGAACATATTAAGAAAATCACAGTGACAGTGTTCATGAGCAGAGGTCTTAAAATGGCTATGTTGAAAATTTGGTGAAAAAATTCCTAAAAATGACTGTTTTATGAGCGTGCATTGCGCACTTCCTACGCACGCTCGTAAGTTCATGAATTTTTAATATTTGCACTCCAGATTTTCTACATTGCCATTTTACCACACCTCCTTATGAGCAGTACATCTGTCATTTTTCATGTCGCCCAAAATGTGTTTCTGTGCATGTAGTACACAATGGCGCAGTTGGTGTGCGCAATCAATGTTTGGGACAGATTAAGAAAATCACAGTGACACTGTTCATGATCGGAGGTCCCAAAATGCCTGTGTTAACAATCTGCTGCAAAAAATCCCCAAAGTAGTTACATTATGGGTGTGCGTTGCACAGTTACTACGCATGCTCGTGACTTCACCAGTTTGTTTAATATTTTCACAGCAGATTTTCAACATCGACATTTTTTACACCTCCCCATGAACAGTACCACTGTCATTTTTCACATCCTGCTCAGAATGTGTTTTTGCACCTGTGGTGCCAAATGCCGTAGTCACCGTGCAAAAGCAGCTTTCAGCTAACAAACTGATATTGCCACTGTTCATGAGGTGGGGGTCACAAAAAATACATGTTGAAAATTTGGAGTGAAAAACCAATGAATGCCTGAGGCGTTAGGGTTTCCGACCATAATGCCCCACCCTGTACAGAATGACAGGCATCAGGGCTGTGACTTGGGATTGTTGCCTGCAATGCTCATACCATTCCACTCCCACCCACACCCTGCAGCCAGTGAGAGGCAGCGGTGTGTGCCTTGGACTCTTACCCCTAAAGTTCACCCCATTCTCCTATACCACACCCATCTCACGATATTTCCTGATGGAATGGGGTGCGCAGAAGGGCCAAAGACCCCAAGGCACACCGTGACACTTGTCAGTGTCTGCAGGGTGGGGTGTGGTGAAATGGCGTGGCCCTTATGCCTGACAACCCAAAGGCACACCCCAATGCCTGTCACTTTCTGCAGGGTGGTGACGGGCTTGGTTTCAGTTCAGTACTTCACTGCCATTCCTAGTATGCAGCTCTGTAATTCCTACACTACCAATGCCAATGCCAGCAAGCAAACATTCGGCATTGACAAATGCTTGTTTTCCCAGTTTTAACCTACCTCCACCACAGATACGTCCCTCCCCCAAAGCACACTTCAAGTGTCTGTCAGTACACACACTGAATGTTCTAAATTAACATTCAAAATCCACACACAAACAATACACACTCAATGATATGCACACATGAGGGTTTCCTACAATCAATGTACTAAATTTTGAGCAAACAAAATGGCTCAAAAAGGCTTTCTGAACAGCTTTTAGAGGATTTGAATCACAGAGCTCTGAGAGGAAACTGTCTCCATCTACCACTCAATCAATCGATCAATCAAACTTTATTTAACCAGGCAGTTACATCATTGAGCAAGCTCATTTTCAAGATAGTCCTGGACACAAAGGACACTTTTGCTTACAGTAGACAACACTTCATACAAAAGTAGACATCGGTACAGGCAGTTACAATATTCAAAGTCAGTACTTGGATGAATCAGACGTAAAGCAAGAGCAAATATAGGCATTTAAAATGCAGCGTATAATCTGTATAGAGGTGTAGCTTATAGAGTACAAGTGAAGAGAGGAAGGAAGGACATAGAGAGGGGCAGTGGGAAGAAAGAGTATCAGACACTTAGTAAAGAGAGAAAACAGGGTAGCCTAATAGAATGAGGGCACCTGTGAAGCTAATTGATGAGACACACACACACACACACTACACAGAACTGAGGCTGTGCAGAACAGTCTAGAGCTCATGTGACCTGCAATCCCATGAATCACTGCATAATTAATTTTGGAGCTCAATAACAAGGCAAAGTGATGCAAAGTACATTGATTTCTATGTACTTCACATTAAAATTGGTGCAGAAGTGGTTGGGAGAAGGTGAAGTAACGCAAAGTCATTGTTATGAATGGACTTTGCGTTCCTCATTATGATGCGAAGTACTTCACTTCGCGTTGCGGATTACTTTGCAGATTCCTCATTACTCCACGAATTGCTTTGTGGAGCAAATTTTGGCCACTTCATCCACCTCTAGCCAAAAAGGTAAGGGTGAAAAGGGTTGCATTCAGGAGGTACAAGGAAACACAGAGGAAAGAAGACAGGGAACTATATGGAAAAGCAGAGGGAGGCAGGGGAAAGCAGTCAGGAGCGCAAAGGCGCAAACAGAAGAAACAAGCATTTGTCAATGCAGAATGTTTGCTTGCTCATATTAGCATTGGAAATACAGCAGTTAGACAGATGCAGAGTAGGAATAGTAGTGAAGTATTGAACTTCATGCCAACCCCATCTCTACCCTACAAAGACGGACAGGCATTGGGGCATGTGTTTGGGTTGTCACCCATAACGTTCATGCCATTTCACCTCACCTTATCCTGCAGACACTGACAAGTGTTGAGGTGTGCCTTGGGGTGTTCAGCTTTACAGTCACCCCACACTCCATAAGGACATATACTGAAATGGGTGCAATATAGAATGGGTGAACTGTGGGACCGAAGAGTCCAAGGCACAGCTCGATGTCTGTCAGTGGCTGCAGGGTGGGGGGTGGGGTTGGAATGGCATGAGCATTACAGTCTGCAATCCAAAGGCACACCCCTGATGCCTGTCAGTCTGTACAAGGTGGGACGTTATGGTTAGAAACCATAACACCCTGGGCATGTGTTGGTATTTGCAATACAAATTTTCTTCATGGCCATTTCATGGTTCCCCACCTCATGAAAGCATTTGGAACCTCCTCTCATGAACAGTGGCACTGTGATTTTTGTCAATGCGTCCCGAAATTTGAGTTTCCACAGCGACCGTGCCCATTGCATGCCAGATGTTCAAAACACAGATCAGGCAGGATGTGAAAATGGCAGCTGTACCATTCATAGGGAGGTGTAAAGAGATAGTAATGTTGAAAATCTGTAGTGAAAGTATTAAAAATGATCAAACTTCTGAGCAAACGTAGAAACTGCACAACGCATGCACTTAACACAGTCATTTAGTGGAATTATTTCACCAAATTTTCAACATAAGCATTTTGTGACCTCTGCTCATGAAGGCTGTCACTATAATTTTCTTAATCTGTCCCAAACATTGATTTCCCACAGCAACTGCGGTATTCTGAGCCAGATGTGTAAACGCATATTTCAGGCAGGATGTGAAAAATGACAGCTGTACTGTTCATAAGGGGGTCTGAAAAAATGCCAAAGTTGAAAATCTAAAGTCAAAATACTACAAATTTGCGAAGTTACAAGGGTGCATGGAAACTGCATCATGCACGTTTGTAACACAGTCCTTTTATGTGTAACCCCTAGATGGCGCTATCCCAGGGGCTACTACCCCTGCCTGATTTGCCACTAACAGGTTGAGGGGCCTGGATCCAATGGTGGGTGCCTCCACCCAGAGGTCAGGGTTTGCAATAGTTAAACTTACTTAGTCACAGCCCTCTGGGACACTGCAACCCCCCTTTCTTCCCACTAGTGGCCCACACAATATATCAGAATTACCTTCACAGTATACACTTACCCCCAGGGCTGGTTCAGGCACTGGGACCTCCTGTAAAATAAGATACAGTGCAACAATCACAGTACAATACTTTAACATAGACAAATACCTCAGGCAGTATAACTTTGCTGAAACAAGCAGCTCAGATTTATTTAGGGGAATATAACAAGGACGGAAATCAGGTTAATTAGCTTATCACTTGCTCATCTACCTATGGCTCTGTGCACAGGCCTATCCCTACCAGTTACTGTCCCTGGGTACCCAAGCCCTAGTGGCTAGTCAAACCGTGGCAGCTGGTGAGGGCCCTTTCCCCAGAGAAAAGAAAAATTAGTTTAAACAGTCAGCAGTACAGTGATTCCATTTGGATTCATGTGGCAATTCAACAGGAGGCGACCCTGAATTAGTACTCACGACCTCCAAACAAGATAGGGTCCTTCAATGTCAGCAGGGCTACTCTTGAGCTCACGAGACTCCTCACACATTTATATGGCAAACTGCAACAGGCAAAGTCCTTAATGGCAGCAGGATTCACTTGAGCTAACAAGCCTCCTCACACATTATATGGTGAACAGTAACAGGCAAAAGTCCTTTAATGGCAGCAGGATTCCGCGGAGTACAAAGCCTCTTCACACATTTATATGGTAAAACAGAAAGTACTATACCAGGCAGGCTGCTTCTCTATCCGATCGCAATTACTGCACAATACCGGGAGAACACACAGCAGATTCAGTTCCTGACAGACAGAGTGCAATTCAGCAATTTCTCCAGTCTTCTACAGGGTGAGCCTGGTTTCTACTCTTCAGATATCTTTGATTCTCTTCACAGGGACGATTCAGTCCTAACAAGCAGTTCACAAGCTGCAGACGGAACTCTGGGCCTTACACACGTTCCGACTAAAACTGCACACTGAAAAGCACAGGGCTCCTTCCTTCTTCACTGCCAGAGCTCAACTGAAACTCCAACAGACAAAACGGGCACTTCCTTTGAGTTCCTCCCAGTTCTTGACTGGATTGGCTGTCACTCACAATAGACTGCTCCTGTTGGTCCAAAAGGCGGCAAGTCTAAACTACATCTCCCAAGTCACTGCCCATACAATCCTCTTGTGGCTGGCTCAGATTATGAGTCCAAGTTCTGATTCGTCCAAGGCACCATTTTAGAGCTAGCTTACCCACACTGATTGGTCCAGTTCAGCAATTCAAAACCAGAATGGGGAACTAGGCAGACACAGTTCTGACTGCAAAAAAGCAGGTTAGACAAACTGTAATTTCATTATTACTCTAAATGATTTCTGGCAAACAGTTACATCTTTCAGATAGGTTCCTTTGCACTCCTAGTGACTGCAAAATGGAGTGAATTGGCAGCAGCTCAGTGGTACTCAAACAGAGAAGCACACAGTCCCCCCATACAAACTAATTATGTCTGCAAGCAGACAGCTCTTAAAGAGACAGTACCAGAGGCTCTAAAAACACTCACTGATAAATGGCTTAAATGCCAAACACCATTCAGGCTTGGAGCATTCAAGCAAGCTCCTGGAAGTCTTTTGGGAACCCCCATTTGCAGGGGGGTTACATATGGACATCTGTCACCAAATTTTCAACACAGGCATTTTAGGACCTCTGCTCATGAACAGTCACTGATTTTACATACAAACATACATACAAACATATGAACATACAAATCTGCCAGCAGAACACACCAATTGGTCTACGTAAGTCTGCCCAAGTGTGCAGCTAGCACCCTAGATTGCAGCTGCCCCAGCCTCCTCCCCCCTCAGCTCCTCCCTTGCTTTTCCCAGCCCCTACACCCCCAACTCTTCCTCTTACTTTATTCCACTCCTCCTTAAAGCTATTGACTGTCCTACATGTTACCAGCCTCTCTGGCAGCGCATTCCGACTAGAAACCAGCCTCTCATAGAAGTAGTGCCTCCTCATTTCCCTCTTGAAACGTCCCCCTTTCAACCTTAGTCTACGCCCCCTCATCTCTCTTCCACTCCTCAGTTTAAACACCACCTCGGTGCTAGGTTTATTTACTCCCTCAGGTATTTAAATGCTTCGATCATATCCCCCCATCCCTCCTCTCCTCCATTGTGCACATGTTCCGCTCCTTCAGCCTAACTTCATATTCCTTTCCTTCCATCCCCTTTAACATTTGCGTTGCCCTCCATTGCACCCCCTCCAGTAACTTTATATCTCTCCCCAGGTATGGCCTCCAGTATTGCACATAGTACTCTAGATGTGGTCTGACCAACGATCTGTAGAGAGGTAGGATCATATCCCTGTGTCTGGATGAGAACCCCCTTGCAATGTACCCCAGCATCCTGTTTACCTTCGCTGCTGCTCTCATGCAGTGAGCTGAGTTGTTAATGCTCCCAGTTAGCAACATCCCTAGGTCCTTTTCCTCCTCTCCAATCCCCAGCCAATAGTCCCTCCTGTGGTTCTTAGCCCTGAAGTGCATCAACTTAGACTTCTTTGCATTGAATCCTAGCTGCCACTCCACCAACCATGTCTCTGGTTTGCTTAGGTCCCCCTGCAGTTTTTCCCATCCGTCCTCTTCGTCCACACCTCCCCCAGTTTGGTATAATGTGCAAACAGACTAACCTTGCTCCCCACTCCATGTGCTATATTGGAGATAAAGAGCCCAATTAGCACCGGGCCCAGCACAGACCCCTGTGGTACTCCGCTTGTCACTGCTCTGGGTGCAGAGAGCTCCACCACCACCACCCTCTGCACCCTCCCCTGTAACCAATTCTCTATCCATTTAGTCAGTTTTTTTCCCACCCCCACTGCCATCAGCTTCCCCCCTCCCCCCATCTCCCATGAGGCACTGTATCAAAGGCCTTACTAAAGTCCAAGTACAGGACATGTACTGCATGGCCCCTGTCCAACTCCCTTGTCACCCAGTCACAGTACTCTATTAGGTTGTTTTGACAAGACCTCCTTGAGACGAAATCGTGTTGCCACCCAACTTGGAGGCCATTACTGTCTAGGAATGCCACCAGCCTCTCCTTCAGTATCACCTCCATAAGCTTACCCACTATGGATGTGAGACTTACCGGCCAATAATTTCCTGGCCCCTCCCTAGGCCCACTTTTGTGTATGGGCACCACATGGGCCACCCTCCAGTCCTGGGACACACCCTCCCATTTCCAAGGAGGTGTTGAACAGATCTGCCAGCGGCTCAGCTGACAGCTCCGCCATCTCCGTCAGCACCCTGGGGTAGATGGCATCAGGAATTGGTGCCTTGTCTACCCTTACTGCCCTCAGCCCCTCTAGCACCCTACTGCCTGTGATTGCTTTGTCCGTCACCTCCTCCCCTTCTTTCTCCACCCCCCAAGCCCATTCTGGTAGTGGGTCATCCCTCTCCTTAGTGAAAACAGAGCAGAAGTACTCATTCAGAATTTCCACTTGCTCCTCCCCATTTTCCACCCAATACTCTCCCCGCTTTATTCTCATAATATATTCCTTGCACTTCCTCTTTTCCCTGACATACCTAAAAATGTCATTATCCCCTCCCTTTATGCCCTGTGTGGAACTTAACTTCCTGGAGGCCTTAGCTTTTTTCACCCTCCTGGCAACCTCCCTTGACCAACTCCCGAAAGCCTCCTTATCCTCTCCCTTCCCTGTTCTCCTGTGCTTCCGGTATGCAGCCGTCTTTGGCCTCACCCCTTGCACCACTTCCTTGTTCAGCCAGCATGGTTTCCTGCCTCTACTCTTCTTACTCCTGGCCCTGGTGCAGGCTACTGTGGTCTCTGTTAGCCCAGTCTTTATCACTCCCCACTTTTGTTCTGCATCCATGCCCGGCCTTGTATCCTGGAGTCTCCCTTGCAGTATTGCTCCCATCCCCCCAAAGTCCACCACCTTAGTGCTCATGCCTCCTGTCTCCCTGCCCAGCATGACAACGAGCCACACTGTTTGGTGATTGCTACCTGCTAGTGGGTCCTCTACCCTTACCTCCCTCACTGCCTCCCCATTTGTCAGTACTAGGTCCAGAGTGCTACCAAGCCTTGTAGGCCCACTTATCATTGTGTCAGAAGTCCGTCCTGGAATGCATCAAGAAGCACCTGCTCCCTGGTACTGCTAGTGACCGGGGTGTTCCAGTCAACCTGTGGTAGGTTAAAATCCCCCACTATCACCACACACCATCAACACACCCTCCTTATCTGCTCTGCCAACTCCCCATCAGTTCCTTGGATTGGGCTGATGGTCTTTACACCACTCCCAGCCTCAGCTTTCTGCCCTTGGATTCCAGGAGCTGCACCTAAAGCGCCTCTGTCCTTTCCTCTTCTCCCTCATCCCTTATGCATTTAATCCCTTCCCTCACATAGAGTGCAACTCCACCCCGGTCCCTGCTGTATATCCTGTATTCCGGGGTTGCCAAGCCCCAATCATGATACTCGGTGGCCCAAGTCTGTGTCACTGCAGCAATGTCCACCTTCACCTCTGGAGGGAGTGCCTGAAGCTCTGTAATTTTGTTCCCAATGCTTTTTGCGTTGAGAGACAGAGAGAGAGAGACAACCTTCCACCCATACCCTTCCTTCTCCTCACTCTTCTCCTCCTTGGCCTGTGTCCCTCCTCACAGCAGTCCACAGCCTTTCTCCCCCTTATTCTTACCTGGTGGTGGTGCCTTCTGTATTACACTCAGACCACTCTGCCCACCCCCTCCCAGGGTTACTACTCCTCCGCCTTTACCTATATCTAGGGGGGTGAGCACATTAGGCTCCCCTGTCTGGAGCTTTCTACTAACCTCAGTCTTTTGGCCACCCCCCCACTAGTTTAAATCCACCTTAGTAGAGATATACCCCTCTAATCCTGCTTTTAATACTCCCCTCCCCTTCCTGCTCATGTGTACCCTGCCCTCCGTGTACAAGTCACTATTTCCCCAGACCCTATCCCAGTTAGTCACTAATCCATAATATTTGGTTTGGCACCAGTCCCTCAGCCACTCGTTGAACTCCTCAATCCTACCCTTCCTCCCCATGCTTGCACATGGTACTGGGAGTACCTATGAGAATGCCTCCGACTCCCCCAACCCCCACATTGCCTGCCCAACAACTCGAACTTCCCCCTCACTACTTCCACAGTCTCCCCCGCCAAGTCGTTTGTACCCACCATGCATCAGTAAATGAGGTTTCTTCCTCTTTCTCGCTGCACAGTTGAGCAGTTCCTGCCCTGCCCCATCTCCAGTTAACCTGGGAATAGCTTCAACCCAAATACGGCTTTGCCTTTCCCCCCTACCGCCCTATCTCACCCCTTTCAGTATAGAATCTCCTAGGATGAGTACCTCCTGTCCCTTAGCCCCTTTCCCTTCTAATGCCCCTTTCACCACCCCAGGATTAATTCTTCCCTGTCCCTTACCCCCACCAGCTGCACCCTCTGTGACTTCTGTATCTGTACCCCCTACTTCTACCTTACCCCGTTTCTCTGCCATATTTCTCCCACACCCTCGTGAACCCCTTCCCAGCCTGACTAATTCCTACTGGGCTTCTCATGTTGACCTCCCCATCTCCCCTGCTGATTTCCAACCCCTCTCCTATTCCCACTGTTGTCGATTTAGAGCCCCCATTCCATTCTACCCCGATAGTGATGCCCCTCCCATCCTTCTGCCTTCCCATAGCCTTCTCTCATCCAGTCACCACCCCCTCCTTCCTTACTAGCCCCCTTCTACCCTTTCGTCCTTGCTATCTCTTCCCCTAGCTGTTGCCATCCCTTTCATGCCCCGCTTGTCCTCCCCCCTTCAGTATGTTCCTGCTCCCCCTTTCTCTCCAATAGCAGAGGCTCAAATCTATTCCTAGTCGATACCCCTGCTACATCTCTTCTCCCAATCTGTTCCTCCCTCCTACTTGTTCCCCTCCGTGCCACCCCTGGTCCCTCCCTACCCGCAGCCATCTGCTCTCTCCCCTGGTACTCTTCGTAGTCTCTTCCTCCCCCAAAAGGAGGCCCCCTCCTCGCCTCGGGCACCCCCTCCCTTCTCCTCTCTTTTCTGCAACTGCCTTTGATACTGGAGTCAGTTTCAGTCCCTAGTTGTTTTTCCTCCATCTCCCCCTTGCCATCCCCTATTCCCCCAAGCCAGGATGCGACCATATTTATCTGCCCTGCAACTTAGACTCCTCCCTAACCTCCACAGTTCCTCCCTCAAACTAGCCAGTCATCTACAGACCATATATCCCCCCATCCTCCAAGCCCAGTCCAAGATCATGGCGGACCCACACCCTGTACACCCCACCACCCTTCCAAAGATGCCCGCCCTATTGACATGTGGCACCTGCCCCATTTTGGCCCCCATCTTATGCTACAGACTCTTAATCCCAGTTTCTGTACCCTACTACAGCTGTTAGGCCCCTATTTACTCAAATTCGTGTTTACCCCACACACACTAGTCCCCCTACTGGCCCCTTGCCAGCTGGAGTAATTCAGTCTCAAATCTCATCCATTAGATACAGTATTACTGTAGCAATCCTAAAGCCTTGTCTGTTTTTCACCCCTCAGCTACCATACTTTTTGTTCTCACCTCTCATATAGTTTCATTTAGCCCAATTAGAAATCCTATTGAACTCCAAGTATTACTCAGCTCAGTTAGAGAAATAAACAGAACAAATAAATATGTATCATTACAGCAATCATAACAGTATAACTCAGTACTTAGCTCAGAGAAATAAATAGAACAACTAAATCTGTATTCCTACAGCAATCCTCAAAGTACCCAGTCATTGCTATGTCTCCACCCCAGAGACCCTGTTGTAATAAAGGACCACAGAGGAAACTGGGCGGAGGGTGGGCAACTCTAAAGTCCTGGCAGTGCTCTGTTGAGCTCGCTCACTCCCCCTCACTCGCTTGTTCTGTTTCTCCTGGTGCTGCAGGCTTCCCTTTTGTACTGGGCTCCTGCCTGCATTGGTGCCTTTTTCCGCCCACAAAGAAATCTGCAGCAGTCCTGACAGAGCTCTGTTGAGCTCGCTCACTCTCCCTCTCTCACTCGCTCAATCTTAATCTGTCCCATACACCGATTTCCCACAGCAACTGTGCTATTCTGCACCAGAAGTGCAAAAACACATTTTGGCCAGGATATGAAACATGACAGCTGTACTGTTCATAAGGAGATATGAAAAAATGCCAGTGTTGAAAATCTGGCATGAAAATATTACAAATTTGCAAAATTACAAGGGTGCGTGGAAACTGCGCAACACACACTTGTAACACAGTCATTTTATGGACTTTCATCACCAAATTTTTAACAGAGGCATTTTAGCACCTCTGCTCATGAACAATGTCACTGCCATTTTCTCAATCTATCCTGAAAACTGATTTCCCACAGCCACCGCACTATTCTGTGCAGGAAGTGTGAAAACACATTTTGGCCAGGATGTGTAAAATGACAGCTATACTGTTCATAAGGAGGTGTGGAAAATTGCCAATGTTGAAAATCTCAGATGAAAGTATTACAAATTCGCGAAGTTACAAGCGTGCGTGGAAACTATGTAATGCACGCTCATAAAACAGTCATTTGTTTGATTTTTTTTCACCAAATTTGCAACATAGGCTTTTAGAGAGCCCACCTCATGAACAGTCTCATTGTCATTTCATTAATCAGTCCCGAAAGGTGATTCCGCCCAGTGACTGCGAAATCACCTTTTGGTACCGAATAACACCATTACAGTGACTGAATTCATGAAGAGGGGTCCCAATAACCCCATGTTGAAAATTTGGTGCCAGAATTCCCAAATATTCCCGAGATATGCGTCAAAGTTGAAAAAAAACTATTTATGCCATTATACAGCTTACTGGCATTTCTTCAGTTCACGGTCGACTTTAAGGAGTGCAGATGTGTTCTTGGCCCACCGAAGATCATCGCGTTGTACTATAGAGGTAAGTATGGGGTTGAGAGGGGGGTGTGGTGAGGCGAGGTACACACAGGGTGGGCGCGGGTTGGGTGAGGGGCCACCAAACTCAACAAGGGACCATTTTCTGTTTTACAGGTTTTACATAAAGAAAAAAAAACTAAAAACATTGCAGGACTTTTTTACGGGACATTGGCATGCTGGGGTGGGCTCCTCTGTCCCATCTGAAGTGTTTTGGGGGCTGTAGCCGACAGAGGATGGGCACCTCCATTGGCACATACCAGTGGGGAGTCGGGGATTGGGCACCCCTCTTGGCACACAACAAATTGGGGGTGACATTATGCCATCGGGGAGTGGGCTCCCCATTGGCAAATTGAACTGGGAAGGGGGGACTGAAGCCAATGAGGACTGGGCCCCACATCAGCAAAGAAGCACTGTTGGGGAGGCGCATGATGCCAAGGTGGATTGGGCACCCCCTTGGCACACAACAAATGGGGGAAGGGTTACAGTATGCTGATGGGGAGTGGGCTCCTCCTACTGGCAAATGTACTGGGTCAGGGGCATGCGGATGGGAAGGTACCACCTTGCAATGATGGGTCGTTCCCACATTGCAGCAAAATGGCTGACACTGCAATGATGAGGCAGTCCCTGATTGCAGCGGCGAAAATGTTTCAATTTGGTGGCACTTCTGCAGAACCAGTGTCATCAGGACACTGGGCCTGCATTGGTCCACCAGTGCCAAGCCCCCAAATGCAGTGCCACCATTGGCTACCACAGTGCCGCACCTCCACAACCCGCTTCTCTCCTAAGCTGCCACATAATGTTTCTTGAGCATGCATGCAAGCAAACATAAAAATAGCCCAGGCAATAACAAAAGGGGACAAGAATCATTTCAGGTACATTAGTGAAAGAAAAAAGATGAACGGTGGAATTCTGAGACTGATAAGGGAAGGAGGGAAGTGTATAGAGGGGGACCAAGAAAAAGCAGAAATCCTGAACAAGTATTTTTGTTCAGTATTTACAGAAGAAGGGGAAGGGGAGAGACCAAAGTTAGGTGATAGAAGTGGATGTGACCTACCTAGATTTCAGCAAGGTCTTTGACACCATCCCACATAGGAGGCTAATAAACAAGCTGGGCAGCCTGGGAGTGGGTCCCAAGGTGGTAAACTGGGTCATATATTGGCTGACCGATAGGACACAGAGGGTGGTAGTGAGTGGTGTTCAATCCAAAGAGAGGGGGGGTGACTAGCGGGGTCCCACAGGGATCAGTGCTTGGACCAGTCCTCTTTAATGTCTTCATAAGTGACATTGCAGAGGGGCTGGAAGGGAAGGTGTGTCTCTTTGCAGACAACACAAAGATCTGCAACAGGGTTGACACTCCAGGAGGGGTACAGAAAATGAGAAGAGACCCAAGCAAGCTTGAGGAGTGGTCAAGGGTGAATCAGCTTAAGCTAAGATTCAATGCAAAGAAGTGCAAGATGATGCACTTGGATGGGGTGCATAGGGGGAGGTATCTCCAGCAGAAGGAAGGTGGTGGTGATGCCACTGTATAGAACATTGGTGAGACCTCATCTAGAGTGCTGTGTCCAGTTCTGGAGGCCACATCTCTGGAAGGACATAGCAAAGTAGAAGCGGTTCAGAGAAGGATGACAAAAATGATGCAGGGGGCTGCACCAAAAGTCACATGAGGGGAGACTGGAGGATCTCAAAAAAAAAAATATATATATATATATATATATATATATATATATATATGTCACAAACTCGCTCAGCCGGTCAGCCCTCTACTCCCAAAGTGCCAACCTCTGAGCGGATGATTTGTGTACAGTGAACAGAACGAGGTAGCCCTCTTGTCTGTTTTGTGGGTTCAAGTCACCTTAGTTTCAAGCTCTCAAGGGATTCAAACTGATAACCTGTTTGCGTACCCAATTATCAGGCTCAGATAATTCTGTCTTCAGGGGCCAGATAATTTTGCCTATGGGCACCCAACCAGGTCTTTCAAATGAACCCTTCAAACTTTATGCAAGACTTTAGAGAACTCTATCCATTTTCCAGTTTGGTATACAATAAGCTCAAACACAGTGTTACTTATAACCTTTAAAAACTCCACTTGAATAAAAAGAAATGTCACGGCACTCTAGACAGTTTCTGTTGTAAAACTATCTCTTTACTTTAAAATATCAAAACAGAACAATAAATACAGAAAAAATATATATCCCAACACATATAGCCTTAAAAGAAACAGGAAAAAGTACAGTTCTGACAATACATACATTTAGATTGGTCTAATCTAATGTTTACTTTCTTTCAGTGCTTTGAGGGCCTCTCTTCTCTCAGTCAGAAATATGGTCTTGTGTGTCTCTGAGGCTTGCTCAGTTGGATAAAAGAGTTCTGAGCTGGCCTCCTCTCTGAGATCATTAAACTCCACCTTGGTGTATTAAAAGTTATATGTTACCATACAGGATGTCCCAACAAGATTTTAAAAAAATGATAAGGGACATACTCAATTTCCTCTCCTCATGGTAACTGGTCAGAACTGGTTTTTGTTCTGCCACTCATACACACACATAAACAGGTTCTGTGATGTCCACCCAAGGCTTTCCTGAGAATGTGTATTTGACCTTCCAAATTTGTATGTGTCCTCCCTGGCTCAGACATCAAATCTCTTCAATGTCCATTCTGGTCTCTCTCCTACACCCCTCCCTACAAGTCCTTCTTGGCAACTATGCAAGTCAAAGGATCTCCCTGAGGGCATTATAAAGTGGATACTTTGGTTCTTGCCTTCAAAGAAAATTGAACAAAGGAATTGCCTTTTAAATAGCTGCAGACTCAAACCACCTCCTGTCCTTTGAACTATCCCTGGGGGGGGGTCTTGATGTGTCAGTTCAAGTAAGACAGCCTTTTCCTCTGCCACAGTCATCATACATTAATTTCTTATATTTACAACAACATTTATACAGGGATCAGAATCAGTGGTCCAAGTGTGACAAAATACACATATATATATATATATATATATATTATATTCCCTGGAGGAGAAAGAGGGGGGATATGATAAAGATTTTCAAATAATTCAAGGGTGTAAATAAGGTACAATAGGGTAGCACTTTAAAAAAAAAAGATGTTCAAGAACAAGGAGCCATGATATGAAAATAGAGGGGGTAGACATGGGGGTAACGTGAGAGAGTATTTTTTTTTCACAGAAAGAGTGGTGGATCCATGGAACAGCCTACCGGCAGAGGTTTTAGGAGTGAAAATGGTAGGGGAATTCAAAAACACATGGGACAGACATAAAGTAACTCTAGCAATAGGAAAGAGAGGGTAAGTTGCAGATCATATAGGATCTGCGGTATATGAAACAGCTAGGAAAAATGGCCAGACTAGGTGGGCCAAGCGATCTCTGCTGTCAAATTCTCTTTTTCTGTGCTTCTATACCATTGCTTCATCTGATCTTGTCCACACAAGCAGCCATCACACCCAGGATGACCATTGCTGCCTGAAATCCTGCTGGGAACAACGGCTTTAAAGGGTGACAGCAGACCATCTCCACAGTGGGAGGACAACTAAAGGGAGGGCCCTGAATGAGAACTTCACTGTGCAGTGATCGAACCAACTGACTGTCAATCTTGAGATTATTTATTTCAAGCTACAGAGAAATTACTGGGTCCAAGATGTGACCATGTTGATGGGTTGCAGCAGCAATCTCTTGTGCAAGGCCCAATGACAGCATTAACTGAAGAAAATCTTGAGTGAACTGTAAGAGTTCGTCATTGACCCAAACAATGAAGTCACCCAGAATACACCATCTGGATGATTCCAAAACCCTCTGAGTAATGAAGTCCATGATTTCCTGTAGGAAATCCCTCTCACATCCTGGAGGCGGGCACACACGAAGGATCTAACAGCCTGCACCTGGACCCCCATTTGGCATGTCTTTAGAGCACTTAACAACTGCAGTAGTAATGTTGCCAAATATCAGATCTCTAGTTCAGTGGATGGCTGAGTTACTTACTGTATGACCAAAGAAATAAATGTGAAACATTCTGTAAAATTCCAAGGAATTCCACAGAAATTCATGAAATCGTATAAGAATTCCACAAATTTTGAATTTTCTAATTCTGCACAGCCCTACTACAAACCCGATTTGATCTGGATTGCGTTTCCCTTTTTTTACTTAATTCTCAACCCTCCACATTTTATTTAATTCCATTTGTATACCGTTTTATATGTTTCCAGCATCAATTAAAAAATAAAGTGAAAACATTATTAGTGCCTAGTTCTGCTTCCTGGGTACAATGATTGATTCAATGGGACTGGAATCTGTTATAAATCGGTTTACACAAATGGTAGGCTCTTGGATATTAGAAATCATTTTGAAATCACAGCTTGCTTAAAGATTCTGGGTCTCACTTTTCTGCTTGTTGGATGAAATGTTGGTCTCGTTACAAATGCAGGTTAAAACTTTTTGCTGTGCATGGCTACTTCATTGTGATGCTGTTGTCTGTAATCCTGGTCCTGAGCCTTCAATTAACTTTGCCTCCACAGTTATTACTGGTTTTGCCACTGTTAAGTGGTTACCATTTGTAAATGCCAGTGTATGGAGCCTAGTTCCTAAATTTGATCTAATTAGCTATTGGGTTAATATTTTCTCCTAGCTTTTTAATTATTACTAAAACTTTGCTTCATGATAGGATTTGCTGATAGTGGCATTCATTCATTGGATGACTCCATACACAAACAGGACTATTCTAGAACAGGTGGTGTGATCTTAATCTACCGTATCATCAGAGTAAATTTTAAAACCAACTGGACTAAGATTTCCATGCCTTTGTTCTGAAGCTGGGGCCTTAGAAATCAGCATCTCTGCATTTGTACTGCTTGCTGCTATGATGTTCTTATAAAATTTACCCCCAAAAGTTCTTCAGTACTACCAGAACAATTCAGCCTCTTCTTATATAATAGTTTCAACAACTCTTGACCTTGATACGGGTGCCTCTGCTGCTGCAAGCAGCCCAGCAGGTCACCTCTGTCCACCAGCTACCTTCCTCACTGTACTGCCCACCAATCACCAGACCAAAGCTTCACCCTTGACACAGGTGCCTCTGCTGCTGCAAGCAGCCTTGCAGGTCCCTGCTGTCCGCCGTCTGCCTTCCTCGCTGTACTGCCCACCAATCACCAGACCAGGGGTCGAAATTAAGTTTTGCAGCCACTAGCCAGCAGGGCTGGTGACTGGGAAAACCCATCTGCCCAGAAGACCTTTCCAGTGGCCCAGTTGGTGTACATACTGAAGTGTTGCCTTCTCCAGTACAAGCTCGCAGGGCTAGTTAAATGAAAATCCTACTAGCTCGATACAAAATGTACCAGCATTTGGCTAGTGGGCTGGTGCCAATTTCGACCCCTGCAGACCAAAGCTTCAACCTTGATATGGGTGCCTCTGCTGCTGCAAGCAGCCCAGTGGGTCCCCTCTGTCCGCCGGCTGCCTTCCTCGCTGTACTGCCCACTGATCACCAGACCAAAGCTTCACCCTTGATACGGGTGCCTCTGCTGCTGCAAGCAGCCTGGCGGTTCCCCTCTGTCCGCCGGCTGCCTTTCTCGCTGTACTGCCCACCGATCACCAGACCAAAAGTACGTTGCTGAAACTTCTGGCATCTCCACGCCAACTGACCAGAACCATCGGCTCTGCCTGCTGATTGGCCGCTCCATTTTTTAAATTCTTTGCTACTCCTTTTGGACTTTAAGCTAATTTTATTTACTGATTCTAGTACTGGTTAAGTTTCTCCAAATTGTCCTGTGAATGCTAACTGAAATGTGAGTCTAAGCCTATTTACAGCAATTTTGCACTTCAAGGGTTGTTTGAAGTGTAGGATCCTTTAGAGTGCAGGTTGTTTAGATTTTAAAGTATTACAGCTCTCTGTGCAGAACAGGTTTCATTTGTGTCACAGTTGTAAACTATGCCCTGCAAATAATCCCATTTTTTGTTTCACTTTCGCTGCTTCACTTTCTCTGCTTCCTGCTTGAATATTTCTCCCACCCCCCAGCCCCTACCCCCAACCTTTATTAAATACTCTCCCTCCCCTCTCGGCACCGCCCCTAGGCAATCGTCATCCTCCCCTCTCACTAACATTGCAACTCCCCTTAAAAATACAAAATGCAGTTATAGGGCCTAACACTTGTTGGTGTTAATCTTAACTCTTTAAATTAGAAGACACCACACTGAACTCTAAGTCAGCCTAATTTCTCCCCATTCTAAAAGCGTTCCCCCGCATCTACTCACTTTCTACTCTTGGAAGACACCACACTGAACTCTAAACAGCAGGTGGCTGCCTCACTTCTAGCAGACACTCCTGCAGCCTTGTACCTGCTTCGACCCCAATGCCCACTGACAACCATGACCACCACCTCTTTATGCACAGCCGATCCAGCCCTGCTTGTGACACTACTACTACTACTTATTCCACCCATATATCGCTGACGCCTCCCACACTTAACATGTCAGATGTACCCCTCGGACTTCCCTCCACCCACCTCTCCCCCACTCTGACAACCCCCTCAGCCCACCCCAGCCCCTGCTCCCCTCCCCATGATGGTGCTCTCCTCAATCCCCTGCCCTTTACTCTACCTCTGCTTCCCAGCCCTCTGCTCCCTGCCCATCCATGCTCACTCCCCATAAAGTCCACCTACAGTCATCATCCAGCAATTAATAAAGGCCTCTCAGCTCTCCCCAGGATAATCTCCCTACTACTCTTGCTGTCTGGTAATATCCATCCCAACCCAGGCCCTGCTACCTCCAACCAGCTGCTGACCCCCCCCCCACGAATCGCCTCCATGAACATCTGCAGCCTCCCAAAGAAGACTGCATCCCTCCAATGCTGGCTAGTGTAATACCAACCAGATGTACTGGCATTGGTGGAAACTTGGCTCTCTAAAATGACCCCTGACTCCTTTGTCACTTTCCCCAGCTACTCCCTCTTCAGGGAGGATAGAGTGGGAAAGTGTGGTGGTGGCTGTGCTTTCTACATCCGAGACTCCTTGCTGTGCCAAGCACTCCCCACCCCTACACTGGACCATGGGGCACAAGCCTTCTCCCTAAAACTCCCTCCTGATCCCACCAGAGCTCCCCTTATTATCACCATGGTTTATATCCCACCGAAGAACCAAACCCCTGCAATCTTATCCTTCTCTGATTACCTCTCTAACCTCCCCCACAAAGTAGAACAGATACTGGTGGGCGATCTCAACGTAAACTGACTCACCAGCTCAGCAGCCCATGCCATGGACACTTTCACAGCCCAAGACCTAACTCAATTGGTAACACAACCCACTAGGTCTAGCCCCTCAAGTGGCTCACACACCCTGCTGGACATCCTTCTAACTAATTGTCCCCATAGAATCATGATGTTGTGGTCCTCCCTAACTCACTGAGTGACCACTCTGCAGTACTCTTCACCTGGCAATGTCAGCTACCCAAACCACCACCCAGCCTTGTTTCCCATCACCGTCTATGACCTGGCAACCTCAGTAAGCTCAAACACTACCTAGCCTACTGGGATTGGTCCACCATAAAACTGGCCCAGAACATAGATGAGGCTCTCAACTACTTCACTAGCTCCTTCAACAAGGTCTGTGATATATTTGCCCCATTTGTCAAAACCCATACCAAAAAGCATAATGGGCCTTGGGTCACTCCTATGCTTCTTCAACAACTGCAACTGAGGGACAACCTCTGGCACAAAGCCACCACCTCTGGCAAACAGACAGACAAGCCTATAATACCGAGTGTAACAGATGCACCTGGGCCATACATAAAGCCAAGGCAGAATACTACAGATCCTCTCTGGCTGCCTCCTGGGGGAGCACCCGCAAGTTCTGGGACAATATAAAAGAGCTTAACAGGAAATCCTGCTCTCCGCTCCCGTCCCAACTTAATATTAATGGCACCACCTCCACAGACTTAAAAAGCATTGCTGACTGCCTCAACATTGCCTTTTCTGATCTCAGTGCAGTCCTCCCCAGCAACTTTTTTGACCCAGCTTCACCCTCTCTGGCACCTAATCTCCACTGTTCACCATTCTACTTATGGGTCATTAGTGCGCAAGAAGCCAAACTTTACTTAACCAAAGCACTAGGTGGCAGTAGCCCCTGCAATGACCCCCTTGACACGAGACTCCTTCGATTGGTCCTTGACTCCATCCTTGCCCCACTCACAGACTTACTCAATTGCTGTCTGTGTCTTGGACAGTTCCCAACTGCCTGGAAAATGGCAGTCATTACCCCCATACTGAAAGGTGGGGATAGCTCCTCCCCCAACAATTATCGACCATTCTTCATCCTCCCTCCGCTCTCCAAAGCTCTCGAAAAAATACTGGCTGATCAACTCACAGAGTACCTTGACACCCACGACCTGCTATGCAGGGAGCAGCATGGCTTCCAATCTACCCATAGCATGATCACTGCCCTCACAGAATTCTCTAACTTCCTCCACTCTGCCCTAGACAAGGGCCACCTCACCAGTGCCATTTTTATTGATCTCTCCAAGGCCTTTGATACGGTCTCACACCCCCTCTTACTGAACACACTCCACCAACTCGGCTTCTCTCACAGACCCCTCTCCTGGTTCTCTAGCTACCTTTCCTCAAGGTCCCAATGTGAAAAAATTCACATCACCCTCTCCAGTACCCAGCCTGTACACTCTGGTGTCCCCCAAGGCTCCATCCTGGGTCTGTTGCTCTTTAGTCTTTATCTAAATGCCCTGCCCAGCTTCCGTTCAGGTAGGGTTCTTCTTTATGCGGATGATGCAGTCCCCTTTGCCTCCCACTCTAACCCCTCTGCACTCCAGTCCTCCCTCCAGCACTCCTTCAGTCAAATTGAGAACTGGTTTATAGACCACTGACTTATCGTAAATATAAAAAAAAAAAAAAAAATCCATACTTTTCACCCATCTCCAAAGCAAAGCCAAGGACTCCCCCCCTCCAGATCCACTCCAGCTTGCTCCATCCACTGGACCAAGTCCTCACCTACAAATATCTCTCATCACGTTTGACTCTACACTTTCATTTCACTGTCACATCAATACGCTCACCTCGGCCACCAATGCGTGCATTGGCCTGTTATACAGACATAGGGACTGCCTGCCACCTGAAGCCCTCCACCTGGCAGTCACCTCCTCTGTACTGTCCCTAGTGGACTATGGACTCACAGTATATGCAGCAGCCGATGCCACTGCTCTAAACAAAATCCAAATTTCCATTAACAAGGCATGCCGGCTCCTGTCTGGAGCTGATAAATGGACACATACCTGTACCCTTTATTCCTTAACCAACATACTCACACTCAAGAAGAGACTTCAATATCAGTCCTGCCTCCTTGCCAAAAAAATACAACTGGGTATGTCCTCCCCCAGGGTCTCCACGTCCCTTCTCCCTGTCACCCCTACTGTTGCCACTCGCAGTGCCTCCAAGACTATATTGCAGATTCCTGGGGTCAGGACTGCACTAGCACAAAGATCCTTCCACTTCAGAGCACCTTCCTGATACAGTGCTACTCCCCCACCCCCACCCACCATCACCTCTCTTGCAAAATAGGGCCTTTCAAGGTCGCACTGAAGAATCACATTCTGTACGGCCTCAACAGTAAGTGTCCTCTTCCAAAACCACTCTAGGCCTCTAGGTACCTCTCTTCAGGGGCCGGAGCCTAGCCAGTCTTGACAATGTCTCTCCTGAGACAGTACACTTTGTACCTCATAAGAAGTTACTGTGCTTGTACATTAGCAACTGCCTAGCTACTGATTGTATAGGACTACAGCTCATTCTGCTAATGGACACGTTAACAACTGCCTAGCAACTATTTGTATAGGACTGAAGTTCATCTGCTGAATGACACTATCACCCTACTAATTGTATTCAGTGTTCTCCATCGTATGTATTACCTGTTCCTTCTATTTTCATTACTATCTGTATTCTTCTCTTTGTATCATGACGTGGAGCCTTTGGAAATGAGTCTATGACGCAAAGGGTTGTAATTCCAATGTGCTTATAAATAAATAAATATATAAATAAATGGTATTCTTGTCCAATATCTTCACTTATAAAATGGGTAAGAAAAATCCTACTCTACCATTGGTGCAAACGCATCACATGACCATGCATTACTTCCCAATGGCTGCACACTTGTACTGTTTTCATGTGTTTTTCCCCTTATATATTAATTTTTTCACCCATTTTAGAAGTGTGATAACACACTTCAGGATGTGCAATAGCTGTCTGATGTATGATCTTCTTGGGTGGTTGAAGGCTCTCATCTTTGCCTTCTGCCACACAACATACCCAATGCATGTGTATATCAGAGCCTGGTTTTGTGCTCCATTGTTACCACTCTGTGCTCTGATAGCCCAGTTAGTTCTGATACTACAGCCTTTTAGTAACACGGTCCCATGTTAGATATCATGAGACACAAAACTGATGGTCAACTGTTGGATTTATTGATAACTAATTGCTCCAACCAATGGGCTGATATAAAGCCAACTAACTGTGAGTAACTTATCAAAATCCCCAAGCAGAATAACTCACGAAAAGTGGATTTTAGATTTAAGAAAGGAATTTGGTTTTATATATACTGTTGCACCTTTGATGCAAATTGTATCTGCAGTTGTTTTGCTATCCAGGGAAAAAGAGAATGTTGCTGCAATTTTATTGCACAGTGCATACAGAAGAGACAGGTAAGAAAGGGATTAAACACAAGGAGCCCTGACCCAATCACAACATATATACTTTATGAATCTATTTGTAAGGAGTCCTCACTGTCATGAGTGCGACCACTGGGGGAAGGTGACGGGGACCAGTCCCTCTCAACTTTCTAGGCCCTACAAAATGGCCAAAAACATTGCCATCATCATGAAAGGCTCAGTTGATTCATGTCCCTCTCAACTTTTTAGCCATGGCTGCACCCATGCTCACTGTGCAAGGCTGTGGGACAGCACAGTGTTGAAAATGATGGGAAAGTCTACCTTTAGGTCTCCTTGTTTCAGATTATTCAATATTTATTGTTCTCCTTTTTTCATTCTAGGCCCTGCAGTTTGATCTCAGGACTGATGCTGGCTTTGTTCTGATTAGGTAGCTGAACAGGGAGGCCCCTACCTCACACTCTACAAATAAATCAGTCTCCTACCATTAGTGTGTCAGTTGAAGTATCTGCAACACTGAAGCTGGTAGTGTACGAGAAAGACGACCAGCAAGGTGATTCCACTTTCTTCACTACCTAATCTTGAGCTGGACTGGGCAGGCACCTTAAATTGGAAGCAATGCCCCTGATGAAGCCTTTTTTGGAAAGTACTATATATAAGGGCATTTGACTGGTTGGTAAGAGTTCCAAATAAATTATTGTGACTCCAGCTATGGTGTGTGTGTGTGTGTGTGTGTGTGTGTGTGCACAAATGCACCATTTTTGTTTTTCCTTGAATTGGCAACAAGATGCCCTCCAAATTAGTGGAACTACCTGACTCATAGTTGAGAGCACTCCCTGCTGATACCAGTGAAACATTTCCATTCTGCACACACTCAGTGCTTGAAATTCCTCTCTCACTCAGCTGACTCTGCAACCCAACTGCAAACCTAGTGAGAGCACCTTATGGTTGTTCATTTAGGCAAGCTTGGAACTGTTGATTTCTGTCTCAGATAGTTATTTTTTTCTATTTTTAATTATGTTCATTATTTAATGCCTTGAGCTGTCTGGTGGGAGTCCATTATACAGATAGACATGCCCAGTAAACAGTGTCTGTGAAACGCAGAAACAACCAGGGTTGGGAACAAAACTATGGACCTGGACTCTCAAAGACAACATCGGGGCTGTCATGTTAACTACCTATACATGTGGGGGCATGTGCCTCCACCACACATTCCACTCCAGGTCACACTTATGAGCTGAGGAATGCCATAAAAGTATAATTAAAGGTTCTCCAAATATTACTATTGAGTTTTGTGCACCTCAGAAATTCTTTTGGCATGTCATCAGTGACCTGCTGTCCCATTTGTGGCCTCTCTTGCCATGGGAGGTCTGTGGTGCCGTGTGTGCCCTACTCTCTTAAACCTACTACGCCATGGGTGTCCTGCCTTTGTTATATGAATTCTGCTGTGCCATGTGTGTTCTGCTGTGCCATATGAACCCTGCTGTGCAGTATGCCCTATTTTGCCATGTATGCCCTGCTGTGTCATGTGAGCCCTGCTAAACCATGTGTGCCATATTGTTCCACATGTGCCCTGTGGTGCCATGTGTGTTCTGCTGTGCCACATGTTCCCTGTTGTACCACATATGCCCAGTTGTACAATGTATGCCCTACTGTGCCATGTGTGCCCTGCTGTAGTATGTGTGAAAGTTGTGCCATGCATGCATGCCCTGTTGTATTATGTGTTCCCTGGCATGCGTACCCTGTTGAACTGTTTGGGTCCTGTTGTGCCATGTGAGTCTTGCTGTGCCACATGTGCCCTGTTGTGGCATGTGTTTTTTTTGTGCTATGTGGGTCCCTGCTGTGCCATGTGTGCCGTACTCTGCCATGTTTGCCCTGCTGTGCCATGTCCTATTTTATCATGTTAGCCCTGTTGTGCCATGTATGTCTTGTTGTGCCATCTGTACCCTGATGTGCTGTGCATGCACTTTTGTACTCTGTGTTCCCTGCTGTGCCATATAAGTCCTCCTGTGCCAAATCTGTCTTGTTGGACTACATGTGTCCTGTTGTTCCATGTGTTTCCTGTTGTGCTTTGCATGGCCTGCTGTGCCATGCATGTCCTTTTGTACTCTGTGTGCCCTGCTATGCTGTGTATGCCCAGCTTTTCCAAGTTTGCCCTGCTGTGCCATTTTTGCCCTACTGTACCATGTGGTATACTGTTCCATGTATACCCTGCTGTGACATGTGTGTCCTACTGTGCCATACATCATGTTGTGTCATGTGTTCCCTGTTGTGCCATGTGTGCTCTGTTGATCCATGTGTGCTGTCTTGTCAGGTGTACCCTGTGTACCCTGTGTGTTGTGTTGTGCCATGTGTGCCCTATGTACTCTGCTGTACCAGGAGAGCATTGCTGTTTCATGTGAACGCTATTGTGCCAGGTGTGTATTGCTGTGCCAAGCATGCTGTGCTGTGTAATGTGTGCCATGCTATGCCATGTTTGTCCTGCTTCACCATGCAAGGTTTGTTGTGCCATGTGTGCCCAACTGTGCCATGATTGCCCTGCTTGTGCAAATCAAAGTCTGATGAACAGTGTCTGCTCTGCTGCACTAAGAGTACCTTGCTGTGTCATGTGAGCCCTGGTGTACCAAGTGTGCCCTGCAAAGTGCACCGAGTTGTGCCAGGTGTGCTCTGTTGTGCCATATGTGCTCTGCTGTGCCAAAGTGTACCCTGCCATTTGAAGTGAGCACTGCTGTGAATGTGTGCCATGTTGTACTATGTGAACCCTGCTGTACCAGTTGTGCCCTCTTGTGTCAGGTCTGCCCAGTTTTGCCATGTGTGTTCTACTGTGCCAAATGAGCCCTGCTATACTATGTGAGCTATGTTGTGTCATGTGTGCCCTGCTTTTCCATGCAAGCTTTGTTGTGCCATGTGAGCACTGTGGTGCATTGTCTGACCTGTTGTATGTATGTGAGCACTTCTGTGCCATGCAAGCCATGCTAAATCAAGTGATCACTGCTGTGCAATGTGTGCTCTTCTATGCCATGTCTGCCCTGCTTTTTCATGCAAGGTTTGTTGTACCATGTGTTCCCAACTAAGCCATGTCTGTCCTGCTGTTTCAAGTTGAGGATTGTTAAACCACGTGTGTCCTGCTGTGCAATGTGAGATCACTTGTGCCCTACTAATGATGCTATTCAAACCATTTTATTCTCTAATTCACCGAGAGACACATAGAAACCCAGCAGCACTGAGTCTCACTTCCAGAACATTTTCTTCATTTTCCCTCCAGGATTTTCTCCCCCCAGAGATTCCAATTCATTCTGGAGAAGACTTTGCTGGCAGTTGCCTGATATTTTAAGGTGAGTATGCACTAGCAGTTCCCCTGAGTGAGTCTACAAATGCTCTTTATGTTACATCAATCATCTGCAAAGATTTGTCTTGTTGTCTGTGTTTTTCTAAAAGCAGATTCTTTATCCAGTGAGTTATCCTAGTAAACAAATAATAAATGCATTAATAAGTAAGTATATAAAGAGAATAATGCATAGGTAACTGTGTGTTGTGAAGTTGTCTTTTTTTACATGCCTAAGGTATGTGATGACTCATAAACCTCGAGAGCAAAGCTCGAGAGATTTTTGTGGTCATCACACACCAACGGTGTTTAAAAAACTTCATAAGCACACAGTTGTTTTATGTTTTATTTTGATAATGAATGATGCAGGGACATGAGCACAAAAACCAAGTTTTCCAACAGAGAAAGTGAGTGTGAGCCAGTGCTGTAATAACTGGGTATGGCATCATAAAGGGATCATCAGTTACTATAAATACATACATACATACTTAAATAAATAAAATGCTAATGCCCATGCCAACGTGTAAATCAGACAGCACATAGAACCCTATTTATTACTGGGGGTGACGTCAGTCTAACTCATGTACTGCTGGATCATGGGGCTCTGCACTAGGATGCTGCTTCGCACATGTTGTCACTCCTGGCTATGCTGACTTCCTGTACAATCACTGTCCCTCCTCAGCACTCGGTAAGCTTGACACCCTCTACCACAGGGCCTTGAGGTTCATCCTTAACCTACCTTCTCGCACTCATCATTGTCTACTGTACCGTGAGTTGGGATGGTCCTCCCTTCCCTCAAGGAGGAAAAGAAATGCTCTTCTTTGGCTCTACAGAGCATTGACTGATAAGCTTCCGGCGTACATCTCAAGTCTTTTTGTGCGTGTCAGGGGTGCTTACGGCCTGCGATGTTTCTCCCTAATCTGCCTCCAGACACCAAGAGTTAAAACATCTCATGGCTCGTCCGCTGTCACCTTCTCCTTCCCTTTCCTATGGAATACCATGCAAAGATCTCTAAAACTTTATACCCTTCCCGGCCCATTCACTTTCAAAGCAAAGCTATCTGAATACCTGAAAGAAACCTGTGCTTGCTTTAGGTGACCCTGCTCCGATAACCACCAATATTCTTCATGTTTTACTCTGGCACTTAGTTCTTCCAGTTCCCTAGTTAGAGAGCTTCCAGTTCCTGTCCCCCTCTTCCCACCATCTCCCCCCCCCTCGCTGTCACTCCCTCTTTTTCTCTCCCTCACTCACTCTTCCCCCCTCTCTTTCTCTCCATGCCCTTCTCCCCTTTGCCCTCCTTCCTTACCTGCTCCCTCTCTATCATGCTCTCCCTCTCTCTCGTCTCTCACAAGCTCCGTCCCCTTCCCTCTCCCTACCTCTCTCTCTTTTTCCACTCCCTCCCTCCCTCTCTTTCAATCTCTTTCTCCAGCTCACTCCCTCTCTTACACTTACGCTCTCCTATTTTATATTGTGGCCTGGTATATGTATACACACACACATATATATATATATATATATATATATATATATATATATATATATATATATATATATACATATACATATATTTTCACATATGCCTATAAATTTTGTTTTGATTTATCTTGCTATCTGCTTGTAATATTGTTATCTTTATGTATGATATGTATTACCTCCTCTTGTACTTTTTGTGATTGTTTACCTTTGCCTGTAATATGTTGTTGTCCAGGACCACCTTGAAAATGAGCTCGCTCAATGGTGTTTTATGCCTGGTTAAATAAAGTTGATTGAATGATTGATTGATGTTGCACACCAGTGGCATTCACAGACCCTGGCTGGCCCCATACACCAGTGTGGGGCACTTTGAGTTGGGTGGGCATCCAGGGGGTTGAGCATTGCTGGGCAAGGTCAGTCCAGCAACAAAGTTGATACCCAGCTCTGCAGCAGGGTATCATAGGATACAGTATGTCATAGGGTGATAGGGTGGTCAATATTGAGGTAGCCCCACTGCAATTTGGGCAATTTGTATTAAAAAAGTGTCCCAATTGTTAGACCAGTACCCGATAACCAGTCATGGCAAGGAGGAAGTCAGGGCACTGCCCAGATCAGATGGAGTGGCTTTCTCTGCCCCATAATATGCTATGCCTGGGATGTAACCTGTTGTGCCCAGTCTGCCTTACTGTGCCAGAGTGGTGCTGTAACTTGTGTGCCCTGTTGTGCCAAGTATGCCTATTATGCCATTTAAGGCCTGCTGTACCAAGGTGGTGCTGATCATTTATGGCAGAGTCCTTCTGGCATAAGGTATGTAACACCATCCCCCCCCAAACTGGCTGCCACATGTAGGTGGATTCCAGCATACAGTTGGTTATGTTTGTACACCTGACATGCCCCCAGCATATCTCCATCCCAGTCACTGTTGTAATTCTGTGAAACAGATGCAAAGCTGACCATGGATTGCTGAGCCCCCTGTTATGACACAGATTGTCAGATGGAAGCTCATATGCCAAGAAAGTGCAGTATGTAGACTTCATAACAAAAAGAGCCCTTAGTCTGCACACACACCCCTCAGCTGAGCACGTATCCTCCAAGTACTCTTACCTGCACCTCCACAACACACAGAGCAAGAGTTTGATTTCCAAGCTGCAGTCTAACAAGGGACACAGCTCTTCATCAAGCAACTAACCAAAGGAAAGAGAAGAAAGAAATCACTATGGTTTTCTAGAGAAGTGGCAGAAAAGGTTAGGGCAAAGAGGTTTGCATTTAGGGTGTACAAGTGGAGTCAGTAAGAAAGAGACAGAGAGATTTACCAGGTTAATCAAAGGGAAGGCAGTTAGGTTGGCAAAAGCACAGATGGAAGAAAGGATAGCAGATTTGATAAAAAAGGGAAACAAAACTTTCTTTAGATACATAAGTGATAGGGATAAAACTAGAGGGGGTTTTGTCAAGCTGAAAACTAAGGAGGGGATGTGTGGAGGATGATGGACTCAATGCAGAAGTACTGAACAATTATTTCTGTTCAGCATTCACTGTGGAAGGAGTAGGAAACGGCCAATCATTAAAGGTAAGGAACACTAAATGAAGGGAGGCAGATACAAGTACATTCTCAGTGGAAAGAATCCATAGGGAACTAACAGCAATAAAGGTCGACAAGGCAGTGGGACCGGATGGAGTACACCCTAGGGTGCTGAGGGAGCTGAGGGAGGTGTTAGCGGCACCACTGGCAGCTTTGTTCAGTCTATCATTGGATACAGGGGAGGTGCCAGAGGACTGTAGGAAGGCTGATGTGGTCCCACTACACAAGAGCGATAGCAAGGAAGGAAGAGGCAGACAACTATGGGCCAGTTAGCCTGACCTTTGTGGTATGCCAATTAATGGAAAAACTGTTAAAGGAAAGTATAGCGGACCACCTGGCAACAAATGGTCTCCAAGACCTGAGACAGCATGGTTTCACTGAGGGGAAGTCATGCCAAACTAGCCTCATAGAGTTTTTCAACTGGGTAACCAGGGAAGTGGACCAGGGAGGAGCAGTGGATGTAGCATATCTAGATTTCAGTAAAGCTTTCAACATGGTTCCCCACAGAAGGCTGCTAAACAAACTGGGGAGCCTGGATGCTGGGCACAAGACACTGAGAAGGGTGGGAAACTGGCTGGCTAATAGATCTCAGAGGGTGGTGGTAAATGGTACAGGTTCTGCAGAGGGAAGGGTGACAAGCAGAGTTCCCCAAGGATCAGTGTTGGGCCCATTCCTCTTCAGTGTCTTCTTCTGTGACATCGCTGAGGGCTAGAAGGGAAAATTTGCCTGTTTGCAGATGACACAACACTCTGCAACAGAGTGGACACACAAGACAGGGTAGATAAAATGAAAAGGGACCTAAAAAGCTTGGAAGACTGGTCTAAGGAGTGGCAGCTGGGGTTCAATGTTAAAAAATGCAAGATCATGCATATGGGGAACAACAGCCTAGGAGTAGTTTACAACATAAGAGGAGAGAAAATTTCAAGTTCTAGACAGAGGTGGGATCTGGGAGTCATCATTGCGGATGACCTGAAGGTGGCCAATCAATGCGACAAGGCAGCAGCAAAAGCTAGCAGTATGCTGGACTGCACAGGTAGGGGAATAACCAGCAGGAGGAGGGAAGTGATACTCCCACTGTATAGACAACAAGTGAGGCCTCACATGTAATACTGTATCCAGTTCTGGAGACCACATCTTCAGAAGAACATAAACAGGGTGGAGGCTGTGCAGAGGAGGACAACCAAAATGGTGAGTGGCCTACACAGCAAACTATATGGAGACAGGCTGAGGGAGCTAAATATGTTTTCACTTGAGGAAAGGAGAGAGAGGGGGTACACGACTGAAACATATAAATACCTCTCGAGGAGACACAGAGTGCAAGTCGATACAATCTTCCGAAGAAAAAAATACTGTAGGACTAGAAGCCACAACATGAAGCTGGAAGGGTCAGGGGGAATGTGAGGAAATACGTTTTCACAGAGAGGGTGGTGGATAAATGGAACGGGCTGCCAGCTGAGGTGGTGAGGGCAGAAATGGTTACAGGCTTCAAGAGGGCATGGGACAGACACATAGGGAGCTCATAGGGAGCTTGAGAACAAAATAAGAGAGGACATTAGGCTAATTAGAGATACACTTGGTGCATGAAAAGCACTAAAATGGGCAGACACGGTGGGCCTGTGTGCCCTTATCTGCCGTCAACTTCTATGTTTCTATGTTTGTATGGGAGCATTGAAGGAAGGGAAGGCAGAGTGAGACTAGATTAAGTGCAAAATCCTGATTTATTTATGAACATATAAACACTGAGTTCATCAATCAGTATGGAGCAGTTTTCAGGATGGAAAATATAGAACTAAGAACAATCATTGCAGTCAAAAATCTAACCAAGAGCTGCCCAATATCCCAGCTAATACACACTGGGCTTCTCTGTTAGCGATCTGGGTTTGGGAGAAAACACAGATTGCTGTAACCAGGCAACCAATGGTGGGGGAAGTGCTGTCAGCTGTAGTGTGGCCTAGCCATGGGGGTAGTCCTCACCAGTTACTCTAGCAACCCCTCATGGTGGGCTGAGGAGCTTGCTCCCTGGCGGCAGAGGGACACCTTGCAACAAGAGCCATTAAAGTGAGTGAGGCCACCAAAGGTTCAGCATAACATTGAACTGGAGGGAGGGTTCACTGGTTTAAAAAGAAGAGAGTGCTACCTCAATGTCCAGTAGTATTACTTTGAGCAGCCATGCATGTGACCCAGGCTGAGGAGCAGACTTCGAGCAGGCAATTGGGTAGCCAGACTGAGCTCGGTCAGGAGGGATGGTGTTCCTAGTTGTGGCACTGCAGCAACCATCAGGGGAGCACCAGCAAGCTTGCAGCCCTGCTATGGTGACTGTGTGTGTGTGTACAGCATGATACAACGCAGTAGAGTACAATGTAACACAGCACAGTATGGTACAGCCCATCATACTGCAGTACAGCACAGTATAGCAGAACAAAGGTACTTTGGCATGCAGAAATAATGCCTGCTGCCACTTCCAAAAACAAAACTAAAGGAAGCAGAAGTTGAGGTGCACAAAACAAAGTCAAATATAAGCAGAGTTGCAAAGTGAAAAAGCTGTTTATTGTGGCATACCAAAGAATGAACCGTACAAAGTTCCCTGGTGCTTCAAACTTCTGCCAAGTTCTTCCTTGGGGAGGTGGATACTTGATCAAACAATGCAGTTTAAATAATGTCCCATTAAAGATATGTTACACACAAAAAAAATTTGAACTAAAAAGCTAAACACCTTAAACAAATTGCAGGTCCATAGAATGAATGAATATGAATGAATGAATACTTTATTTTTAAGAAGCGCCTTTCCAAAACCAAGGTGCTTGTACAACATATCAATACATAAAATTAAAATAAATTCCTAAAATCAATCCATAAATATATTTTAAAAGTCTGTATATGCTAAATTAAACAAATAAGTCTTTAGGGCTGACCTAAAGCTTTGGACAGTCAGGCATTCTCTCACCCGATGAGGTAGAGAATTCCACAGGGTTGGGGCCATAAAACTAAATGATCTTGCCCCTGATGTCTTTAAATGAACCCTGGGAATCTCTAGCAATCCCTCATCGGTGGATAAGAGCCAATGGGAAGGACAGTAGGGACGAAGAAGATCTTGCAGGTAACTAGGTCCCTGATCGTGAAGGGCCTTATAGGTCAGAAGACCGACCTTGAAGGTGATTCACCATTGAATTGGCAGATAGTGCAGTCCACGGAGGACAGGCATTATATGACTGGTCCTTGACGTACCAGTCAAAAGCCTGGCCGCCGCGTTCTGCACCAGCTGCAAACAGCGAATATCTACCCCCGGTAGCCCTAGGTACAGGGCATTGTAGTAGTCCAAGCGGGAGGTAACGAAAGTGTGGACCAATGTTGGAAGGTCATCAACAGGAACCAGATGCTTCACTCGGGTTATATTCCTCAGATAGTAAAAGGAAGTTTTGACAGCGGCTGACATCTGATGTTTAAGGGTCAGACAGTCATCAAATATAACACCCAAGTTCCGCACCCGGTCTGAGGTCACCAACTGGGTCCCCCCAAGCTAAAGACCTGAAGGTGACCCAGTCAGCAAACCCGCCCCTCGATGGCCTGGGTCCACAACCAACACCTCCGTTTTTTCAGGGTTTAAGCTCAACCAGCTCACAGTCATCCAGTCCTGAATCTCGGTAAGACAGTTATTAAAGACCGAAACAGCATCACCTTGGTCGGGCACAAAGGACATGTACAGCTGAGTATCATCTGCATAGCAGTGAAAACTCAAGCTGTACCGCCTAATGATCACTCCCAATGGCAGCATGCACACCGCAAATAACATGGGTGCTAAAATAGAGCCCTGCGGCACCCCAGAGGATAGGGGGAGTGATGGCGAGGAAAAAAATCCCAGACACCACCCTCGGAGTCCTACCCTCGAGGAATGATCAAAACCAACTGAGGACTAACCAGATAGTCCACAGATAACCCGCAGGCGCTCCAAAAGCATCCCATGATCAACGGTATCAAGTGCCGCAGAGAGATCAAGAAGGACCAAGATAGAACAATATGTTAGATATGAAAATGAACATAATATAAAATGAAGATATGAGAAGTAAAAATAAATGATTAATAATACAAAATATAATCAAACTTGTTTTGTCAACACAAGAAAATCAATAAAACTACAGAAATACAAAAAACTAGAGCAGGTGGGGTGGGGAGAAACAAAGACAGGAAAAAGAACAGGAAGAGGGGACCAAGGCAGAGCAGCTAAACAGAGCATTAGCCAGCAAAGTTCACCAGTCCTGTAAATGGCACCATTTATGAAGTTCCCCAGCTAATCACCTGCAGAAAACGTTTGTTTATATACTTTGGTGTAACTGCCCCTCCCTTTACATTGGATGAACCATCTACCCAGTGAAGGAGAGCATACAAGAACATAAGCATTCTACTACCAGTGGTAAAAATGTGAGCCCTCAGCTGACTAACACTGGACAGAGAAGCATCACTCTGATTTTAGTGCCTTTCACTTTATGGGCGGCAATCACACTGCACAGAACCCACATGGAGAGGCCAGACTTAGGACCCTCCTACAACTTGAAAGCAGACTCCTTTACAGCTTAGGGGCACTTCAGCCCAAAGTTTTGAATGACTAATGGGATATTAGCCTATTCCTTTAAGCTTTACCCTTTATTGTTATTGACCTGGTTAATTTCCTCGTTCTCTCTTCTTTTGGTGCATTTTTTTTATTACAGGAAAGTATTTAGATACACTAATTGTTATTGGTGCACCTTTAATTAATTAATCTTTTCAACTCAGTGTTGTATGTAGATATTCTACTTGCTGTCTGAGCTTCTAATTCATTTACTTATTGGCATTATGAGTTTGATTCTTCCCGCATGTGATGCATCAATACCTTTGAACTTGAATATTTTCAGATGACTCATCCCTGGACCTTTATTCATCTGTATCTCTGCCCTACCCTGTTTTGCTAGTTAATGTGCTGTTTAGCCACTCTGCCTTGATCAAACTTCCTGTTCTTTTTTTTTTCTGTTTCTACCCCCCTCTCCTGCTCAATTTTCTGCATTGCTGCAGTTTTAATGATTTTTGTACTGATAAAACAATTTTGATTATCTTTTGTATTTCCATTCATTCATTTTTCACTTGAAACTTCATATCGGACATATTTTTCTATAGCCCTGCAGTTGTCTAAGGGTTTGAACTTATTATTTCAATTTTTTTTAAGTATGTAAGGCATCTTTAATGGCCAATTATTTAAATGGAATTGTTTGCACAATCCTCCCCCACCCCCCCGGAAGAAATTACAGGATATTTTGAAGTGCCAGGGAACTTTGTACTGTCTGTTCATTGGTTTGCCACAATACTGTAAATAGCTTTTTCACTTTGCAACTTTTAGTTTACCACAATAAATAGCTTTTTCACTTTGCAACTCTTCCTGCATTCGACTTTGTTTGCACACCTTGTCTTGCTTTTTCTTTAGCACAGTACGGTACAGCACTGCACAATACAGTACAGTACAGCATGGTACAGCACATCATGGAGTAATGTAAATACAAAATCACACATGCCCCCACAATGCAAAGCATCATGGGCTGCATATGCAAATCACCACAGAATGTTATGCTGGTCCAACTTTAAGCAGAATTGCATGGTGGCCTCTCACACAGTTTGCAAAGGGTGCTAACAGAAAACATAGACACGTGTTTCGTCCTACCAGGACTCATCAGTATGCCTTGTCTGTTTGACACCCCAGTGGGATGGACCAGCTACCCTTAAGGCAGTGTGCCTTGGATATATTGTGGTGAACCCATTAAAATAAAAAAAACTATTTAAAGACAAAGAACTCTCAGCGCAAACACTGAGGCAAGGGTTACCCAAAGGGCATTTGGCTGGGAAGCCAAGTTTCAAGAAAATACAAAATCACACATGCCCCCACAATGCAAAGCATCATGGACTGCATATGCAAATCACCACAGAATGTTATGCTGGTCCAACTTTAAGCAGAATTGCATGGTGCCGAAAGGCCTCTCACACAGTTTGCAAAGGGTGCTAACAGAAGACATAGACACGTGTTTCGTCCTACCAGGACTCATCAGTATGCCTCGTCTGTTTGACACCCCAGTGGAATGGACCAGCTACCCTTGCCTCAGTGTTTTGCGCACAGAGGTTCTTTTGTCTTTTAAATTGTTTTTATTTTAATGGGTTCACCACAATATATCCAAGGCACACTGCCTTAAGGGTAGCTGGTCCATTCCACTGGGGTGTCAAACAGACGAGGCATACTGATGAGTCCTGGTAGGGCTAAACACGTGTCTATGTCTTCTGTTAGCACCCTTTGCAACTGTGTGGAGAGGCCTTCGCACCATGCAATTCTGCTTAAAGTTGGACCAGCATAACATTCTGTGGTGATTTGCATATGCAGCCCATGATGCTTTGCATTGTGGGGGCATGTGTGATTTTGTATTTTCTTGAAACTTGGCTTCCCAGCCAAATGCCCTTTGGGGTAACCCTTGCCTCAGTGTTTGCACACAGAGGTTCTTTGTCTTTTATGGAGTAATGTAGTATTGTGCAGTACAACATAGTATAGCACAGCACAGTAAAGTATGACACAGTATGGTACAGTGCAGTACAAATCAGCATATTATAGTGCAACATACCACATAAAGAATATTGGATGAGCAACTATGCACAACCAGTGTGTTCTGCCACAGAGGGGCTGTGATTCCCTCTGACCTCAAGATCAAAGCTTGAGAGGTCCATGGGAATCAGAACCCCAAGGTGGCAGAACACACTGGTTGTACATAAAGTTGCTCATCCTGTATTTTTTATAGTGTATAGTACTGTGAGAAGTGTGCACGTGTCAGTTATTTCACTTTCAAAATGAAACTATTCAGTTTCTAGAGGTTTTAGAATGCTCTTGTACCACATAAAGGTACAATCACATTCCATGACCTTTGAACTGTGTTACAGCAGCATTCTGAAAGTGATGACATTCTATACAGAACAACACTCTACTATATACTATAGTACAGTATAGTACAACATAGCTTGGTACAATACATTAAAATACAGTATAGCACAGCATAGCACAGTATACAACTAGATGGCATGTATAGTACAGTACAGCACAAAATAGTAAAGTACAGAACAGCATAGTATAGTAGTCAGTATATTACAGTATAGTATTGTACAGTATAGCCAGAACTGTAAAACTGCAGTACAATACAGCACTGTACAATACCATACAGTGCAGTACAGTATATCATATCCCAGTACAGTACAGCACAGTATAACACAGTACACTACAGCATGGCATAGTGCAGTAAAGTACAATACAGTATGAAACACTATAGTCATGTACAATACAGCAAATCACAGCACAGTTTAACACAGTGTGGAATAGCACAGTATAGTGCAATGTAATGCAGCACAGTGCAGTTCAGAATAGTACAGTACAGTGTGGTACAAAGCAGTACAGTACAGTACAGTAGAGCACTGTATTGTGCAATGCAATAAAGCACAATATAGTACAGCACAGCATAGTCCAGTACAGCACAGTATAGCACAGCATAGCACAGCACAACTCTGTTCTGTGTAGTCCTGCACAGTGGAGTACAATGCACCACAGTGTGGTATGGCACAGTGTATTACAGTAAAGTATAGATGAGCACAACACAGTATAGTGTAGTACAGCACTGCACTGTATGCTAAAGCACAGTATAGTACAGTGCAGTACAGTACTGTACAATACAGTATAGCAAAGCACAGCATAGTACACCACAACATAGTACAGCTAATTACAGTACAGCACAATATAGTACACAGCAGTGCATAACAGCATAGCACATTATAATACAATATAGGATTTCACAATATAGTACAGCACAGTATAGCCCAATACAGCACAGCACAACACTGCTCTGTAGAGTTCTGCACATTAGAGTACAGTGCATCACAGTATGGTTTAGTTTAGTTTAGTTAGTTTTTGTTGACCGGGTAAGTGCACTAGACAAATCCTGCCTATTTTCAGGCACGACCCAGGGGACGGGGGATACAGATGAATGCCAACTAACCTTGAACCAGATGGTGGTATTTTTAGTGAATGAGGGAAATTTGGCCAGGACACTGGGGAAATTTCCCTACTCTGTTGCGGTTGCGCTGTGCCCTGTGTGGGAATGGCTGTCGCGATGGCCACTTGGGGCTCCGAGATGGAGCAAGAGGACATACGGGAGATAGGGGAGTTGGTCTCCCTCCCTATCTCTGAGCTTCAGGAGACCATGCCCATTGTACTTCATGGATTACCAGAGACGGATTCCCACTGCCTAACGGATGTGACCTCCCGCTGCCTGACTGATGTTGGTATGCATACAGACTCTTTTTCTCCGAAAGTGGTTGTGCCTGGTTTGGACTTACCTAAGGATTCTAAGGCGAGCTTTGTCTTTTCTCCTACGGCTGTTTGTTCCCCGGTACCCGGTTTCTCCTCCTCGGTGGTGTGTTGCTGGGCTTCTCCTGGTCCAGCTCCTTGTGATGAGATCAGTCAATCGACGACACAAAAGACGCTGAGTGCTCTACGGGAGCCCAGCGGGAACCAGGAAATGATGGCAGTATCTCGTTGTGGTGATGATTGTGTGCCGGGAGTCGGGGAGACTGGCAGCGAATTGTGGGTCTGCAAGTGCCTGAAGTCTCCTCTAGGCTCCCCCATACTGCCTCCTTGCTTGAATTGTGCACCTCGGGAATTGGATGGGGTCAGAATGAAGCATTGCAGCCCCCTGGTACCCAGTGTTGGATTGCCTGCTCCAGTTCTCCCAGGAGGGTCTGACTGTCGGAAAGGTACTGTACTTTGTGAGGATGTTTCTTCTGATATTGTGGGGGAATGCCAGCCTGGTGTACCGGGCTTGTTTGTCTCTAGCCCAGTTGGTGGTGGGTTTGATTCCCACCTATCGGCTTCTGGACTCACTATTGCAGAAGTGCTTCGGGGTGCAGGTTGGAAAAATCCCCTTTAGATGACTCTTGGACTTCTCCGGCTCGGCCTGGCCCTGCTCCCAGGGGAGATCTATTGGATATCTCGGACCCACTTGAGGTACCTTCGGGGTTTACTTTATCACAATCACCATCCTGGCAGGCGGAAAGGACAGGCCTCTACACCGGGATTATTTCAAGCTCTGACTCGCTCACTGGCGGAGCTGTATTGCCTTCCTTCACCCTGCCTGCTGCTGTTGTTCCTATGCCTCCTGCTTCTTCCCAGGTTGACCTAGTAGAGACTGGAGTGCTCTCTTTCATTGCCCATTTCTACTTCCCTACCTGACCCTTCTCCTGCCCCTGAACTGAAGAGTGATAGGAGTTCGTCTCCTAAGGACTTTGGCCCGGCTTTGGGGCCTTCCCGGACTAAAACTTTTGCTGGTTTATTTCATTCTCCTCCTGAACAGGCTAAGCAGCGCAATGCTGGTCGCCTCCATTATAGGGGTGGCCTGGACCTCTTCCCCGATCGTTTTTATGTAGGGAAAACTTTACTCAAATCAAGTCTCCATTTCTCCCCCTCTGACATTTATGCTTTAATACATACATCTGGTGATAATTACTTTGATGTCAGTTTTAAGAATGCTTCTGGGTTGGATGCTTTTTGGAGCAGATATGCTGTTCGACATACTTCTCTATGGGCCCCTTTTTTTGCTATTCCCCTTACTAAGCCTACTACAAAATCTATTACGGTTTTGTTTAAAAATGAGAGGGTGGCTATAGAAGATATCATACAATGGTTGTCCTCTAAATGTTCTGTTCTAGGTTCACCCGATCCGATTCTTGATTCAGAATGTTTCTGGACAGGGGTGGAAACTACAGGTTAAATTGCCTATCCTTAATGGGTCTATTCAACACTTGCCCAGTTGTTTTTACTTGGGTAGGGATCGTGGTTTTGTTTTCTATCCAGGGCAGCCGAAATCTTGTTTCAGGTGTGGTGTCCAGACACATCTCAGTAGTGCCTGCGATCAACTGAAATGTTCTACATGTCTTGGTTCTGAACATGTCAGTATCAACTGCCCGCACCCTGAATACTGTAATTTGTGTGAGGAAACTTCTCACTCTTTTAAGGATTGTCCGTGGGCCTCTCACAATAACCCTGACCAGCCCCCTGATTCCCAGCATGAGACGGTTTCTCAAGCTCAGAAGTCGGCTCAGGTAAGGCCCCAGTTTTGACCTTTTGATACTGCAGGGATGCCCCTTCCCCCTGTTGATTCTCCTCCTCCCTTGGGAATACTGGGTTGGAACCTCCTCCTCTTAATGTGCCTCCAGTACACCCTTAAAGCCGGGACCCTTGTCCTCTGCCCCAGGCTTTGTCCTCCCCCACTGTTGTGGAGGAAGTTCAGGCTTCCACCTCTGGTGTCTTGGCTCCTTCTCGGAAAGACAATATGCCACCCCTGGGATTCTGACTGGGTCCCAGTGGAAACAGGAGATTGACAAGGAGCTCTCTTATGAAAGGGGCCTTTGTCTACTGTTGCCCCCCTCTGACTTGATGGTTTCCAACCGGTTTGCGATTTTTTCTAAGCAAAAGCAAACTGTGGATGCTGAGGAGGATTCTGATGCCTCCTCTATTGCATCGTCTCAGGTTGAGCAGTTCACTGACTCTGAGCAAGTTTTGGGGGAAGTTCAATTGAGTAAAAAGAAAAGATGTAAGATTAAATCTCCCGGTAAGGGTCGTGGTAAGAAAAAATCTTGATCTCAAGCTCTTTCACCACGATGGGGGACTTTATCTCTTTTGGGAGCTTAAATGTGAATAGTCTTAAGAATGATAAGCGGCGTAGACGTTTTTCTTTTCTTGTGTCTTTACCCTTGCACATTATTTTTACAAGATACTAGGCTCCATTCTTTACAGGAGATTAGAAAGCCTCTAGGGATTGGAGAAATGGTCTGTCCTTTTGGTCTCTTGCTGAAGAGTTGTGTTCTGGAGTAGGGATATTGGTTCAGGGGGTTGACATTCAGGTCACTAGGTTACTTGATTTAATTCAAGGACAAGTCTTGATTCTGGATATTGTTTTCCACTGACAAGAATGGAGACTTATTAATATTTATAACCCTCAAGTTAAGACCCAGAGGGTTCACACGCTGAAACAGATACAGCCGTTTCTTCATACTTCCAGATCTGTGATTTTTGGCGGAGATTTTAACTGTATATTGTCATTATCCGATAAAACTGGCCTTACTCAGAAATTATATTCAGATTCCAATTTTCTTAACACTTTATACGTTACTGCTGATTTGCGTGATGGGGCTTCTTATGGGGTTGCCCCTCCAGAACACACTTTCCATTGAGGCAGATCTTCCACTCGGATTGATTATTTTTTTATCTCCCACTGGTTAAATAATGTACGGTATTCGGTGGTACCGTGTGAATTTTCAGATCACTGTTTATTGCTGTTGCATACTGGTTTTCCCCTTAGTAAACCTGTAACTCATACCTTTTGGAAAATGAATATTTCTGTGTTGACTGATGGTGGGTGGCAAGGCCTGTTTAGGCTTCTGCAGGATAAGATCTCTGTTTTTGCCTTGTATGACAATCCGGCTTTTTGGTGGCGAGATACTAAAGTTGAAATTACGAAATTTTGTAAACATTACTCTAAAAAAGTATCTTCTGATCGATATTTTCAGTATCTTAATTATCGGCGCCACCTACAAAGACTGCTATCGTGGCAATCTGAATGGGGTTTAGACTACTCAGACCAAATCAAACAGGTTAAAGCAGAGATGCAGGCCTCTCAGTATCAGAGATCGACATCACTTTTCCTGGAACAGAAATATGGCCGGAAGGGTTCTGCTAAAATTATTAATCCATATGATAGTAGCCACCAACAATTGCCATCTAAATATATGTCTACTTTGGTTTCACATTCTGGTATCCTGTTAACTGATAACCATAATATTTTAGAGGAAGTTTCTTTTCATACTAACTCATTATATGGGCGGGCTTATGATTCACCTTCCTGGGAAAGTTTTCTGGATTCCTTTGACGTTCCTCTTCTCTCCCCAGAGAGTATTCTACCATTGAATCAGCAGGTTGCCTGTGCAGAAGTTGAGTCAGTTATCTGTTCTCTGAAAAATACAGTTACCCCTGGACCTGATGGGATTCCAAATGAATTTTATAAGAAAACTAAGTCCTTATTGCTACCATACTTAACTCAAGTTTATAATACTATTTTACATGGCTTATTGCCTATTCCCATAGCTTTTTCGGATAGTTATCTTATTTTTGTATAAACAGGCACAAGATAAAACTAAACTGGATAATTGACACCGATTAGTTTATTGAATTGGATTGGAAGATTTTGTGCAAAATAGTCTCTAATAGGCTAGCTCAGGTAGCAGCTCAGGTAATTTCTCCCACGAAACTTGTGCAATCCCGGTCGCTCTATGATCTCCAACCTGAAAATTTTGAGAGAAGTCTTTGATGGTACTACACTCAAGGTTATGTTTTTAGTTTAGACTAAACTAAGGCATTGACCGAGTGCCACATGAGTATTTATTTTCTGTGTTGCAAAATACGGGTCCCTCATGTTTGCAGAGCTGATTAAAGTTTTGTATAGATCAGCTTACACCACGCCATTGGTTAATGGCTTAAGAGGTTCCCATATCCTTATTAAGAGAGGAGTCAGGCAAGGCTGTCCTCTAAGTCCCCTGTTATAAGTCTTTTCCATTGACCCACTTCTTCAGATGTTAGGAGGGAGGGCTGATATTCGTCCTATTTTCATGGCTCCTGACCTTGTTTTTCCATGTGTTTTGGCTTACGCGGATGATGTTTGTATTTTGGTAGCTGATCCCACTTCTGGGGAACAGGCTATTGAGATTGTTCATTCCTTTTCCCGGATTTCTGTTTCCACTTTAAATACCCATAAAAGTGTGGGATGTGCTGTGCACATTCCTTTGCTGGATAGATTGGCTACGAATGGGGGGATTGCTGTTCATTTTCAGAAGATTTGCATTTTGGGAATTGTTTTTGGTCCAATTGATGCAGCGGCACATAATTGGTGTTCGGCTATGGAGGTTGCAGAATCTAAAATTGTTCGGTGGAAGCGATTCCCTATGACCCGGAGGAAACAGATTTTTTTACTTAAAACTTGTATCTTGCCTCTTTGTTTGCTTGTTAGTTATGTTTTTCCTCTTCCTTTTTTCTGAGGCCGGCTGTATAATTTATTTTTCAACTACTTTGGGGTAGTAGACTAAACCCTGTTAAGAGATCAGTCACTTATTGGCCCATAAAACAAGGGGTTGCAGATGATAAACCGGTGCTTTTATTTTTCTATCTTTGTGCATGCTAACCTTTTTCCTTGTTTGGACAACAGGACAGAGTGTTGGGCCCTTAGCCTGGCTTCCCGTTCACAATATTTTTTGGAAAAATGGCAGGCTCCTGTTTGGAAACCCTTTACAAGGATTCCATTAGGTTCCTCTGTATACCTGGTTGAAGTGTTTAAGAAACTTAAACTTTGGAAAGTGTCTCCCGATATAGAATTGTTGCGAAATAGGAAACGTTTATACTCCTCCATTTTGCACACCATGTTCTTAATACCACCTTGTTTTACAGTACCTGGTGATTCACAGTGTTTGGTTAAACAATTATTAGATAGCAGAATTCCAGTAAAGATGTGGGATATTTTATGGTTATGTTGTCACGATAAATTAAACGTCAAAGGAAATCAGAAACATAAACAATTGTCTGAACGTTACTGTATTCGGGATACCTGTGTTTGTAAACTAGAATCTATGCAACACCTTTTTTTTGAATACCCATATATTGCCCCTTTATGGTCTGCATTGAGTCACTCATGGGGCTTACCTGTATTCTCCAGTTTGACGTATGCTGAATTGGTTTATGGGGACTTTGGACCTACTTGGAAGATTTTTTTTCCAGGTACTTTGCGGGTGCTGTTTGCTGTCTGCAAATGGTGCATCTGGCATAACAGATTTTTATTTGTGTTACAACAGAAATCGATTGCTTTGCATGCACTTCAAGAACATATCAGAATTGAAATCTCTAGACTTTATTGTTTAGAAAAGAAAACTCTTCCTGCGCCTTTAGTGGCATTTTGGTGGAGAGCTTTACCGATCATTTTGTTTGAAGGGGTTACCTGAGTGTGGATTTTATATTGCCTGGATTTCTTTTTTTTTCTTTCCAAGGTCAAATATGTGGGGGGGAAGGGGTGTTTCCATATATGGTGAACATTTTTTTTTTTTTAGTACACATCTTTTCCTTTTCATAAGTACAATGGTTGTTGTGATTTTCTTTTTCTGTTTCCCTGTGTACTGAGTATTTTGTTCATAGTGTTGTGTATTGCCTTGGTTTTGTTTTTCTTATATTGTTTTATAATAAAAAATTCCCCTACTCTTTTCGATAAGTGCCATGGGATCTTTAACATCCACCTGAACTACCACCAATCCAGGCAGATGGGACCTCAGTTTTACATCTCATCCCAAAGACGGCACCTCAGAAATGCAGCACCCCTCTCATGCTGCATTACAGTGTAAGTACTGGGATATTAACCCAAGTGCCAGATGTGGGAACTGAACCCACAGCCCTCTGATCTCCCGGCCTCAGAGGCGAGTGTGCTACCTACTGAGCCACTGACACTGACATGGTAGTGTATTATGGTAAAATATAGCTGAATACAACACAGTACAGCACAGCACAGTACTACACTGCACTGTACACTAAAGCACAGTATAGTGTAGTGCAGCACAGTGCAGTGCAATACAGTATAGCACAGCATAGTATAGTACACCACAACGTAGTACAGTCATTATAGTACAACACAATATAGTGCAAAACTGTGCATAACAGCATATCACAGTATAGCACATAACCAGGGAGGGGCAGTGGACATGGCCTACCTAGACTTTAGCAAGGCATTTGACACAGTCCCACACAAAAGATTAACATACAAGTTAGCCAGCCTTGGAGTGGGTCCCAAGGTGCTAGCCTGGGTTAAAAATTGGCTGGACAACAGGATACAGAGGGTAATAGTAAACAGAGTTTACTCTGAAGAAAGGGGGTTACTAGTGGGGTACCACAGGGTTCAGTACTGGGACCGGTCCTCTTTAATGTCTTTATAAGTGACATTGCAAAGGGACTGGAAGGAAAAGTATATCTCTTTTGCAGATGACACAAAGATCTGCAACAGGGTTGATACAGAAGGTGGGGTGGAGAGGATGCAGAGGGACTTGGCAAGGTTGGAGGAATGGTCAAATATATGGCAGCTTAGATTCAATGCAAAGAAGTGCAAAGTAATGCACCTGGGAAACAAAAATCCAGGGGAAGAGTACACAATGGGGGGTGAGATAATAACAACTACAGAAATTGAAAGGGACCTGGGGGTAGTCATATCAGATGACCTTAAGGTGGGTAAGCAATGTGAGAAGGCAGTAAGAAGAGCTGGTGAGATACTGGGATGCACAGGGAGAGGCATCGCCAGTAGAAAACAAGAAGTTGTTATCCCTTTGTACAGACAGTTGGTGAGAGACCATCTGTAGTTCTGCATCCAGTTCTGGAGACCCCATCTCCGCAAGGACATAGACAGGATGGAGGCTGTCCAGAGGAGGACAACAAAAATGGTGCAGGGTCTGCACCAGAAGACATACAAAGAGAGATTAAAGAAGCTTAATATGTATACACTCGAGGAGAGGAGGGAGGGGGGGACATGATAGAAACTTTCAAGTACATCAAGCAACTCAACAGAGTCCAAGATGGTAGCATCTTTCAGAAAAAGAGATGTGCAAGAACAAGGGGGCACAATTTGAAGATAGAGGGGGGACGGCTCAAAGGTAATGTGAGGAAGTATTTTTTCACATAGAAGGTTGTGGAATGGAACAGCCTTCCTGAGGAGGTCATAGAGTCAAACACAGTGGGGTAATTCAAGAATGCATGGGACAGACATAAGGCAATTCTAGTGGGGGGTAGGAGGAAGTAGGCTGTTGGTTAACTAGGATCTGCAGCCGATGCATTAGGTAGGGAAATGGGCAGACTAGGTGGGCCAAGCGGTCCTTATCTGCCATTAAATTCTTTGTTTCTATGTTTCTATAATACAGTATAGAATTTCACAATATAGTACAGTACAAAACATTACAGTACGGTATAGTGCAGTACTGTACTACACAGTATAGTTCAGTACAGCACAGTGCAGGACGGCACAGTATAGTAGAGCACAGTACAGTACAGTAAAGTAGAGTACAGCATAGTACAGCACAGCACGGTATAGTTCAGTACAACACTGTATAAGACACACAGTACATCACAGAACAGTATAGTATAGCATACTGTAGCATAGCATAGTATAGTTTAGTATAGTATAGTATAATATATCATTGTATAGCAAATAGGCAGTATAGTATCACTGAAGCACAGACCTGGGAATCACTAAGCTAGTGGAAGGGAGGATCCTGCTGGACAAATGGTCTTCATTTTTCCATAAATACTGTATGTATTTATGGATGGATGGAGGAGACACAATGTGATGGTTGGATGGAGGGATGTAGGAGACCCGGGTTCAAACTACACCACAGCCATTGAGTCACTGTGTAACCTTAAGCAAGTCATTTACCTCCCTAGGTTTCAGTCCTACCATCTGTAGAATTAGATACAAGACACATAGAGGGCTATAAGGGGTAAATACATTTAAAATTACCCCAGAAAATGCTAACAATTTTGATATGAAGTTGTCAGACTTCTTATATGTTTTCAAATTACAGTAATAGAAGATTGTCCTACCTGACAATTCATGAGGTATACTGTGGAACCACACTCTGCCTGGAGGCTGACACATCTAGATCTAGTACCCTTCAGGCTACATCACCATTGTAACCTCACTGATTATAGTACCATCACACCACTAGTGACCAAGAAAAGCCACTCACTTTTCAGTAGATTGGTCACCATCTGTGATGAGACCTACAAGGAGGAAAAGCACTAGATGCGTGAGTCTTTAGAGTGCTGTTCCTCACATGATTATGCCTAATACTATTTGGCCTAAGATTTTCTAACTGGTAGAAATAAAAAAAAAGATAAAAGCTTCATAAGAAAAATAACATAATTTGATTGTACTAGCTCTTCAGTACAACTCCCACCCCCACCCCCATGCCCAACCCCAGTCTAGACAAAATAAATACAAAGAAGAGATTTCTACTATTGTGTTTCAGTCTAGTATAATCTCATATGCTGTAACACTAATTTCTATCAGAAAGCAATAATCCATTGCCTTGCATGCTAATACAGGATAACAGCAAACATATTACATTTTCTTAAAATACTATACACTAAAAGATGTCCCTTGCCACATTTTAAACCAGTAAGCCACATGGGATAATTCCTCACTAGAAAATTCAGTCTTCTCTAGCGTTTGCATTTATGTGAAGAATCAATTTTTCAAGAGGGTCCTCAGGAACTAATACAATAGCAGATTCAATACTTTACAGTTACATACAGTATATAGCCACCCTGTATTGTCTAGGGGCACCCCATGTTACGAAAGAGGAGGGGGGCCTACTTCGAATGAACCCTGAAGCGAAAACATTCACAACCTGGAAGGAAATAAATAAAGCGTACCTTACCACGGCCTGGGTTCTATCTGCAGAAAAGTGGTACTGCTACCTCTTGCATCTACTTCAGATACTTAGCTGGAACCAGGAGACCGCTTCTTGTTCATCTTCTCCACAAAGTCCCCTACCAGCACCCCGGCTCAGGAAGCACAAGACATGGGCTGAAACGTAAAAGCTCTCCCCAAAATGAAGTCTGGTTGGAAATTCATTAGTTCCTCTGCAATTCATCATAAAGCTACGTTCCAAATTTAAAAACTCTCAACACTCCAGATTCAGCAACAAACCAATTTATTTCACCTGAGGTCCCAATGATTTGAAAAGACCCAGGGGTCCCATTGCTTGCTTACAATGCCTTCTCCTCCAGCTCCATGGAGCATAACTATTTGCAGAGCCAGGGGCACATTATTGGAAGAACAGATGTCCTAGGCAGCATTTTCCTTCAGGTAGCTACTGAACCCTCATATGACATACCCGAGACCCTCTCAGGATTCTTCAACAGGCCCAAGAGCCAACCCACCCTCTGGTCCTGGTAAGTTGGTCTCTGCCTCTTACTTGTTCTTTTCCTTGTCACCCTGGTTAGACTTCAGCTTGTGGAGAAGCGAGCAGCTTACTCCCACCTGGTTCCATACCACATGGATGCAGGATTTTCCCACCCTGACCAGTCCCTTGTAACCACTAAATGTGTTTATTTATTTATTTAACATACTTTAGGATTGCAATTTTTGAGTCAGAGACTCATTTACAAAGACTCCATGTCAGAGTACAGAGAACAAGACATACAAAATACAAATTGCCGTTAACGTGGCCGCCCTTTCCACCGTTTTTCTCCAGCAATGGGGAGGGGGTCTCCAGAATACCTTTGGCCTGTATCCCCATAACCTTACCTCCTGTGCTTGCTAAAAGCCACCTGGTCAGGAGGGCTTCCCAAGGCCTGTCCTTTATGACCTGCAGCCTGCACGAACAACTTGTGATCGATGCCCCGAGACTTGCCGCTCCAAGCAGGCTCCATAGTGGGTGAGAAGCCTCCTGCACCCCCTTTTACCCAGACCTGTACCACCCTGCCACACTGGGAACCCGGAGGGGAACTGCCACCACCCCTCCACTGGAGAAGTCCTGCCATGAAACCTCCAGCCCTGGCAGTGCAGGCCTAACTTTCACCAGGCCTGGGACCCACCAAACTCCTACCCTGAACATTCTCAATACCCCTCACTCCCTGGAGTCCCATTTACCCCCTACAATGCTGGCAGGCTAACTACTGCCCTCTCCCATGCACTGTCCACCAGCGCCACATCGCTGTCATACCGGCATTATCTCTACTTACGGGGGGGGGGGTTTCCTCCTCAACTCAGGCCCAACCCGGTCTGACGCGCTCCTCCCTGTCTGCCTGTCCTGCCATCTCCCAGCCAGCCTCTCCTCCTTCTCCCCTCCTTTTGCCGCACCCCCTGCTTTTATGGCCTCCAAGCCTGCCTCTAGTGGCAGTTTGAAGTATAGTCCAAAATGATGCCTCCCCGCCAAACTACCTACTGAAACCTTTACCGGGGAGGGAACCAAAGTGGGGGCCCCTAACTATTCATTTGCCCCTCTCAACGAGAGGGGGCTTACACATACTGTAATTACAGAGAACAACAATTTCCAACATTAGTTAGTATACATTGACAAAGAATTTTGACAAATGATATCAAGAAGATTTTACAGGATCCTAATTGATGTGCCTGAGTATACAATGTCTATGTCCAGGTTCCTGCAGGCAGTCACTGAACTGTAACATTATTAACTGGAGCAAACCTATTATGGAGAAACTGGACAATCCAAGACAATTGTTCAGTTGTGGGCAGCTCAGAGCGCAAAAAGATGTAGATCATTTACCTTTCAATCAATGCTTTTCTTTCACAACTATCAGCTTTGACTGTTGTGCAGTAAACATCAAATGAAAGCTATTGATTTGAATATATCTGTTCATTTACTGTTAGTGTCCCCGGGGAAGACATTTTGACAAAACATTAGGGCTGTTTAACTAAATGCAGTAGGATTCACGATCACCATGTGGTAGTACTTTTTTGGCTCTGAGCAGCCTACAACTGAACAATGGCATAAATGCAGTGTTAACCACATTAGAAAACAAGAGAAACAGTTTGTTCTTTGATTCTGCACATTTGCGGGTGGAGGGATAGTGCCAGAAGGCGCAGGGAGAGCTTGTGTCTCTACACATACTGTATAAGGGTACACAAGTAAGGTTACATTTGTAAAATGAGGGAAAGTCCCTGGAAATGGAGAGATTTGGAAGGCATTGTACCAATAAGCAAAGAGATGCCCATTTAGCTGTGACGGGGCTTTGCAGGAACATAGGAATGGTGCGGTTCAGTCACTGCACATTAGGTTGTAATTATTAGACCCGAACAAGGGTCTAACTTCTTTTTGCCAGGTACAGTATTGACCATTACATTATGTTTTTACTCAGTCAGCATAGACCAGTTGCGATGCAATATCTCATATTTTTGGTGGGGTCCAGCTTTTTGCTCCTTTTACAGCTAAGCAGACGAAAGCACTAAGAGGTTAAATGGCTTGCTCAAAGTCATACAGTGTGTAAGTGGCTGGTGGGATTAGAACCTAGGTCTCATGGGTTCCAAGACTATGCTCTAGCCACCAGACCACACTGCCTGAACTAGTCATGCTAACCATAATTGCAACCTGAAGTAAAACTGGGCAGGATAAACGTTTGGTTTATTTGTCACTTTTTTCCTTCAGGACATGCAGACTACACAAAAACCTACCTCCCAGTGTACATGTTCCCTTTTTGTGAAAACAGCAATCTGAAAGTTGACCCTGATACATGACCTTTTCTAACCAAGAAGGTTTATGTTTAATATGACTTATTTATCAGAGGCTTGACCCCTTGTCTAGGTGGTGTCTGTGATAGTGAGTTCCCTAAGGCCCTGAATCTGCTGCTTCTGTACTGAGAATGTCATTCCCAGGAGGGCACTGTGGAAGGGAGGTGTGTGAAGGACAAGCCCACTCCTGCAGGGTAAGAGCAAGTTCATCCCAGAAGTGTTTAGAAATGCCTGACAAGGTGGCAGGCAAAATATTAACTTGGTCCTCCTTCCCTGGACCCCACAAAAGAAAGCAGAGACCATGTTTATGGTGTAAACAGGCTGGGAAAGGTTAACAGCCCACCACATTTTCCACATTTTTTTTCTCAGTCCTTCAGAGCTTGTTAAGGCTCTTATCCTCCCTTCCTAGGCCATTTCCTCTCCTGCCTCCCGGCTCTCTCTGATCTCCCAGCTGTCATGATAAATGGGGTCTTCTTTCAGTGTGTTAGTGGTGGTGGCTCAGCAAAATAAGACCATTCCTTCTCACTCAGAGACACTGTAACATTGTGAGGGCATGGGAGATTTATTCAACTCGTATCAGTCCAGTCCCATCCTCTAGTTTGTTCATGCACACACACACACACACACACACACACACACACACCACACCACACACACACACACACACTGGACCAAACCAGTCAGCACACACGCACTGCATACAAAACACACCACACATAAAGCACATCACGCATAACACACACACACACACATATCACAAACATACACATACCACTCACACCTCCCACCACACACACTCACACATACACCACCACACACCACCAAAACCACACACAACACAACACACAGCTTTAATTTTCCTCCAACCACAATGACAACTTTAACTCTGTATTCATCATGTTAGTTTTATGTCACCACCATTTCTGATATAATTATAAATGTTATGAGGGATGGTTGAGGTAGCTGTGACCTGGCTCCAGTTCCAGCCCACAACTCCAGCAACTCCAACAACTTGACCTTGATAATCTGAGTCAGTCCAACACAGCCTAGATCCAGATCTGAATAAAAAAATCTGCAGCATTAACTGCTGTAGATCACTAGGTGCAGATAACACATGTATCCATGTCTCGGCAGATAGAATTAGAGGTAGAATGTTGTCAGAAAAGTTTCAGATAATCTAATCATTCATCAGAATAAAAATCTGAATACCTCATTATTCACTCTGTACAAAAATATCCAGAGCTAATGTAATCCCCCTGCAAATGGGGGTTCCCAAAAAGTCTTTCAGCAGCTTGCTTGAATGCTCCAAGTCTGAATGGTGTTTGGCATTTAAGCCGTTTATCTGTGAGTGCTTTTAGAGACTCTGGTACTGTCTTTTTAAAAGCTGTCTGCTTGCAGACATAATTAGTTTCTATGGGGGGACTGTGTGTTTCCCTGCTTGAGTCTCACTCGAGCTGCTGCCACATCGCTCTGTTTCTGCTGTCACTAAGTGGACAGAGTGAGCACTTTTCAAAGATGTGACTGCCAGAAATCATTCAGAGTAATAATGAAAATACAGTTTGTCTAACCTGCTTTTCTTTGCAGTCAGAACTGTGTTTGCCTAGTCCCCCATTCTAGTTTTGAACTGCTGAACTGGACCAATCAGTGTGGGGGGACCTTTGAAATGGAGCCTGCTGCTGGCAAATCAGAACTTGGACTCTCATTGTGGAGCCAGCCACCTATGTACTGTATGGCCAATGCTTCTGGGAATTGTAGTTTGGACTTGGCCTTTTTGCACCAACAGGGGGAGTCTGATTGTGAGTGACAGCCAAACCAGCCAATTGAACTGGGAGGAACTCAAAGGAAATGCCCAGCTCTGTCTACTGGAAAGATCAGATCAGTTTGGGCAGTGAAGAGACAGGGAACTGTGTGCTTCTTCGGTGTGTAGTTTTAGTGCGGGAATCACGTGTAAGGCCCTAAGTTTCGGTCTGCAGCTTGTGCAAGCACTTGTTTGGACTGAAACTGACCTGTGAAGAGAATCAAGGAGATCTGAAGAGTAGAAACCAGGCTCACCCTGTAGAAGACTGGAGAATTTGCTGAATCGCTCTGGGTCTGTCAAGAACTGAAGCTGCTGTGTGTTCTCCCGGGTATCGTGCAGTAATTGCGATCGGGATCGAGAAGCAGCCTGCCTGGTATAGTACTTTCCTTTTACATATAAATGTGTGTAGTGCTTGTGGGGAATCACGTTTCAAATCCCTTGTACACTGAATTGAGTGCATGAAGCTGGAAGTAAACCCCAGCTTAATCCAGACTACATCTATTTGCTCTAAACTGCAGTGGGGTACAGTCACAAGGACCTTTTCCACATGTTCTGCTCCTTCTGGCAATCCAGGACAATTTGCTTTCCATCCAGTTCCCAGCATTGAGTTTGTGAGTACAAAGCAGGGTAGCTCCCTGCCATCTGTTTATCAAATTGCAAGTGTGTCATCTATTTGTTGATGTTTCATTTCTTCACGAACTGAGCCATCCAGCTCCGGATTACAATTGGGTATTGCGCAAGTGTTTTTCCATTACAGGGCCCTATCCAGCTGCACCAATCCTGGCTAGCCCCCCCCCCCATCCTGGGTACCCAGTGAAAGTGACAATTTGGGACTCTGAACATGAGCACAGTACTGTGATTATTAAGGTGTCGAAACTAATTAACCTGATTTTCCCCTGTCCTTGTTATATTCCCCTAAATAAATCAGATCTGTTTGGTTCAGCAAAGTTACACTGTCTGAGGTATTCATTTATGTTAAAGTGTTATATTGTGGCTTTTGCATTGTATCATCTTGTTTTACAGGGGGTCCCCAGAGTCAAGCTGATTGAACCGTTCCTGGGGGTAAGTGTATACTGTGAAGGTACTTCTGATATATTGTGTGGGCCACTAGTGGGAAGAAAGTGGGGTTTCAGTGACCCAGAGGGCTGTGACCAAGTCATACCAGACTGTCTTAACCCCGCCCTCTGGGTGGAGGCGCCCGCCATTGGACCTAGGCCCCTTAACCTGTTAGCAGTTACGCAGGCAGGGGTAGTAGCCCTTGGGATAGCGCCACCTGGGGGTTACATCTTGGAGGCTCACCGCTGTGATTGGCGTCCTCTAGTGGCCACATTTACGAATTACTGTTAAAAAATAAATGGGTACCCCAACAGAAGTGGCTGTACACCAGTTGGTGAGGTGGTGTACTGAGGAGGAGATCGACCCGCAAAACACTATACTTATCCTGGAAATCCCGCTGGGTACCAGTACGGACACTGTAGAGGGAGTACTTGCCAAAGTCAAATGTTTATGAGACCCTGTGGTAGAGGGGCGACAGGCTGATCTGCTCACGCAAACTTTCATGGCCCTAATAGACAGGAGAGGTAACCCACCGGATCATTGTGATTTGATGAAAGAAATCCGGGAAGCTGAGGAGGAGGAGGATTTCTCAGAGCCCCGTGTAGTTGTAGCTGCTACAACCTCTTCTCCAAGGGTGGGGTCAGTTGCAGACGGCCAGGGATCACCGAAAATCCATGATGAAAGTCAAGGATTAAGTGCCTGCCAAACGGAGATGGCTGTAAATACCCCGCACTGGGAGGAGTTGCTGAGGGAGATTAGGAAATTAGCAGACAGTCTCATCATGAAGGCCGCTCCTATGAGCACGGGCACTGACACTTGCCCGACTGCTTCTGCTATGGGGGTGGGGGTGCCCACCCTGGCACCTCATGTTGACAACAGTTCGAAACTTGATGCATTGACTATGGAAGTGAGGGAACTGAAGAGATGTCTCCAAATGTCCAACCTACCACTGGCTGAGGTGGCACCAAGGTTTTCTATCAATAGTACCAATGCTGCAGCCCCCACAGGTGATGCCTCGGTCACCCCAAACTTCAGCAGACATATTTTGCCATAATTGTGGGAAGGATGGGCACATGAAGAAGGAATGCAGGTCTCAGAAAGACTTAGACAGAGTGGTGAGCCGGCTACAAGGAGAGCTTTGGAGAACAAGTCAGTGGTTAAGAGGTGCACGAAATGGTCCCAGTGAGGGTCCCAAAAATGCTAACTCACGTCCCTCTGTGGCAAGGTCAGCTGCCCAGTCCCCCGCTACCGCCTCTCCAGACTGGCCCAGAATAGTGGGTCCCTCCATGGAGACTATTGTAAAGGTGAATGGAGTGTCTACAAGAGCTGTATTAGACAGTGGCTCCCAAGTGACAATTATGTTCCAGGATTGGTATCAGAAGCATTTGTCAGATGTACCCTTATAACCATTAGAAGGACTGCATGTATGGGGGTTAAGTGAGAAGGCCTACCCCCTCCTCTGGGTATATCCGAATTTGGCTGTCTTTCCCCACCTCTGTGACTGGAATGGCAGAGCAAGTAGAGACCCTGGCCTTGGTGAGTCCCCCCTACTGGACTGTATGATGGGGTTCCTTTACTAATTGGGACTAATGCACATATGTTTGGATGGCTGGCACAGTTGTGTTATGAAAAACAGGGGTCAAGGACTAGTAGAGCTCTAAGAATTCTGGCCTTGATCAAGAAGGCCTATGAGGCACAGAGAGATGCTGACAAAGTGGAACCAGAGGAACCGGTTGGAGTTGTCTGGAAAAAGGATCCTGAGTCTCTGATCCTGGCGCAAAATGCCCAGTGTACCCTACAGGGGGAAGTCAGTATCAGAAAGGATGTCAAGAATAAAATCCTCATGTTGGATGCACCAGGCGGGAAATTGCCGGAAGGACTGCTTGTCAAACCAAGTATTTTGCCTGCCAGAGCCCATGCTTATGCTAGAAGGGTAATGGTTCAAGTTCATAATGTGTCAGATAGAGAGATTCGAGTAAATAGAGGTTGCACCCTGGCTAATGTACATTGTGCGGATACTGCAGTGCTACCCAGTAGCAAGAGTTTGGGGAAGAGTGGCAGAGTAACACCTGACTTGTTTGATTTCGGTGACTCCCCATTGCCAGCTGAACGGAAAATGAGGATCAGTGAGAAGCTTGCCCAGAGAGACCAGGTGTTTTCTTTAAAAGAATGAGACATAGGATGTGTGCAAGGCGCTGAGCACCACATCAGGCTGCATGATGAAAGGTCATTTCATGAGAGGTCTCGACGCCTGGCCCCTGCTGACATAGATGATGTGAGACGGCATCTGCAAGAGATGCTTGCTGCTGGTGTAATACAAGAATCCAGAACCCCCTATGCTTCCCCCATTGTGGCAGTAAGAAAAAAGTATGGGACAGTAAGAATGTGTGTGGATTATCGCACCTTGAACCGGCGGACTATCCCTGATCAGTATACAGTGCCCCGCATCCAGGATGCTTTGGACTGCCTGAACGGTAGCAAGTGGTTCTCTGTGCTGGATCTTCTCAGTGGGTACTACCAGATCCCGATGGCCCCAGAGGACCATGAGAATACAGCCTTTATCTGTCCACTTGGCTTCTATGAATTCATGAGGATACCTCAAGGGATTTCAGGCACCCCAGCCACTTTTCAACGATTGATGGAGTGTGCAGTAGGGGACATGAACTTACTAGAGTGCCTGGTATACCTAGATGATGTTATTGTGCTTGGCAGCTCACTGGAGGAACATGAGAGCAGATTATTCAAGGTATTGGACCGACTAGAAGACTTTGGCCATAAACTGTCCATTGATAAGTGTCAATTCTTTCAAACATCAGTAAAGTATGTGGGACACATAGTACGCACCGAGGGAATAGAGACCGACCCAAGTAAAGTCGAGGCCTTGACCACCTGGCCACAGCCCAAAAATCTAAAAGAACTGCAAATATTCCTGGGATTCTGTGGTTATTATCGGCGTTTCATCAAGGACTATTCAAGAGTGATCCGCCCTTTACTTAACCTTACTCAAGGGTATCCCCCAACCCACAAAAAATACAAAAAGTCAGTGTCCCTCGAGACTGAAAGAGTGTATTTTCATCCAAGTGAAGTATTTGGGGCCCGCTGGACTCCTGATTGTGAGACTGCTTCTCATGAGACCATATATCAACTTACCCACACTCCAGTGTTGGCCTATGCCGATCCAACAAAACCCTATATCCTGCACATTGATGCTAGCTTGCAAGGGTTGGGGGCTGTGTTGTATCAGGAGCACGAGAATGACCTGAGACAAGTGGTCTTTGCCAGCAGAAGCCTGACCCCTTCCAAAAAGAACTAGCCTGTACACAAGTTAGAGTTTCTAGCTTTGAAGTGGGCCATTGTTGATCAATTCCATGAGTACTTGTATGGGGCTAAGATACTAGTAAAAACTGACAATAATCCTTTGACCTATGTGCAGACTTCAGCTAAGTTGGATGCCATTGGCCATAGGTGGCTCTCTGCCTTATCTACCTATGATTATGCAGTTGAATACAGAGCAGGCCTGAACCACATAGATGCTGATGCTCTCTCCCGGAGGCCTGTTCCCCAGAATGACTGGGTCAGACTGTCAGAACCTGATATTCGAGCACTCTGCCAGAAGTTTGACAGGGAGGAACAAATGTCCACGGACGCAGTGGACTGTATGGTGGATTGTTTGGGACCCTCTGAGAATTGCATACCTGCTGCTTATTGCCGCTTTTCTGCAATAGACATTGGTGCACTGCCTCAGCTGGACAATGACAGTATTCGGCAGGCTCAATCCCGAGATCCCATGATCAAATCAGCTTTAGAAGCCCTATATGCAGGGAAAGATGTGTCCAAATTACGTTCCACTGATTTGAGAACTGCATTGTTATACAAAGAAGGTCCTAAGTTGAAACTGATCAATAGACTGTTATACAGAGAAGCAGTAGACAGAGGGGGACAAGTAGACAAACAACAACTAGTGCTGCCCACTGCTTTTCGAGACTCAGTGCTGAGGTCCTTACACAACCACATGGAGCACCTTGGTATAGACAGAACACTTGACTTGGTGAGATCCAGATTCTGCTGGCCTAAGATGGGGGCTGATGTGGAGCAACACATTCAAATTTGTAGTCGCTGCTTACAGAGGAAAGCTTTGCCCCATAGGGCTTCCCCCCTAGTTAACATCACCACCAGTGCACCCATGGAGCTGGTCTGTATTGATTTTCTAAGTTTAGAGTCAGATCAAAGAAATATTAGTAATGTGCTGGTGGTCACTGAGCATTTTACGAGATATGCCCAAGCTTTCCCCACCAAGGACCAGAAGGCATCCACTGTGGCAAAAGTACTTGTAGAAAACTTTTTTGTTCACTATGGGGCTCCACAAAGAATCCATTCTGATCAAGGGAGAGACTTTGAGAGTCGTCTGATCAAAGAGATGCTTTCTTTGTGGGGAGTGCGAAAGTCCGGAACCACCCCTTACCACCCCCAGGGGGACCCACAGCCTGAACGTTTCAACCACACTTTGCTAGATATGCTAGGCACCCTCCACCCAAAGTACAAGCCTAGATGGAGCCAACAAATTAGCACCCTGGTACATGCCTACAACTGCACCAAAAGTGATGCCATTGGGTTCTCTCCCACCGCCTGATGTTTGGAAGAGAAGCTCAATTGCTGGTAGATGTGTGTGTTTTGGGGTCTCTCCTGATGGGGTTCGAGCTGACAACTATTTACAGTATGTGCAAAAGTTAAAGGCCCAGCTAAATCATGCGTACCAACTGGCTCAAACCATGGCTGCCAAAAGAAATCTGGCCAACAAAGAAAGGTATGATAAAAAGGTGAAAGCACAGGACCTCCAGGAGGGAGATCGGGTATTGCTAAGAAATCTGGGACTGCATGGCAAACACAAGATTGCTGACAGATGGCACCATTTCTCTCACATTGTAGTGGGCAAACTAGATGATTTGCCAGTGTACAAAGTAAGGCCTGAAAATAAATTCAAAAGATGTTAAAACAATGCATAGAAATCATTTACTGCCCTTTGGACAAATCTTGATTGAGTCTGAGCCCCCAGTAAATGCCCCCCCTCTGCACCAGTGACTAGAGCTGCTGCTAAGAAAAAATCAAGAAAGTCTGCACCTACAGAAGCTGAGTTAAAGTGTTCCCCTCCACAAGTCCCAGTTGAACATGACTGTCAGTCCATGTCAGAGGAAAGTGAGTGTGGTTTTGAATACTACCCTTCTTATGAACTGTCAGTTGTTTCGGGGCAATCCCCTAGTCAATACTGGAGATGAAGCTGGGCCTTCTGGACTGTCTAAGCCCCCAGCTTTGTCCCTGGAGCCAATGCTCCCAGAAAGTGAAGTGCAAAGCATCAAGTCAGATGATAGGGAATCACTGTGTATGGTTGAATTGTTTGAGCTTTCAGGGGAGGAAAATGATGGACTGAAACAGACTGGTGATATACCAGAACAAGAAGAGTATTTTGAATGCCCTGATGGTCCACTGCCAGTGTCTAAAAGCTCTCCATGCGAGCCAAGTGTTGTGGACTCAGAGATTGTAACTCCTGGAGCTGAAAGTGCCCCAAGTTCTAGCCTCTCTACCCCAATGGAGACTCCCCTGACAGGTGAGGACAATGCTGAAAATGAGGCTCAGAGTGCAGAGACTGTAACAGTTCCCCCTAGAAAGACTGATTGAGCTGTAAAGCCTGTGGTGCACCTCAGTTATGATTCGCCTGGGAGGCCTGTGGACTTGCCTTTCAATGTTGTCCATAAAGGAGTGTATGTGTCCCCGAGCTCATTGCACAAACTGAACATCAGTGCTAACTCCAAGTTACTTGTGTTGCCCTCTAGGTGTAGTGCTCCTGCCCCATCCAGCCCCAAGGTAGCTGATAGGGAGGGCCCCCTCTCTTCAGGTTTCATGTACAAGAGGTAATAACCTGAGTTATGGTACAATGTGTGTGAAATACTGTGTAAAGAGTGACATACTGCAAAGTTTCAGAAATGTGTTCCTGGTAAAGTGATATATTGACTGATGATTACATGTATAAGCCTAAGGTGATACTGATGAAAATGTATATGGTTGTACTGAAACTTATGAGGGTACTTGCTTGACGCAGACGCCAAGCTTTCCCAGGCCAGGAAGGGTGTAACCCCACTGCAAATGGGGGTTCCCAAAAAGTCTTCCAGGAGCTTACTTGAATGCTCCAAGCCTGTATGGTGTTTGGCGTTTAAGCCGTTTATCTGTGAGTGCTTTTAGAGCCTCTGGTACTGTCTCTTTAAGAGCTGTCTGCTTGCAGACATATGTAACCCCTCACCCCTGCCTTTTTATCAAAACAACAGGTGGCATGCTGTTGAAGCTGACAGCAGTACCTGGTGGGGACTGGGTTCGGGGAGGATGAGGTTACTCGGCACAGGGGACCTAGGTTTGGCTACTCTGCACAGGGGCACCCAAGTAAATCCGAACACAGGAAGCAATAACTGTAATGTCCAGAACCAGGAATGGGATTCTCCAGTGTGGCTTTTATTCACATCCAAGCTGAACAAACAAAGCATAGACGGACCTCCACGGGGCTACATTTCCTGGTAATGCAGATTAGAGACAACAGAACACTTAATCACTATTTCCAGACCTCAGGCTCTAAACCCACCAGGCACACAGCCCGGACTTGCATGCAGCTTTGGGTACACAGCCCGACTTGTACACTACTTGGGTTTTCCCCACTGGCCCAGCTCCCCCACCGGCCACTTGATCCGCGGTCCATTTGAGGAATGAACCAATTATCCTGTTGTGGCTCCCCAAACCACACTAGAGCCTTCAACTTCTAGAGAGAATTTTCCTTACAATCCCATGTCTGGGTACTTCCCTCATCACTGGCCAAGTGCCTGAGGTAAAGTAGAAATCCACAGAAGAGATCCGTAGAGGTGGACCTGGTCACTAAAGATGGGGGGCCATCCACCTCCAGCTCCCAAAGCCCATACCCGGCCATTTCTCTGGAAACTGAACAATTCTTTTACTGAACTTTCAAATGTAGATTCTGGGTAGACATATGTCACATCTCCTCTACATATCATTTTCATCCCGACAAGCTCTGGACTTGAACCTACTTTTAATTTGCTTAGCCCATTACTCTAGGCTTCCACTATTGTAATAGTTCAATCCCCGCATTGTCACACAAGTCCCAGGGTGAAAAACATAGGCCCTTTTAGCAAGAGCAGACACTCACTCTTATGTTGCAGCTGCCCCACAGGCGACTCACAAATCTTCTTGTTCTCCCAAATAAACTCTGGAACACATAGGCAGCTTTTCCTTTATGAGCAGAACTAGGGGGTTGTCCCAGCAATCTGCAGGGAACCCTTTCCTGCCCCCCATCCCCGAAGGGAAGGGGCAGTGAGACCCAAAAACAGTGGTCTCCACCACTTCAATTATCTTCTGTGTCTCTCTTTAAGGTGGAGACACACACCCTTTTACTTAAAAGTAGCCCTCTGACATGGCTAAGGCTCCTAGACCCTTCACTGAGCTGCCTCCTCAGCAAGCTCCCAACTTCACACTGAACTGACTCACACTGACTGAACCGACTTCAAAACCTCCCAACGTTCTATACCAACTCCCTTGCTGCAGATTCCAATGTGGCTCATGCAGCTGCGATAGTTCTATTGGTGATGTCATCCCTCAGTCTCAGCTGAGACTGAGAACAGAGTGAGACAGTGTGAAACCCATTTAATGGGAGTTTCACAAGCTGCCTTCCCTGCCTACCACTAGGTCTTACTGGGATTATAGTAACCCTGGGTAACAAGGGGGTTACACATAATTAGTTTCTATGGGGGGACTGTGTGTTTCCCCTGCTTGAGTGCCACTCGAGCTGCTGCCAAATTGCTCCATTTCTGCCGTCACTAAGTGGGCAGAGTGAGCACTTTTCAAAGATGTAACTGTTTGCCAGAAATCATTTAGAATAATAACGAAAATACAGTTTGTCTAACCTGCTTTTCTTTGCAGTCAGAACTGTGTTTGCCTAGCCCTCCATTCTGGTTGAACTGCTGAACTGGACCAATCAGTGTGGGGGGACCTTTGAAATGGAGCCTGCTGCTGGCAAATCAGAACTTGGACTCTCATTGTGGAGCCAGCCACCTATGTACTGTATGGCCAATGCTTCTGGAAATTGTAGTTTGGACTTCGGTGCCTTTTTGCACCAACAGGGGGAGTCTGATTGTGAGTGACAGCCAAACCAGCCAATTGAACTGGGAGGAACTCAAAGGAAATGCCCAGCTCTGTCTGCTGGAAAGATCAGATTAGTTTGGGCAGTGAAGAGACAGGGAACTGTGTGCTTCTTCGGTGTGTAGTTTTAGTGCAGGAATCACATGTAAGGCCCTAAGTTTCAGTCTGCAGTTTGTGCAAGCGCCTGTTCAGACTGAATCTGACCTGTGAAGAGAATCAAGGAGATCTGAAGAGTAGAAACCAGGCTCACCCTGTAGAAGACTGGAGAAATTGTTGAATCGCACTCGGTCTGTCAAGAACTGAAGCTGCTGTGTGTTCTCCTGGGTATCGTTCAGTAATTGCGGTCGGGATCGAGAAGCAGCCTGCCTGGTATAGTACTTTCCTTTTACATATAAATGTGTGTAGTGCTTGTGGGGAATCACGTTTCAGATCCCCTGTACACTGAATTGAGTGCTTGAAGCTGGAAGTAAACCCCGGCTTAATCCAGACTACATCTATTTGCTCTAAACTACAGTGGGGTACAGTCACAAGGACCTTTTCCACATGTTCTGCTCCTCCTGGCAATCCAAGACAATCTGCTTTCCATCCAGTTCCCAGCATTGAGTCTGTGAGTACAAAGCAGGGTAGCTCCCTGCCATCTGTTTATCAAATTGCAAGTGTGTCATCTATTTGTTGCTGTTTCATTTCTTCACGAACTGAGCCATCTGGCTCCGGATTACAATTGGGTATTGTACAAGTGTTTTTCCATCACAGGGCCCCATCCAGCTGCACCGATCCTGGCTAGCCCCCCCCCAATCCTGGGTACCTGGTGAAAGTGACAATTTGGGACTCTGAACATGAGCACAGTACTGTGATTATTAAGGTGTCAAAACTAATTAACCTGATTTTCCCCTGTCCTTGTTATATTCCACTAAATAAATCAGATCTGTTTGGTTCAGCAAAGTTACACTGTCTGAGGTATTCATTTATGTTAAAGTGTTGTACTGTGGTTTTTGCATTGTATCATCTTGTTTTACAGGGGGTCCCCAGAGTCAAGCTGATTGAACCAGTCCTGGGGGTAAGTGTATACACTGTGAAGGTACTTCTGATATATTGTGTGGGCCACTAGTGGGAAGAAAGTGGGGTTGCAGTGACCCAGAGAGCTGTGACCAAGTCATACCAGACTGTCTTAATCCCGACCTCTGGGTGGAGGCACCTGCCATTGGACCTAGGCCCCTTAACCTGTTAGCAGTTACACAGGCAGGGGTAGTAGCCCTTCGGATAGCGCCACCTGGGGGTTACACTAAAATTGTCCTTATTCAAATATCCTGGAGACTCAAGGGATTTTCCAGGCATCTTCAGAACCAGTTTGCACAACCCTAAATATTGATTCTTAATATGAAATTAATTATGGGACCAGAAAATCAATTTGAGTTTTAACTCCCAGTGTTTTCATGGTGGACTTGCACTCTCTACAATCTCAGAATTTCAAAATTCACAAAATTCTAAATTCCAGCTGTCCCCAGACAGTACCATCATTGCACCAGAATCACACTTTGTAAAATCAAATCCCGGGAAAGCTCTTTTTTTTCAGGGGGTTAATTGAACTAGCTTCCCAGTTCCTGCTCCACCTCATCCATTAGATCCATGGAATCTACCTCACTTGCCACACCCAAATGCTCGTCCAAGATGGGTGAGCAGGCATTCTCTTCATTTAGTCCCAAGTACTGGAACTCTCTTCCCCCAACTGTCTGCTACTTCGTCACCACCTTCTCTTTCAAAGCCACCTTCAAGTCTTACCTCACCCAGTGCATGACATGCACCTGTTTCTAACTCCCCTTACTTCAGTTGGTTTGTCATTGCATTATGTGATTCTCGCACCTTCTGGCTGTCTGTCTATCACAACTGACTTTTATTACCTAATTATTTGTCTACTTGTTATATGTCGATATTGTACTGTTCTTGACTTTAAATTTTTGTACTTGCCGTATTATTAAATGTTCATTATTCTAATTATTTGTCACCTTGCAATGCTCCTAACTGTATTCCCCCACACCCTGGAACTATTAGCCTATATTATCCTTGTATCTTGCTCAAGTTAATGTACTTGTATCTTGTTTGACTTAATGTACTTGTGCTTATGTGGCAGTATGGCGCAGTGGGTTAAGGCTCTAAGCTGCAAATCTGGAGACCTGGGTTTGAATCCCACAGCCCCCTAGGTGCATACTGTGTGACCCTGAGCAAGTCACTTAACTTCCTTGTGCTCCCAGGTTGCACCTGCAAACAAGCTTTCAGCTTAGTGTGTCTCACCTGGTAAAATAATTGGTTATGAACTGTTGTTTTCTCATGCATTGTACTCTCCTGGGTTGTTCCTGAAAATAGCACTCAGTTGCCTAGTGTGCCAGTTACCAAAAAATAAATAAATACAATAAACTACAGCTATCATCACAAGCACTGGTTTGGTAGCCCTAAGTGTAAATGATATCATTTCAGCTGTCTCTGTGAGATGTTATTGTAAATACAGATTCATAGCCAGGACAATCTGTGTGGCTCCCAGGATACCCCCAATCATCAAGATGTTTGTCATAGAACAGTTACCATGGGTGATATTGTAACTGCACTGGAATATACGAACATAGGTAATACAGACAGGAGGGACCTCATGCCCATCTAGCCTGTTCACTGTTTTTCAGTGGTGTAATGTTTTTGGCTTCCATTCATGCTATCTAGCAAATGTAGTCATTCTCTCCAGTCAGATACTGCAGCTTAGAACCCCACAATAAACTAAAGGACAGACAGCCAGCCCCTCTTCAACCCCAAACAATAAAACTGACACAATCTCACTCCTAAAGAAAAAAAAACATAGTTATTTGCAACTAGCATCCCACCGTCCAAGCCCAGGCAATCCACAGCAGTACAAGACCAGTACCGATTAATGTTATGCCAGTGACTCACCCCCTTTAGTCAACCTGATCCCATACCCAGCCCCACAGATCATTCCTTTTTTCCCTGACATGTTAACTGCCAATAGATGCTGCAGTCTAGAAGGCTGTGGGGTAGTGGCTGCCACACCCTAAGAGGCTGCAGGACAGAGGCTGTCTGGCAGAAGTCACCTTACTTGCTGAATGCTATCTGCTAACCTGCCAATTCTGGGATTGGGGGTCAGCTTTGCAGAAGGACATCTAACCAAAAGATTCAGGGACCCTTTAGAGCCATGAAACAGTAACAGTATGGACTAGTGCTAGGGTTGGGCTGGCAATGGGGGTGGGGCCACTGCATACCACAATTCAGTACTGCCATGTACTATGGGGGATTGCCTGGGCCTGGGTAGTTGTGTGTTGGTGGCAATGGCTATATGCTAGATGGCAAACAGTTCAATTAACCCTTGCAGGGCCACAGACCGATATATCAGTCCAAAAGTCCTATATATTCTAATTCTGTCAGCAGCCTAAGGGTTAATGCACTCTCTGAGCAACTTTCATTTTAATCTAATTTGACAGACAAGGTTCATATGTAAAATATTATAACATGTGGCAGAGTTTAAGTGAGAGATCTCATCCTCTGGAGGCAGAATCCTCAGATGAAAGACACTGCAGTATACATCACAGGTAACAGAACAGTTTATGTCAGTCTGTCTGTCTGTCTGTCTGACTCTGTCTGTCTCTCTCTCTCTATTTCTGGGGCAGCAGAAATACCATATATAAGCATTACTGTAGTACAAATCACTGGTAACAGGTAAATCTATAAAACATTAATCATGTTTAGTTATGACTGATCCTTGCTAATCATCAAATGCCCAGAACTAGTCTGGCTGGGCACTTCATAAATAAAGATAGACTGGATTGGAAATGTTACCATATGATCATCAAGAGGGTTCATGATCTCAGATCATCAACTAGATCATAATTTGATCATCAAACATGTAAATTTAAAATCACCAAATGATGATTATTGATTATTTCTGTAAGCTTAAAGAGCTGCTGACACCTCTGGGAAAACTTAAACAATAATATTTAGACACAGCTCATTTTGTATTTCATATATCTTTAATTGTGTTTTTGCTCCCTTTTATTTATTACTGAAGAGATTTACACAAAATGCAGATATGTATCACTTAGAGTCCATCTGCCCCACAGCTTGTTCCCCCACTTGAAATCATAGTCAGTAGTTGTGACATCACAGTAGGTTGCCATGGCAATGGCTGTGATGTCACACATAGCATATTATGACCTCAGGTGAGGAATAAAGAACTAGAACAGATAAAAATTTGAAGGAATAAAGATCAAATTATCATGTAAATGACCTCAGTAATAACTAATAACTAATGAATAGGAGAAATACAGAACTAATGTGAAATATAAGCAAAGCTGTGTCTAAATATTATGTTTTTCAAAGTTTTCCTGGAGGCGTTGCCTCCTCTTGACATCAGCATGATGGTTTTTGAGGGTCTGTGGATGATCACATTATGATCATTAATGATTCTAATAGTTCTGTGTTCTAAAATTGTAAGTCATGAGTAATACGTAAAATTGTGTTACTATGATAATATGCATATTGGATATCAGCAAAAGCAAAATTAATTATAATGTAAATCATTTGAAATCAAGTTTTAATACCTTTGGGAAGATTACATGCAATGTTAGGTACAGTATACATATTTTTACAACTAATTTGCATATTTCAAAAGCACAGTTTATGGACCAAAGCAGTGGTAATTTCTGTTTTTAAAATAATTTTGCATTGACAGTATCAATTTACAGTATGTTAGGAAGGGTTTCAGTCTCAAACTAGGTACTTGTAGGAACTCACCACAACCTGAAAAGGAACCACTGAATGGTACTCTATAAATAAATTTGAGCCTTTATGACACTAGTATGAAGTGATGTGTCAGAGTAAATCCGATGAAAAGCAGTGTGTTTGTATTGAAGATATATCATAACTGATTATTCCAATGCCTAAATAGAAGAAAAGATAAATTTCAGAAACAGAAAAATTACATTTTTTTTAATTTGTTGCAGTAATCTTGACCATAGGCAACCATGAAAAATCAAGATGGTATGAGATCATCATTAATCACAATCACCATTTCCATAACATCATGGTTTTTGGTTGGCGACCATTTAACATTGATGTTTAATAGTCACTAAACTGGAAAAAGTGGCAGCATTCCAAAGACATAAGCAATGCACGCACCAAGATTTTCAAGACACCGGCAACATTTATTTAAGAAATAGTGGAGACTGACCAGCTGCTACTGATCTCCCCTACTTAGCACCTTTGTATGGGTGGAGAGAATGTGCAGAGATCTAGGGAAACTCAAGGAGTGGTCAAAAGCATGGCAGTTGAGGTGCAATACCAAAAAATGTAAAATCATGCACTTGGAGCAGAAGAACCCAGGAGCTGAATAAAGGAAGGGGGAGGAGGTATTAACAGTCACTAAACAAGAAATGGACCCTGGGGTTATCTTGTCTGAGCACCTCATAATGGCAGGGCAGTGTGACAAAGTAGTCGGTATGGCTGGTGAGATGCTAGTGTGCATAGGGAGAAGTATCTTCAGCAAGAGGAGGGAGACTGTTGCCACTATATCATGTGCTAGTGAGACCCCACCTGCAGTACTGTGTCCAGTTTTGGAGGCTGCACCTCAGAAGGGACATAGGATGGTAGAAGCAGTCCAAAGGAGGGCAACTAAAATGTTGCAGGGGTTGCACGAGAAGCCCTACAAGAAGAGACTGAAAGATCTCAACATGTACACCCTGGAAGAGAGGAGAGTGAGAGGTTATGTGATTGAGACCTTCAAGTACCTCACAGGGGTGAACAGGATGCAGGACGGAGTCTCTTTCAAATGAAAAAGAGCAGAAGGATAATGGGGGTCATGCAATGAAGCAGGAGGGGGAAGTTTAAGAGAGATGAGAGGAAATATTTCTTAACTGAAAGGGTGATAGATGCCAGGAACAGATTGCCACCAGAAGTGGCGAAGGCAAAAACAGTGGTGGTTTTCAGGCATGCATGGGATATTCATAGGAATGTATTAGAAAACAGGCAGGTAGGAGGGAGTGTCATCAGAGACCAGCTAGGGTTTGTGGAAACAGATTAGGCAGGGGCTCTCTGAGCATACTGGGTGAGGAAAGTGGTCATTTTCTGACAATAATTTCTATGTTGCTGTGTTTAATCATTGTTACTCGTGATCACAATGATCATTTTTGAATCTTGAACATAATCTTTGAACATAACTGATAATGATCATTCATGTTATATCATTATGAAATGACCAACTTTTCATCACTCCCCATCTCTCTCTCTCTCAGACAGAATCCATAGAAAATATTAAAGTACAATAAGCAATGAGTAACACAACAGTCTCCCTATATGGGGACAGAAACCACAGATAAGGGTTACTGAAATATAAATCACAGGTAACAGGTCAGTCTCTCTCTGAGGACAGAATTCACAGATAAGGGTCCCTGGAGTACAAGGCATGGCAAATGAGACTATCTCACTGGAGACATAATCCACAGGTAACTGACACTGCAGTATAAGCCACAGGCAACAGGGTAATCTCTCCCTCTTGAGACAGTATTCACATATGGGACACTGGAGTGTAAATCTCTGGTTACAGGCCCATCTCTCCCTCTGAGGACAGAAACAGGTCAGGCACACTGGAATACATGTAAAACAGTATGTCTCTCTATGGAGACAGAATCGACAGATAAGGGTCCTCGTGGTATGTCTCAGTAACAGGTCAGTATCTCCCTTTATAGGTAAGGGACATACTGGAGTATACAGTACATTACACTTAACAGTACTGTTACTCCCTCTGGAGACAGAAGTCACAGATACAGTAAGATCTGGGAGGCAGTATAGCATAGTGGTTAAAGCACTGAGCTGCAAACCTGGAGAACTGGGTTTGAATCCAATGGCCACCACTTGCAAACTGTGTGACAATGAGTAAGTTGCACCTGGAATCAAGCCTCAACTTACTGTGTCTTTCTTGGCCAAAAACTGTAAAGTAAATAAGAGTTCCTGGAGACTTTGTTACAGGTAACAGGACTGTCTCCCCCTCTGGGATACAAACATATAAAGGACACTGGAGTATGAGTTACAGGTAACAGGACTGTCTCCCTCTGGAGACAGAATCTACAGGTAAAGGACACTGGAGTAGTAATCACAGGTAACAGGACAGTCCCTCCCTCATCAAGAGAAACAATGGAGTGACACTACGAAAAAGTTACATGTAAACAGATTGTCTCTACATATGGTGACATTATCTAAAGAAAAGGGTTCCTGGAGTATGCCACAGGTAACAGGGCAGTCAATCCCTCTGGAATAGAAACAGGTGGAGGACACTGGAGGAAAAAAATTACATGTACGGCAAATGGAAAGTCTCTCTCTGTCTGGGGACAGTATCCAAAGAAAAGGGTTCTGGGAGAATGTTACAGGACAGTGCATCCATACAAGCATATGGAGAAGCCAGCAGAATAAGGCCATTTGGTCTATCTAGTCTGCTCGTATTGCAGGGTCCCCTGCTACCACTACTGACACTGCCTCCTGCCCCAGTTCTCCCATCCTTTTCATCTGCCCCTCCCATGACCCATACTTTCCCCTTGTGCCTATCCCAGCTCCTCAGTCTCTCTCTTGAAGCTGCCCACATATTTCATCGAGGCCACTTCCTCCAGCAGCACATTCCAACTGGCCACCCCATACTCTGTGAAGAAGTGCTTCCTAACCTCCCTTCTAACCTCCCACCTAGCTTCAGATTGTGTCCCCTCACACTTTGGCTACCACTTAGCTTAATTAGACTGTAACTGAACCCACAGTGTTTCTGCCCTTCCCCTTCCAATTCCTCACTCGTGCTTGTTATACCCTCCTTGATATAAACTGCTCCCCCAACCCATCCCTTGCCTATTGTCCTGTCTCTCCTGTACAGATTATTATCCAGCGATCAAGTGGTCCCAGTCATGGTGTGGTGTGTCCCAAGTCTTGGTTATTGCAGCTATGTCTACCTTCCCCTCAGTAAATAGCACCTGCAGGTCTTCCAACTTGTTTCCAATGCTTTGCACATTATTCTCTGGGGAAAGAACCCTTAATTAAGGGACATTGGAGTATATGTCACAAGTAACAAAACAGTATCTCCTTCTGGGGATAGAACAGGTAGATAAGGGACATTGCAGCATAAGTCACAAGTAAGAGGGCAGTATTTCCATCTGGGAACAAAACCCACAACTGATGGACAATCCTTCAACTAAGGAACACTGGAGTATAGTTTAGTTTCAGTTTAAGTTTCTTAATTGACTCTATATGAATATTTACAAGTAAAAATAATACATTACAGAAAAAATCTGAGACATTTAAACAGAATAAAAAGGTTACACACTACAAAAAAGAAATTAAAATAAGGCAGGCACATATATAGTAGTTATGGTATCCAGTGATATGGGCAATGGAATTTGAGCGACTCACAATGAGTGACTCAATTTGTGCACCCGACAACAAAGTAACTGTCAGAGCATAGCGCGGGTGAAGGAATAGCGATTCTGAGGGACACAATAGGGAGGAACAGTGAGTGATTACAGAATACTGTGCATAATAAAGGAAGGAAGTGAACAGGCAACCACCGAGCTGGCCGCGTGGTGTGCTGGTTAGGGTGACCGCCCATGAAACATATGGTACCAGGTTTGAGACTGCGTGTGAGTGAGTTTTTTTTTATATAGTGTTGCCACTTTGTTATATTTTATTAATTTATGGTCTTCCATTCCCCCACGATTCATACCCCACCCGCGGGTTATTCCTCCCTGAGTTGCGCCCTCCAGTGTTTCTCATTACCCCAGTGTCCGAACCCCCCTCAGAGTTGATTATAATTATTTTGGGCATTTGAGGGGCTTGTCCCCCACCCCCACATAAAACATTAGGTAGATGGCCTGGTTTGTTTTGGTGCTGTGGTTGAGACTCTGGTGTTCAATGTAGTGCTAATTGCCAGTTTTATTTTCAGTGATTAGCACTTGCTGTTAGTCCTGTCTCCCATAACTCATCGCTATTATGACATGGAACAAGTAGTTATATCATATGGTAGCAGAGTACTTGAATAGACATCTCCATGTCAGGCAAACCTGATCGAGTTCTTTGATTGGGTCACAAGGGCAGTGGATAAAGGTCAAGCGTTGGACATCATATACCTAAACGTTAGCAAGGCCTTTGATTCTTTACCACACAAAAAGTTGATAATGAAACTGAGGGATCTAGGGGTGAAGAAGAAGAATATGCTAAGATAGGCTGAGAACTGGCTGAGTGGTAGAACCCAGAGAATAGTGGTTGGGGGTGAGTTCCCTAGTACCAAGGAGGTCACTAGCAGGATCTCACAGGGATCGGTGCAGAGGCCAGCATTCTTCAATGCCTTCATAAGTGACATCGGGGAAGGCATTAAAGGCAAAATGTGCCTGTTTGCAGATGACACCAAACTTTGTGGGAGAGTGGACTCCAATGAGGGGATACAGGACCTGAGGGAGGACTTTGCCAGACTAGAGAGATGGTCCAGAATCTGGCAGCTGGGAGTGCAAGCTGGTGCTTACATGGGATGGTTACAATCGTGTGAGCTTCAAGATAACCCTTCTTTTTTTTTTTTGTGATTTTGCACTTAACAATTATTTTTTGCAATTGGAACAGCTACCACTATTTATTTAAGCACAGTTGGACCTTATTCTGAACACAAGAGACAGACAATAAGTTTGGACAGATCAGTGTGTGTTTAAAACCTTAACCACTAACTTGCCAACTGACAGAAATGCCCTCAGGGAGGCCTCGCTCTCTGCGTTCACCTGATCTACATTATCAACTAAATGGATACTTCAGTGATCATTATGATAGCATTGCAAATAAAGATGACATCTTGGATTAAAGGAAATGCTGTCTGGAATCCAATTAGACTTGGCAGAGGTAAAATCAATCATTTCCACACTATTTAAACAAAATAAAGAAATGGAGGGGCATATCAGTACTAATGGCAAAAAAAATTGGTAAACTTGCGAATGTGGTGGGCTACCTAGAACAACTGACTTGCAAACAATCTGAACAAATCTCCTACTTAATGTAGAAAGTCAATGATCTTGAAAATAGGGGTAGGAGAAATAGTATATGAATTTTGGGAGTACCTGAGGGGGCTGAAGGACCTAATATGATGTCTTTCCTACAGAGGTTCCTTCCTGATGTACTGGGTTGTCAATTGCCAGGCCCCTTTGAAATTGAATGAGCCCACAGGTCGCTAGGTATGAAACCTCCCAACCAAAAATCCAGACCAATTATCGCATACTTTCTGAGGTTTACAGTAAAAGAGGAAATCATTAGACTGTCTAGGGAAAAAAGGGGTTTGATCTGGAGAGGTAGTTGTATAATGTTGTTCCAGGATTTTTCTGCTGAAGGGGTGAACAAAAGAAAATAATTATATGAGGTAAAACAAGAGCTCAGGCATTTTGGTTTACATACAGAACAAAGCATGGGGTGTTGTGTGGAACGAGAATTTTACACACACCTGAGGGGTTGGACGCCACATAAATCCCAAGAGCGAAGCTTGAGGGATTTATCTAGGCATCCAACCCCAAGGGTGTGTGTAAAATTCAAGTTTACACACACCCCATATTTTATTTTATATGATTGCTGGATTTTGCTTTCTCACCATAGCAAGTATATAAAATAAATGGTCTGGTGCGGACGCAGTCCAGATGACTTTTAGCCCAGTCCACGGTCACTTTGCAGCAGTTAAGTTTTTCTTGTTTTCTTCTTTAGTCTACTGTGTGATTTTGTGAAGATTTATTTTTTACTTACTGTCTAGACATAGTGGTGGTGTGGTTTCAGCCAAGGAGGCAATTGAGTGGCAAGCAGTGAAAACCCAGAAGAGCTGTAGTTTGCTCATGCGCACAGCGAGGGAAACATGGCATGTGTTTGCCATTATAAACACTCCTTTATAACAGCAAATAATGCCACTGGGTTTCCCTAAGGGAGAAAGTGAAACCAGTTATTATAACATTATTTCAGGTACCCAACCACATTAGTGATTCAAGACTTCGGGGGGAAATCTGTGAAGTGTGGTACTGTTAATGAAGCCTGACACCTTTTACAAAATGACAAAAATGTTCAATTTAACTGTTCTAATCCAATTTCTAAATCTAACCATCTGCTTTCAAATGGCTCGTGAAGCCAGCAGGGATGGGAATGCCAAGGTGCTGACACTCACGTAGCTCCCAGCAAGCCCAAAAAGCATGACAGCTCATGCAGTTGGTAAGGCTCTAACTCCTCCCCTGCCACAACTCAAGGCAACAACACCTCACCTGTATTTGGTGGCCTTACAAGATAATGGGCAGCACTCCTGGGACACAAAGATCCATCGCACGACAAGGCAGGTGCCTTGTCCTTCTAGTATCCCATGTTTGGCACAGTCCTACAATAATCTGAAAAAAAGAGGGTGAAGTAGAGAAAGCGCTTACACCTCCTCAAGCAGAGCTTCACCTGAACTGAGAACAGGCAGGAAATGGATACCTTGGATCCTGGTGCAACAGACTTGGTGGCTCCCCAGGAAGCATTGCACCTAAAAGGAACATTACAAGAAAAGCTGCAGGTTGTCAATGCAACATGCATTGCAGGGCCACAAACTTCCTCTAGAAATGAACTTCTAGTTTAACGGTGTTTTTGATATGTTGGGCAGCACAACTGTGGAACAAAAGTCAAGAAGTTGAGAAAGAACTTTCTCAGTGGCTTATCAGGTCGGCGAATATCCTTTTGCCTTTTTGCATGTATTTTTTTTTCTGTAGCTAAAATCCTATTACTATGTCTTAAAAAATGCTGATGAAAGTCATATGTGAAACAGGCATTGTCTCATGGATTTGAACAGAAACAATCAAATATTCTAGTTGCAAAAGCAGATAGCTAGAGTGAAGAGAAGGTACAGTTTTTATTATTAAAAATATAGAGAGAATCTCTAATAAAATGATAATGCCCCAGTGTCTAGAAGGATAAGCTACTCATCTATCACAATTTATTTTTCTTTTCCCTTCTCTCTTCTACCCTTCATAGCATTTCTCTACCTTGCTTAAATCTCTGCTAGAACTTGTTTCTGATCTGATCTGCCCTGGCTCTAAAAATGAGGTAAATGTGGCCACTGTGGTAAGTCTAACCTGGCAGTGATTTATTAAGTATAATACTCCTCAAATGATGGGCTCATAAGCAAAAAAGGGTGCAGTGTATCAGTCTGGTATTCACTGTGAATTGCTTGCTAATATTATGAGCTGGCTGACCAAGGGATGGGGTTTGTCCTTTAATGAGTTAATTCAGGAGGTAATTAAAGGGACAACGTGCCATGGTTGAGGCGTAGGAGTGGATCTTTCTTTTACAAACTACGCTATCTACTTTTTTCCTTCATGCTATCTAAAGCAATGTCTACAAGTGTATAGATGTGTCCTCTCTCTGTTTCTCTGTGGCACCTTGCGCTTGGGTCCTTACAGAGTTGCTGCATTATCATTTCGCATATTAAAGCCTGGTCTGACTGCCATTTCAACTTAGCTGTCAGCTGTTCAGCTGTTGAATTGCCATTATTGAGCAAGATCATTGTTGTCAATTTTTGGGAAGGGTAACTCTACTCCATGTCTCAGACCCAAATACCCATCTCAGGAACTGTGACAGAGCTACCTAGGACTTGAGTCCTGTGGTTATCCTTTGCTTCACGATAGATAATAGCCTACCGGTCAACTGTATCGACTTACTGTCTTCATGTTTTTTAGCTTATAGTTCAGGCCTAACTTGCTTTTAAGAATTTGAATTAGTTTTTTATTGTTTATGTGTCAGTGGATTTATAACTCTTTAATACCTAATTATAATAGACACAAATACAGTACACTCAAAAAGGGGGTAAACCCTATATTTGCTTGTTAATTAGTGCGTTTAACCTAATTTTACAGGATTTTAGATTAATTGCATGGCATATTTGTGCTTTAATTGTGGTTTGGTGGGGTTTTCATTATAATTTGTTCTGTGTTTTGGGATATTGTTAACTGAACAAGCTTCTATATTATTTTAACATAGACATTTTTTCTCTTATGATCTTAGTTTTTACAGGTGTCAGGTTACCAAGAAATAGGGACACACTGCTATTAATTGCAATCTTATAATTAGCAATTTTCAACTTAATCCTAAGATACTAAAGGGAGTGTTACATAGTTGCCCCCTTCCTGTGCCTGGTTCTTTACACCCAGTCAAAATAGTCTCAGGTTTTGATTATTTGCCACTTACGAGGGAGAGATAAAGATGGCTCACTATAGGATTGTATCTTGGAACATAAATGGTTTGGGATCCCCAGTGAAAAGGAAAAAAGTTCTAAGTTACCTGATTAAAAGGAAAACAGATATTGCCTTCATTCAGGAAATGCACTTAATGCATGAAGAGGCCAATAAGATACAGAGGATGTGGGTGGGGCAAGTGAAAAGTGCATGTTTCTCCTCTAAAAAGAGGGGCACAACTATTCTGATCAGAAAGGGAATAAACTTTAACAAGCATACACACTTCTCTGATCGGGAAGGGTGATATCAAATCTTAACAGGCTTACTAGACAGACAAAAAATAGCATTGTGTAATGTGTATGCTCCTAATGCAGGGAGATGCAAATTCTACGATTCATTATTGATAACTCTTGCTACTCTCACTGAGTATGAAATCATTATTGGGGGGGACTTTAACGAGTTACTGGACCCTATGTTGGACAAATCCTCTTCTAATCAATACAAATAAATACAAAATCAAGAGATTCCCTTAAAAAAACTGTTGTTAGATGTAGGCCTTTCAGACCCCTGGAGAGTTGTCCACCCAACAAGTAGGGACTATTCCTTTTTCTCAAACAGGCTTCTGATGTTCAGTAGAATAGACTATCTCCTAATACCAAACACTCTCATCACAAATGTTCTAGATGCCAAAATAGATAACATTACAATCTTCGACCACACAATGCTAAGTTTAGACTTGATGCTAGGTGATGTGAGGAAAAAATTGCATAGATAGAAACTGAATTCAAGCCTGTTAAAAGAGAAGGATTTCATGGAATGGACAGACCCTTGTCTCCATCTGGGAAGAATATAAAACCTACATCAGGGGAAGAATCATAAGTTATTCAATGAGAAAGAAAAGAGAAAGGGGTAAGGATTTGGAGGATAAAGAAAGAGAACTAACAAGGTTAGCTAATCTATAAAAAAAAATCTATGACGCCGAAGGGCAATACTCTTTACCGAATGTCAATACTTAAAGGGGAAATAAACACCATATTATTGCAGAAGGCAGAATACGTGCTCTTCATGACAAAGCAAAGATATTGGGAAGCTGGGGACAAGGCAGGGAGGCTCTGAGCCTTAAGATTACAAAAAAATTCAACAACAGAATATAATAACAGGTGTCCAAAATAAATATGGGGAGATTCTTACTAGGAACAAAGAAATAAACAATGAAATTTATAAGTTCTTCCAGGAAATTTATTCAAGCAAAGAGAACTTATTACCAAACAAACTAGATGACTTTTTTCCAAAGTTAAGTTACCCTTGTTAAAACAAACACATAGGGAAGCACTAGGTAAAATCATGTGTCTGGAGGAAATAAAATTAGCTGCACAAGACCTTCCATCAGGTAAAATACCGGGGCTAGATGGTTTTACATGGGAATATTATAAGAAACTGGCCTCTTCATTACTGCCTCATTTACACGCTGTACTGATCAAGGCTTGAGATAACAAATCCCTTCCCCCTACTGTGAGACAAGTATATCTCACACTGATTCCTAAGAAAGGTAAGGATAGCTTTGATTTTGCCAGTTATAGGCCAATCTCATTGATGAATACTGATCATAAAATACTTGCTAAAATGCTGGCCAGAAGGGTCCAAGCCATTATAACTAAACTAGTAGGTCAAGAACAGGTAGGATTTATTAGGAACAGGTCTGGAGCAGATAGCATTCGTAGGCTGCTTAACTTAATCTGGTCTGCCAATAAAGAAAGAGAACCCTATGTTATCCTTTCACTTGATCGCCTCAAAGCATTTAATTCTATAGGCTGGGGTTATATGTTTAGGGCTCTGAATGAATTTGGCTGCGAGAAAGATTTTATTGATTGGGTGACAATGCTTTATGACAAACCAAGGACCCAGGTATTAACGAATGGGGTGTTATCCCCATAAATTGAGCTAGCATGTGGCACGCAACAGGGCTGTCCAATCTCCCCTTACCTCTTCATTCTTGCCTTTCAGCCCCACATACAAACTATTAATAATCACCCAGGGGTTAAAGGCATAAAGTTTGGGAAAAAGGAACACAAATCCTTTGCCTTTGCTGATGATTTGCTACTGGTGCTCAGTGTCCTGGTTCATTCATGTCAGTGTTTGAAAGCAACACTGGCAGCATTTGAAGGGATTTCAGGGCTTAAAGTTAACTGAGAGAAAACACAGCTGCTGCACAATGGTATCTCTCCATTACGTATGAGCCATCTAGAAGGCGTTCTGGATAAAAAATGGTTCAAATCTCTCATTATGTATTTGAGTTTACAAATTTCTACTAATGTGAGAGAAATCATAGATCTTAATTATGAACAGTTATTAAAAGACATTGAATAGGATCTGTCCGGATGAGGAAAACTTAGTTTATCACTATGGGGAAAAATAAATACAATAAAAATGAACATTGCACCAAGACTCTTATCTGTTCCAAAACCTACCAATTCTAGTTTGGAAAAAGATACTAAAGAGGTTTGATCAGATAATACGAACTTTTCTTTGGCAAGAAAAACCACCCAGGTTAGGTATTTTTAAATTAAGGGTGCCATGTGTATCAGGAGGTTTCGCTCTGCCTTGGTGGGAGAGATGTCAGTTGGCTTTTATTCTTAAGCATGCATTAAAACATCTAGAAGATCCACATTTAAACTCTAGTGGGGAACCCCAACCGCTATGGCTGAGAATGGAGAAGGACATTCTTGCACTTAACTTATTATTTGACTACTTATATGTTCCACAACAGGTGAAACTACTAGGTAACCCATGTATCCAAGGCTCTGTGCTGGTTATAAAAAAAGTAAATGGTATTATTAACCCCAACCAAGTTCCTTTGGACTTGATGCCAATTTGGGGCAATACCCAACTTACTGGGGGCAGAAAAAGTTGTTTTAATGCAGAATGGGTAAACTCAGGTATTACCAGGCTCACACACCTAATTGACACACTGAGCAGAATTATGCTTCCCTTCCAAGAGCTCAGAGAGAGATATAAAATGTGTAGGTTTCAGTTCCACTACTACCTGCAATTAAGGGAAATTCTTAGAAAGTCTAACATTTTAAACAATGATTTAACCTTACCAGTGTGCAAAGAATGGAATCAATTGATTACCATAACTACACTCAAAAAAGGGTCAGGGATCATATATAAGTTCTTGATCAACATTCTAACTTCTACTTGTTTGACCATTAAGGCCAAAGAAAAGTGGGAGGAAGAACTAAGCCTTAGAATAACAGATGAAGAATGGGACATGGTGTGGGAACTTGCCGGTAAAAATCATAAAGAACTTCAAGCTAGGTTAATTCAATCTAAAATTCTACATAGATTCTCCCTTAGTCCTGAGAAACGCATTGAGTTTTTTAAATAATACGAATTGCTGGCAGTGCAATCATCCAGGTGCAAATCTAGCACATATGTCATGAAGCTGCCCTTAAGATCCAAATGATCTGGAAAGAAATCTTAACTATTTGTGTGAGAGTCACAGGGCAAGTCATTCCTTTTTCCCCATTGATTTTTATCATAGGCATATTTCCAGAATCATTAGAATTGGATACATTTTAAAAAATATGGGTCTCACATGCTTCCCTAAGTGTTAAGCGGCTCATAATGCAAAATTGGAAAAGCACCTTAGCACCATCAGTTATTGAATGGCATTCTCAGATAGTTTCCTTGTCTAACAATGAAATAATGTGTTACTCTCTGTTGGCTAAGTTGGATATTTTGAATAGAATTTGAGCACCCTTTTGGGAATTGAATTGGGAAGTGAGTGTTTATAACAATAAATGACTGCAAATAGGTATAAATATTATTCACAGTTTTGAATCCTGCTATATAATCAATTGGTATTTTAACAAAATACTTGTATTCCCCACCCAATTGTATAGAACTACAGCTATGTAATTAGTGTTTTATCCTTATCTGTCTTAACTGTTTTTGTATATGTAAGTTTACTTAAAACACATTATAAAAAAATATGTTGTAAGTTGGAAAAAGTTAATAAAAACTTGGATGGAAAGAAAGGAATCTAGCAACTTGGTTTCAATGCCAAAAAGTGCAAAGTGATGCACACAGGGGCCAAGAACCCTAGGACAGAGTATTACATAGGAGGGGTTCAGGTAATTGCTTCTGAATAGGAAAAAGATCTATGAATAGTGATTACAAGTGACCTGAAATGCACCTCTCAGTGCAAACAGGCAGTGGCAAATGCTAAGAAGATGCTGGGGTGTATTGCAAGGGTATTCAGTAGTAGGCAGAGCAAGGTTGTTTTACCATTGTACAGGTCATTGATGAGACCACATTTAGAATATGGTTTGAAGTACTGGCATCCTTACCTTAAGAAGGACATCAGCATGCTGCAGGGGGTTCAGAGGAGAGCAACCAAGATGGTCGAGGGGCTGTAGGATGGACCCTATGAGGAGAGTCTGGGAGCCCTGGGGATGTACTCCCTGGCAGTGAGAAGGCAGAGGGGGGATATGATACAGACTTTCAAGTACATGAAAGGAATTAACAGAGTGAAAAGGGAGGGTCTCTTTAAAATGAGTGACAACACAAGAGGGCACAGCCTAAAACTGATGGGGGGGGGTTCAAAAGGGATGTAAGGAAGCATTTCTATATGGAGAGGGTGGTGTCCACCTGAAATGAGCTGCCAGAGGAGGTGGTATCAGCAAGGATGGTGGAAGCATTCAAGAGAGCCTGGGACAAGCACAAAGGGAACTCTTGGGACCAAGGAAGGGGAGAAGGGGGAGGAATGGTTGGGGGGGGCAGGGTCATTGGCATAAATTGGAAAGCCAGACCCTACATCACTTATGAAGCAGAAGCGATAGACCGGGTGGTCTTCTTCTGCTGGCTTTTTTCATATGTTCATATGTATATATAGTTAGATTTATCCAGCATTTATATTGTACTTTCATAATTTTGAGGGTGTAGCTAAAAGAGGTGCATGACAAAAGTCTGTAAGGTGAGTTGCATTCACTAATTGAGTGATTAATTAACACTGAATATAAACAGGATTCATCATAGTCTGGGATTACTATGATGCGTATATGTTGCCTTAATCTCAAATTTCCTTAAGGGAGTTCTGTTGGCTTAAGTGAAGCCCTGACCATTTCACAGATCGGGGTTTCACTGCACAGATTCCAACTGCAGTCACCCTATAAAATAAATATTTTAATTAGCTCACTGCTCGAAAAAATCTGGGAAGCCCCTGGTGCAGCCGGCATTTTCAATCATGGTGCTCCAGTCTGGTTGAGATCTTGCTAGTGGTAACAGAAATTATGACGCGCCACTGTCCCTGCCTTATGGTTGTCCCCATGTATGAAACTCTAATCCATGCTGTATGTCTAATGCCAAGCAGTATTTTTACACACTTTACCTAAATGCCATGTATATGCCATACCCCTGGAGAAGGTTGCGGAAGCTGGGGGCCACATAGGGCCCCTTTCCATCACATTGGTTAGGTAGGGCTAAAACAGATTGGACGAGCATTGTGGTCCTTTTCTGCTGATAATATCTGTATTTCTATACAAGCACATGTAAAAGTTACAAGTTATTGGGCCATATCTCCCTATTGGGACATCAACACTTGAGAGATCATCCACATAATTAAGGAACACTGGAGAATAAATCACATGTATCAGAAAAGTCTCTCCTCAAAGTGACTCCACAAATAAAGGACACTGGAGTGTAAGTTACAGGGACTATCTCTCTCTGTAGTCAGGATCCACAGATAAAGGACACTGGAGTACAAATGAATGGAAACAGAATTGTCTTTCCCGCTGTGAATTGAATCCACAGATAAAGGTTCCTGAAATATAAATAAATGGGAACAGGCAGCTCACTCTGGGGACACATTACACAGATATTGGTCCCTGGAGTATATATCACAAATAACAAGCTTGACAGTCTCTTTCTTTTGGGCAGAATCTTCATACAGTATAAGGGTTACTTGAGAATAAATCACAGGTAACAGGACAGTCATCTCTCTCTCTCTCTCTCCACCAAATGTACAGATAATGGTGACTGGAGTTTGTCACAATTAACCAGAGCTCTCTCTCTCTCTCTCTCTCTCTCTCTCTGGTGACAAAATTCACAGACATACAGTAGGTAACAGGACCATCTCTCTCTCTCTCTCTCTCTCTCTCTCTGCTGAAAGAACCTACAGACAAGGAGCATGGGGGTATAAATCATAGATAACTGGACAGTGTTTCTCTTTGGGAACAGAATCCACAAACAATAGACAAGCTATATAATAGCCCATTTACATGACCTGATCTGCACCATTATGAGCGGTGAAGATTAGTTGCACAGCTGCAGATCAGGGCGTGTAAATGACTTGCAGAGCATTGTAGGTCACTCCATTGTGGCGAACCATGATCCCTGGTTTGATGAGATTGTGTACCCATGCAGGTGTTTTTTGTAAGCATGCAAGCATGCTGCTCTGTCTTCACTGGTGCAGCCCTATGGCCCCCACAACAGACTGTAAAGCCACTGGACAGATGAAAGAATCCTCCTCCCTCCCCGACCCAACCCAACCCAACCTGGAAATGCTGCTCACAATGCTGGAAACCACCCTGCACTGAAGCACATAAGTGCTGTTTGAATGTAAGTCAGGAGCACTACCAGTGGAGTGGTGACTGAGTGGAGCAGACCACAACGCAGCATGAGAGATAGTGTAAACATGGTTTAAGTCTCAGGTAACAGGACAGTGTCTCTCTCTGTGGACAGAAAACAACAAATAGGAGACTGGTGTATAAATTGCAGGTAACAGGATAATCTACCTTTGGGAACACCACAGATTAGTGGCAACAGTATATAAGTCACAAGTAAGAGGACAGTCTCACCCTTTAGGGACAGAATCAGAATCCACAGATAATGGGCACCAGAATTAAGTTACAGGTACTGTAACAGGACAGTCAATCCCTCTGGGGGCAGTATCTACAGATAAGAGGCACTGGAATAAAAGTCACAGGTAAAAGGACAATTTCTCCCACTAGGAACAGAATTCTCCAGATAAGGGATGCTAGACTATGTCACCGGTAGCAGGACAGTTTTTCCATCTGGGACAGAGCTCACAAATATGGGGCACTGGTGTATAAGTTACAGGTAACTGGGATGTGTTTTCCTAAGTGGACAAAATCCACAGAAAAGTGTTACAGGAGTATTGATTACAAAAGAAATGAGGCAGCCTTTCCCCTAGGGACAGAAATAGATAAAAAGTAAATACTGAAGTAACATAGACTTTGACGGCAGATAAAGACCACTTGGCCCACCCAGTCTGCCTGCCCTTATTACTATTACTACCTTTGTAAATATGATGTACTATTGTTTTTCATTTCATTTATTTATTTTACCAGGAAAAACTCCATTAAACTTGGCTTATTTGAAAGGAGGGTCTGGGTAGGACAGAACAATAATCTGAAGAAAAACAATACATACATGGAGGAATATTACGACATTCAGCACACAATTACATCTGGTATTACAAGTTACATAGAAGGCGATTATACTTGATTGTACACTGAAAAGCTATTAACCATGAACATGGCAAAAAAAGGTCATACAATTGAAGAAAAAATTAGAAAGAAATAGATTCTCACATGATAACAATTAGTGAGCAGTGCATAGGATAATTAGACCTGAAAGTAACAATCGGATAACAGTAAGATACATAAAAAGGAAGTAGTGAGACTGATTGTATATGCAACACACATTGGCTGGCCCAGTGGTGTGTAGGGCTGAGGCAGTGATGCCTTACTTCCTGCAATGCCGGCGACCCATGTTCGTGGTGCGAGCAGGTTGCCAGGGGTCAGCCGAGATGGGAGAGGCTCGAGCATCTGGAGGACAGCTCTCTTCTCCTGGGGAGGGTGGGGAACAGAGACTGGCATCTGCCTGACACCTAGCAGAGGCTAAGTGTTGGCATGCCAGGTCCTGTTCAGCGTGGCATGGAGGCGGAGCTGCCGACTGGTGTGCTGCGTGCAGATGCGCGTGCAGCTCAGCCATTGTCAGCTTGCATGCTCCCCTCTGCAGAAAAGCGGAAACAGTGGTTCGGGTTGAGCGACACAATGGCTGTCCGCCACAAGCGCCGCCCCCGAGAAGGCACCTCCTGACATTTGATCCAGTCCTGGCGGTCGAGTTGGGGGCTCCCCACCACTCTGCCATGGAGGGTAACCCATGGGAGCTAAGGGATAAACTTTATCAAAAGGCCCAAAAACTAGATACCCCAGAGGCCTGGCAGACTTTTCGTAAACTGTGTAATTTCTGTGTCTCTGTTATAAGGAAATCCAAATCCTACTTCTGCAAAACTAATCTAGCTAATGTTAGAAATAATCCCAAGAATTGTTGGCACATAGTTAATTCTGTTTGGAATGTACCTTCCTTGTCCTCCACTACAAATGTATCTTATGCTGGCTCCACTGCATACTCTAAAGAAGGAATTTGTGGTATGTTTGATACATTTTTTTCTGAGGCTCCTGCTCTGCTATTGAAAAAAGCTGGTTTATCCACCACTGGATTGTCCTCTGATTATCTGGCAAAGTCCCCTCTCTCCAGACTTAAATTTTACTTTAAGTACATTAAATCTGAAGAAGTATTCAAAATGTTGTCTTCATGAGAGAGGATACTGCTAAGGGAATCAATAATCTCGACGATTTTTTACTTAAATTTTATGCTGATATTTTGGACCCTCTCTTAACTCACATTTTTAATTTATCCCTTACCACCCAAACTTTTCCCTTAGCATGAAAACATTCTTTAGTCATCCCCTTGCATAAAGTTGGGGATAAAACTTTTTTTTTATCATTTCACATTTTTCTCCTCTGCAGCCACAGTTCTGCTCTACATCCAGCCACCGCTCCACTCCGCCACTGACCCCGAAGCTCGCATGCCCAGCTGGCAGATGCAACTACACCTCACCAGTGGCCCCCACGCACCCCGTGCCCGGCGAGGAACCAGTACCGCACATGCCTCCAGGCATCGCCAGCCGCAGAGCCGCGGCTATCAAGCTGCCTCGGACCCGTGCTGCCATTTTTACCCTATTCTTTCCCCATTGGGACCATGGACATGCAATGACATCCATGTACATATGTGCAGACATCTGCCGTGGTTCCCCCTCCATTACACCGCTGCATACGGTACCTCCGGGCATCCCTAGTGGTCGCCACAGCATAGTGCAGAGTCCCCATCCCACCCCAGGACTAGGAAAGCTGTCTCCCGACACTCAATCCCAGTCCTCCCCTGCCAACCCCTGATGACCCGAGCTCGTTCCTGAACTCGGGTCGCCAGCGTAGTGCAAGGTGTGGCGTCCAGCGCCTCAACTCTCAGCGCCACCAGGCCGGCAAGTTGGGGGTTAAACTTTAACAGAAAATTACCATCCAGTTTCTCTGCTCCCTATAATTTTCAAGTTTATGGGAAAAATTGTCTTCTCTCAGATTTCTGATTACCTGGCCACTTATCATAACGTTTCCAATTTTCAGTCAGGCTTAGACTAAATCATTCCACCCAAACAGCATTGATTGATTCTCATGATTCTGTCTCTTAAGCTTGGGACAAAGGATATCTTGTTGGTTCTGTTTTTATTGACTTGTCTAAAGCCTTTGATGTGATTAACCACTCATTGCTTTTAGCTCGTCTCACTTCTTGTGGTTTTTCCACCAATGCTATCACCTGGTTTGCATCCTACTTACACGGGAGAACTCAATCTGTGCTCTGGAATAGTTGCCTTTCTTCCCCTCTACCTATTTCCTCTGGGGTTCCTCAAGGTTCTATACTTGTCCTATTCTTTTTAATCTGTTTGTAGATCCCCTACCCTCTGTCATGGACCACTTCTCAGTCCAACTTTACGCTAATGACACAGGGCCTGATTCCAAGATGGGCTACACTGGCATAAGGCAGGATATGTCAATCCCCATGGCATATCTCAGCGACTTACCATCTTCGTCGCCCCATTGCTATTCCAGGAGGGCACCCTCGCCATTGCGCTCATGGGCTGTGACAATCGCAAGATACAACCATACATATGCCGCAGCCCACAATGCTTGGCACAACTGTGGGTTGCAGCAGCAACTTAGCCCAGTTCCAGAAAGCCCACTGTTGCAACCCGCAATTGCGATTCCATGACACGCAGTGGCGTAGCTGACTTCTGACAGCTTGGAGTTCTCATAACTGGCATCTGATGGCTGGCACTGTCGGATGCAGCCTCGCAGCACCGCTGCAATGTGCAATGCTGTCCCCTCGGCCCCCACTAGCACCCCCCAACCCCCAAACCCCCGATCATGAGGGACACCCAGGGTTCCATGTCAGTAGCACCCTCTTGATGCCTGTGCCATCTGTCCTTGCCCCCCATGCCCCCTGATGTGTTCTGCAGTGGTTTGGGGTGGGGGGATCCGGGGGGGCTGCCTGTTGCTCGCTGCCAGATGTGACTTGTGGCACTGATACACCATGCGTGGGCTACCAGCACACTCATGGAGTATCTCGCAAGTCGCAATTGCCGGGACCCTGATGCTTCAGGAATGTTGTGTAGGGTCCCTGGCATAGAGGCGACTGGCATAACTCGCAACTGTGTGCGAGTTACACTGGCCATCTTGGAATTGGGTCCCCAGTCCTTTTTTATGCTCATAAGAACCTTTCCTCTCTTTCCTAGATTCTCAAGGGTGATTTAGATAAACTTGAGAATTGTTTTTTCAATAACCTTTTACTTTTAAATAGTAAAAAAGACTCAAACCATGCTGTTTGGGTCTCAGTCTGCTGTGTCACTGGCAAATTCTTCCTTCTCTATTACATTAAACAATAATCCACTCGAGCCTTACGTGAATTTAAATATTTTGGTCTCTCGACTCCTCCTTAAATTTTAAATCCCATATTGACAAAACCATTTTAAAAAGTCCATCAATGCCTAGGTTGCTTAAAATGCACCAGGCCTTGTCTGTGAAGTTCGGATCGTAAACACATTATTGCTGAAGCTATTCTTCCAGTACTAGATTGTGGTGATACTATTTACCTTCATGCCCCAGCTTCAAATCTTCTGTCACTGAATACTGTTTATTACCAGCTACTATGGTTTATCTTAAAATTAAAATGGAACGAACATCATTGTTCTGCATCAAACTGACTGTCCACCTCTTCCAGATGCACTTTCCATCGGTTATCCCAAATTTATAAAATCATGAACAATCAGATCCCATTTACCTATCTGAAAGGCTCACTGCTCCTACCCACAAATACAGCCTCAGATGTGTCTCATTGTAGCCCTTTTATGTCCAAGTTTCAAACTCACTTTGGGAAAGAATGCTTTTCCTGTGTTGCACTACTCTTCTGAAATAACCTCTCTCCTCAGCTCAGAATTTCACCCATCCTTAGTATTTTAAACATGACCTAAAACATTGTTGTTACAGGAACAATCTTTTTGTACTTGTTTTAATTAAATGTTGTTTATGTCAGTTTATGACATTATTAAGCAATTAGAGGATGTGGGTGATGCCAGGATTTACCCACACCTGATCTGGTATTTGGTGAAGAGGCTGCAGGCCGAGTGAGCAAAATGCACCAGGCATGGCATCACCCATGCCCTCTTGTGGGATATTGCTGTTATACAATGTTTTCTTTTTTTTTGAGATAGAAAACAATAAATAAAAAGTTTTTTTTGTTTTAATATTTTTATTGTGTTTGTCATTCTGCTGGAAAAAACAGTCTTTGGTTGCTAGGATTGCAATGTGCTGCTGACAGTCTGTGTGGAGTGAGTGCTAATGGACAGCTATTTCAGTTTATGCTTTCAGATTTAAGTTTTTGGTCAGAAAAGAAATCATTGTGACTCTGGGGAATTTCTTTTTTCTTTTCTTTTTTTCTGGAGACTGGAAACAACTGGAGGGTACCAGAACATTTACCTATGAGGATGTGCGTGTCCTGTGGATGTGACAGGCAGCTGATCGTGGACACTGACTGTCACTTGGCAGATGAGGCAGGCAGAACCGTGGAAACAATTTTGATGACAAACGTTTCTTTACTGATTTTTTGAAACTCCTGCTTTTAGCGGGGACTTCTTCAGGCTCTGAGGACTTGGCATATAGAGTGGCAGCAGCCACAAATCTAAACTGTACCATAAATAGGCAGACTGGATGGGCCTGGCAGCCCTTATCTGCCTACAGTATCTGTGTAGCTATGTATCAATGTAAACTGTGGGACCTTCATTCACAACGACTGCTTAGCGGGGAGCAATATGGCTGCAACTCGCTTTGATGTTGGGCGTCAGACTGATACACTTTTTGGGGGGTGTTGGATGAGGCTAGATGGCACCTTTTCCCATGAGGTGATACATGGGTTTATCACAGTTTGAAAGTGCCAGCCAGCTAATCAGAACACTCTGTTTTCCTGCCCATTGTATAATTATTTTAATTGACTTGGGACTTTCTGCAAATGAGACTTATTTCTCATGGAACTTATCCTGTAATCCATACAACTTTTAAATAAAAAATAAATAAATAAAATGAATGAACCCAACCCCCCAACCAGGTGGGTCCTGTATAGTCACCAGACAGGAATGTGAATCTAGACACAGTGACCCAGGGATCACACAAGTAACAGGACAGGTTTTTCCCTCTGGGGATAGAAATGTATGACCAGTTTACATGGTCCCAACTGCACTGCAGCAACCCGACCACTTGGGTTGCTGTGGTGCAAATCTGGCCATGTGAACACTTGGCTGATTGAGGTAAGCTGTTCTGTGCTCCTCACCCTCAACCACTGCTCAGTTTGGGATGTGTTCTGGAGTAAGTGGTGTAAAAACAGCCATGTTAACAGGCTGCACCACTCACTCCAGCACAGAGTCAGTGGTGAGAAGGGCCATGTAGATGAGAAGCAGGATCAGCGGTGGAGGTCAGATTAGCACAGGAACTGCCCAAAAATCAGTATGCTTCACCTTTGTAAACATGGCTATGGATAAGGGTTACTGGAATGTAACTCACAGAAAACAGTTCAGTTCCCCCCACCCCCACCCCCAGGGCAGAATCCACAGATGAGGGACACTGAAATATAAATCATTGGTAACAGTTCAGTTTCTCCCACTGGGGGCAGAATCTACAGATATGGGTGAAGAGAATGCTTTGAATGTGTCCACAACATTTTAAGCAAGATACAGTCGATGAGAGCGGGTGGGTGTGAGTTAACATGTCTCCTAGAATACTAGTAGGGTCCCAGGAGTATATCTTGCAATGACTACAAAGGGAGGGCCAGTCTGGGAGTAGGTAATTTCCAGTGAGGAGCTATACAGAACTAAATGGGTGCTACAAGTCTCTCAGGTAACTGTGGCCAGAGAGCCAGTTAACTTCAAGAAGAGGTCCAACACTGCCAAATCAGAGGGTCTTACTCTCCATATAGAAAGTTCTTTTAAGCTGCTTTTACAGGGTCACCATGTTTCAATTCTAAGTCCTTTCCTGTGCTGTCCCAACACCTCGTACTGATCAATCCTGTTTCTTGTTTACACGGCTCCTCTCAGTGCCGATGCAAGCCATGCTGGAGAGGGGCCATGAGTCCAGGGGCTGGGCAGATGTTCACCAACATCAGTAGTGGCGCACCTGATGATGTGCAGACTGCATTGCAGCCTCCAGATGACAACCGTTTAAATAAACCAATGAAAAATCAGACTGCAAGGCAAGTAAGCCCCTCACCTCATGCAGTCTGGTTGGGAAGATCAAAAAACAGACTGACCTCAGACAAGTTAAAAGGACACTGTCAACCCCCTCTGGCCTCAAAATGTTCCAAGTTTTAAAAAAAGCATTCAATGATTGGTTACATTCTGTAGAGATTGTTTATGTAAATGGTAGGTTGATTCAGATTCTTTTTTTCTTTTAAAAAGTGAAAAACAGACTGCTGCCCATACTGTTATTACCACACCAAAACATGTTTGTTTACATTCCCTTGATAAACTCCCACTGCATCTTTCCTGGACTTGGAAATACCCACAACACAGTGTAGCTGCTTGTGATGCTGTGGGAGGAGAGGAGAGGAGCCTATTGAATCATGAGTGACTACACTGTGGTTTTTTTTAAATGTTCTGGAAGTATGTTATAAGAATAGATCAAGGATTTGAAACAAATCAATGTTGGGAGGAACTATACATTTGCATGCATTTCAGTTCTACTACAATAGGAGGCAGATAAAACAGCGAGCTGCATCAATGAATTTTAGAGAACATAAGCAATCATGAAATGTGGGGTTTTACCTAGAAATAAGATATGGCGAAAAAGGTTGACAGACTGACCCTTTAATTCAATACTGTTTTTTTTATTGTGGTTTTAACCTTTTAGAAACTATATTTTTAAGCACCAGCACCATCTTCCAGCTTGTTAGTATGTTGCAACACTTCCTGGTTCTGGCTGAAAGACCCATGGGAGGGCAAAGGAGGATGCTGGAAACATCCCCTATGTGCTGGAGCAAGCAATATAGCCTGTTCACATGGCTGCTTACACTGTTCATGCTGAAAAGTACCCCAATGATGCAATGGTTTGGGGAGAGGATCAAGGAACAGCTTATCAAGATCAACTAAGTGTCCACATGTCCGCATTTGCACCACAGCAACCCCAGCGCTTGTGACCACGCACACTGGCTTTTATTGAGCTCCTGCATTACTTTGGAGTCCGTATGTAAATATCATTCCTCTCTGCTCTCTAACAAAGTAGAAGGAAGTGGGTTCCAGTGTGAGAAATGTGCTGTGAACCAAAGTTCCCAAAGTTCCAGTGCACTTACTTATATTACAAAATAAACTAAACTCCTATTAGACTCAGGTCCCCCATATGTTATGGGGCAGTGATGTTACTTCTCGTTCAGGGGGGCCTGCTTACACCCAGAAACCTGCACTGAACCTGACCACCACAAGCCTGGGAAATGGAGACTAGGGGCAGCAGATACCACAGGGTACCATTAACTTAAGGATCACTCACAAGCTGAATGTTCACACTTGGAGCTGGAGTCAAGCAGGTAGGTGGTTTATTCATCTTTTCACTGCTGCCACACTGGTCCCCTGTGGGACTACTTTAAGTACAGGCTACCATCTTCAATTACTTTAAACCTTTGTACTTCAGTTGGGTTAGAACTCTTATCGTGGAAAAGAGCCCACAAAAGCCCTGAAGCCATCCACCAAGCCCAGCTTGCCTTCTCCCTATATACGCAAGGGAGAGGGGGCAGACATGAATATTCATGTTTAACCCTCACTGATCAAGCCAGGAAGCAGAACACAAACACACAGACACTCAATCTCACACTGAGGCCAGCAAGAAAAGGCTCTGAGGGACCAAGTTAACCCTTCAGAGTGTTCCCATCTTAACCAGCCTTGAACCTTGGACTGGGAGGCTTGTTACATTCACTCGCGGTCCCTTGCAACTGTAGGGGGGGGGTGGCAGTAGAACCTCCACTGAACAGGGGGAAACAATATGTGGGTTATACGATAGAGATAAAAATCCTTTATCTTTATTAATATTTCGGAGACACACCTTTGAGCCAGGCTCATTTACAAAGGTTCTATGTCATACATTACAGAGCGGTATTTGGATGAGTCATAAGCAATACAATGATTTGGATAAGCATTTCAACAACATGACCTTCATTCGATTTAGAAACAGGCAAACAGCCACCACAGGGTAGCATTGTCAAGGTAGGCAGGGACATAGGAGGGAATGGGGGGGTAAGGGGCAGGTGTAGGGGGATGAGGGGTAGAGGAAGGAGGGAGAGGTGAGTTGGATGATATAGTCCCATAGGGGGGTTATGTTAGGTATTTAAGTGCAGTTGCAGGTTATTTTCAACACAAAGTACTTTCTCAAGGCAGATTTAAAATGACCAGGGGTGGACAAGTCCAGTACAGCAGTTAGGATATCATTTAACCAAGTCAGCAATCTAACAGGGAAGGAGTGTTTAGCCAGGTTGGTCCTACGAAAAGGTACTTTTAAGGATTTCCTGAGGGCACTCCAGGTGGAATGTTTGTGGTGAGTTGGACATAGGTCAAGAGGTAGCCATCCTATATTGACGTAGAGGTCACAGGTGTGCATCAGTCGGTCAGCACCTAGGACTAGGTTACATGCTTTGTTAAGAGCGACCTTTAGTCTGTGAAGAATCGAGTCTGTGGCTGCACTGTAGACCACTTGCCCATAGTCCATCACAGGGAGGGCTGAGAAGGCGACTGCTAGCCATCTAGCCTTCTTGGTCATGTATGGTTTGTGTCTATAAAGGGTACCCAGTTATTTGTTTATCATTTTAACTGCTTGGTTGACATGGTGTGCAAAAGAGAGATTGGCATCTAGGTGAATACCAAGATATTTGAAGGTGTTGACCTGTTACAGGGCGTTGCCTTCCTGGTTAAGGATAGCAAGGGGTTGGATTGTGTTCTTTTTTTGGTGACATGTGGTCTGCCTGGTTTTGGTTTTCTTGTAATTTAGGAGTAACATATTGTGGGAAAACCACTGCTCCAGGACCAAGAAGCTGCTCTTAAACTTGAGTATTAATTCGTGTTGACAGCTGCTTCAGGTGTAGATCACTGCATCACATGCATGGAGGAGGACCTGTGAGTCAGAGCATGCCAAGAGAAGGTCATTGATGAACATACTGAAAAGTAGGGGTCCAAGGATTGAGCTGTGGGGTACCCCCACAGTGACAGAACATGAATTGGACACGGTCCCATTTATTTTTACCTTCTGGGAGTGACCGGTCAGGTAGTCTTTAAACCAGATAATGGCATCAGTGGACAGTCCTAACCTGGAGAGTTTGTTAAGGAGAAGGGAATGGTTAACAACTCCTATAATCTGATTGGTCAGCTAAGGTCTTTACCCATGGGAAAATCCAATAATAATCCACAGCTGAAAAAGGCATTTATAACAAAACAAAACAAAAAAAAACATGATTAAACATAGTTATCTTACACATGGGTCTATTGTATAATCCCAATAAGGCACTCCAGGATGTAGGTAAGGTAATTATGGGATTACACACTTCTCCTGTAGTTATATCACTTAGTTGTGCCTCTTGACATGCCACATGATGCATGGATAAATCCTTCAATAATGTCACATGAAGGAGATCATGTGACCCACTCAGTGGTACATACAAAAGTATTTATTTTCCAAAGCTACTGGTCCAAAATACCAAACAATCAACATTTTGTGGTGCAGCCACTACTTCTTCAGGATGTACAAAAATATATATTCTAAATTAATATTTTTTTCATTATAAATGTAATTCATAATGTATTAACCGTCCTTCATCAAACACAAAAGCTAAACTACATGTATCCATACATGACAATCTATTAAACTATAATAGCCCATACATCAAGGCCCAAACAGTGCAACATGCTTAAAAAGTGTCTGTTGCAAATTTCATTTACATTGTTTCGAGTCACAAAATATACAACATATATACAACCGAGATCTCATATCCCATCTTGTGGTGTGACCTTGAAAATCCTCAGACCATCAAGGTAAATCAGTCACGGTCCCTAACAATTCCAGAGTATTAAATAGAGAATAATGGATTGGCAAGTGTGTGTTATGAATATTTTTTTCACACCCGATGTGTGTGATGACTCATAAACCTCGAGAGCGAAGCTCGAGAGGTTTATATACAGTAGTCATCACACACGGCGTGTGAAAAAATATTCATCAAACACATTGCCAATCTTTATTTTATAATTGCTGGTGCTTTTTACTGCAGCACTGCATGAACAAGCAGTCAGTCAGTCGCAGTCGGTTCCAAATGTGACCGACTGCAGAAAGCACTGCCCTAAGCGAGAGTACTGCAGGATCAACCGGATAGTGTATGGGGTTATTTGTTTGGTTCTAAAGGCAGGATCAACCACATAAATATATTTAAATAGAGATACATTACTTGTGTGAGGGCTGGGAAGCAGAAAGTCAGCGCGGGTGCTTCAGTCTGATCAAAATGGAGCCGCCATATTGAAAGTGTTCAGCGTCCTGCCCACTGACAAACTAAGGGCCAATATGGTGGCACACTAGGTTTGAGAGACAAGAAATGCAGGGGAAGTGAACAGATTTTTAAAGCAAAATACCGTAATAACTCATTTTAGGGTTATTACATCGTTTTGCAGAACCTGAAAACAGGTTGATAAAGGGGGTCATCAGTAATTATAATACATTACATACCTGTTGACGCTACTAGCATTATACTGCATAACACTCCTCCATGTCTAATGCCTTGTTCTCCTTATATTGAGCCATGTATAGCATACTCAAATGCTATGTTTTCACTTTGAATTTCATGTCTCAATCTATGGACATACGTGCAATGTTAGTGTTTCCAATATAACTTTGGTTTTATATCTTATATCCATAACTGATTATGGCCCCATCACTACTGTGCATTACTTACCAGTCTGAGTACATAATCAAACTTACACCTCCAAGTCTCCAACTTCTGTTGGGCCCACACAACTCTATTAAACAAAAATGAATTTATTACTGCCAGCTAATTTAATGGGATATAACCTTAATACACAAATCTTTCTAAACCGTCTTCAGTTTGATTTTTTAACCACAATTTAAAGCAGCAGTGCAATGAAAAATGTTTTTTGAAAAAGTAGTTTCAACTACAATTAATAAAAATATTAGCATACCTTTCAAATATACTTTTCTTGGTACCCCCTGTGCTGCGCACCATGAGTTTTTATATTTTCTTAACCCTAACCCTTGTCAAGGATACAACATTATTTCTAAGCCAAATGTGGCAGCCATCTTTTTTCTTCAGAAAAAAACTAAATTAAAACATTTATAAAATGCTAAAAGTTGGCCTGGTGTCACTGAAGGTTGAGGTGCTGGATGCCGCACCTCGCTCCATGCTGGCGAACCGGGTTCGGGAACGGACTCGGGTCTCCAGGGGTTGGCAGGGGCTGAGAGGGATTGAGCATCCATGGACTGCTCTCCCTCTCCAGGGGTGGGGAGTATTCAGTTGTTGCCATACTAGCAACCTCTGGTGGAGGCTGGGGGGCAGTACACGTGCACTGTGCAGTAGAGGTGAGCTTGGGGCATGGTGCCGGGGGGGAGCGCGTGCGGACACATGTGCGCTCCCTCCATTGGTGTCACTTCATGCCTCAGATCACATCAGGCTGAATAGAGGAAAAACTGTGGCACTCGGTCGTGGTGGCTTGATGGCTATTTCAAGGGACTGCCTGCAGCTGGGGGCACCACCACACAATACTGGATCCTGTGTCAGTGGGGAGTATAGGGGGACTCCCTGCTGCTCCGCCGCAGGGGGCAAGCCGCGGGGGTAGATGGTGATGGGGGCTTCACTGGGATCCAGAGCAGAACCAGACAGTGGATGGATGCCGGGACGTGAAATGCAGACCAGAGGCCACACAAGGTAAAAAGCATTAACAAAAAAAAAAAATACAATGCTAAAAGTTTGGTGGAACTAGAAGTGTTTTACCATCAAATAAAACTGGAAGATGGCCAGAACCTTTTGTAGTGAAAAAAGGTGGCATCAGTTTTTTTTGCCCAATTTCATTGCACTGTTGTATTAATAGATGTACATTTATACTTTTTTGTTCTTTACTTTTTATAGTTCCATAGTGTTTAGTTTGAAACCCAGAGCAAGCTGAGTAGCCATACTGAGCCCATGATTAAGCTGGTTTCCTGTCATATATATATATATACAGTATATATACTGTATATATATATATATATATATATATATATATATATATATATATATATATACATATACAGCAACACAGTTTAGATTTATAAAGTGCTGCTGTTAAGAAAAGGCTGCTGCCTCTTACCTGCCTTCACAGAATTCAGGTTTCTTATGGGTGGAGGCTGCTGCATCCCATAAGCAGGCAAGGCAGGGCAATTTTTTATTTAAAAAGACACCCAATCCCGGAGGCTCTGGGGCACCATACAAAATAAAATAGACAAATATATATACGAAGCTAAACTCAAAATAAGTTAAATTTTAACATAGAAATCCATAAGTAATAAAATAAGATGAGATTATCTATGAGAGAAAAGAACAGGGTGGCCGGGGACTGAAATCGAGACCACAGCATAATGATCTCACTAAAAGACTAGGTTGAAGAAAGCCTGGCCGAACAGGAGGGCCTTAAGGTGGGCCTTGAATACCTCCAATGATGTGGCCTCCCTAACCCCGAGGGATAGCGAATTCCACAGGACGGGGCCAGCGACTCTGAAAGCTCTGTCACTGGCTGTTTTTAACCTCATCCTGGGAATCGCCAGGAGGCCCCTACAGGAGGAGCAGAGGGGACGGACCAAGACAGCCGGTTTAAGAAGGTCCGTCAGGTAATTAGGGCCCTGGCCATGTAGGGTCTTATAGATGAGAAGACCTACCTTAAAGAGGACCCTCTACCTGACTGGCAGCCAGTGTAGCTCATGCACTACCAGTGTAATGTGGCCATATTTAGGCTGCCCCATAAGTAACCTGTTAGCTGTGTTCTGCACCAGCTGCAGTCTGCGGAGAGATCCTCCTGTGACCACGAGGTACAGCACATTGCAGTAGTCAAGCCTTGATGTGGCCAAGGCATGTATCAAAGTGGGGAGGTCAAGAGGTGGCACAAGGGGCTTTATCCTGGCAATATTCCTGAGATGGAAGAAACAGGAGTGGACAGTGGAAGACACTAGCACCTCCATTGCCAAACCCCTGCCCAGAATGACACCAAGATGCCGCACCTCAGAGGAGGCCTTCAATGGGACAGATCCCAGAACAAGTCCGGTCTCTGCACCTGTGCTATGCCTCACCTGAAAGTCCGACTGGAGGGGTTCATATAACTCATGGGTCACAAGCTGCTTCTCCAAGTGAAGCACCACTACTTTCTCCACAATCTTTGCCAAAAGTGTGAGGTTGGAGATGGGACAGTAATTTGCCTTGACCACTGGGTCTAAAGATGGTTTCTTGAGGAGTAGTCTCACCAACATCTCCTTCAAGGTGTCAGGGAAGACCACCTCTGACAGGGAGCACCAGATAATCAAGGCAAACACCGGACCAACAGCATTGACGCTTCTCATCAAGAAATGTGTCAGCACTGAGTCCAGTTCACAAAAAGTGTACTTCAGATTGGTTGCCACCTCAATGACCTCATTTACCTTCATTCTCCCCAACCAGATGGAGTGCATTCAGGACAATTCAGATGACCACTGTCAGCACTTGACTGACTGACTGAGGGAATTCCCCGCCGGATACCGGACATCTTGTCTGAGAAGAACCGAGCAAACTCTTCACATTCAACATTAGAAAAGGCCTTCTTCAGCTATAGACAGGCTGGATGAAGTAGCCTGCCCACAATCCAAAAAAGTGCAGCTATCTCCCTGACAGAAATTCTGCCTTCTTATGGTTGATTGCCCCCTGGTATGCATTACAATGTGCATGTGGGTCAGTTTGTCCTCCTCCTGCCTGGTCTTCCTCCAGCAGTGCTTTAACCTCTGACCCTTCCTCTTCAACTCCTTGAGCTCCCCATCAAACCATGGGGATCTCATGTAGGAAGATTTGGGTCATGCACAGACAGGTGCAAGGGAGTCAATGGCATCTGATAGCACCTTATTATAAGTGTCAACTGCATCGCCAATGCCTGTAGCACATACATTGCCCACACTACCGCCAAAAAGCCCTCCAGGGTCAATCCCCGCAAAAGGCAGTAGCTCATCATCTCTGTAGGGGAGGGCATCAGGTGGTTGCCCCAAACATGAACCACACTGTGCAGTGATCGGACCATACCACCCAATCAATCTTGAGATCATTTATCTCAAGCCCCAGTGAGAACACCAGGTTCAAAGTGTGCCCACCCTGGTGGAAACTACTTGCGACAGGCCCAGCGATGACATGATCTGGAGGAGGTTATATCTGTGAAGGTCGTGGGATGAAAGACACGGACACCAACTTTAGGATAAAGTAAAAAGGGCAGCTTGCCATGGTTTATTCATAAACCAAAATTAAATAAAAGGTGAACTGTTAATGACAAAATAAACACCAAAGCTACAAAAACAAAATAATAGCAATATACAGCAAACACAGTTCTCTCTAGTAGGAAGTGCTAGAGTAAGTGCTAGACCTTGTGCTTGCTCCAGCTGTCTAACACGCACTGCCTCTCTATCTGCTGATCTGCTTAAGTAATGACAGACCATGATGTGATTCAGGAGCTCCACCCACGTTATAAGTTCTTACACAATATCCAGACAATAACAACTCGTTTTTGTTATAGACAATGTAGCTGCAATAAAAATATAACATTTCCATTCCTAGCAGTATGTATCAGTTTGTTTTATGACGTAATCAGAAAAGCTCCCTGCTTGTCTTGCCTGATGGACTCCTCCCACACTGTCCTGCTGCATAAATTAGGGGATGAAGAAGTGGGCCAGCTCTTAGACAGATGCTAGGACAGTGAGTTCTCCAAGAACATGAGAGAGGGAAAGCGAGGCAGGTGCAGCAGACACTGTGCAACACTTTGCTGCAGCTCCTAAGTCTTGGCAACCGATTCCCTGAATTCCACAACCTCGACTTTCAATCTCAGACTTTCATCAAACCAAAAAATATGACAGGTATTATTCCAAGAAATACATAATTGTCATACAGTACATGTTTTTTTGTAAACTGACCCATTTCCAAGTTCTGTCTTAATACACAGAAAAGTTGTGCAGTTTTAAACTAACACGGGAGTGACTCGAGCTTTTAATGCTGCTGTTTAACTAAGGAACTATTCTGCTATTTACCAGCAACAACAGTAAGGCAAAAGAAACCTTAATAATCAAAGACTACACCTATAGCTTGTAGTGGTTGTAGCATTTTCTGAAAGCTGACAAGTCTGCCGCTCCCACATGTTGCAAAGCAGACCCAGGCAAAGAAAACAGCAAAGACAATGGCCGCTATCGTGGTATGATATTCCGGTTACCAACTGTACATGCTGGTAAACCCAGAAATATATTACCAATCTTTTCTAGCTGGACCGTGGCTGAGTCAGTGGTCAAATGCTGAAATCAAACACCACACAGTGGACGGTCCAGTGATTCTGTGCATGCACAACTATATCAGAGCTTTATTATTTATTTATTTATTTAAGCCTTTTACCAGGTAGGCATTCTGAGCAGAGTACTGCTCGATTCCAGATGCACCCTGGGGGAGGAGGGTAGAGGGAGAAAAATACAGAAATACAAATACAGAAATACAAATATCAAACACAAACAACTGTACAGCTAGTGAAAGAAGAAAAATACAATGGAGTAAATTTTGAATATGAACACCTACATTTAGATTACCTTGAGGAGAAAGACATTAATGCAACCAGTATAGGAGATTTCAGTAGAACAGAATGCAGACCACTAGCTACTACCTGAGGGGCCTGAATGCATGGCAGTATTTGTCTGCCTGGGTTGTAAGAAGCAACATTGTGTAGCGGCAGCGATAGGGGTCTGTGAACGTCAAATGTGGAGTCTTGGGGTTATCATCTCAAGGTAGAGAAACAGTGTGACAAGGCAGCAGGTAAAGCAAATAGGATGCTGGGATGCATAGGCAGGGGCATCACCAGCAGGAAAAGGGAGGTCAATTCCACTATACAAGACACTAGTGAGAACCCCACCTGGAGTACAGTGTGGCTGAAGTTCTGAGACCACCACGAAGGACACAGACAGGGTAGAGAAGGTTCAGAGGAGGGCAACAAAGATGGGCTATGGATTGCATCACAAGTCCTATGGAGGACAGGCTGGAAGGAACTGAATATGTACTCCCCTGGAGGAGAGGAGGGAGAGAGGCGATATGATAGAGACATACAAGTATCTACAGGAGGAACAGGTGCAGGAATACACTATTTTTAAGTGAAAAGATGTTCCAGGACTAGAGGGCATGGATGAAGTTGAGGAAGACGATTCAGAGGAAATGTGGAGGAAGAATTTCTTCAGAATGGTTGTGGATAAGTGGGAGCACCCTGCCAGAGGAAGTGGTGGGGGCTGAAACAATCATGGGATTTAAGAATGCATGGGATAGACATAAAGGAATTCTGGAGGTCAGGGGTAAGGGGCAACAAACTTCTAGGAAAACATAAACTGAACTTACAAGCTCAAATGGGCAGACTGGGTGGGCCATAGGCCCTTATCTGCTGACACTGTCTATGTATCTATGTAGAGCTACACAGTAGAATAGGCATGATACTAGGACCTCAGCAGTGCAAGTTGCATGAGCAAGTAGAGGAGGAGTGCATCTTGAGGAGGGAGTTGAGATGTAGTGGGCTGGAGGTGTGTCTAATGATGACCGGCAAGGAGTTCCAAATCTTTGGCATATGATATTTAAAGGCAGCCTGGCTTGTGGTGGTGGACATGTGCGGGACATGGAGTACCCTAGAATCAATGTTTCTGAGTGAGTTAGCTGGTGGTGGGAGGGCTGCTAGGGCTGCTGCAAGGTAAGGGGGGCGGGTCTGTGCCCAAAATTTTGCTGTAGTCTTAGCACAAGGTATCAGTTTCCAATCATGGAAGGAAGGGAGGTCTAAAGACTGGTAAAGGTCACAGTGATGGGTTGAGGGGGGGCAATCTAGGGCAAAACGACAGAAGGAGTGGAAAAGAGAATCAAGTCTGGCTAGGGAGTACTTGGGAGCTGCACTGTGGACCACGTCCCCATAGTCCAGTTTTGGGAGGATCATTTTTGGACAATTGCTGAGCAATGCTGCAGGGGATGCAACTTTGTGGAGGTATAAAGCACTCTAGCATAGGGTGCAGTTTCTTGTGGATAGCATTGATATGCACCGAAAAGTCAAGATGCTGATCAAGCCAGACCTCAAGATATCTGAAGGACGTACAAGACTCCAGGGGGGAGCCATTAAGGGTGTGGAAGATAAGGGTGGAGGGGAGTCTGGAGAGTTTAACCCTCATGCTGAATGTGAGGGAGACAGTTTTCTTAGGATTAAGAAAGAGTTGATTTGAATGAAACCAAAGTTGCAAATTTTTAAAGTCCTGCTGAAGCTTGGTTGCTACTTCAGAGGGGGATGGGCCTGAGGTATACAGTACTGTATAATCTGCATACATGTGAATGGAAGTATGTGGGCAGGCCAAAGACAGATCATTCAGGAAGACGAGGAACAGCATTGGGCCAAGGACGGAGCCTTGGGGAACTCCTGTAGTGACGGGGGGGGTGGAAGAGCCAATTCAGACCGATTGAGACCTGCCTGCCAGGTATGAATTGAACCAACTGGTGGCAGAATCTGATAGGCCAGCAAGGGAGAGCTTGGACAGTAGCAGGGTGTGAGAGACCATGTCGAAGGCCTTAGCAAGGTCGATGAAAATGGCTGAAGTGATTTCCCGTTACCCATTCCCATGAGGATGAAGTCGGTGAGTCTTAGGAGAGAGGTGATGGTGGAGTGCGATTTCCTTAAACCAGCCTGGTACGGAGTGAAGAAGGAGGTGGAGTCGAGAAAAGTGGAGAGCTGAGAGAGAACAAGGCACTCCTGGATTTTGGCTAGAATGGGGAGAAGTGAGATAGGGCAGTAGTTGCCCGGGGAGGAGGGGTCTCCGCCTTTATGGAGGGGGACAACTGTAGCATGTTTCCAAGAAGATGGGAGTGAACCATGCATGAAGGAGAGGTTAAAGAGAGCGGCCAATGGGCTGGCAATGGCTAGGGCAGATACGAGGAGCATTTTGGAGTCAAGACCCGAGGGGCTACGGCCAGTGGTGTTGAGGGGTTGAGGAACCCTAGGCTTTTAATACCTCTGATGGTGTAAACTAGTGAAAGGAGAAATTTGAGGATGGGGTGTGGTTGGGGTCAAATGGATGGCTGCAAGCGGTGGAGCAGAAGAGAGAAACAAGAGACTGATGCACAGCTTGTGAAAAAGGAGTTTAACTCAGTGGCCACTCATGTCTCGTGCAGTGACAAAGTTGCTCTGCTACGTTGAGGGCTGGTGTAGGGGATTGAACCAGTGGGGAGAAGAGAGAGAGATTTAATTGACTTCCAAAACTTTGTTGGGTATTTGAAGTTGAAGGATGCCTTAAAGTAGTTTGCTTTGGTCAGACAGATAAGCCTCATGCAGGCATTCTGCAGTGAGCGGTAGTGTTGTAGAGCCGCTTGGGAACCTGATGCCTTATAGGTTTGCCAGGCTCAGTCCCTGAATTGAAGTCGATCAATGAGATCGGCGGTCACCCGGGGCAAGTGGGCACCCTTACCTGGACCTTCTGAGTGGCGATGGTAATCCCAGTAGATAGCTTATGAATCTAGCCAAGAAAATTCAAGGGCATCATCGATGTTGGGCACGGGATGAAGGACCAATCAACGTTATGCAAGTCAGTTAGGAGCACTGTCAGATCCAGGGATTTATAAGACCTGGTGAGTAGAGTGTGGGGGGGGGGTGGAGCCTTAGGTCTGAAAATTTTCTGCACCATATAAATCATGTGGTGATCACTGAGAGGGTCCGGTAGAAGACCAGCGATGAGTATACAATGGCAGTGTGAGGTCAGGGCCCAGTCCAATAGCGTATGGTTATCAGATTTGTGGTTCAGGTGAGTGGGTTCTGTTATTTGCTGGGATAGGTTCAAGGCATTCACTTGGCTACGTATTTTGGAGCTAGTACTGGAGAGTCAGTTCAGGTTGAAATCACCAAGTATGTGCAGCTCTCCACCAGCCATGAGGGATTTTAGAGTGCACAAGTGGTTCAGGACGTCGGACAGCAGGGTATCCGGGGAGCAGTAGGACCCTGCTACATGAAGGAGAATTGTGTAAGGGAGTGAGATTTTAATGAACAGGGAGTCTATAGCCTGCGTGGGCACAGAATGCCAGATTGGGATAAACTGTAGCCTGGAGGAGATGAACATGGCAGTGCCCCCACCCCTTTTATTTCCCAGACGGTCCTCCCGGATAAGGAAGTAGCCAGGGATTGAGAATTCTGCATCCAGATTATGGGGCTTCAGCCAGGTTTCAGTAATCATTAGGATATCAGGGCACAGAGAAAGGATGTTAGGTTGAAGTGCCGTGAGTTTGTTAAGGATGCTGCATATATTTAGATGTGCTATTTTGAGACCCTTTTGTAAGTGAAGCGTACATAGAAACATAGATTTTGATGGCAGATAAGGACCGCTTGGCCCACCCAGTCTGCCCATTTCCCTACCTAATGGATAAACTGCAGATCCTAGTTAACCAGCAGCCTACTTCTTCCTACCCCCCCCCCCTAGAATTGCCTTATGACTGTCCCATGCATGCTTGAATTCCACCACTGTTTTTGACTCCACAACCTCCTCCGGAAGGCCGTTCCATGCATCCACAACCCTCTCTGTCAAAAAATACTTCCTTAAATTACCTCTGAGCTGCCCCCCTCTAGCTTCAAATTGTGCCCTCTTGTTCTTGCACACCTCTTTTTTTGAAAGATGCTACCCTCTTGGACTTTGTTGATTCCCTTGAGGTACTTGAAAGTTTCTATCATGTCCCCCCTCTCCCTCCTTTCCTCGAGGCTATACATATTAAGCTCCTTAAGTCTCTCTTATATGTCTTCCGGTGCAGACCCTGCACCACTTTAGTTGCCCTCCTCTGGACAGCTTCCATCCTGTCTATGTCTTTATGGAGATTGGTCTCCAGAACTGCACGTAGTACTCCAAATGGGGTCTCACCAGCTGTCTGTACAGTGGATGATAATCTTCCTGTTTTCTACTGGTGATGCCTCTCCCTATGCATCCCAGTATTCCCCAGCCCTCCTTGCTGCCCTCTCTCACATTGTTTTCTCCACCTTTAGGTCATATGATATGACTACCCCAGGTCCTTTCCTATTTTTGTTGTTAAGTATCTCACCCCCATTGTGTGTACTTCCCCTGGGTTTTGTTTCCAGGTGCATTACCTTGCACTTCTTAGCATTGGACTTAGCTGCCATACATTTGACCATTCCTCTAACCTTGCCAAATCCCTTCATCCTTTCCACCCCAATCGCGGTATCAACTCTGTTGCAGATCTTTGTGTCATCTACAAAGAGACATACTTTTCCTTCCAGTCCTCTGCAATGTCATCTATAAAGACGCTAAAGAGGACCGGTCCTAATACTGAACTCATGTATCCACTACGTAAGCCCCTTTCTTCAGAGTGGACTCCATTTACTATTACTTTCTGTGTCCTATTCTCCAGCCAATTCTTACCCAGGCTGTCATCTTAGGGACCCACTCCCAGGCTGGCTAACTTGTATATTAATCTTTGTGTGGGACTGTGTCAATGCCTTGCTGTCTAGGCAGGCCATGTCCACAGCCCCTCCCTGATCTACTACTTTTGTCACTCCAGTCAGAGAAATCAATTAAATTTGTCTGACATGACCTTCCGCTGCTGTGAATCCATGCTGCCTTGGGTCCCACGCCCCACTGGGCTCCCCTGTACTCCACCATCCTTTCCTTCAGAAGTGATTCCCATCATTTTCCCTACCACTGAGGGGTCAAACTGACAGGTCTGTAGTTTCCTGCCTCTGTCTTGGTCCCACTTTTGTGATGGGGAATCACATTCCCCCCTCCTCCAGTCCTCAGGTACCACACCATCCTCCCATGATTTATTAAAAAGGGTAGTCAGTGGTGTTACTAGTTCTTCCCTTAGTTCTTTTAGAATTCTGAGGTGAATCCCATCAGGCCCCATTGCTTTATCCACCTTCAGTTTTAAGAGTTCTTTCAGAACCCTTTCTTCTGTGAAAGGACTAAAATCAACCTCCTATCCAGAGTGCTTCTATTGACTGGATTAGATATTTCCCCCTGCTTTTCCATTGTGAATACTGAGCAGAAGTATTCGTTCAGTAACCCTGCTTTTTCACTGTCGCTTTCTGCCCAACCACCTTCCTCTTTGTTCAGCCTCAGTATCCCTGCCTTAGTCTTTCTTTTCTCCCTAATGTACCTATAAAAGGTTTTATCCCCCTTCTTAACTGAGTTGGCTATCTTTACCTCAGTTTGGGCCTTTGCTATTCTGATTGTCTTACTTGCTTCCTTCTGTTTTAACTGGTACAGTTTTCTGTCCTGCTCCTTCTGTGTTTCCTTATACTTTCTGAATGCTATCTTTTTCTCCCTTACCTTCCCCGCCACTTCTTTTGAGAATCATAGTGTTTTTTTCTTTCTTTTGATTTGTTTATTTGCTTCACACAAAGGCTTGTTGCTCTGTGATAGCTGTTTTGATGTTTCCCCTTTGTTGCTCCACCCCACCTTCTTGCCTGTCTGCTAGTGCTTTTCTGAGGCACTCTCCCATTTTGACAAAATCAGCCCTCCTGAAGTCCAGTACCTTCACTTTTGTGTGGCTTGACTCTACAGCTAAGTTTATAGTGAACCACACTGTTTGTGGTTGCTTGTTCCCAAATAGCTACCCATTTCAAGATCAGAGATCCTCTCTCCATCCCCATTTGAGAGTTCCAGGTCTAAGATTGCTCTCTCTCTCCCGAGTGGGTTCCAAAACTAGCTGTCTGAGGCATGCCCCCTGTAGGGCATCGAGAATGGTCCTGCTCTTGGATGTGGCTGCAGCAAAGGTGCTCCAGTCAACATCTGGCATATTCAAGTCCCCCATCAGCAATATCTCCCCTTTCTCTGCCATCCCAAGGATGCCTTCTATCATTTTCTTGTCCATTTCCTCCCCCTGAGATGGGGGTCTGTATACAACCCCTGTGAGGATTGTGGAGCCATTTTCAGTCTCCAGGGTGACCCACAGTGCCTCCTCTCCTTCCTGTTTACCCTTTAGCTCTGTTGCTTTGATCCCTTCCCTTACATAGAGAGCTACTTCTCCTCCTCTTCTTCCTCCCTGTCCCTCCTGTAGATTGTGTACTCTGGTATGTTGACATCCCAGTCATGGTTCTCTATTGTACCATGTTTCTGTGACTGCCACAATATCCAGGCATCCTCTTCCATCAAAGCCACCATTTCAGGGAGCTTTTTTACCTAGACTACGGTATTGGTACTATTACCTTCCATTTATGGCTTTTATTTCTTTTTGCCCCATCCCTGTCCCTACTGCCTTGTCTTTTCTCTCCATTTACCCCTGCCCTTCTCCCTATTGACTCCTCTATCTTGGTGTTTACCTTACTAATTACCCTGATTTTGGGGCTAGGATTTCCCTTCTCCTCTTCACTGCCTCCCCCTTGGCTAGTTTAAATGCTTGCCATTGAAGCATTTAAACCTATCACCTAGGATCCTGGTTCCTCTCCAGGATAGATGCAGACCATCACACCTGTATAGGTCTGCATCCCTCCAGGTGGAGCCCCAGTCCCCAGTGAAACCAAATCCCTGAGCTCTGCACCAGCTTTTCAACCAGTCATTGAATCCCATGATGCAGAGTTCCCTAGCCTCATCCATGCCATAGACAGGTAGCACTTCTGAGAAAGTTACAGTGTGTGCTACTTGTCTAAGGCCCCTCCCCAACTCCACAAACTCCTGTTGCACTGCTCTGATCCCATTCTCAGCCAGGTAATTCTTCCCTAGGTGGATAATGACATCCAGCTCTCTCCCCCTTGCCGCTGCTCCCACAATCCTGAGGATTCATTTCCTGTCCCTCCAAGCCTTGGCGCTGGGCAGGCACCTTATCTCCCTTTCCCCTCTCTCCCCCAGTTCTACCCCCCAACAATTGAGTCCCCCAGCAGGAGATGTTTCCTTCCCCTGTGGGGTCCTGGGTCACCCTCCTGTGGGTCTTCATTGTGGAGGTTCCCAGCATCCTCCTTGGTCTCCACTGCAGGTGCCTCCATAGAGGAACCATGCTTCACCAGAGTGGCAAATGAATTGTGGAGAGGCACAACTGGAGGGATGCACCTCTGTTCCACCACCCTCACTCTCCCTGAGCCCACTGTGGTCCAACCACTCCTCTTTCTTGGCAACCTCTGAGGTAATGGTGGTGGTCTGGGTGGTCCCTGGGTGGGGGAGCAGGTTTCCCAAATCCTTGCCAGGTCAGCATGGAGATGAACAACCTCCTCCCTCAGACCAGAGAGGTGTCTGCAAATAGGGCAGCAACGCAGTCTCCAGAATGTCTCCCAGAAGACTGCTGCTCCACAGCCAGTGCATTGCACCACTCCCCACATGTCTGTGTCCCTTCCAGTTACAGATGCTTTTTTGTTCTTGTTTTGTGTGTGCAAGCTGTAGTGTCTCTACCTATTCAGTGTGCTGTGCCTTTAAGGATATGAACAGGTGTATGTTGTTAGCAGTTTTGGGAAGTGATGTCAAGCCGCTGCTATAAAAGTAAGTTATCGCTTGGTGAGAGTGGGGTGAGGGAAGGGTGGGTGGGAGTAAACCTATGCTGTCTAGAAACAATCACCTACAACTCTTATCCTCCACCCCGGGGAGTGCCTTACTTCCTTTCAGACACCTATTTCACAAAGGCTAAGTAACAGGTCTACTCTCAACTGACTGCAAATATCTCCCAGCTACAGTTCCTCCCTGGCAAATTAAAGTTAAAACTTAAAACTAAGAAAAGTCCACCCCAAAAACAGAATCAATACTAGTTATTTACACAGATTCAAAAAGTAATAATTCAGTTCAGTGTAGTCTAGAAAATAACCTCCTTGATTCAAGGAAGCTGTGGCTGCTTTCTCACTCTCCCTGTCTCAGGCTGAGCAGCTCAGTCTCAGCAGAGGGAACTCACATACTCACAAAGGGACATTTAAAAGGGATGTCCTTAGAAAGAGTGGTGGACAACTGGAGCAAGCTGCCAGATTAAGTGGTTCATGTCAGTTATCAGTGTCAGTGACTCAGCAGGTTGCACACTCGTCTCTGAGGCTGGAAGATCAGAAGGCTGTGGGTTCTATCCCCATGCCAGGCACTTGGGTTAAATCCCAATACTGACACTGTACTGCAGCATGAGTGGGGTGCTGCACTCCTGAGGTATGGTCTTTCAGATGAAATGTTGAACTGATGTCCCATCTGCCTGTTCTGGTGGTAGTTCAGGTGGATGTTAAAGATCCCATGGTACTTCTCGAAAGGAGTAGGAGAATTTTTTATTAAAACTTGAAAGTAAAATATATACATAATATTGTTACTTCACACAAAATCTTAATGCAAAAATAAAGGTAAACATAAACAAGTATTTCATCACACATTCAATACAAAATTTCATTTTTATAGTCCCAAAACTTAGTAATAAATGCTGACCCCCCCACTAAAAGAGTAGGGGAATGTGTTATTGCAACTTCAATAAACAAATGGTTTCAAGCGGTGTTAAGTCACACAAATCATAAAAGCATAACAATGGAAAGATAACTCAAATAAGTAATGCAGTCATGCATATACTGATATGCCAGCAAATAACTATCCATAGCCTAACAAAAGAAAATCTGAAACTAATATTGAACCCCCCCACCCCAATGAAAGAATAAGGGGAAGATTTTATTCAAAGTTCAAAAGAAATTATACAGGAATGTATTTCAGCATACAAAATCTTAAGAAAAATCAAGGAAAAACCATAAGTAAACTTATCAGTGTACTAAAACGTCACACATAAATAAATCATATAACTGACACCCCCCCCCAATAAATTTAGTAGGGGATCGTGCATTGTAACCTCAAAAAAAAACTACAAAAGTATTTAGCTTCATAAAAAAATAATTGAGAAAGAAAACAAGAAGAAATTAATATGACATCATATAGGAGCTGCAACATAAGTGATCTGCATCAATCTCAAAACCCTTTTCTCTGCCCCACTAAAAGGGAAAATCGTATCTAACACAAAACTAGAAATCAGGCAGATAAGTATTTCTAACATACTAAGCATATCAATAAAAAAAGGAAAAATGAGAAAAAAAACATACATAAATAGTACAACAGACATTAAACAGTAAGCAGATTGAGCAATATTACAATGCAATACCTGAAGTTCATATAAGATAAAGGGGTTCAAAAATTCCAAAAAATTAAAACATTCCGGATACCTGTAATGAAAATATGATTTATTCCAACAACAAACCCAGATGCTTAGCCCGTATCTAACCAAGATAGGAGTTTCCATTTTTTTCCATACTCGTGGGAAGGAAGTTTCTCTTGGTCGTTTTTTCTAATATTTAAAACCGCAGTTTTAACTCTCCAGAATAAATGATCCAGAGAAACAAAAATTTGCTGTAGGGACAATTTACACCACGCCTGCCAAATATGGTATTTGATACATCCCAAAATGTCATGAAGAACACCCATATCATAGTTTCTCCCTGAAGGTGGGATAATGCCTAAAAATAAAATATCCAGTTTTAAATTAATAAAGGGAGAAGTGGCCCAATGAATCAAAAGAGTCGACCAAAACTGTTGAGCATATGGACAGAAAAAAAACAAATGCTCCATTGTCTCCACAAGTGCATGACACATATTTAGGTGAGGGCACACACGTTCCTTCACCCTTTTATGTTTAAGGTTTCTCTTGACGTCGAGCTTGCCATGAACACTTAACCAAGTGACATCCCACATATACTGAGGCATTGTAGAATGAAGTAGCATGGCCTTCATATCATACCTATCCTGTTGTGGGTGGGTTGCAAATTCAGGGGTTTGAAAAAAATAAAGTTGAATAGCTGTATAAAAATCTTTTTGTTTGGTGTGTAAAATTGTCAATTTTGTCACTCGCCATAGTTTTAATTTACCAAAAAGTGAAAAAAAATAAAGAGGGAGTGTTTGAATATGTTTTTGCTTTGCAATAGGTGTGTCTAGTCCCTAATCCTCCAACCAGGGGGAGAGAACATCAACAACCCAAGCAGACCAAAGATGAGGGGAATTACACAATAAAGGTTGAATATTAACATATAAAAATATGGAAAAAAAAGAAAACTACAGGACTCACCATATGTAAACCTCCTTGTTCTTTAGGTAAATACAAAACACCCCTTTTGATTGGATTCAGTCTACTGTCCCACACACCCTGAAAGAAGAAGCTGAGCAGAGAGGTCTCCAGATTTTTAGGCTGGGAATATATGGCAACCAAATGTAAAAAGAAACCCAATAAAAACATTTTAATCATAAACACTCATTTCAGTTTCAACATATTCCACCTATTCCAGAGCTGTACTTTAGTCCTGGCATCTGTAATAAGTTTTTTCCAATTAAAATGTTCAACATATTCCATGCCAAAATAAATTCTCAAAATTGTAACTTCAGAAGTCACAACCGGAATGCCCATGACTGTACTATAGTGAGAGGCACCCCCACCTAAAATCAGACACTTACTTTTTTGCTGATTTATTATTGCACCTGTTCCTTCCATAAAAGCCATAGTCACTGCTTCTGCTGCCATGCTAGAGGGAATATCTGGCAAAAAAAGGCAAAGATCATCAGCATATGCCACAGTGCAAACCTCAGGAACCGTAATGTTAAAGGAAAGCCCTCTAATGTTCTCAGTTGCATTGAGCCACACTAAAAGGGTATCTAAAGCTATAATGTACAATAACGGGCTGAGAGGACAGCCTTGACGTACACCTCTGGTGTGTCGCCGAAATTTAGCAATCCAGCCGTTTACATAGGGAGCTACCTCAGCTTGATCATAAATCCTCCTTATCCAAGACAAAAAGGAGTCTGGAAAGCCAAAACAACATAAACATTTCTATAAATAGAGGTGAGACACTCAGTCAAAGGCTTTTAATTGATTGAGGCTGAGCAAAAAAAAAAAACATGACTTCACCTACTTTACTTCTATCAAAAACTTCTCTAATTAATATTAGTGTATCCGTAATTGTCCTGCCAGGCACAGAAGAAACTTGGGAAGCATGGATAATAGAGCTTAAAACCGACAAGATTCGGATACTTAATAATTTAGTCAATATTTTACTGTCAGAGTTTAGCAAAGTAATTGGCATCCATTTCTTTAAATCTTCTCTATCTCCTGTCTTATAAAGAAAAATTACCAGCCCCTGGTTAAAACTATGGGGAGAAATTCTATGTTCCAAACTTAAATTATAAATTTGAAGGAGTTCTGGTCCTAATATTTCAAAAATGGTAGAATAAATTTCATATGGAAGGCCATTATTTCCCGGTGACTTCCTTTTATGCAAAGCCTTGACAACCATTTCCAATTCTAGCAAGGTAAGAGGCTGGGCAAGAGCAGGAAGAAAACATGCCGGTATTGTAGGTAAGGTACACGAGGATAGCCAAGTGTCCACCTTATCCGCTGATAGCGTGTGGTCTGCTTTAAACAATTGTACCAAATATTTGTCTAATTATAACAAAATGCCTGTCTGTGATGTCACCTCTTCCCCAGATGATGTAATAAGCTTCCTCATTTCTTTTTGCTTTCTGCATTGTGCACAACTTTCAAAGGGATTAATTAATTCCTGTTCACCCCGAGTACCAAAGCGCTGCTCAATTTCCAGCACCTGTCATCTCTCATAATGAACCCGAGTCAATTATTGTTTGAGATCATGTAGTGCAACAGGGTCAACATACTCTGCATTATTTAATTTGGAACATGCCTGTTGTAGTTCGAATCTAAGATTCTGATATGAAGTTCTTTTATGTTTCCCCAATAATCTACCAATATCCTGAAAATACTGCTTAATATCCAATTTTGTTTGCTCCCACCACAGTTGGACTGAGTTGTACAAAAAGAACACCGACTTCCTTACTTTAAGAAGGAAAATAAAACCTGTTTTTACTGTTGGAATAGCCAATAAAGAGATATTTAATTTCCAATATCCAATACCTTTTGAGATGGCAGGATAATCTGAAAATGTGACCTGTAGGAGCACATGAGCCAAAGTTGCTACCAGTATTACCTTTTGGGGTCTATACTGTAGGTTAGGGAAAACAAACCAATAATCAATTCTAGAATGGCGTGTCCCAGAAAAATAAATATATATCCCTTTTGCACCTGCAGTATCAAAAACATCCCTCAATCCTGTCAGTCGAATCATTTCATTTAAAAAATTCGAATCACAGTAAATTTTAGTACCATGAGCCCCTCTATCCTGATGAGTTCTGGTAATATTAAAGTCACCCCAAATAAAACATTACATCTAGTGAAGAGGTAAGGTTGTATCTTAGTTAACAAGTCTATCCTATCAGATTTCAATTGGGGATTATATACATTAATCAAATGAAAATCAGAGGCATGAATTGAGATAGTTACCAACAGGCATCTCTTTGCCTCTATTGCTATTACATCCTTGACCTGAATGTCGGGGTTACAAAAACAGATGCCCACCCCAGAACATACTAATAACAGGGACCATGAAGCCATGCTGCTGAAGCAGCTTCAAAACCTTCCACAGTACAGAGTCAGATATCTTGGAGAAAAACCAGATCAATGTCTCGATCTGAGAAAAAATCTAAAGTAGCCAACCTTTGTTTTATAGAGTGAATACTGTTCACATTAAGGGTAGCTACAGTAAGATCATAACCAAGACCCAGTAATGTTGTTGGAACAATCAGATAACGGGAAGTTTCTTACAAGCACTCTTTCTAAGACCAGATCTAGAACACACCGTTTTTTTCCCTTTCTTTACAGATGTTTGTGTGTTGCGTGAAGCACTCACTTGTTCTCTTTCAGAAACCTGTTCTATCACAGAAGAGGACCGAGAAGCAGCATCGGAATCCCCTTCTTCCATACTGTCTTCCACAGGCAGGCCCTCAAATTTGTTACTAATTGGCATGCTGGGGCAGTAGGTAGAGTTACCTCAACATGGGTGCTTGGAACCTCAGGAGGACAACAAGCAGAAACTACATGGAGGTCTGGAGGGAGTGGAGGGGCCATTACACCATCAGAAGGTGTAACCAGTTGAGGTGGAGTTGGTTCTGTGACAGGAACAACCATATCCGTGCTTCTAGTGGAGGCACAATAGTTTGATCTAGAGTGGATACCTGGATAGGAAAAATGGCATTGACCTCAGGATGCTCTGCAGAAGCAGGCAGAGTGGGCCTACCAGGCCTCGGGGTCTAGGATCCAAACAAGTTCTACCAGAATGAGCTGTGTTAATATAAAAATCCTGCACAGCGAAGTCAGCATCATTGGTGTTGTGTGATGCCAGGGGACATTCAATAAAAGTATGGCCAAGCTTATCACAAAAATTACAGAGGGGATTATTAACACATTCTGAGCCCTTGTGGCCCATGTCACCACATCTAAAGCAAACCACCTTATCACAAGATGTACTAATGTGTCAGGGGGACCCACATTTATAACAATGTTGAGTCTGGCCAGAATAAAAAATAAAACCTTTATCCCATCCAATGAAAAAACAATTAGGTAAATGCTGGAAATCATTGTCTACCTGAAATAATTTAACCTTCAGTCTCCAGCTCCCATTGCAGAACCCCTCAGAGTCTAAAATGGCCTCTGGGGAGCCTTGTACATCATGTCTTTTTTCCAGCCATCATAAAATATCTGTCACATTTACCCCCTCATTTCTAAACAGTATAGTAATGACACTAAATGACTGCATCTTCAGTGGAATGACTTGAAATGGGGCCCAAAGCGGATTCGTTTTTAACAAAGCATGCTTAGTCCAGAAACGTTCCAAAATACCCTGAGTTCGAAAACTAACATCGAAGGTATGCTCCCCCGGTGCATGTATCAGAGCATAAACCTCTGAAGGAGAAAATCCTAGAGATTGTTTTAATAACACACGGCCCACAGAAAACCTATCTGGAAGTTCTGGCATCCCACCGAGGTATCTCAGGTGGATGGCATTTCATCTCTTAGCTTGCTCCAATGGTTTATGGAAAGTTCAGCAAATGTTTTTTTTCCTTGGTAGGAGCCTGGAGGGGCCTCTGAACCAGTGTGCCTGGATGAATTATTTTCTGAAAAGTTCTCAGACTGTCTAGGGACCGCATTCTGCTTAGTAATGTCAGTGACCATAGCCAAGTTCAAATCAGAAGAAGAAAAATCAGAAAAAGTACCTGGTAGAGTAGTGTTATGCTTCCCATCTAGAAGTTGTTGTGACAAGAAAGTAGAGGGCTCTAGGAGTACCTCAGAGACAGCTGGTCCTGTAGCTTGAGAGGCCCATGGTGACAAACTCTGGCTATCCTGAAATTCAGGATCAACAACCCAAGTGCCATCAGGTGTCTTCATCCAGCCAACGTTCGATAGTGCATCTTCTGCTGACCAACCTGGATCTCCCAGTGAGTGATTCAGAACTCGCACCATATTGGGTGCTGCTGCGATAGATATTTTAGCAGTATCAGGGGTTGGTTCCAAAAGAAATATTTTAGCCAAGGAGGATTCCGGAGAAGGAGATGCATCCCCCAGGCATTTCTTTTTCTTGTCGTCTTGCAATTTTGCCAAAGCTTCAGCATATGCTAAATTTGCAAGCCGAATACATTCTTGCAACTCCTGTTGCAACACAAATTCTGGGTCCACATACGTTGAACTAGTAGAAGTCATTTGAGTAGCTTGCGGTTCTCCTCTTACAGCATTAGACACGCTTTCAGGAGAAACCTTCACACGTCCACATGCTGGCCGATCCAGCGCAACACTGAGCTTCTCCAAGGTCCTGTGAGACAGCGCCCCCTACGAAAGAGTAAGAGACATTCTTATTAAAAACAAAAACTAAATACAAAAACATAAGTGAAACAGAAAGAGGACAGCCATATCAGCCCATAAAAGAAAATCAGACAGGCAAAAAAAATGAAGCATTGAAATCATGCTATGAAAACCAAAAAAAAAAATTGAAAACATACCAAAAAAAAAGAACAAACAAACAATAAACTCATAGGTCTTCTTCAGATAAATGAAAAGGAAAAAAATATATACAAACCACATATTCAGTAGCATATATCGAGGGAAAGAGAAAAAAAAGAATTACAGTAGTCCTCAAAGAATATCGCCCCAAATACACAAAAATAAAATCAACTGGGGTATACCAGGCAAGTTCTGCTTTAATAATAGGAGCATCGGAGTCAGTAATCCAAGGTAGACCTCTCCATTTAGTCAACCAAAGATTAGCCTGCAAAGATTGATGTTCAGTGGCACAAATCAACCACAGATCTTTGGTAATTTTCCCCAAAAGTTCAAGATGTGAGGTCTGCTTTTGTTGCAAAGTGAATAAACATTGAACTGTCCATTTTTTCCATTTACAAACAGTAAATGTAACTTCTAAGGTTTCCCCATCCCAAGCATGCCATGATCCGGATACCTCACCATACAGCAAATTATCGAGAGAAAAAGAAGCAAAAATAGGAGCCTGCCATGTGGTGGCCAGAAAATCCCAAAATCCGACAATAAAAGAACAGTGAAAAAAAAACATCGATCTTTGCAGGCTAATCTTTGGCAACATGGTAGCTCGAACAGCATCAAAAGCTAGAAGGGCAAATTTCTTCTCAGTATAATCAGCAACCACTGTCAGAAGTTCAGACTGAGTCTGTACCGGCTGACCCAGAGCATTATATAAAGAGGACATTTCTTTATGACCAATACGGGAATTATAGGTTTCAAAGGGGCAGACCAAATCAAGAGAACCCTTTGTACCAAATTGTTGTTGATGTTGAATAGATTGAGCCTTATCCAAATGAAACTGTTGCATCTGGGACTTAAAATATTGAATTTGAGAAGTGTAGTTAAATTTAGTCATGATGGACAGTGTAAACAAACTCTGCAGGCGGGTTCGAAAAGCTAAGTAATTCTTATATTTGATCAGACAAACAGTCCTACTATACTGCTGTAAAAAATAAACCAGATCCCGCTTAGTGTCCAGCCACCACTGCATTGCATTCTCATTCAAGATAAAGACCAATTTTCTGGCCACCACAAAATCAGTCAAAAGCATGGTAAAATCCACATCCACTAAAACAGAAGTATTCATCTTCCAAGTTCCAGGTCCCCACAGAACAGAACTAACATTACCAAGAGTAATAGGCACTATCCTATGATCAGAAAACTCAGCCAACTGTACAACAGCACTCTGAACAGATAACAGAGAGGAGATGAAAAAAAAATCAATTCTAGTAGCCAGATTACTGGTTCCTCTGTATCCGTAGAATGATCCAACATAGAAGACCGCAGAGAGGAGGAATCAGAATTCTCTAAGGAATCCTCAGGAGACTGTAGGAGGTCATACATATTCGAAAGAGGGCATGCCCCAGGGGTCATCTGAGAGTCCAACAGCTTTCTGCTGCCAGTCACTATAGGAATAGCAGGGACTGAACCCAGTTGTTGAGGGGGAAGGGGTGGTCCCATCATCCCCAAGTCCAGTATTTCTGTAAACAGGGGATCTCGAATTGATGGTAAAACAGCAGTGGAATCCAGCAGACCACCAGGGGTCTGTGCTGTAGAAAGGTCATCTACAAGACCCTCACAGCCGGCCACCGATAGTGTAGTAGGCACGATAGGAGGAAAGGGTAAGGGAGCACTAAAAACAGTAGGATGTGGGATCAGAGGCACAACTATCAGGATCTGTGCCACAGGAGCATTGGGGGTAGCAACGTCATCCCCTCCTGGAGCAACCAGGCCACTATCTCTTTCCCCTTCCCCACATTCTTTTTTAGCAAAGATTCTCTTTTTCTGTGCCAAAGTAATGTAGAGCCTTTGTTCAGAGCCATCAGTAAGATCGAGAATATTATGCGCAGCTCATTTACAGGACTGGAAGTTATGGCCAAGTGTATCACATAAGTTACATTGCTCTTGTTCAACACAATGGAAACTAGGATGCCCCAAGTCCCCATAAACCATGCACTTAATCTGGTCACAGGCGCTACTTAAATGAGCCACTGATCCACAGTGATAACACGCTTTGGGCTGCCCAGAATAAAAAAGGACCCCTCTATCCCTACCCAAAAAAGAAACTGTTGGGGAGATGGACTATACCCGAGTCCATAATTTTAAACATGACATGCACCCTCCAACCCCCAGTCCACAATTGTTCAGAGTCAAAGATGGTTTCAGATTCTGAGAGGACAGTGCATCTTGCCTTGAGCCAATGAGTTAAGTCATTCATGCTAACCCCCTCACTGCGAAACAAGACAGTGATCGTTTTCTGGGTGGGTCTGGATATAGGTAACACAGAGAAGGGGTCCATAATGGGGATTTCTGTACCTTATGATACTTTAACCAGAAGTGCTCCAAACCTTGCTGTGTTTTGAAACTTACATCGAACGTCAATTCCCCCGAGCCAGGCAACAAAGCACTTATCTCGTTTGCAAAAAATTTTTAAGATTCTTTCAATAAAGTTCTGGTGACATAAATTCTGTCAGAGGCTTCTGCCAGACCACCAAGATACTGGAGCCCTAACAGCATTATGCTGCTTAGCAGGTTGCATAGGGCCTCAGGGCTGAAGTCCCTTAGTGTTACTGAGAGACCGAGAGGTGACTGCCAAATAAGTCAGTTTGTGGACCGGTGCTGAAGACTCAGTAGTAGGAGGGGGCCCGGCGTCCAAGAAAATCTGTACCAGGGCATTAGGTGGTCCAGGAAAAACTAATACCAGATTTTGAGTAAAGGAGTAAGTCTTCTGGGAGGTCCAGAGGTGAGGGAGCATCCCCCTATATGGGAGTCACAGTCTGCACAGACTCCATAGCCCCAGGGATCTGAATAGGTGAAGCCCCCGAGACCCACTGACCATTCAAGGAACCTCGTTCCCAACCTGCTGCAAGTAAAGTCTGTTCAATAGACCAGGCATTACCAGGTCCCAATTCTAAAGTCACCGCCTCATCCCAAGAGAGACCAGGAGTAGAAGTCGTGGGAGGTGACGTCTCCTTCCCGATGTCATACACCATAGAAACATCAGAAGTAGAGGGAACAGGCATGGGCATTGCAGGGTGTCGTAGGCTGGGCTGTACACCCATAGGTGCCATTCCAGACTGTATCCCCACAGAAACTGCAATAGTGTCATGCAAACCACCAGTGTCCCTAACCTGTCACTCCAAGCCTATGTTTGGGGGAGCCGTATCATGCAGGTCCTGAGGTATATGCAGTGGCAGTTTTGAAACCTCCATCTTATTGTCCTCCAGAGGCAGAGACGTGGTCTATAAAGAAGAATCCAAAGGAGCCATTTGAGCCAGAAGGGATCATCGAGCCACCAGATGCCGTCTTCATGGCAAAGTAAATCCCGCATCATAGGGTGCAAAGCTGCCGTAGCCAGTTCTCTTTGTCCAGGTAAGAGATTCAATGTAGTCGGGTGCACAAGGCTAGCCTCCTGGCCCTCTGTTGTGCTACCATTTGCCGGTAGACTCTGGGATAAACCACAAGGCATCGTCGAAGGTTCCACACACTGCAATCCAGTAGAATCAACCACAGCTCCCATCTCTAGAACCTCCATACTCTGCTCCACACTCTGCTCCTGCATAGTGGTCGCCATCTTGATCTAGGAACCAGTTAGGTTCCCCTATCTGTGAGTAGGGGAAGTTTATTGAGCAAAATAAACATAATATCACAGAAAATCTGAATTTCCATCAAGAGAATTACTCATATAAATTATTATGACATCAAGTAGTTACAGAAAAGAAAATTGTGTGATAACAAAATTAATATAAACAACAATTATTAACATTTAAAAGGGGAAATGTTTCCAAAATTGAACAACTTTATCCTGAGAAAACTTACAAGTATCTTTTTCTTTAACCTGTAGCATCCCTGTCTCTATTTGTGAATTTACAGTAGAATATAAAACTTGTTGCTGCTGTAGAACATATTGACGCCTAGCTTGCCATAAAAAATATTGAATATATGCAAAAAAAAAATTTAAAGTACTTTTATGATACTATTTCCATACCCCCATATAATCCCCCCAAATTAAGGTATTATATGTAGGTAATGTCAGGAAAGGCATACTCCATTTAATTGCTGCCTCACTCCAAAATAACTTACTGTCAGTACATTCAAGATAAAAGTGTGACTGACTTTCTTCAATATTATGACACAAAAGCTTAGGGCAGTATCTATCTATCTGCCTGTGGTTTATATTTAAGATTTTCCCGGAATCCTAATCTCCCTTGGGCAGAAATCCATACAACATCCCAAATCTTTTTTTTTTTAAATTTGACATACTTTATTAAGTATAACCCAACACAAGATCATACAAAAATAAGATACATTAATATTCACACATACTGCATAAAAGGCTGTAAGCAGATTGATAACAGGGAGAGATGAACTTTCGGAGAAAATAATAGCAACACTACCATAAAAAACAAAATCAAAAAACTACCCTTCCGCCCACCCCAGGGTGCACTTTCCTATAGCTTATCACAACAAGACTAAAAGAGGACCAAAATGATAACAGTTAAAATAAAATTTAGAAGGAGGAGAGGCTCGTGAACTTACCAAGACATCCTATCAAGACAAATAGAGGGCATATAATTTCCCCCATTTTTTACTAAAAGATGAAAGACGATGGCGTACACTCGCAATTAAATATTTGACACGGAGAGTGAATGAAATTTCATGCAACCATTCCGTTTAAGAAATGGTGACTTGATCCATCCAGTGTCTATGCACTAGCTTTTTGACCGCCATTGAGATTAGAGCCATATGAAATCTTCTCTCCTTCACAAGAATTCCGGAATAATCTCCCAGAACACATATGATAGGGGAGAAGAGGCCCTGCAGTCCCAGCAGTGGGTCTAGAGCAGATGCAATTTGTTTCCACAAAGGAGATATTTTTTCACACGACCACAATATATGAAGGAGCGAACCTTCCTCCTTGTTACACCTAGAGCACGTGCTGGAGGGAAGCCTCTTCATTTGAGCCAATTTGATAGGAGTATAATACATGTTGTTTAAAATACAGTATTGCATAAGCCTGTATCAGTCTTGGGTGAGGTATGTATATAGGCCTGCCCATACTGAGTGCCAGTTAATAACTTTGTCAGGGAAAAGCGCTTGTTAGATCTGAGATCCGGCAATCGAGGGAGGTTGTGGGTATGTGAGAACCAATTTATATATGGTAGGAATGCCATGGGATTTGCAAGCAAGAATCTTAATTTGCTGGAGAAAGGCTCCAATATGGGAGGGGTTGAATTCTTTCCCAAACACCTTGGCTAGTAAGTGCTTAAGCTGAAAAATTTGAAAGGCAGCCCGTGATGTTAGGTCAAATTTGATAAGAAGCTCCTCAGTAGACAAAATAGAATCCTGTGAGTAAAAGTCAGCCACAGTGAGCTCGGGAAGGAGTGATAACCAACACCGAGATATAGGAACACCACCTATTTTGAGATTCAAGTTGGCATAGATTAGCTGAGAGAAATCAGAGCTCAGGACTACCTTATAAAAACTGAACATTTGAGAGAGAACTCTTTGTGAAATACCAATCGGGAAAGACTGCAGAGCTTTTGGTAAATTTTTAAAGGGCGTATAAAAAAGTGAGGAAGGAGCTAAATTATGTGCAGTAAGAATATACGACTCAATATGCAACCAGATTGGGACATACTCATGATGAGTAAGGAGTTCAGATAACGAAAACCACTTCCCACACTTGTAGAAATGACAAGCCCAGTAATAAAATAAAAAGTTAGGGAGACGCAAGCCTCCCAACTCTTTAGGTAAGGCGAGCTTAAGATAGGACCTTCTAATAGCTTTGTCCTGCCAGATAAAGGAGTTAACATCAGAATGGATACGTTGAAAAAAGGACAAAGGTAACCAAACATCCAGCATGTTTAGTGGATAAAACAGTCTGGGTAGGACATTCATTTTGACGGTGTTAATTCTGCCCCATAACGAGAGAGGAAGCTTTTTCCATCTTAATAAGTCCTGCTGAATATTAAACCACAAATCCTCCAGAGTGAGTTTGCGGAGTAAAGATAAGTCCGAGGTAATATGAATACCCAAATACTTAATGGACCTGGGGGTCCATTTCATACCAAACTCACTAAAAGCTGAGCTATATGTTAGACAATTAAGGGGGAAAATTTTGGTTTTGCTAATATTGAGTTTGTAGTTCGAGAATTTCCCAAAAGTATCAATAATATACAATGCTTCTGTTAAAGAAGAGACTGGATCTGAGAGATGAAGCAATATGTCATCTGCATAAACTGAGAGTATGGGGACCCTATCGCCTATTGGAATACCAGTAATTAAAGGGGAAGATTTCAGCCGCCTAATCAGGGGTTCGAGATATATGTTAAAGAGAAAAGGAGAAAGCGGACAACCTTGCCGCGTACCTGAAAAGAGAGGGAAAGCCTCAGAGAGTACTCCATTGCAGTGTATTCTAGCCTGAGGGGAGGAATATAAAGCCTGGATCCATTTAATAAAATTATTAGGAAAACCCATTGTCTGTAGCGTAGCCACAAGAAATTCAGTCCACCCTGTCAAATGCTTTTCTGCATCAAGGGATATCAAGGCCATGGGGGTGGGGAGGTTTGGCCACCTGAACCAGATACGGCAATTTACGAAGGTGATCAGCAGGGGTTCTACCTGACACAAATCGAATTTGCTCTGGGCTGAGAAGCTGAGTCCAGACTTGTTCGATTCTACTAGCGAGTATCTTGGCTAAAATTTTAATATCACAATTTAACAGAGAGATAGGACGGTAGCTCGCTGGAGACTGGGGTGGCTTGTCTGGTTTAAGGAGAAGGATAATAGAGGCTTCCAACAGGGATGGATCTTGAGTTTGCCCAGAGAGCATATATTGATACAGATGCCACAGGCAGGGAGTGAGATCTTTGGTGAAAACTTTATAGAAGTTCGAAGGGAAACCATCTGGACTGGGAGCCTTGTCCAATGCGAGAGTATGAATAGCCGATAGCACTTCTTGGAGAGATATAGGAGCAGATAAAAGGGATTGCTGCATGAGAGAGAGAGTAGGTAAGGATGAGGCAGACAGGTAATCTAATAATTCAGCTTGTGACGGAGATGCAGGACACTGACTATAAAGAGAGTAATAGAACTGTCTAAAAACAGAAGTTATGCTTCTTGGGTGTGTTTTGGTAATTCCGTTAAGATCATTAATAGAGGAAATGAATCTTGATGCCTCTAATTTCCTCAGGCGCAAGGCTAGGAGATGACTTGCCTTCTCACCTTGCTCTATATATTTTGCCTTGGTTCTTAGTATGAGAAATTCTGCTTTTTCCTGTACTAAACGAGGATATTGATTCCTTAAATTCAGTAATGATTTTAACACATCGGGAGAGAAAGAAGAGGTGAGAGATTGCTCAAGTGTACAGATCTGATCCAGAAGTGAGATGATGGTAGCCTCTCTCTTCTGTTTACGGGTAGAGGAGAGCCTAATAAACTCACCTCGCAGAAAGCATTTCAAGGCACACCATTCATGGTCCGTTCTTGTGACAGAACCCTGATTATTTGCAATAAAGGGTTGAATCAAGTCAGAGATCCTAGTAATAACATAGTCTTCCTTTAAGAGCTGCATATTTAAACGCCATACTGAGTCCCTTTGGAGGTTTTGGTTTAGCATGACAGTGACCCAGGCCACAGCGTGGTCCGATATAACAATCAGTTCTATGGAGGAGTCATTGAGACCGTGTATAAGAGAATGGCTGAGTAAAATATAGTCCAACCGGGACCAGGTGGAGTGCACCATAGAGTGAAATGAGAAGGTGCGGGTCTTGGGGTTTTGCAGGCGCCAAGGGTCGCACAGTCCAGCGGAATCAAGAAATTCAGCGACATTGGAGGGGGACTTGGGCCAGGAATTAGATCTATCTAAGTCCTGCATGGGTGGTAAGTTCCAATCCCCTCCAAGAATTAAGGGAAGTGCAGAAAACTTTTGTAATTCATTCAGTAAATCCTGAAAAAATTCAGAATTTCCCCCCACAGGCCCATACACACTCCCAAGGACTAATTCAGTGCAATCCAATAATCCTTGAACTAATATGTATCTCCCTTGTGGATCTGCAATTATTATTTTGGATTGAAAGGCGATCGACTTGTGAATTAGGATGGCAGTGCCACCACTGGCGGATGAAATACCAGAAGCGAAAACTTGCACAATCTCCAGTCTATGCAAGTCCACCGCTTCCCCAGAGAGAAGATGGGTTTCTTGGATAAAGGAGATATGGGCATGCAGTAATGATAAGTGTTTTAAGACCTGGATTCTTTTATTAAGATCATGAGCCCCTCTTACATTCCAGGTTATAAACTTTTTCAGTCCATTAGCCATTGAAGTCTATAACGCCCCATACATAGCCAGTCCATTGTAGGGAGAAAGTGCACCCATAATCCCCCCAACCAATGCTCCATGAAAACTGTAAGATTGGTGTTCCCATGAGACCCAAAAAAAATCCTGAACATAAATCCATCCATTAAAACAATTGTAAAGTGAGGGGAAACCCCATCATTAAAGGTGGAAAGAAGCGGAACACCAAGGTTATCTAAAACCCCCCCATAATCCCTACCCCCTTATAACTATTTACAAATAACCCTCTACCCAACTTCGAAATCGACTGAAAAGCCTCATTACTCCTGAATGGTAGAGGCCCCATCTGTACCCTGTTATAACTACCCTCTATAATTCTATCTAGGTATACAAAGCTGAAATTAGCAGGTTCATGCATTGAATAAACCGCTAACACTAATTTGAGCATAAGTATGAACTGACCTAACAAACCAAAAATAATCCCCATAGTGCCATATAGTGCACAGAAAAACATGAGAGTAATTAGGGTACGTCCCCCCATACACCAGGACGTGTGGTGGGTTACTCCCAAGCCAATATCCTCTCCCTCCCACCCCCCAAATCCTTGATCAAAAGGTACTGAGAGTAGTTTAAATCCAAACAGAGATGCCCCATGGAATTATGAAAACCGAACACCCCTCATAAACAAAGCCATATTCCTGTTAGCGTGTCAAGAGGGGAGCAAAGTCTTCACCAGACACTCTAAAAGAGAGAAAAAGAGATAAGTGTAAAACAAATGGGACTGCAGAGAAAACTAGCTGTAAACGTTGAGATAGAAATACGAAAGAGAGCAAAGAAAATGGGAAGGAGGACAGGAGTCCTATAGAAAGGTATTGAGAAGAGATAGACTCCTTGTGCTGAGGTAGGCATAGCTATCACTCCAAATATAACAAAACCAGAAATGTACAGTAGTATGGTAGAGAAGCAGCCAGAAGAAAGAGGATTACTAGTGAGCAGAGAGGGAGATGAAAGGTGGTATTTCCAGACTTATTGCATAAGGCAACATAGAGATATCACAGGGAGGAGTAAATAAGCTGAGCAGCTCTTTGAATATGGGGCTGATCCCCGGGGGAACCAGATTGATAACGGGCCAGGACCACACCATGAAAGAATCCCCACTGGAAGCAGCTAGTTGCACAAAAAAGTCTGCTGGAAAATGGCGCCTCGATGCAGCGTGGAATCTTCCAGGCCTACAGGCCACTGCTTGCCTCCCTCTCAGTCCGTCACCATCCTCTCCCCAGCGGGAAATACCTCCCCATACAAAGACAACCCCTGGACTGGACACATCAATGGTAAGCCAGCTGAAAAAACATTCAGACAGTCAAAAAAACAGTTTCTTGGTAACTTGAAAACAGGACCACAGACTTAAGATTTAAATAATTAAGGCAGCTTCTTGCACAGATCAGCCTGAGCCTGGTCAACAGAGTCGAAGGAAAGCCATACTCCATCCACCAAAACCTGCAAACGAGTTGGGTATGCCATACGAAACTTAATGCCTGCAGCTAACAGCTTGCTGACTGTTGAGTGAAAGGTGGCTCTCTTCTGACGGGTTTCAAGGGGCAGATCCTGAGTAATCCTTAGTCACTTGCCCTCCCAGTGTATAGCTTGTAGCTCTCTGACTTTCGCCAAAATATGTTGCTTTTCCAAATAGTTAAGGAGACAGATAATCATTGGACAAGGGGAGGCAGAATCCTCTGGTTTCGGGCGTAAAGACCTGTGTGCCCTTTCTATTAAATAAGTAGGGTTGTGTGGGGAAGGGCACACGATCTTGGAGAGAAATTTCTGCATAAACGGGATTGCAGAGGGACCCTCAGCCCCTTCTGGTAGCCCAAAGATCAGGATGTTGTTCCTCCTACTACGCCCCTCTAGGTCTTCGGTTTTAAGTTGTAGTTTAGTAATTTGTTGCCTGAGCTTTGTAATCTCTGGTTCAGTCCTGTCTCTCCAGGCCTCTAGAGAGTAGGTACGTGCCTCGGAATCTGACGCTCGAGTTCTGAGGTCCGCCATCTCAGTACGAATATTTTTAAGATCAGTGGCGATATCTTAAAGGGTCTCTTTAAACGGTTGCAGTTCTTGCAAGAAGCGCTCTTCTGAGAGTGGTACAGAGGCTGACAGTGCACCCAGTTGCTTGGCTGAAGAGTGCTGGAGAGGTTTTACTTTCTTCGCCTGTTTATCGGGCGAGACCGGGGGCGTGTGTCTGGGCAAGGCCATCTTCATTTCAGCCTCCATCACGGCATTTTAAAATAGTAGAGACTCCAGAAAGTCCACCAGAAAACTCCATTGAATAGACAGGAATAGTAATGTTGAGGTGATCCCCAGTAGTTTAAGCCAGAAAGCACAAGATTATAATAGATTTTCAGATGGGGGAGCGAGAGCCGAGGGAAACAGCAGCTAGCAAGCCCAGACCATCACGTGATCTTCACAACATCCCAAATCTGTACTGGTAATCTAAGTCTGTCATTTTATGTAAAGCAAAAGTCATTCTAGTAGGTACACATTCAGGAAAAATAAGAGATATTTGTTGTACTTCATAAACTGTATAGGAATAAAAAGATTTCCTATCCAGAGAAAATAATTTTTGAAACAGCATTTTTCATTGCTGCAATTTTTTAATAGAAGAAATCCCATAACTTGGAAGATTATCTGGAACTAATATCTTAGGGGGTAAAATAATCCATTTCTGGAAATACTGTTTCCATAGAAATTGTGACCAAATCTGCCATGTCATAGTGTCCAGTCTCCATAAAAAACTAAAGGAATTAAATAAAAAGATTGAATGATAAAATACCGAAGGATTCACCATGTGTAACCCACCCTTTTTAACTGATAGATACGTAATATCCCTCTTAACCGGATTTAATCTATTTCCCCATACCATTTGAAAAAATAAATTAAATAGTCTTGTTTCTAAATTGACTGGAGGTGGATAAAGACAGCTTAAATAAAGAAAAACTGGTAATAGAAATTTTTTAATTATCATAATATGTTTCTTTTTCCCAAATTTCCACTGCTTCCATACATTAATTTTACTTTCTCCAAGTACCAACTGGTGCTCCCAATTGTAAACAGCCATATCCCCGTGCCCGAACCAAATACCCAAAATTTTTTAAGGGGAGGTGGTCAGTGGAATTTCAGTAAAATACATAATTTCTGTCTATGTGTGATCCAAGGAAAATACAAAACTTTTCTCCATATTGATTTGTGCCCCAGAGAATTGTCCACAGTAATTAAAAACCTCCAGTGCATTTTTAAGTGAAGTAACATCCTTCATCAATAAAGTAACATCATCAGCATATGCCGTGATTTTTTCTGTTTCTAACATTGGATTGGGAGAAAGACCAATAACGTGCTGATCCCATTTAATTTGTTGAATAACTGGATCTAATGCAAAGGTATATAGCAGAGGGCTTAAAGGACATCCCTGCCTAACACCTCTACAAAGCTTAACGTCTGCTCCAAATAGTCCATTAACTGTCGGAATTATTGTAGCATTAGGATGAGACGTTAAACTGAGGTCCCATCTGCCTGGATTGGTGGTAGTTCAGGTGGATGTTAAAGATCCCATGGCACTTATCGAAAAGAGTAGGGAATTTCTCCGGTGTCCTGGCCAAATTTCCCTCATTCACTAAAAATACCACCAACAGCTTAATCTGGTTCAAGGTCAGTTGGCATTCATCTGTATCCCCCTCACCCGGGTCATGCCTGAAAATAGGCAAGATTTGTCTAGTGCACTTACCAGGTCAACAAAAACTAAATAAATTAGTGTAAAGCAGAATGACCCACTGCACAAACTGATTAAGTATACCATATTTTAACAAGATATCAAAAACGTACTTATGTATAACCTTATCAAAAGCTTTGGCCTGGTCTAAGGCCACCACAAAACCTGAATTGTGCCCCATTTTGCTAGCCTCAAAAAGTTCCCTCAACAAGTAAAGATTAAGTTGAATTTTCCTATGGGGAATTGCATAGGTCTGGGCTGGGTGAATTAAAGTATCAGCAACCTGTAATAGGCGATTATTCAAAATTTTAGAGGGAATTTTATAATCACTATTTAGGAGACTGATAGGTCTCCAGTTAGAGAGTAATTTCTTATCCTCTTTTTTATGTATATAGCTCAGAAGAGAAGTACTAAAAGCTTCAAAATGGAAACTGGAAGTCAGCATAAAGTTAAATACCAAGGGTAGGAAATAACTCGTATGTGACACACATTTTTTATAGAAATCATTAGGAATACCATTTAGTCCTGGAGATGTTCCCATGTGTAATTTTTTAATCACTTCCTCAACTTCTTGTGAAGAAATGGGTTTTGTCAGAAATTGTTTCATGGACTCCTCTACATGAGGAAGTGGTGCTGTAAGATTATCTGGCAAAGTATCTGTATTCCCTACTGTATCTTTAAACATATCTGTAACATATTGTTGCACTACCAGTAACATTTCTGGATCTGTATCTGCTATAACTCATCAGATTTAAATAGTCATTAAGGATTTATCTAATCATTGTTTACATGCTTTATAGGGGTCTGAAGCAGGTTGTTTCTGTGTTCCGAATCTAAATTCCATTTCTAAGGATTTAACCCTATCATATTGGTAGGTTTTCATCATTTTTTTTTATTTCAAAGATTTGTGATTTAAAATTTGAGTGATCATATGGAGGAAAGGACATATGTTTATACAATTGATTCCTGTAAGTTAAATATTTCAAATAATTAGAATTAGCCCTTTGTTTTCCCCAACTAACAAATAATGTCTTCAGCTCTGTTTTAGTATCCAACCACCAGTCATAGATATCATCATACAAACACATAGCAGAGTGTCTGGCTTCAAAAAAAAACCCAAGCCATGAAAGTATTCTGGTAAGTCTAAAAGGGATGTATTTAACCTCCACCTCTGTATAGTGGAGAATATTCTAGTAGGGACATCAGATAGACTAAAATCACAGAGTAGGATCTGATGATCTGAAAATTCTGTAGGGTTAACACCACTAAATATTGATTTAATATATTTAGAGACAAAAGACATATCTATACACGTAGCGTATACATGCCTATGATATGTAGCCCCATAATTAGTGTGTAAAGATCTATATGCATCTGATAATCCGGCATCAAAAATAATTTGTTTAAAAGCGTGCGAATTGCAATACATTTTTTTTTGTGAATCCCCAGAATATTTAGGCCCAGATATTCAGACTGCGCCAGGCTGTGGCACAAGCCTGGGCGCAGAGCAACTTGACTGCGCTAGGGCATTGACAGGGTGATATTCAGTGGAGCTGCACCATGGCACAGCATCATTGAATATCGCACCCTGGCCACCCACAGTGTGCATGGCGCAGTGGCACTGTGCCAGTGCAAGTGGCCAGAGTGGAGCAGGGGGATGCGCTAGCACAAGTTCCCTTGCACTATGCGCAACAACCGCAATATTCAAAAGTGCACATGCAAATCGGGCCATAATGTATGCAAGGCGCAAATGGGTCCATTTGCATGTCATTATGGCCCCATTTGCATGCAGGTGCGCTGATCCCCTGTGACTTGCGCCTGATGCCCTGCCAGGCAGCAGCCATCGGGGACCGACACCCCCTGCACAGAGCGGCACTGTGACCCACTGCCTGATTGTGGGCATATGTGGATTTGAATAATCGTCCAATATCCCTGGTGGCCCAGTGGACCGCTCACAGCCTGATCGCGGGCATATGTTAAAAGAAAAACGTCCTATATCCTTGGTGGTCCAGTGGACCGCTCGCAGCCCGATCATGGGCTTCAGTATGAAAATCATTAGTCCAATATCCCTGGTGGTCCAGTGGACCACTCGCAGCCTGATCACGGGCTTCACTATGAAAATCACTAGTGAATATCCCTGGTGGTCCAGCGGTACCCCCCTCCCCACCACCACTGGGCCCCCACCCCTCCCCCAGTCAGCGGTGAATGGCAGCACCCCACCGCCTGCCACCCCACGCCTGCTGACTGACACCACTCTGATGGGGCTGTAGCCCATTGGTCCATAGCGTGAGCCAATGGGCGTGCAGCCCATACCGTACTACACATTCCAGATATGTGAATGGATCCATTCACATATCTGGTGTGTCTGTGCAGTATGGGCTGCATGCCCATTGGCTCATGCCAGGACCAATGGGCGTACAACCTACCGTATGGTGTCAGTCAGCTGGCGGCGGAGCGGCAGGCGGGTGGGGTGCTGCCACCCACCGCTGACTGGGGAGGTGGTGGGGCTCAGTGGGTGGGTGAGGGGGTACCGCTGGACCACCAGGGATATAGGACTAATGATTTTATACTGAAGCCCGCGATGCTGGCGAGCGTGCAGACCACCAGGGATATAGGACGTTTTCCTTTTCACATATGCCCGAGATCGGGCTGCAAGCGGTCCACTAGACCACCAGGGATATTGGACCTGTATTTACTGCTACAGATGCCCGCAATCGGGCATGGGGTGGGCACCACCACGAAGGTGCAGCTGGAGCTCAGATGGCCACTCACAGGTGGCAGCTGCCGTGTTGTGCCTTGCAATACGTCAGCTCACTTTTGGGTGGCCAGCTGTTGTTCCCTTTTTCTTTTGGCTCACCCGGGTGCAGCACAAGTAGGGGTTGCGCATGCATGGACTCAGCACATCCCGGGCTGAATATCGGGATGTGTGGAGTATGCATGGGCACACACCCCCTACCTGCGCTGCATACATTACTGTTGCGCTCCGGCGCATCGGGATTTGTGCCAGACTCAATCCCCGTTTGAATATCGTGCCAGGGTGCAACCCTTCTGAATATCCGGGCCTATGTGTCTACATCACAATTAAAATCCCCACCCCACACAATATGCCGTCTAGTATATAAAAAAGGTTTAATTCCTCAAATAATTCAATCCTAGCAAATTTTGTTTGGGGAGCATACAAATTAATAAAGGGGAAAGAAAAATCTCCAAAAGAACAATCTAGGACTAAGGCTCGCCCAGGCCTCACATCTATTAGTTTAGAAATTTGGAATTTAATATTTTTAAATAAAATTCCTATCCCGTCAGCGGGATCCGGACCAAATGTCCAAAAGGAAGGACCCCCAAATCCATCTTTTTTTAATCTGATCTATCTCAAAAAGAGAGGATAATCTAGTGTCTTGTACAAAAGTAATATCCACTTTAAGTAAATCCAAATAGGCCAAAATTGAGATTTGCTTTTTGTAGGCTTTAAGACTACACACATTATAAGAAGCCAGTTGTAAAGTAGCCATTAAGACTTAGTAAAGTCAAGACCCCCCTTTGTGACTGAGACTAGCTTTCCTTTTCTTCACTTTTTTTCCCTTTTTCTCTTTTGCCTGTTCAGTAGTCTTACTGTCCTCATCCTCAGTAACCATTTCAGACCTATGGAAGGTATCAGATTCCAAATCAAAATCCCCTAAGTCATCTTGCAAAGGTGCAAAGATATTCTCAGTGGGGATGGGGCCTGCAACAGATTGTCTAAGAGAGGCCCTAGTAAACCTTCTGCCTTTCACTGTTTTAAAGGGAGGAGGCATAGATTTAGTAGCGGGTTCTTCTAAGATAGCAGAGGTATTTTTACTTTTGGAAAAAATGTCAGTAGTATCCTCATATTTTTGCTGAGAACTGAGTATAGGCTCATCTACCAAAGGTAATTCCCCATCTTCCGTTGGCCCAGTTGTAGCTAAGGTATCTCTTTGCTCTGTTTCCTCCCCCTGCATTTCAGTAGGAGAACTGAAATTTTAATATCTTTTTTTATCTTGGGCCCTATTTAGTAAATTTTCCTGATCCCACCCTTGAGCTCGATTCCGTTTTGCCCAGGGGCATTGATGTAAGGCACAACCTTTTCCATCACAGAGATTACATTGGAAAATGTTATCACATAGGTCCACAGAGTGCCCATATCCCCCACATAATGAGCATTTTAACATTTCCCAAGAGCTACTGATATAAGTTTTTGCCCCACATTTATAGCAGGCTGTGGGCTGTCCCCCATAGAAGCAGACCCCCTTGTCTTTTCCTAAAAAAAAACTATTAAGGAGATGAATAATATCAGAATTGATTTGAAACAACTTCGCCTTAAACTTTCATCCTGCAGTCCACATCCCTTCTAAATCAAGAATAGCCTCAGAGGGACCTAAAATATCACAACTGTTCTGAAGCCAGTGATAAATGTCACTGATATTAACTCCCTCATTCCTAAACATAATGATAATATGTCTAACCTGGGGACGTGTAAGGGGAATTGCATAAATGAGAGTCCATAAAGGGGTAGATTTCAAGGTTAAATACTTTTCTCAGAATTTCTCTAAACTAATATTACTCTTAAAGCTAATGTCAAAGGAGTGTTCACCAGAGATATGAATTAGTGCATAAATATCTGAAGGAGAAAAATGCATAGAACCCCTTAAAAGCTGCTTTGCAATGTAGTACCTATCATGATATTCAATAAGCCCTCCCTTATAACGCAGTCTAACTGCGTTCCTTCTAGGAGCCTGTTCTAATTTATTTTTAAACAATTCTGACATTGGCACCCATTTTGTATTCTGTGTGTTATCTTTTCCAAAACCTGCCTGCTCAAAAGCTGCCTGACCCCATCTATGTTCCTGTTCTCCTTCTCTGGATGTGCTCGGCCTAGGCAAGGCCGCAGCCCGATCCTCTACACACTGCGCAGTGTTATCAGGCAGGGCCCTTCTTAAATTTAAAAGTTCATTACCTGAGCTCAGGATTTTGTTCATGGTGGCATGCTTTTTTGCAGCCGTGTTGTCGGGCAAATCTTTCCCCCGGTCTAGATCGAGAGTCCAGTGTCCCGAATCCGTGCGTTTCCACCCGGAATCGCTGGGCGCTTTGTCGGCCGACCAGTCATCAACCAGGTAATCATCATCAGCAGAGGATAGTCCGAGTTGCCGTCACATTGCTTGCGACGTAGAATAAGTTGTCTGTACTAAAGGAACAGCTTCCTCACTACGCTGTTTACCAGCTGCAGCACCCAAAATACTCATTTTCGAAATAAGGTCAGCTCCAGCCAACTTCGGGCCTCCTTTCGCAGAATCAGGAGAAATAACATGCAATCCTGAACGTTCAGTACCTGGTACATCAACTGTGTCAGAATGAAAAGTTTCAGACGTGATCTCCGATACTGGGTCAAGGCCAGTAGTCTCCTGCAAATCCTTCGTAATTTCAGGCATAACACTTGTAGAAACTGTTTCATCCATGGCTAAAGGCAAAGAATTATCAGGCAAAACAGCAATATCCATAGTGTTTCCTCCAGAAGTCAGCATAACGTCCTTCTCTGTGTGAATTTGTGCACAGTCTGCCATCCTGCAGACCGATGCCAGCAGCTCCCCCACTGACAGCAATGCAGTAGGGGAATTTCCCTGGTGTCCTGGCTCAATTTCCCCCATTCACTAAAAATATCATCAACAGCTTAAAATCTGGTTAAATTTTAGTTGGTATCCCCCTTCCCTGGGACGAGGCTGAAAACAGGCAAAAAATTGTCTAATCCTCCTTCCCGGTCAACAAAAACTAAATAAATATATCAGTAAACAGCCTTAAGCAGGGATGGGAGAGGCATATGGGGGTAGTTAGAAAGAGGGGGCAAAAACAAAGGGGTGGGATGGCCACTAGGGCCAGAGCAGAGTAGTTAGGCAGGGTGGGAAATGGTTTGTAAGACTTTTTCTGCAGTCATTGTCAATGCATCTATGTATAATGTGGCTGGACACAGCTACTCATAGCATTAAGCAGAATTATTAATAATGCATGAACATTAGGTTACCTATTAGGAAGAGAGTACAGTAGATGTAAAAAAAAATGTAAATGACTGAACTGTCAAACAATAGCATTTAACCATTAAGGAGCAGGATATTTTCCATTTTTATGCATACTTTGTAGATCTGAACAATGCATAAGAAATGCTTAACTGTTAAAAAAAAAGAACTAAAAATGGTTCATGTGTACAAGGAGACCTGTTGACTCCAATGTAATGTACTCAGTAGCGACATTTCACCAGAATTATAGAGGCTGCAAAGTCCCATTTATGTAGAATCACAGCGGTTGCAAAGCTCCCTACTCGTCACATTCTGTATCAGTAAATGCTAGGGAAACCTTGCTTTAGGTATTCCTATGGGATCAAGGAAATCATAGGAGAATTGACTGCAACCCCTGGCAACCCCTATGCCTCTGAATGTACTGTGTAACTGTTAAAAAGTACAGGCTATCCTAACAAGAGTTCGGTAGTGCATACACATGTGGCATTCGGTAAATCAGCACACACACACACTCCTTGCTTCTTGGTACATTTTTACGACTGCTGGGCTGCCTGCTGTAACCTGAGTAGGGACTTCAACACTTGTTGCAAGCCTGCTAGTTCAGTCATCCTGCGGCCATATGCCAAGTGTGACCCAAGTGCATACAGGTTTCCATCAGCCAACCAGGGTCCACAGCTTAAAGAAGTAGAGAAGGGCTGAAGAGACAGCGTGCAGCCCCCTACACCCAGCCATCCCACTTATTGGAAGCACAGCAATGTCAAACTTTGTAGAGCTACACAATGTGCACTACAGCAGTGGGCTGAGCTATATGGCTAAGCTGGGCATGTACAGCTGTGCATAGTAATCTGATGTATGCACAGTTGTGCATGGCCAGTGATCACAGTGTGAGTGAGTTTATTTTAAGAATCAAAGCTCTGGGAGGAGGCAGTGTCCTACGCCACCCACCCCCAGTTTTACACTTGTGCCATTTAAGCATTTCAGGCATGTACTTGTGCGGATCTCTTAACATAGGTGTGCACAGAGTTTAATAGTTAGGCACAGATGTAAGGGTGTCAATGGACTCTGGAGCTCTTCGAATAGGCACTAATGTGCCCGGTACAACAATATCTGGCTTACCTTAAGGCTGAAGAAGCAGACCACTGTAGCAGAAGTCAGAGCCCACCAGACCACCCATGGGATGCTGCTACAGCCGCATGACCCAAGCATCAGACAGAAGCTCCTCAGGATGGAGTTGGTGCTCAGGATCAGGCAGCTCACTCTGTCTAGTGGGTCAGAATGTGACGATGAATGGTCTCTTCAGTCTGTGAGCTACACAGTGGTTGTTCAAGCTCACTGGATCAGTTCGCTTTTCCTACCTCTAACAAGCATTCCAGGCTGACCATGACAGATCAGTCTGGCTTGCTGGGTGACGTAGATGAAAGGGATGGCAACATCTTTTGAAGTTGGTGCTGCCACGCTCAGCAAGCCAGAAACTCTGTCATAGTCAGCCTGGGTTCTGATTGGTCTGGCACTGTCATGCCCCTGCAACACTGCTCTGCATTGGGCAGATAGTGTCACACCCCTCAAAAGGCAATCTCATATCAACGTGTTTGCTTGGCAAACAAAACAATTGGTATTATTGCCAGCTCTACTAGAAGCTGACCCCAACTTATCTCCTTTGACAAGCCCTATTCCCCAAAAGCAGTATATTAATTCTGAATGCCCTCCACCCTTGCCCTGTCTTATGAATGGGGGGAATCATATCTTCAGTCTTGGTTATCTCAGTCAAGCCCTCTTCAGCAGCATGGTGGACTCCTACCACTGGCTCTGTAGTGTCAGTCACAGCCAGCAGACAGTGTCATAGTGGAATGAGCAGGCCATGTGCAAGCATGAGGAAGTGGAGGGTTAGTAACATCAAAGTGATGCTACGCAGCCCATCACTTTGATGTTACTGACCTGCCCCTTCCTCACAATCATGCATCACCCACTCACTCCATTATTACACTGGCTACTTTCTGTGGCTGACACTACAGAGCAGGTGGCAGGAGTCTACCATACTGCTGAGGAGGGTCCAACTGAGCTGGCCAAGATTGAAGGTAAAATTCCCCATTCATAAGTCAGGACGGGGACGGGGGCATTTGGAATCACTGTACTGCTTTTGGGGAATGGGGCTTGTCAGAGGGCTCTATGGTGCTGGTTTGACAACCCTTTTGTTAACCGGCATCTCACCGACAGGAATCATGTCAACTGCAGTTGCGGTCATCATGATTCCTGTTTGTCTCCCAATCCTTTTTATCGGGTGCTTCACCCTGAGACCCCACATGCGGGGCTCTGCCTCCCGACTTTAAGATTCTTAACTCCAATTGGAGTTATTTTGGGGTGGGGGTGCAGGACCGGTAGACAGTGTGCCCCTGTCTCGGGCACACCAACACAGTGACCTGTCAGCAAAGTGTTGATTTTGCCAACAGGTTTGTAGTTTGCTGTGTCAGTGTCACCCTAAGGGACGCATACCTTATCAGAGAAGACAGATTGGTGTCAGCTTCTGGTGGAGCTGGCAATAATCCCAATTTTTAAAAATTACATTGATGCAGAGGGAAGAGGAGGAAATTTCATGTTAAAGGAACCAGGAAGGTGGCCAGGAGGCTAGTCCTGGCCACCTGGTGTGGAGAAGGGAAGCCTTTTTAAAAAAATAAAATCCACCAGCTGAATATTGAATACCAAGTACTGAATATCTAAATATTGCCACCCCATATAATTTTCAGCTAAATATTCGGAAGAAGGTATTCATACAGCCCTAGCATTCATCATGCTGTACTTTGGAACCATGGAGTGACATCTGGCACTGTTCTATTTACCCATCTACACCACTGTTACCCAATTCAATTAAAGCATCATTTCCAACATCCAATGTAGATAATAAGAGTTACATACAGGTTTTGTGAAAAATCAGGGCAGAGTAAATGCAAATGCCTCTCCTATACAACTGACCAGTTGTAAGTCAGTGTCAGAGACCAGATGGTCTCACCCCCTCCCAACCTTTACATATGTTAGACTAAGGAGAGGATGCACCCTTAAGTGGTAGTGGCCCCCATTTACACCTTACTGTGCCTGCACTTCACTCTGTCCTCCATGATGGACCAGCAGGAAGTTAAACTAATATGCAATGATAACATTTTGTTTAAGTGCGCCATGAAACATGTTTACTAGCCCTCCCTTAAAATGTACGACTTTCTGGGACACTGTGATTCTTTCCCATTTCTAATCTTGGGATTTGCTCTTGTTTAGAGCACCTGATGCATGGGAGAGATATGAGATATGGAGAAAGGTGCAACTGTATAGATAAGATCCCTGGAGTCCTGAGGCAATGCTGTCTGCTTACTTTGTGACAGAGAGGGGTTCCCATCAGACAGAAAGAACAGGAGTTTTCTATGATTGTCCCTGGGGAGGTGGGGGGAGTAGGAGGTTGGCACCATACTCTCTCACTCTTTACTATGGTGTGTGTGTGTGTGTGTGTGTGTCTGTGTTTGTAGGGGAGTATACACCAGAGGATGGGTTCAGTGATGTGACTGATGAGCTTTACAGCCAGTAGAGACAGAGAAATCCTAAATCCCTTTCTTGTCTAAAGGATTTCTCCTAAATCCCAGTCATCCCTATCAGTTACCAAACAAGCTTGGTACAATGTGTATATTTAAAATAATGCTCTAATCCCTACCCCCTGGCTCTTCCCTACCCCCTGACTCTGACCTCAGAAGTTGGGGGAGGGGGGCAGTCACTCCCAATTCAACCCTGTCTCCTGAGTTCAGAAGGGTCAAAAATGCTGTTACGAGTTCAAAGGTTTCAAAGAGAGGCTGATGTCTGATCTGCTGCACTGAGGTCCAGCCAGCTGTGTTAATGTCCTGTGCTGTGCTCACCACTTTTGCAACTAATCTCCCGAATTCAGACCCCCTAAAGATTTTTCCAAAGTCTGAGACTGTCAGATAAACCACTGCTTAAAAGTGGCCCCCTTCTCAACCCCAACTCCAACATACATCTGGAGAAATCCACTTGACTTTCTCTCTTACAGTCAGTGTTTAAATCAGAAATGTATCATTACTAGGGCCAACGTTTTCTGGATATGGAGTTATCCCAGTTCCGGTGGTTAAAAATGACCAATTTTGGACAATTCCTGATAACATTCAGAATATACAGCTGAACTGGAAATTTTCATTGTAAAAATATTTTAGATTTACAGTGAAAATTGTCATTTATTTTATTCAATTCCTGCCTTTGAATGTCCAAAACGGAATCTCTACTTGCTGAAATTCTGTGCCCTGCTGTTTGTGGTCTGAATTAAATGTCCTACTTGCTGCCTCAATGGTTCTCTCTGAAAAGAAAACCTGGCTGGATTGGTTGACTTCTTCAACCTGGTGATTTTCTAATAATAATTTCAAGAGTTGTTGAGTTAGCACTGACACCATTGTTTTAATAATGCCCCAGACTTGCTTCCTAGGAAAGAAGGCTCTATTGGGTAAAACACCACCTTTTGTAGGCAATTTGATCAAGGTGGCCAACTCGATACAGGTCACCAGAGGGAGGACTAGAGTGGCCTTGGCTATCCTCTTCCATCGCACCTCACTTGGGCAACGTGCATTTGCCTTCCAGGCCCCCACGTAGATGAATGAACTCCCTGGGCACGTCTTGGCCACAAATTATCTGGCACAATTCAAAACTGACCTCAAACAGCACCTAATAACACTCTCTAAGTGCACCTGCCCCTGAGTCTAGCCACACCTGCTCTCTCTGCCCCCCAGCAAGCACTAGGCAGGCCTCAAGGTACCCCCTTCCTCTGTCCCTTCTCATGACTTGCCTCAGCAATTAGTCTGTGTCATGCTTCTTCAGCACCCACCACCCCACCCTCCCCTCCCCCAACTCACAGTCCTGTGAGTTTCCCTAACAGTCACTACTAATGCAGGCTGCCTGACCATGCCCCTTCACACCCCACCATTCACTTTAGCATGTCTTCTCCACTCAGCCTCCCTTCACCCCACCATTTATCCCTATACCTTATCACCCTTCTTCCCCCACCCATCACCTCCACCGCATTACATACCTCTCTCTAGTACCTCCTTTCTTCACCCCACTGCTAGCTATTCCCGTCCCTCTGAACTACTGACAAGGCATTCTGTGGCTGCTTATTCCCCCCATACTCATAAAGTGTTTTTCTTGTTATTTTAACTTGTACCTATGTTTTGAGTTATTCTGTAAGTTCTGAATCCAAGCTGTATCGTTCATTGTAATGTACCTTTGCTTTCTCCTATTGTTCTTTGTTTTGCAATCTATGACATGGAACCTTTGTAAAAGAGCTTGCACTCAAAGGTCTTTTCTGAATCACTAACTAAATAAAATAGTGTATATGTATACCCTCACCTCACCTGCTGGCTACAGCTGCACTGAGCTGAACTTAGTCACCCCCCCACCACACACACACACACAAAAAGGACCAGCAGACTGGACTGATTTATTTTTTAGGACACCAGTCCACCATGGAGTCCCTTACTGCTGAATGGTGTGCTCCTGATTTCCGGCTCTCAACCTCCCTGACCGTCATACTCACACCCTCCCTAACCCAGCCTCACCGGCATAAATACATTGGAAATTACATCAAAACTGTCACCAATACATACATGTGCCCCTTTGTATTTCTTTTATTTATGTTTCTTTATTTCTGTTTTATTACACTTTGTGGAATCTTGGGGGACTGCTTTCATTCAGGAGGTGCTTGGGACTCCAGCAAACTTGCATTTGAGGTGCAGCTATTAAATATGTTTGGTTCAGTGCAGGACCCTCTAGGAGCACATAAAACAACTAGTTGAAGGTTCACAATGTTCTACAGCTCCCACCGTATGTAAAATAAATATCTACATTTTCCTAATGGTCATTATGTGGATTTTATTCCATGGCAACTCTAGGGAAGAAGAACTGTAGGGAAGAAGAACAGTGCAGCATTTTTGGAAGACAGGTGACCAAAAACTCCAATTTCAGATTAGATTGTGATTTCAGCAAAAACTGTGGCAATTTTGGTGATCGACAGAATTTACTGGCCCTAGTCATTACCTGTGTAACCATGTATTTCTCAGTATAATTGAAAGGCTTTGCCTGTGGTTTGATGGGCTGGAGCAACTAAATGCTCCCCCCCACCCGCCTGAGCAATATAAGGCAGTCCTTCCAGCTTCACCCAGAAGCATTTGTTCTTTGCAGCCAGAGGCTCTGCTGCGCGTGCTGTAGAATTTCCTGTTTTGTTTGTCCCTGACCTTTCTGCTATGAAATGTTTGTGTTTTTTCCTGCTTGTTTTGGTCAGTTTTGCTTGCCTCCAGCTGCTGCATGCTTCTCCTGTTTCTAGTGTTTGCTCCCTGTTCCGCCTCCCATCTTCCTACTTGTCTATGTTGGTTGCTGTGTTTGTCTTCTCACCGTTCCTCCTCCCCATCATCCATTTTGTGTTTGCTGCCCCATGACTTTTCTTCCAGTGTGCCCCCTTTGGGGCTGTTCTTTGTTGCTTACTAGTGTTTTAACTGCCCTCATCTGCCTGTCCTTTCTTTCCTCCGTAGCTGCCTTCACTCTTCCAGGTTTGTGCCCGTGATGTTGTCCTGCTTAAAGCCATACTTCACATCAAGTATTGAGCTACTGAGACATGGATACACTTCTCCTCCATTGCCCCTTTGCAGTCTAAGTTGAGAAGCCTTAGCAAGGTTGTGTGGAGAACTGCTATTTGCTTAAGTAATGTATCAAGAAGTAGTGCTATGCCTTTTCCATTCTCATGGTGCAAATATACAAAACACACCTTACAAACATGTATAACATGCTTTATATAACATTTGTGGCAAGCCCATCATGCCTTTTGCAGAGTATATGCATCTGAAAGAATGTCTATATCAAGTTCTTGAAATAAGCTATGGGATAACTGTACAGGCATATTACAATATGAACCTGTACAAAGATAGCCAACTTAGTTAAGAAGGGGGATAAAACCTTTTATAGGTACATCAGGGAGTGAAGAAAGATGAAGGAAGGGATAGTGAGGTTTATTAAAGGGAAGGGAGGGTGGGCAGAGGATGACAGTGAAAAAGCAGGGATACTGAATGAATACTTCTGCTCAGTATTTACAAAAGAAGAGGAGGGGGAGGTACCTAAATCAAACAATAGAAGCACTCTGGATAGGGAAGTCGGTACCAGTCCATTCACAGAAGAAAGGGTCCTGAAAGAACTCTTAAAACTGAAGGTGGACAAAGCAGTGGGACCTGACGGGATTCACCCAAGAATTCTAAAAGAACTAAGGGTAAAATTAGTGACGCCACTGACTGCTCTTTTTAACAAATCATGGGAGGATGGTGTAGTAACAGAGGACTGGAGGAGGGCAGACGTGATTCCCCTTTACAAAAGTGGGAGCAAGACAGAGGCAGGAAACTATAGACCTGTTAGTTTGACTTCAGTGGTAGGAAAAATAATGGAATCACTTCTAAAGGAAAGAATTGTTGAGTTCCTAGAGGCCAGTGGGGCTCAGGACCCAAGGCAGCATGGATTCACAGCAGGAAGGTCATGTCAAATGAATCTAATAGATTTCTTTGACTGGGTGACCAATGTGGTAGACCAGAGAAGGGCATTGGACATGGCCTACCTAGACTTTAGCAAGGCATTTGACACAGTCCCACACAAAAGATTAATATGCAAGTTAGCCAGCCTTGGCGTGGGTCCCAAGGTGGTAGCCTGGGTTAAAAATTGGCTGGATAACAGGATATAGAGGGTAATAGTAACTAGAGTTTACACTGAAGAAAGGGGGGTTACTAGTGGGGTACCGCAGGGTTCAATACTGGGACCGGTCCTCTTTAATGTCTTTATAAGTGACATTGCAGAGGGACTGGAAGGAAAAGTATGTCTCTTTGCAGATGACACAAAGATCTGCAACAGGGTTATTACAGAAGGTGGGATGGCTAGGATGCAAAGGGACTTGGCAAGGTTGGAGGAATGGTCAGATATATGGCAGCTTAGATTCAATGCAAAGAAGTGCAAAGTAATGCACCTGGGAAACAAAAATCCAGAGGAAGAGTACACAATGGGGGATGAGATAATAACAACAACAGAAATGAAAGGGGACCTGGGGGTAGTCATATCAGATTACCTTAAGGTGGGCAAACAATGTGAAAAGGCAGTAAGGAGGGCTGGTGGGATACTGAGATGCATAGGGAGAGGCATCACCAGTAGAAAACAGGAAGTTGTTATCCCTCTGTACAGACAGTTGGTGAGACCCCATCTGGAGTTCTGCGTCCAGTTCTGGAGACCCCATCTTTGCAAGGATATAGACAGGATGGAGGCTGTCCAGAGGACGGCAACTAAAATGGTGCAGGATCTGCACCAGAAGACATACAAAGAGAGATTAAAGAAGCTTAATGTGTATACACTTGAGGAGAGGAGGGAGGTGGGGACATGATAGAAACTTTCAAGTACATCAAGGGAATCAACAGAGTCCAAGAGGGTAGCATCTTTCAGAAAAAGAGATGTGTAAGAACAAGGGGGCACAATTTGAAGATAGAGTGGGGATGGCTCAAAGGTAATGTGAGGAAGTATTTTTTCATGGAGTGGGTTGTGGAGACATGGAACAGCCTCCCTGAGGAGGTAGTGGACTCAAAAACAGTGGAGGAATTCAAGAATGCATGGGACAGACATAAGACAATTCTAGCGGGGGGTAGGAGGAAGTAGACTGTTGGTTAACTAGGATCTGCAGCCTATGCATTAGGTAGGGAAATGGGCAGACTAGGTGGGCCAAGCAGTCCTTATCTGCCATCAAATTCTATGTTTCTATGTTTCATGCGCTTCTTCAAAAACCAGACACATGCCAACCATGACCATAAATTACTACAGCTCAGGGCTTACCCTGCTGCTGACAGTCTCCCTTTGCACCTTCAAAGTCTGCATCTTGAGCATGCGAAACTCGGGGCAGGGTCCTTCTTATCTTGCCCCCAGTGGTAATGTCCTCACTCTTGGCGGAGCTTTAGCCATGCAGATGTATCAGTGGCACCTCATATTGAAGAATTTAAAACTTCATCTGCGAGGGGTGGGGCCCTTAAGCTCAAGGGGGCTCCTTTAGCTATGCCAAGTGGGTTCAGTGGCACCTTCATAAGCTAGTCTCTATACAACTGCTTAAGGTTCACCTGTTCTGCTCTTAGAAACATAGAATTTGATGGCAGATAAGGCCTGCTTGGCCCACCTAGTCTGCCCATTTCCCTACCTAATGCATAGGCTGCAGATCCTAGTTAACCAACAGCCTACTTCCTCCTACCCCCCACTAGAATTGTCTTATGTCTCTCCCATGCATTCTTGAATTCCTCCACTGTTTTTGAGTCCACTACCTCCTCAGGAAAGCTGTTCCATGTATCCACAACCCTCTCCATGAAAAAACACTTCCTCACATTACCTTTGAGCCGTCCCCCTTCTATCTTCAAATTGTGCTCCCTTGTTCTTGCACATCTCTTTTTCTGAAAGATGCTACCCTCTTGGACTCTGTTGATTCCCTTGATGTACTTGAAAGTTTCTATCATGTCCCCACCTCCCTCCTCTCCTCGAGTGTATACATATTAAGCTTCTTTAATCTCTCATCGTATGTCTTCTGGTGCAGACCCTGCACCATTTTAGTTGCCCTCCTCAGGACAGCCTCCATACTGTCTATGTCCTTGCAGAGATGGGGTCTTCAGAACTGGACGCAGAACTCCAGATGGGGTCTCACCAACTGGTTCATGAAGGCCAACTAAACACCTCCAGCAGTAGTTGCTCTCCTCCTCCTGCCTTGGGGGATGGTCCCCTGTTGCAGCAGAGTGTACTTGCAGTCCCTCATGGCATTTCCATTAGAGGGATACAGTGAGAGCCTTCCTCCAAATTGAATCCCCCTCAAACTGGATTTCTAAATTGCAGCAGCAGAGTCATCACTAAATATATCCCCAGCCTGGAGGGAAGGCAACCTAGGCCTTGGATTCCCAGAGGTTTCCTCCTCATCATAGGGTTTTTTTTCCCTCTCTTCCATGCTGAAGGTCATAATTCCTAGTTAGTTTATATAGCCATAGATTCTTAAGTTATCTAGGTAGGGTTCTGCTGTTGGATGAAGTTAGATGTTGGTTCTCCTTTTGCGTTGGATGGTGGCTTTCCTTTTGCCATTCTCTCTCCTTAGGAAGTCATGCCTTTCTGCTCAGTTTTCATACCTATCAGTTCTCAGTACGTGTCCATTTATGCTTGTCACCAGTGGTCGTTAACCCACCAGTTGCTGTCAGTCGTGCTCCTCATCCTTCATAAGCAAGGTTTGCTGCTGAACACTCTTTTTGGGGCTCCTTCCTAAGGTACCTCTAGCTTAAGGGAATTCTTTCCACAGTGCTTCTAGGGTTGGAACCCTCCTTGAGGGTTCCTTGCCTTCGGTACCCTAGAGGGTGGTATTCTCTGTGGAATAGAGAGGTGGATGACCACAAAGATTTATCAACAAGTTGCTCAAGCATAGCACTACACTAAGTTGCATAAGCCCATTGAATTGACATGCTTAGCCTGTGGTTCAATGAGCTAGAGCAACCAGCTTCACTCTGAAGCATTTTTTCTTTGCCCCACTATCCTCCCCTCCTCCTCCAGTGGCTCACCTCTTTCCTTGGGGTTCTTTCCTAAGGTACCTTTTGCCAAGGGAATCCTTCCCAGAGCACCTCTAAGGGTGGAACCCTCCTCAAGAGTTCCTTGCCTTCGGTACCCTATAGGGTGGTATTCTCCATGGAATAGAGAGGCCAATGGCCACAAAGGTTTATCAACAAGTTGCACAAGCATAACACTACACTAAGTTGCCTAAGCCCATTGAACTTCACTTATGATTTTAGAAACATAGAAACAAAGAATTTGTTGGGGAAAATAAAGATTACTTGGCCCACCCAGTCTGCCCAGATATTGGCTACCTAATCTGCCTCGGCAGACCCTAACTGGTCTCTGGTGACCCCCCTCTCTCCTTGGCTATTTACTAACATTCCCCTATGTCTATCCAAAGCATGTTTGAAGCCCCCTCCCCCCCACACTGTTTTAGTCTCCATCACATCCACTTGCAGTCTTTTCCAGGTGTATACCACATTTCAGTGAAGAAATATTTCCACACATCTCTCTTGAACTTAACCCCTCCAGCTTATCACTTGCCCCCAGTCTTGGTACAATTTGAAAGAGACCCCCCCGCATCTTGTTCACTCCTGTGTGGTACTTGTAGGTCTCTATCATGTCATCTCTCTTCCAGGATGTACAGGTTCTAATCCCTCAGTCTCTCCTCATAGGGCTTCTGATACAACCCCATCACCATTTTAGTTGCCCTCCTCTGGACTGCATCAACTCTATGTCCCTTCTGAGGGGCAGTCTCCAAATTTGTACACAGTACTTTAGGTGGGTCTCACCAGTGAGCGATACAGTGGTAACACCACCTCCCTCCTTCATCCTGCTGGAGATATTCCTCCTTATGTACCCCAGAATCCTACTGGCCCTGCCTACTGCTTTGTCACACTGCCCTGCCACCTAGAGGTGCTCAGATATGATAACCACAAGGTCCATTTCCTGTTTAGTAACTATCAATACCTCCACCCCCATCCTATACTCATCATCATGTTTCCCATGCCCTAGTTGTATGATTTCACACTTTTTGGCATTGAACTTCAACTGCCATGCTTTTGACCACTCCTTAAGTTTTCCTAGCTCTCTGCTCATTCTATCCACATCTTCATGAGTGTCATCCCTATTGCAGATTTTGATATCATCTGCAAAAAGGTATACCTTCCCTTTCAGTTCTTCTGCAATGTCCACCTATGAAGACATTGAAGAGGACTGGTCCCAGTACTGAGCCCTGTGGTACCCTGCTTGTTTCTCTCCCATCATTAGAGTGTGTGCTGTTAACCACCAGCTACGGTCTCCTATCCTCTAGGCAGTATAGCCTAGAGGTTAGAGGAACAAGGTGTGAACAAGCTTGATACATCCAGCAGACCAGACCCGAGTTTGATTCTCACAACCTCCACTCACATACTGTGTGACTCTGAGCAAGTCACTTAACCACCCAGTGCTCCAAGGTTGCCCCTGAAAATAGACACTTGTTCCTAGTGGGCCTTACCCGGTTACCAAAGACTAAAATAAATAAAAATAGAATAAATAAAAAGCCACATCACTGTTACTGCCTTGCTGAAGTTCACTAATGACACCATTTGTGCCATGGACTCCAGCCTGATGACAGGTGCCATCTAAATTGATTTTACCAAAGTGCCCGATCTTGTGGATCACCCTCTTCTTCTTGCCAGTCTTCACTCCCTGGGCTTGTCTCCACAGGTCGTGGAGTGGTTCAATGATTACTTATCTAACAGAACCCAGGTGGCTGAATTCAACTCAGTCCTATCTGATCATACCTCTGTCAACACTGGTGTCCCCCAAGGCTCCATATTGGGCGCCCTGCTGTTCTCCGTATTCACAAATCAGATTGCACATGACACCCCTTCCTGCTCTTCCCTGCTCTATGTAGATGATCTGGTCCTGTATTCTGGTTCGAAGGATGTTTCTGAGATCAACTTCAATCTTTGTACATCCTTTCACAACATCAATCCTGGCTCCTCAGGCAGAACCGTATCCAGATGACATCAGATATTGCTCAAGTCCTGGATCAGGGATCTGCCACTGTAGCCATCTTCGTGGCTCTCACTAAAGCATTTAATCTGGTAAATCATGGCCTCCTGCTCCAGCTGCTGCAGATACTTGGTTTTGATTCTGCTGCCCTCGACTGGTTCCAAAGTTATTTTACCTGTTGTTCTCAGAGGGTCAAATGGGTTCATTCACTCTCTGACCTTAGACCTATAACCCATGGAGTCCCTCAGGGGTCTATCCTGGACCCCTTGCCATTCTCACTTTTTATCAATGACTTACCATACCCTTGTGGAGGGGCCTCTGTGCACCTCTATGCTGATGATGCTATCCTATATTGCTCATCATCCAACATTATCCAGATTAATCGTGAACTTGCCTCTGATTTCACTGCACTGGAAGTGTGGTTTAGACATAAACAACTAGTTCTTAATATTAAAAAAGCTAAATGCATGCTATAAAGGGCACCAATGACTGCACTTGTTGCATTTGTCACACACTTGCTCCCTCTCTTATCTGTTGGCAATTGTATGATTACTCTGCTATATTTGTTGACAATCTTATGATTACTCTAGTTCTGAACTGAAATGCTCTGCTGTTTATGTATTTTGTATGTACAGTTGTGTAAATATTGTTCTTCTTTGCTTTTCTGTATTTTATGATACAATTTTAGTGTGTTATCAAAAACTACTATCATTTATTGTTTACTTCCACTTGTTGAACTGTCTTTACATGTTATGCCTTCAATTCATACAGATGTGTTTTTATCAAGTTGTACTCCCAGGTTGACCCTGAAAAAGGGACTGTAATTGTCTCAGTGGACTTAACCTGGTTACCAAAACTCAAATGAATAAAAAAGACAATTAAATAAATAGTTTCTCTCTACATCACCCCGCCCATCTCTTCCTCTCTGACTGCACCTACCAATATTCTCCCTCGCTCTACCTAATGCCCTGCTCTCCTTGTAGCTGGTGCTCTATTTGATTTGTACTAATGCACATCCTGCTTTGTATTAGTGACCTCTGAGATGTCTTTCATGAATGTTGTGATTGCACTTATCTTGTACATCTTACCTTTGGTTGTGCTGTCAAGCCATATTCTTTGCATTTTTCTTTTATTTTACTCTGCACTTTATTGTATTTCAGTTTGCCTTTTCTATTTTGCTCTGTACTGTGCAGCTCTTGTATTGTATTCTGTACCACTGCCATGTAACCTCCCGGGTCGAGCCTGAAAATAATCATTCATATGGCTAGTGCACCTCACCCGGTTAACAAAAACAAATAAATAAAGCAGTTTCTAACCTAATGAACCACTCTGGATCCCTCCCCTAGACTGTTCAATTTCTTTATCAGTCTCTTGTGAGACACAGTGTCAAAGGCCTTGCTGAAGTCCAGATAGGCCATGTCCCTTGCTCTCCTCTGATCTACTTCCCTGGCCACCCAGTTAAAGCAATCTATCAGATTTATTTGGCATCATCTTCCCCCGTAAATCCACTGCAACCTGTATGCATCTGTTGGATAGCTTTTGCTCACCACTATATGATGGAAAAACCTATATCTATGGTCCTACAAATCTCTTAGGCATGATATATCGCAAGATACCTCTGACTTGTTTTGCAAAGTCTGTAGTTTATATAACTTAAAAAGCATGCAACTATATTTTGTTTAAAACTCCCAGAACTGCATCCAAATTTGGCAAAATGGCTTTGAGTTGGCTCTCTGACATATTGGAATGAACTTTGGGCAGCCATCAAACTGAACTCGATTGTGAGCCTTCATACCTTTAAAATATTGTTCTAATCCTTATCTTGCATCCTTGTAATCGGTGTGATTTTTCTGTACTGCACTTTCCTGACCAGGACCTCCTTGCAAATGAGCTTTGCTCAATGGAGCTTTTCCTGGTTAAAAACATGAAATGAAAAGAATCCATGCTGCCTGTGATCTTGCAACCCATTGGATTCAAGATATACTACCAGTCTCATCATAGTTTTTGGGATAATGGACCACATGGGCAGACCAGCGAGGGATGTGAAAAATGAGAAACCAATCATCTCGTAGTGGGTCTTGAGGTAATGGGTGAGGGAAGCTGGGGGACAACATTGGTGGTAGAGCCACGTGCCTAAGGCATGGTCCATGGCATGGCACTGTGAGCCAGGTGCCATGCTATGGGCTGGCCCCTGAGGCTGCTGAACTTCCAGCATGTTAGCGGTTGTGCAATCTAGGTGCTTTGCCCCCTGCAGGTAGAGGCAGCAGTTTGTGTATGGCAGTTTAGCTGGGTAGAGGACTGTGCACCCTCAGATCCAGCCACCTGTCACTGTTTGTGTTAATACAGCCTCTGGGGTCAAATCTCCAAAACAACACTTATTATGTGACCCCTGCTTCTGATCCCCACTGTGCAACCCTAGGGCATGGACATAGTAAAAGAGGTTGAATATTTCTAAACAATATATTTCTAAATAATGTATGTCTCACTTTCACTTGTACCTTTCCTTCTAAACATCATCTCAGCTATTTATGCCCTTTATTCTCCATTATACTATCATGAAGCAATCCATTTCTTCTGATTTTATTGTTACCATTTTCAAAACAACCCACTGGTTGTAGCCAACTCAGGCCAGTAATAAAAATGCATAAACAGAAAGTTTTATATATATATATATATACTGTGTATATATATTTGTAAATTGTCACTTACAATAATGTATATGGGATGCAAGCACAATACCTTAATATTGAATGATACAGGTAGTTTGAAATTTCACTCTTATGACTAAACTTATTTTATGTTATCTAAGATAATTATATTATTTTTATTTATTTGAAAAGATGTACTAGGAGAGACATACTGAGCTGAAATAGCTCATTTCCAGATATGTCCTGGCGGGAGGGGGAAGGGGAGAGTACAACAATAAATTACAACAAATAGGTTACAATAATCAAAACAAGTACATGTTACAATAAATAGTAACAATGGGAATAAACTGTACAATAAAATGCAGATGGTAGCAAAACAGTAGTGAGAACACGGCACTAGTGGGTTCCACAAAAATTTGCAGATGGAGGCCAAAACTGTAGGCAAAGCAAGGCACAGCTGAGTACAGCTGGCAAGGGAGAGAGCAAGGGGGATGGGGAGTATGGAGGTGTCTAAAATAAATAAAGCTCAAGCCAGGGTCAGGGCAACTGCAGGGGTGAGAAGAGAATTTATGGAAGAGAGAATTGAATGAGTGGAACTGGAAGGAAGAAGCGGGGGGGGGGGACAGAGCCCCACAGTTTAGGGATGTGGAAGGATAAAGCAGCTTGGCCAGTGGAGGCTATAATTGAGGGAAGTGCCAGGGAGCAAGGGCCAGAGTTGTGAAGGGAGAAGGTGATAGAAGGGGGGGGACTGAGTAAGGAGGAAAGGTAGGAGGGAAGGATCCCAAACCAGAATTTAGAGATGAAGGTAAAACAGTGAGCAAAGCACCTGTCTGCAAGGATGGTAGGACGAGGGATGAATATAGTGAGCAGTGATGGGTAAGCAATGGCAAAGCAGCAGAAGGAGTAAAAGAGATGGCCCAGTTTGACAAAGGTGGACTTGGAAGCAACACTGTAAATAATGTCACCATAATCAAAGATACTGAGAATCATCTCTGTGGGCGGGAAGCAGGATACAAGCTTTATTTTTGTATAGTGTGCCAAGTTTGGGGTGAAGCTTCTGGTGGATGGTGTCCACATGAACTGAGAAATCAAGGCAGTGATCAAACCAGACCTCAAGGTACTCAAAGGAGGAGGCATCCTCAATTTCAACACCATCAAGGGGAGGGGGGGAGCCCTGCAAGTCTCTTCCTTGTGCTGTAAGTCATGGAGACATTTTGGAGCTGAGGGACAACTCGTTAGCCTGGAACCAGTGCTGGATATTGCTGAAGTCCAGCTAGATCTGGGTCATTAGATCAGCAGCAGAAGAGCCAGAGGCATAGAGAACTATGTCCTCTGATTACATATGAATAGATGCAGAAGAGTAGACAGAGAGAGGGTTGCTCAGGAAAATGGAGAACAGAATAGGTCCAAGGGCAGACCCTTGGGGTACACCAGGGCAGATAGGGAGAGAAGAGGACATGAAGTTGCCAATACTGGTGGTGGCTGGCAGTATAGCCTAGAGGTTAGAGAAACAAGCTGTGAGTAAGCTAAGCATATCAAGCAGCATTGGGGTTGATCCACCACAACCTCCACTTGCATACTCTGTGACCCTTAGGAAGTCTTTTAACCTCCCAGTACTTCCAGGATGCACTTGGAAATGAGCTTCAGCTCAGTGTGCCTTTCCTGACCAAAAACTGTAAAATGAATAAATAAAAATATGGACAGCTTGAGACCTGCCCTTAAGGTAGGAGCAAAACCACTCAACTGAGGAGGCAGAAAGCTCTGCTACCTTATGCTTGCCCAGAAGGATAGGATGGGCAACAGTGCTGAAGGTTTTGACCAGGCAAACAAAAATGGCAGAAGTGACCAGACCACAATCCATGCCTGACAGAATGGAGTCAGTGAACCACAGGAGTGAGGTGGAGGTGGAGTGAGATTTTGTAAAACCAGACTGGTAGGGAGTGAAGTAGGAGGAGGAGTCAAGGAAAGGGGAGCACTGGGAAAGAACCAGGTGTTCCTGGAGTTTAGTCAGAATGGGAAGCAGGGAAATAGGTCAGTAGTTATCAGGGGAGGAGGGGTCACCCCCTTTTGGAAGGGAGGTGACCGCAGCTAGTTCTACCCTCCAAATGTGCTAGCATTATGGCGCTAAGCCATTAGGGTGTTATTCAGCAATGACGCCGACCACTGTTTTTGCGGGGGGCTGTGCTACACGCACTCCCTCTAACTTTAGAGTCCAACTCCAGGGAGGGAACAGACCTCGAGGAGGGGGCAGCGAATCACCATTTTGGTGCCCTGATGGCTCAGTGCCCTACTACCGGTGCCCTGAGTGCTGGCAGTGACCCCAGCCTGTTTCCATATGTCAGGGATGGAAACTAGAGAAAAAGAGAGGTTAAGGAGGTGGGTGATAGAGAGAGCAATGGCAGGAGCAGAGAGTGACAGGAGTCTGGTGTCAAGATCATCAGTGCCCCTACCTTTGTGTGGGTTTAGAGCCAGGAGGTCTTTGAGGAAAACAGTGGAAGTGGTGGGGGAAAAGGAGAAGAGGAGGAGGAGGGGGATGGGAAGGGGCTTGAGGCAAAAAAAGAGAGGAGGGGAGGCACAAGAAAGTAGGGAATGAGCACAGGAGGCAAAACTGGAGTTGAAACAAAAGACAACTACAGCAGAGTCTGAGACAGAGGTGTCACCTTCCTTAAGAACTGGTGGAGGGAGCTGGGACAGAGGGGAGAAGAGGGCATGAATGACTTTCCAGAACATAGAGGGGTAGTTAAGGTTTTTCTGGACTGTGACTGCAAAGTTATTGGCCTTCACAAGTCTAGTAGCTCTGGTAAAAGTGTTGCAGAGGTACCTTTGACAGGCAAGGTCAGTAGGGAAGTCTGTGGACATGTAGGTCTGCCAGGCAAGGTCATGTACTTGGTGAAAAGCCCACAGCAACTCCACAGAGATCCAGTGTAGATGAGAACCACAAACCCTAGTTTTCGTCAAGAGGGCATGGTGGTCCCAGATAGCCAAGAACTTGGAGTCAAAGAACTCAAGGGCCACACTGATGTTGCTAGCAGCTGAAACTGGGGACCAGTCAGTGGCTACCAGGTCAGTATGAAGGGAAGACAGGTCCAGAGACTGGAAAGACTGAATCTGGGTGAATTTTTTTTTATTCTTTGGTAAGTGGGTAATGCCCACTAGGCACAGTGTCTGTTTTCAGGGGTGACCGGGAGCACTAGGCAGGTTACATGACTTGCTCAGGGTCACACAGTAGGCAAGTGGATGTTGTGGGAATCAAACCCAGGTCTGAAGGATGCACCAAGATCATTCAGAGCTTGTTGCTGTAAACTCTAGGCTATACTGCTATCCTGTTTGGAAGATAAGGGGCAATGTAATTTGTGCACACAGTACATCATATGGTGGTCACTGAGAGCATCGGGAAGGGTACCAGCATCCACAATATGGTGAGGGTGAGAGGACAGGACTCCGTCCAGAAGGGAATGGCTGAGGGATTTGTGATTGAGTAATGTGGGGTCAGAGATGGTAGAGCAGAAGGGACTTTTAGCAAATTTTTTGATGTGACGGGGAGAGCCAATTGAGATTGAAGTCACCAAGGATGAGAACCTCACCAGAAGAGGCGTGAGTGGATATGGTGGTGAGGAGTTTAGTGACTCACAACAGAGATATGCCTGGCAGTATACTCCAGCAATTAAAATGGGGACTTTGAATGTGAGGGGAATATTTTGTGGAGAAGCTTCTCATAGGCAGAAGGACATGTGACTGACAGCACAGGTTCAAACTGGATGCAAGAGAAATGGAAGATAGCTGCTCCACAACCCCTCTTCGCATGATCCTATCTAATGATAGAGAAACCTGAAATGGCAACAGTAGTATCCAGGGTCTTGAGAGATAATCAAGACTTCAAGATTAACAAGACATCAGGTTTAAAGATAACCATGAATGTTTGCAGAAGGTTAGTTTTGGGGAGAAGACTGCAGAGGTTGACATGAGCCACCCTCAAACCTTTGGGGAGATGAGATGGGGATGGCAGGGCAGGACTGGGATTGAGCTCAATGTCACCAGCTGCTATAAGCAACAAGGAGGTGAGCTTAAGCAAGCTTATGAGACACTTACGTGAAGCGGTTTGAAGGGAGGGGGTGTAGGAGGGTGGGGGAGAGAGGGGAGACTAATGGATTAACTATAAGTTAATTAAATAATAATTCACAACAGGGTGTAGATTGTTATGGAATTTACCCATGTCTGGTGTGGTCTATCATGAAGCCACAGGCCCAGTGATGAAAACCACACCAGAAGTGGGTAAATCCCACAACAACCCACACCCTGTCTTTTTTTAACTAAGCTGTGTTGCAAGGACACATAAGAAATGGGGACAATGCCAGAGAGGAAAAAAAAATACCTGTGCTGTTGTCTTGTGAGAGAGATGACAGCTGCCTGCATGCTACTGTCGGTGTCTTGCTCTTCAAGGAATACTGTGTATCTTCTATGCCTGTCGTGCTGATCCAGACAAGTAATCTAACCATATGCTGCTGCTGCACTCAGACACTTTCTTTCCCCCGTTTGATATCTAAATGCAAGAAGAAAGTGGCACTGAAGTTACAGAAGCAGGTGGAAGTTTCACCACTAGTTATGGGGCAGCAGAATACACTATTTTCCAACAAAAAAGATGTTCCAGAACTAGAGGGCAAGGGATGAAGTTTGAGGGAGGGCAATTCAGAGGAAACGTGAGGAAGAATTTTTTTCAAAGAAAGGGTGGCGGACAAGTGGAACACCCTGCCAGAGGAAGTGGTGGAGGCTGAAACAATCTCAAGATTTAAGAATGCTGGGATAGATATAAGGGAATTCTGGAGGTCAGGAGTAGGGGGCAGCAGACTTCTAGAAAAACATAAAGGGAACTTACAAGCTCAAATGAGCAGACTGGGTGGGCCATAGGCCATAGGCCCTTATCTGCCAACAGTGTCTATGTATCTATGTGTGAGAGAGAGAGAGGCATGGGAGATAGTAGTTGGCGAGTGGACAGGGGAGACTATCTACAGTAAGTGACAGTTTATCGGCTAGGAACAGCCAGATACATTTACAAAATAAATTAGAAGGACATCTGTTTTATTTGGGGAAATGGTTCAAAATGTGTTAAATGGTGGCAGAGCTCCTCATTTATTTTTATGGTTGAGCCTAAGAGGGGAAAACAATGGCAGCTGAAATGTTTTGAATTGAAGGGTGCGGTAATAGTGTGTATTTACTCATGGCTGAAAGTACCAGTTAGCCAATCAAACTGCTGGATTCTCGATGCCCATAATCTAGAAGATAACATGTCTGAGTGACAAGTTAAATAAAGAACATGGAAACATTCCTGCATGTTCAAGTAGAATTCTCTTCTAATTCGCCATTGACTTTCTCAGCTGATGGCTGGGCTATGGGTATGATTGTCAGGCCCACAGTGGCAGCACAAACTAATATTTTTGCCTTGTTCAGGGTAGGAGGACCATCCCCAGAGTTAACTATGTTGTTCATATATTTGACTACATTTTTTTCACCGTACCTCCACCAACTAGGAACTCCTTTGGTCATTTGCCAGCATCACCTTCCATCCTCCCAGGGCTCCGCTATCTATTTTTTTGTGCTCCCAAGCCACCCACACCACAACATGTGGCTGTTCCCCTGACTTGCCCTCTGGGGCAGGATTGCCTTCTGCTCCATTGCAAAACTGTCCACACCGTGCAGTCAACCTACAGTAGGAGTGTTGCCCAGGAGAAGGACCCAGGTCCAGGTAGTAAAGGTCCAGCATTGGTCATGAGCTGGGGTGGCAAGGTGAAGTGTCACCCTCCTGGTTGGTGGCATTGTTCTTGTTTTCTGAGCCTGCAGGAGTCACAGACATGCAATGACCCCCACAACATCACTGTGTGAGCTACTGCTGCAACTACCCCCATCTCTTAGACTCCCAAGTGGTGGGCAAGCACCAGGAGCCACATTTCTCCCTACTCCTCCTCAGAGGAGGGCATTCTATAAGACACATGATCCTCCTCTCACCAGCTGACCTACTAAAGCACCAGGCTCATTCAAGAACCCAGTTCTTCAGCATCACAAGCAATAGTGCTATTGCTGGGCAGGTCCTAACTCTGTGATTCTTACAGTAGTATTCTACTTAAATAAAAGATGTACAGCTATTAAATTTATTGCAATTATGTTTGGCTTTATTACATTTTCTGTTGTTTCCACTTTCTCCTGTTATTGGTCTATTAAATATGTCCAGTGAAGCAGCACTTATTCCACTGTATTTCAGAAAGGATATGTCAGTCCTTAAGTGACCTCACAAATGATGCGCTTGTGACATCAGTCTGTAGTCATGGTACGCAAAGCACTATGATGACATGAAGAGAATTATAAGGTCAGTTGGGAGACAGCCAAATGACTTTATACAAATGTTTTGGATAGATTACCATACCAAGTTGCCACAAAACCTGGTAAATGGGAAACCAGATTCAAAGATTCCATAATTGGAATGCACTGCTCACACAAAGTTGACTCATCCATTGAAACTGAAAAGGCTGCTGGACTCCACAGTGTTTCCCAAAAGAACAAGGGCTGCTGGTCCGCCGACACAGCGGTAGCGCTACTGCCTATGGCGCTGGTGACCTGTGTTTGGTAACGAGTGTAGTGCAGAGGGTCAGCCAGGGGAGGTAGGATGAATGTCCCGAGGACAGCTGTCCTCCTACAGGGGGGAGGGTTGTGGCTTAACGGCAAGCCAGCAACACCCAATGGAAGCTGGGTGCACAACTGCCAGGGCCACTTTTCAGTGGGGAGGCATCAGCAAATGTTTGTAGGTCGGGTGCAGGAGCACACCTGGTCCATGCTGACATCATCGCACATCTGCACCTCTGGGGACCTTAAAGGGAAAAGCCCTCTGGGCTGGCTGCACTGTGATGCCCCAGATCTCTACCTGAATGACGCCTCAGACACTAGTCTCAGCTGGGGTCTCTGGCTGATCTTGGTCTCTCCCCTTGGGCAGCCCTGCAACAGGAGGCAGGCTATGGGCCTCCCCAGTCCAAGATACCTGGGAGGAAGCCAAGTGTGAGGTTCGGTCATTGAGAAGGGGTAAATCCCTTCCCGTTTCAGGAAGGAAAAAAGAGAGTTTAACAAAAAAAAAAGAACAAAGGCACTGGTTTTCTAGTTAAAGTAGCACCTGATACAGTTTTAGAATATTCTAATCTCATTCAGTTAAGGAAACTGTGTGTCTCTCTCTCTCTCAGATGATTACACAACACCCGAAATTACTTTAGGAAACTCTACAGCCCCTCTCCATGATACAGTGGGTTCTCAGCAGAGGGCTGCAAAATACTCCTGGTTCAACTCTCAGCTCCCAGGCAGTGGTGTCCAAGCTGTCAAGCAGTGGTGTCCAATCACTACAGCAATACATGTGCCATGAGAGTTAGAATCCCACCATAGCTTCTTGTTTACAGTAGCAAGTGGTCAAGCACTTGGACATCTTGAGCATCCTCTCATCTGTTAAATGAGGCAGAATGTTATGGAGATATTACACAGCAATCAGGCCCTCCCAGGGTCCAGGCAACACATATGTTATAATGAAGGCAGTTTGGGATCTACATATTAGCCACCAAGCCATTTGGCTTTTTCTTTCTTTTTTTTTTTCCTTTGCTAAAAAAAAATAATTGGCTATTGTTGGCTAGTACATTTTATAAGATGGGGTCTGGTCAGTTCTGGCTCTCCTCATTGGTCAGGATCCAGTCACAGGGTACTGAGCTAACCTAGCACATACCCCTGCTCAGAAAAAGGGTGCATTACTCAAGAGCACAACCTGTTGGTGTCAGAAAGGTCTGTATGCTAATTACTCATCCTCAGTGTCAAAATGTTCACAGTGCAAATTAAACAACCCAGCAACATCAAAGTGATATAATGCAAATAAAGAAGACACAACCCCCCCCCAAAAAAAAATATTGCTCAAGAATCACAAACTACAAAGGAAATCCATCCTACTTTGAAAAAACACACTTCCTACTCAAAAATTCAATTCCAAAAAGGCTCAGTGCTGCTCACCAAAGAAAGAAACAAATCTTAAACACCTAATAAAAACACAAACTATATTTCAGAACTATGATTCTACAAAGCAACAGAAACATGAGGTACAGTGCTCAACAAAGGGCAGGACAGGGGTAAATGGAAAAACAGACAAGGGCAAAAAGAGCAGGCAAGGGGGGGAAAAAGGATAAAGCCAACATTAAATGGAGTACCATTGCCCATAGTCTGGGAAATAAGCATCCTGAGCTAGTAGCCTTGATGGAGGATGAACACTTGGATATTGTGGCAGTCACAGAAACATGGTACACGAGGAACCATGACTGGGATGTCAACATACCGGGGTACACAGTCTACAGAAGGGACAGGGAGGGGGAAAAGAGGAGGTGGAGTAGCTCTATACATAAGGGAAGGGATCAAAGCTACAGAACTAAAAAGTAAAGGGGGAGGACAAGAGGCACTCTGGGTCACCTTGGAGACAGGGAATGGCATCACAATCAGCACAAGGGTTGTATACAGACCCCCATCTCAAGGGGAGGAAATGGACAAGAAAATGATAGAGGACATTCTCAAAATGGCTTAAAAAGAGGGGATATACTGTTGATGGGGGACCTGAATATGCCAGATGTTAACTGGATGACATGTACTGCAGCCACATCCAAGAGCTGGGTCATTCTCGATGCCCTGCAGGGGGCAGGCCTTAGACAGCTAGTGCTGGAACCCACTCGGGAGGAAGCAATACTAGACCTGGTACTCTCAAATGGAGAGAGGATCACAAATTCAGAAGTCAGTAGACATCTGGGAACAAGCGACCACTGCACAGTGTGCTTCACAATAAGCACAACCATGGAGACAAGCCATACAAAAACAAGCATACTGGACTTTAAAAGGGCTGACTTTGGCAAAATGAGTGAATACCTAAGGAATACACTAGCAAATGGCCAAAAAGGAGGGGTGGAAGAACAATGGAGAAAAATCAAAACTGCCATCATAGAGGCAACAAGCCTTTGTGTGAAACAGATAAAGAAAACAAAGCGGAGTAAAAAACCACTATGATTCTCAAAAGAGGTGGCAGAGAAGGTTAAGGAGAAAAAGGCTGCATTCAAAAAGTATAAGGCATCACAGAAGGAGCACAACAGGGAACTGTATCAATTAAAGCAGAAAGAAGTGGGGAAGGCAGTCAGAATGTCAAAAGCCCAAACTGAGGAATAAATAGCCAAGTCAGTTAAGAAGGGGGATAAAACCTTTTATAGGTATATCAGGGAGCATAGAAAGGTTAAGGGAGGAATAGTGAAGATTAATAAGGGGGATGGGGACATGGGCAGAGGGAGACAGTGAAAAGGCAGATATACTGAATGAATACTTTTGCTCAGTATTCACAAAAGAAGATGAGAAGGAGTTACCTAGACTAGACAATAGAAGCACTCTGGGTAGGGGGGTTGACACCAGTCCATTTACAGAAGAAAGAGTCCTGAAAGAACTCCTAAAACTCAAGGTGGACAAAGCAATGGGGCCTGATGGGATTCACCCCAGAATCCTAAAAGAACTAAAGAAGGACCTAGTGACACCACTGACCACACTTTTTAACAAATCATGGGAGGATGGGGTGGTACCTGAGGACTGGAAGAGGGCAGATGTGATTCCCCTTCACAAAAGTGGGAGCAAGGCAGAAGCAGGAAACTACAGACCTGTAAGTTTGACCTCAGTGGTAGGGAAAATGATAGAATCACTTCTGAAAGAAAGAACTGTTGAATACATAGAGGCCAACGGGGCACAGGACCCAAAGCAGCATGGATTTACAGCAGGAAGGTCATGTCAGATGAATCTAATAGATTTCTTTGACTGGGTGACCGAAGTAATAGACCAGGGAGGGGCTGTGGATATGGCCTACCTAGACTTTAGCAAGGCATTTTACACAGTCCCACACAAAAGAGTAATGATCAAGTTAGCCAGCCTGGAGTGGGTCCCAGGGTGGTAGCCTGGGAGGGCAAACTGGCTGCACAACAGGACACAGAAGGTAGGTGAGTAGAACACATTCCGAAGACAGGGGGGTCACTAGTGGAGTACCTCAGGGCTCAGTACTGTGTCCAGTCCTCTTTAACATCTTTATAGGTGACATTGCAGAGGGTCTGGAGGGAAAGGTGTGCCTCTTTGCAGATGATACAAAGATCTGCAACAGAGTTGATACACAAGGTGGGGTAGAAAGGATAAGAAGGGACTTGGCAAGGTTGGAGGAATGGTCAGACATATGGCAACTTAGATTCAATGCAGAGAAGTGCAAAGTAATGCACCTGGGTAACAAAAACCCAGAAGAAGAGTACACAATAGCAGGGGAGGTACTAACAACAACAAAAATGGAACGGGACTTGGGGGTAGTCATATCAGATGATCTAAAGATGGGTAAGCAATGTGAGAAGTCAGTAAGGAGAGCCAGGGGGATACTGGGATGCATAGGAAGGGGCATCACAAGTAGAACAAGCATTTGTCAATGCCGAATGTTTGCTTGCTGGCATTGGCATTGGTAGTGTAAAGTTACAGAGCTGCATAATAGGAATGGCAGCAAGTATTGAACTGAAACCAACCCCACCACCCCTGCAGAGGTGACAGGCATTGGGGTGTGCCTTTGGGTCACCAGGCATAACAACACGCCATTTCACCACCCTACCCTGCAGACACTGACAAGTGTCACGGTGTGCCTTGAGGGCTTTGGCCCTTATGCGCACCCCATTCCATCAGGAAATACGGTGAGATGGGTGCGGTATAGGAGAATGGGGTGAAGTTTGGGCCAAAGTGTCCGAGGCACACCTTGATGCCTCTCACTGGCTGCAGGGTGTGGGTGGGGGTGGAATGGTATGAACATGACAAGCAAGAATCCCAAGTCACACCCCTGATGCCTGTCATTCTCTACAGGGTGGGGCGTTATGGTCGGAAGCCCTAACGCCTCAGGCATTTGTTGGTATTTTCACTCCAAATTTTCAACATGTTTTTTTTGTGACCCCGACCTCATGAATAGTGGCAATATCAGTTTGTTAGCCAAAAACTGCTTTTGCACAGCGACTATGGCATTTGGCACCACAGGTGCAAAAACACATTCCGAACAGGATGTGAAAAATGACAGCGGTACTGTTCATGGGAGGTGTTGAAAATCTGCTGTGAAAATCTTAAAAAAACTGGTGAAGTCACGAGCGTGCGTAGAAACTGTGCAATGCACACCCATAATGTAACTAGTTTGAGGATTGTTTTAGAGCAGATTGTTAACACAGGCATTTTGGGACCTCCGATCATGAACGGTGTCAGTGTGATTTTCTTTATCTGTCCCGAACAATGATTTCCCACAGCGACCATGCATTTCTGTGCTGAAAGTGTGAAAACACATTTTGGCCATGTTGTGGAAAATGACAGCTGTACTGTTCATAGGAGGTGTGGAAAATGCCACTGGTGAAAATCTGGACTGAAAATATTACAAATTCATGAACTTACGGTGCGTGGAAACTGTGCAATGCTCACTCATAACACAGTAATTTTATGGAGTTTTGTCACAAATTTTCAACATAGCCATTTTAAGACCTCTGCTCATGAACAATGTCACTGTGATTTTCTTAATGTGTCCTGTACATTGATTTCACGCACCGACTGCGCCATTGTGCACTACATGGGCGGAAACACATTTTGGGTGAGATGTGAAAAATGACAGCTGTACTGCTCATAAGGAGATGTGGTAAAATGGCAATGTTTGAAAATCTGGAGTGAAAATATTGAAATTTTACAAACTTACTAGCGTGCGTAGGAACTGCATAGCATAGCTCATCAAAACAATCATTTTAAGTTTTTAACACCGAATTTTCAAAATAGGCTTTTTGAGAGCCCACCTTATGAAGACTGGCAGTGTCATTTTGTTAATCATTCCAGAAAGGTGATTTCACACAGTGGCTGCGAAATCACCCTTCAGGCCCAAGTAACGCCATGACAGTGCAAGAGTTCATGAGGAGGGGTCCCAAAAACCCCATGTTGAAAACTTGGTACAAAAATTCCAAAAAATGCCTGAAATATGCAATAAAGTTGAAAATACCCTTTCTATCCGATTATACAGCTTACCGGCATTTCCTCAGTTCGCAGTCGGCTTTGAAGAGTGCAGAGGTGTTCCCGGTCCACGAAGATCGTCGCGCCGGACTCCGGAGGTAAGTATCGGGTGAGGGGGGTCTGTGGGGAGGCAGGGTGTGCAATGGGTGGGTGCGGGTTGTGGGGGGGCAGGGAGACTGCGAGGACCATTTTTTCTTTACAGGTTTTTTGTTCTAAAAAGGCACGCGGGGCGTTTGTCATGCTGGGGTGGGCTCCCAGCATGGCAGAAGGACGGCTGGGGGGCATGGAGCTGATGGGGGATTGGGCACCCCCATCGGCCATGGCATCTGTTGCCACACTGGAGTGGGCTCCCAGCGTGGCACCCTGTACTCGAGGGGACACAGTGGAATGGCGGGGATTGGGCACCCCCATCGGCTATACGATGTAGCCACGCTGGGGTGGGCACCCAGCGTGGCATATGAAACGGTGTCTGGGGCGCAGCACAGCCAACAGGGATGGGCACCCCGTCAGCTGTACAGTGCGTGCGTTGGAGGAGAGCAGCTATGTGTGTGTGTGTGTGTGTGTGTGTGTGTGTGTGTGCAGGGAGGCGCACGCAGGCAGGCGATATCTGATCGCTGCTCACTGAAGCGTAACTCTCCTTTCAACTGATGCCACTGCATTTGGAGCTGTCTAGACAGCTCCAGCAGGCATGGAGAAATGGCCACGCCTGCAAACACTGACTGAATTGGAAGAGGGCTGACACCTCCGAAAACTCCGACGATACTACTAACATACTAAAATGCCAGCAGAATAGGCCTAACGGTCTTCGTGTCTGCTCGTTGGTCAGCCCACCCTGGGTGCTGACCTTGCTATCCCCTCGCCTTCTCTGGCTTCTCCTTCCCAGTTCCGGATATTCTTGCTGCATTGGATTTTGCTTCCTGAACCCTTCCCTGTACCTGTCCCACCCCTCTTGAACCCCTCCACTGTCTCTGCCTCCACCAGCCCCCTAGGTAGTGCATTCCATGGCTCCACCACCCTCTCAGTGAAGTAGCACCTCCTCCTCCCTTGAATCTTCCCCCTCCAGCTTCCCATGCCTCTAGTGGCCCCTTCCTCCTTCCTTGAAGCACCCTGACTGTTCCTCCCCTATTTACCCTTTTCATGTACCTGAAGACCTCTATCATGTCCCCCGGTCCCTTCTCTCTTCCAATGTGTACATATTTAGCTCTTCGAGCCTCCTCATAGGTCCTGTCCCCAAGCCCCAAATCATTTTGGTTGCCTCCTCTGGACCCTCTCCAGGAGGTTAATGTCCCTCTTTAAGTGTGGCCTCCAAAACTGCACGAGTACTCCAGGTGCGGCCTCACCAAGCAGTTATACAGAGGAGTATCACTTCCTCCTTCTGGAGGTGATCCCCTAGTGATGCATCCCAGCATCCTGTTGGCCTTGGCTGCTGCCCTCCTACAAGTCTCAGAGTTGTTCATCTTGACATCCACCACCACCCCCAGGTCCCTCTCAGCCATTGAGACTTGTAGTATTCCCCCAGGGTGTACACTTGGCCTGGGTTTCTGGCCCCAGGTGGAGTACCTTGCATTTCCTGCATTGAACCTCAGCTTCCACTTTCTAGACCATCTTTCCAGAGCCTCCAGGTCCCCTGCAGGGCCACCTCCCTTCCTCCCCATCCACCACTGCCCCAGTTTTGAGTCATCTGCAAAGAGACTCATCTCACTCCTGATTCCTGTCCTATGTCAGATACGTGAGGCGTTGAACAGAAGGGCCCAAGGACTGATCCCTGTGGGACCCCACTAATGACCCTCCTTGGGGATGAGACTATCCCACCAACTCACGACCCTCTGGGTCCGGTCCTGGAGCCAATTGCCTATCCATCTGATCATCTGGTTTCCACCCCATTTCTCCTAGCTTATCCAACAGGCCACGTGAGGAACAGAGTCAAATGCCTTGCTGAAGTCTAGAAAGAGGACGTCCACTGGTCTACCCAGGTCCAAGGCACTTGTCACCCAGTCATAGAACTCCACCAGGTTTGTCTGACACGATTTCCCTGGATGAATCCATGCTGTCTATCGTCCAGGCACCCTGACTTATCCAGATCCCCCCCTAGCCTCTCCTTGACAATGCCCTCCATCACCTTGCCCACCACCGATGTCAGGCTGACAGGCCTGTAGTTCCCTGCCAGCTCCCTTGATCCCCTTGTGGATAGGCACTACATGCGCCACCTTCCAGTCTTGGGGCACCCACCTGTCCTCAGAGAGATGGTGAAAAGCTCTGCCAGGGTTTCGCCAGGACATCTGCAAGTTCCTTCAGCACTCTAGGATGTAATTTATCCGGCCCCAGTGCTTTCTCCGCCTTAAGGGAGCTGAGGCTTCCTCACTCTCTCTGCTGTGATTTCCACTTCTGGTACCTCTTCTCCCTGCTTAGCCCTCCCCCACCTGCCAGTGATGCCCCCTCCCAGACCTGCCGATCGTGAAGGGTCACCCTCCTCATTATCTCTGTCTCTCCCATGTATGATGCAGCATCCCCATTTTCCTGGTGAAAACTGAGGTGAAGTATTCATTTAGTACCTCAGCCTGCTCCCCTGGGTCTTGTGCCCATCTCTCCCTGATTTAATCCTGCAATCTGCCCTTCACCTTCGTCTTTCCCCAATGTATCTAAAGAACCCCTTTTTCCCTCTCCTAATTTCCCTGGCCAGGTTCTGCTCCTTCTTGCCTTAGCACGCCCTCCACCACTCTAGTGGCCCTTCTAGCCATCAGCTCGTACTCCCTCAATCCCTTTCACTCCTTGAGCACTTGAATTTCTTATAGGCTGCTTTCTTTCCCGCACCACCTCCTGGACCTCCTGGTCCACCAACAGGGTTTTGGGCCCTACCGCATTTCGTCTTACTCTTGCACAGGTGCTGGTAGCATCCTGCACCCCTCTCCTGATGATTTCCCACCTACTATCAGCGTCCATGTCTGACCCAATCCCATCCAAATGCTCCTTAAGGATCCTTCCCATTTCCTTAAAATCCGGCCCCCTGAAGTCGGTTACTTCCGTCTTTGTGCAGCCTTCTACCCCTCCTAGTTCCAGGCAGAACCAGACCGTGGCATGGTCACTCCCCTGCCAATGGGTCCCTTACCTCCAGGCCCCCAATCTGGTCACTGTCTGCCAGGATCACATCCAGTACCCGTGCCTCCCTGGTCGGTTCCCTCACCTGCTGAGTTAGGTACGCGTCTTGAAAGACATCCAACAACCTCTGTTCCCTGGTCACAGAGGATGTCATAGTCTCCCAGTCTGTTCCTGGCATGTTTAAGTCCCCTAACACCACCACCGTTCCTCTGCCCAGTCTGCAGTGTCTCCTAACATCTGCCACCAGACTGTCCTCCAGCTCCTCCGCCAGGGCAGGGGGTCTATACACCACTCCTATTTTTACTCTCTTGCCCCCCCTTGTTATCAAGGTGACCCAAATCGTCTCCATGGTTCGCTCCGCCTCCTCTACTCCCCCTATGCCAATGCAGTTTTTGACTATCATAGCTACCCCTCCTCCCCTTCCCTCCCCCCTGTCCTTCCTGAACATAGTGTAACCCTCCAGGTTCAGGTCCCAGTCATGTCTTGCAGTGGCCCAGGTCTCAGTGACCGCTGCCACATCCACTGCTCCCTCAGTTAACACCGCCTGGAGCTCAGGCATTTTATTGCCCAAGCTCCTGGCATTTAGCAGGACTACCTTCCACCCTTTCCCTATAGTTCCATTTCCCCTGCTCGTGTTCCCATGGGGATTCTGTTTCCTCCTGGTCTGCACTTTGCCAGTTGGCCTTTTCCTGCAATCCTCCTGGTCCCCAGGGGGTGGAGACAGAGTCCGTCCCTTATCGGCACCCCCTGACAGCCTTTTCTCCCATCCTCCCTTCACAAGTTTAAACCCACTTTTCACCAATGAACTCTCTATTTTCAACTTAAGGATTCCCCCCTCAAATTGAGATGTAGTCTATCTCTAGCATACAGCTCCTTATCCTCCCAGGTCTCCCCAATCCCCCATCAACCCATACCCTCTGGCCTCACACCACTCCCTGAGCCACTGGTTTATCTCCCTAATTCTCCTTTTGTGTTCCCCACTAGCCCTTGGCACTGCGGGATTTCTGAGAAGGAAACTGTGCATCCTATGTCATGACAGACCCTGGCAGTCCCTGAATCTTGCCTGTATCTCTAGCTCGCTATTTCCTCAATGTCATTTGTACCCAGGTGGACCAGTATGTCTGGGGAACCCCACAGTCCTTTGCCAGCTGATATACCTCGTGCTTAGCCCTGTGCACCGTTAGTCCAGGGAAGCATCTTGTTCTAACTGGCCAGGCTTCTCCCTCCCTATCCCATTTGATACCCCTGATCATAGAATCCCCCAGCAGGAGCACTCTGACCACTCCTTTTCCTCCATTCCCCCTTCCATGTCCCTCATCCTTTCTAACGGCCCCTCCACCCAGCTGGCTCCTTGTTCCTCCCCCTATCTGGGTGCCACATGCCACCCCCTCCTTATTTACCATGGCCTCCCTCCCCTCCAATCCTATGCCTCTCCTCCTCCTGAGTATCCTTCTGTACCTTGCTAATTCCCCCCTCACTGCTCGCAACTGGTCCTTCTCCCCCATCTGCTAAACTAGCCTGACTCATCCTCCCTTCCTTCCTGTCTCCATTTAGTTCCTCCTTGCTCGTCGTGCTCCCCTGGCCTAAACCCTCAGCTCCCTTTACTGAATCCTGCTTGTACATCTGGTCCTTCTCCTTTACCTTTCCTCCCAACTGGTCCTTCTCTCATGCTTTCCTCCCTCTTCCCCCTGCCCCTCCTGCTCTGATTCACTGCTCTCCCATTCTCCTGCATTCCAGGTCCCCCTGTTCTTCCTGCCTATCTGGCCCCTGCCTTCTGCCTCCACTCCCACACCCTTTCCGTCTCTAACCACCTCTGTCGTGGCTACATCACCCCCTCATCCTTGAGCAGAAGAAGAGAATTGAAGCGGTTACTGAGTATAAGGTCTGATCCACCTCCCGCTTGCTTCCTTCTGTCCAGCCCTGGCCATCTGCCTACTTCCTGAGAATGTTGTCCCTCCGTCCCCCTTGTGAGGGTCCCAGTTACCTGCCTGCTTCCTTGGTAGTGTCCTTTTGACCCCTCTGCCAGGGTCCCTATGTGACCCTGAGTATTCTCCTGCACTCCTTTCCATACCCCACCCCCAGTGCTTGGTGCAACCCTGTGGAGATTTCCAGCCCCTTCCCCAACCATACCACCCCCTTCCCCCAGCTTTCTCCTCATCCCCGCAACCTCCTCCCTAAGCTGTGCTAGCTGGTAGCATACTGGGCAGCCACCAAACTTCCAAGCCCAGTCCAGTATCATGGCTGCTCCACACCCTGTGCACCCCACCACCCTCCCAAAGATGCCGGCCCTAATGATGTGTGGTTCCATCCCCTTCCAAATAGGTTTCCTTGGGTGAGCCACCAGGTTCCCCCCTAGTCCAAGATACCCCTACTGCCTAATCAGGTCACCCACTAATCTTAGAGACAGTCCCACTGTACACCAGTAACTCTGTTACTAGGTGCAGTACAACACATGAAACTTATAAGGGAAATGAACAACTCCCTAAGCTCCTCTCTCCCAGCCTTTAAATCCAACCCCCAGTGGCTAGAACTACATGAGCTGCACCAGCAGCCTTTTCCTCCAATTGCAGGGCAGGTGCTCCCAAAATTTGCAGACTTCTGGGAGGGAGGGTGGGAGGCGGGTCTTGGGCAGACACCTGACAAGAGAGAGTGTATCAGCCCTGTGTCTCCCCTCCAAGCCCTGCACCAAAGAACCAGGCCCAAGCAAATCCCACCAAATAGGTTTTAAATCAGAAGAAATAGGCCTCTACCAGCGCAGCCTGTTACACAGTGAAACATCCACAAAAAGAGCCCCACTTACAGCCACCAAATCAGTTTACAAACATCCAGCATTCCCAAAAACAATACCCTGCTAGCCCCTTAGAAGTAAAAAAGAAAAGAACTAACCTACCAAGTAAAATCCACAAGAACCCTGAGAAAACAACAGCAGCAGCAGCTACTGTCCTGGAACACAACTGATCCTGTCCCCTTCCAGTTCTTTCTGAGAAGATGGCACTATGTTTCTTGCACATGAGTGCAAGCAAACATAAAAAGGGAAGTGGTTATCCCTCTGTACAGACAGTTGGTGAGACCACATCTGGAGTACTGTGTGCAGTTTTGGAGACCTCATCTACACAAGGACATTGACAGGATGGAAGCAGTCCAGAAGAGGGCAACTAAAATGGTGCAGGGTCTGCATCAGAAATCATATGAAGATAGACTGAGATAGCTTAATATGTATACCCTTGATGAAAGGAGGGACTGGGGGACATGATAGAAATGTTTAAGTACCTCATGGGAATCAACAAAGTCCAGGAGGGTAGCATCTTTCAGAAAAAGTGATGTGTAAGAACAAGGGAACACAATTTAAAGAAAGAGGGAGGACGGCTCGGGGGTAATGTGAGGAAATCTTTTTTCACGGAGAGAGTGGTGGATGCGTGGAACTGCCTTCCTGGGGAGGTTGTTGGGGCTAAAACAGTGGGGGAATTCAAACATGCATGGGACAGACACAAGGCAATTGTAGTGGGGGGTGGCAGGAAGTAGGCTGTTGGTTAACTAGAATCTGCAGCTTATTCAGTAGGTAGGGAAATGGGCAGACTGGGTGGGCCAAGTAGTCCTTATCTGCCATCAAAGTCTATGTTTATATATACATACATCATTAAACCATCAGCAAAACATCTACCAACATTGCTCTAAAAGCTAATAAAATATTCATGTAACCTATCGGGCATGCAGAAACAAACACAGGACAGCTCAGACTTCCTGCTAGAACCTCATCATCAACTACACTGCAGTGCTTCTGAGTTTGGTCACACAACATCTAATCAACAGTCTAGGCTTTAAGGTCTGACTCAGATCACATGGAAAGTACAGAAGCACAGCACAGGCTTCTAGTTCAGCATCACAGATTGTATGGCAAATGCAGAAAGTTTAACGTCATGAATACGTATTTAAAGCAACAAGACCAAGTATAACCATGCAACCATAACTTATTCTGTGCAGTGCAAATGCACCCAACTAGTGCCTTTCACTCCCAGTTAGGAGCGAGATTGTTCTTAAAATGATTCTCCTGCTGTTTTACTATGTGAATGTAGTCAATGGTGGTGTCCCCAAATCTATCCTAGCCAGACTAGATCTTACCTTTCATTTCTTCTGTCAGTTTGCTTCTGCCCCCCCCTTACTCACCACTACTCACAGTATCAAGTCCTCACCCCTTACTCACCACTGCTCACAGTATCAAGTCCTCACCCCTTACTCACAACTGCTTACAGTATCAAATCCTCACCCCTTACTCACCACTGCTCACAGTATCAAGTACTCTCCCCTTACTCACCACTGCTCATGGTATCAAGTCCTCGCCCCTTACTCAGAACTGCTCATGGTATCAAGTCCTCACCCCTTACTCACTCACTCACCACTGCTCACAGTATCAAGTCCTCGCCCCTTACTCACAACTGCTTACAGTATCAAGTCCTCACCCCTTACTCACCACTGCTCACAGTATCAAGTACTTGCCCCTTACTCACCACTGCTCATGGTATCAAGTCCATGCTCCTTACTCACCACTGCTCACAGTATCAAGTCCTCGCCCCTTACTCACAACTGCTTACAGTATCAAGTCCTCACCCCTTACTCACCACTGCTCACAGTATCAAGTACTCGCCCCTTACTCACCACTGCTCATGGTATCAAGTCCTCGCCCCTTACTCACCACTGGCCACAGTATCAAGTCCTCGCTCCTTACTCACCACTGCTCACAGTATCAAGTACTCACCCCTTACTCACCACTGCTCATGGTATCAAATCCTTGCACTTCTCTCACTATCTTCCTGCCACCTATCCCACTGCTCTTCTCTTCTCTCTAAGTACTGGTTTGCAACCCTTCTCTCCTATCTGAACAAACACAAATGAAACAGCACACACCAAATACAAATCAGTTTACCAAATTTATTTCACCATCATCCAGTGGTCAGCAACCCCGGTGCTTTGAGGATGCTCTGCCTCTTCACCATGGGATGGAGCCTAGGTACCATCATCATCATTTTTATAGTGAACGCATCTTAAAGTGACAGTATACAAAAATTAAATATGTGCAATTACATACAATTCAGTAAAAAATTGAAAATTCTTAGAGTATTTATGAGTGAAGATAGGGACTATCAAATGGTATCACAGTATAATTTCCCATATAATACTCCACTGTGTCCAAGGGCATCTCATTTACATGGTAGCCTCATCAACTAAGTCATAAAAATCAATCAATACTGTTGTGCTACCAAGTTAAGTTATTTATTTATTTCATTTTTGTTTACTGGGTAGGTGCGCTAGACAATAGAATTGTCTATTTTCAGGCACGACCTGGGAGGATTACAGACATGGTGACCGAAGTCACATAGCAACAATACATTTCATGACATGGCTACAGAGGAATAGTTCTACATGACCATAATAAATAAGTTAAGGAGCATCATTAAATAATTGTACAGCAGAGCTATGGCAATACAGCATAGAATCAAAGAGTTCAGCTGTGTTACAGCCATACAGACAGTTAAGAAGGGGTCACAACAAAAGATACTATCACAGCCCAAGTTAAAGATGATGAACTGGAAGGCTCAGAGCATACCAGACAAAATGGATTCAGTAAGTGCACAGTTGTAGAAACCTATCTATTCACATCTTACAACCATTGTTGGTTCAGAATGCTATACATTTTCTAATAAAGACAAGAAAAATCTGATTTAATAAAAAGTCAAGAGATACACATATACAGCCCCATTTCTTTTCTTGTTTTTACACCTGTCAGTTTTATAATATATCCCTGATTGAGAGACCATAAAAATATTCATGCTACCAAAGGCATCTACCTACTGGCAATCCCCATATAGCATAAAGCAGAATTATAAGTCAAAAACACCAAATGGTGTATGTGTCCAGTGTCAAATGGGACTACAATAATACCAGTGGCTGATTTATGGAAAACATAGCCCGGTACCATGTACCATGTATCATGTACCATATCAGTCAAAAACATCAAATGGTGTGTGTGTGTGTGTGTGTGTGTGTGTGTGTGTCTCCAGTGTCAAATGGGACTGTAATAATGCTGGTGACTAATTTATGGACGAAATAGCAGGAGACCAGCAGAGACAAAAATGTCCAAGCCCAAATGAAAAGGCTAGGAAAAATTACCACATATATTCAAAATGAGGAAACAGCTGAAGGATGAAGTGATGTCACAAGTGCGTGCCTAATACATCCAAACAGCCTCGTGAAACAAAGTTGTTCACTGGGAGAGAAAAGAAATAAATGATTAAATCAATATGCATATGTACATACAATCAATAGAAAATTGTGGAAGGCAGGATTATACATGAGGCTAGCTAGCAAGATCATCACCAATGATTATAACTTAAAATTCACATAATGTGTTGATGCCACTCTTAGATCTATGTACTACAGCAAACAGTGATGGCTCTATTGATGCTTGTTGTTATAGAGAAAAAAGTGTTGTTAACACTTTACTTCATGCCTCCAGTGCCCACCCACCATCCCTAGGATCTTCAATCCCCTACAGACAGTTTCTCAGATTAAACTGCTACTGTTCCTCAGAGACAGATTTTGACACACAAACCATTGATATGCTCAACAGGTTTATTGTGAGGGGGCTATGACAAAGCCACCTTAGAAAATACACTTACAGATGCTAGAAAGCAAAACAGAGAGACGGTGTTAGTGCCCCATAATCCTGCCTCCCATAATTTTCTATGGATTGTATATATATATATATATATATATGTATATTGATTTAATCATTTCTTCTTTCTTTTCTCTCCTAATAAACAATTTTATTTCACAAGGTTGTTTGGATGTATTTGACTCAACTCCTGGTATCACTTTGTCCTTCGGCTGTTTCCTCATTTGAATATATATATATATATATATATATATAGTGATTTTTCTAGCCATATTCATTTGGGCTTGAGCATTTTTGTTTTCTGTAAATTAGTCACCAGTATTTTACACGTGCACAATTTGGTGTTTTTGACTTATATTTCTGCTTTCTGCGATATGGTGATCACCAGTAGGTAGATCGCTTTGGCAGCACGAACAGTTTTATGGGAAATATTATAAAACTGACCAGTGTAAAAACAAGAAAAGAAAGTGGGACTGTACATGTGTATCTTTCTACTTTTTATTAAATCAGATTTTTCTTGTCTTTATTAGAAATTTATAGAATTCTGAACTAACAATGGTTGTAAGAAGTGAACAGATAAATAACTTAACATGGTAGCACAACAGTATACATTGATATTTTTTTTAATTAGTTAATGGGAATACCTTGTATACAAGATGCACTTGGACACAGTGGAGTGTTATATGGGAAATTATAATGTAACACCATTTGATAATCCCTATCTTCACTCGTGAATGCTCTAAGAAGTTTCTATTTTTTTACTGAATTGTATGTAATTACACATATTTAATTTTTGTACACTGTCACTTTAAGATACTTTCATTATAAAAATGACAATGGTGGCACTTAGACTGCATCCTGATGAAGAGGCAGAGCGATCCATGAAGCTCCAGGGTTGCTGATTGCTGGATGATGGTGAAATAAACTTCTGGTAAAACAATTTGCTTGTGGTGTGCACTGTTTAATTTGTGTTTGTTCATGAACTAATAGTGTGGACTACAGCAGCACACCACGCTTGGCATCCATTCAGAGACCAGTTATCTGTGTGTGTTTGCCCTTCCCTGCTACCTGGTTGACATTCTTTCCCCATCCACTCCCTCCTCATACTCCCTCTACTCTTCTAACTCTCCTTCCTTTAATGCCTGTCGTTGTGCTACCTCAACAGTTTAGTCCACTTTCTCAGTATATCTGCCTCTCTCTGGAATGTTTCTCATCCTCCCTAAGGCTTGTTTCCTCTTACCTTGCCCTTAAGCTCCTGCTGAGGTCCCATTTGTCTTCTGCATGCTGCTGCCCTCATCCTTCATGCACCTGATTCAGCTTTTCCTCTGTTTTCCTCACCCCCAGTGCTTCTACAAGATTGCTTGGTGCACTTTGTAAGTATCATGTTTATTGCACTCACCTGTGTTTTTTTTTTTTTCTTTTTTTTCTATCAACACTTTTGATATGGTCATGTTTTGTTGTAACTTAGTGTATTGTTTGGATTGTTGCCTTACTACTATCAGTAGTAAGTTTCAGCTATTGCTTTTGACTGAGTGTACTATCATGTTGCTCCCATGTCAAGTACTGTACTGCTGTTCTGTCCTGTTCCCCTTCCCCCAGGTTGTGTCTGGAAATGAGCCTTGGCTCAGTGTGCCACTCCCAATCACCATTTTTCAAACAAATACCTAGTGTAGCTTATCAGCTGCAGCCTCATCCCTGCCGCATACCTAATTTATACTAATGCCCTAAAACTAACCAGTTAAAAATACAGCACCAAATTACAACATTACTAAACTCTTAAACAAGCATTTGTCAGTCCTGAATGTTGGCTTGCTGGCATTGGCACTGGTAGTACAGGAGTTAGAGAGATGCATAATAGGAATAGCAGTGAAGTACTGAACTGACGCCAACCCCACCCCACCCTGCAGAGACTGACAGGCATTGAAGGGGTGCCTTTGGGTCATCGTCCAGAACACTCATGCCATTTCATCTCACTTTACCCTGCAGATACTGACAGGTGTCGTGGTGTGCCTTGGGGTCTTTGGGCCTTACCCCATTCTATAAGGAAATATGCTGAGATGGGTGCAGGAGAGGAGAATGGGGTGAACACCTCAATGCCTGTTACTGACTGCAGGGTGGGTGTGGAATGGCATGAGCATTATGACCAACGATCCCAAGTCACACCCCTGACACATGTCAGTCTCTATAGGGTGGAGTGTTATGGTTGGAAATCCTAATACCCTGGGTGTTTGTGGGTATTTTCACTCCAAATTTTCGACATGGGCTTTTTGTGACCCCATTTCATGAACAGTGGCACTATCAATTCATTACCTGAAATGTTATTTTGCACAGCGACTGCATCATTTGGCGCCACAGGTCTGAAAACACATTTCAGGCAGGATGTGAAAAATGACAGCTGTACTGTTCATGAGGTGGTGTGAAAATATGGCGATGTTGAAAATCTGGAGTGACAACATGAAAAATTGGCGACGTTACGAGCGTGCATAGATACTGTGCAATGCATGCCTGTACCGCAATCATTTTTTTGAATTTTTTCACCAAATTTTCAACATGGACATTTTTGGACCTCTTCTCATGAAAAGTGGCACTGTGATTTTGTTAATCTGGCCCAAAAGTTGATTTCCCACAGCAATCACACCACTTTATGCTACAGGTGTAAAAACACATTTTGGGCAGGATGTGAAAAATGACGGGTATACTGTTCATAAGGAGGTGTGAAAAAAATGACAATATTGAAAATGTGGAGTGAAAATATAAAAAACTGGCCAAGTTACAAGCATGCGTAGAAACTGCGCAACACACGCTCGTAATACAGTCATTGTTTGGAATTTTTTCACCAAATTTGCAACATGGGCTTTTTTAGGACCTCCCCTCATGAACAGTGGCACTGTCATTTCATTACTTGGTCCCAAAAGGTGACACCGTGCAGCAACTACAAAATCACCTTTCAGGACAAGTAACAAAATGGCAGTAGCATGTTCATGAGGTGGCTTCCCAAGAACCCCATGTTGAAAATGTTAGTCCAAAATTCCAAAAAATGGCTGAGATATCAACCTAAGTTGAAACTCCCATTATAAAGCTTACTGCCATTTCTTCAGTTTCCGGTTGGCCTTTGAAGAGTGTAGACGTGTTCCACACCACAGAAGATCGCTGCTCCTGACCTCCAGTGGTAAGTATGGGGTGTGGGTGTGTGGGGAGGTGGGCGCACAGAGGGAGGTTGTGGGTTGGAGGAGGGAGAAGGGGGAGAACGCAAGGGACCATTTTCTATTTTACAGGTTGAATAAAATAAAATGACTACTGGGGACTGTTTTCTATTTTACAGGGGGAAACAACTAAAAAAATATTTATGCACACTGGGGTGGGATCCCAGTGTGCCACAGTGGGGGGGGTGCATGCCATTGTCGACATAAGAATTGGGCACCCCGTTGTCTGCAAAGAACATAGATGGGTTGGGGGGGTGCATCCAACACTGGGAGTGGGCATCCTGGTGTCCGAAACAATTATTTTGGCACACTGAGGTGGGCTCCCAGTGTGCCACATTAATGCAGGGGGATACATGGCAACACGGGGACTGGACATGCCCGATATCGACTTTGTGGGACTATGTGGCAGTCAGCAGGAACCACCATGTTTTGACACACTGGGGTGGGCTCCCAGTGTGTCACATAATGTGGGGGGGATATGCCAACATGGGGATTGGGCACCCTGATGTCAGCATTCTGGGGAGTGTGTGTCAGGTGGCAGGAGTCGTCATTATGGAAAGTCGCCCCACAGCTATTTCGCTTATTGAAATGTTTCACCAGAAAAGGCACACTGAAACTCTGCTGGTAACTCTGGCAATGCACATTACTGTGCACTGTAATGCACTTGGCTGGAGTCTTGTCATCTGCCGCCGCAAAGAAGAAACTGCACCTCACTGGAGCGGCAGATTTCTTTCAACTCAGTGGCTCTCTTTGAAACTGATGTCATACCGGCATGCTTACTGATTGGTGGCTGAGGGATCCACCCACTAAAGTGTCCCCTGCATTGGCCACAACACTGACACACCTCTGAAAATTCTATTTCCACAAGATGTTGCTTGCACACATGCAAGTCAACATAAAAACTAACATTACTAAACATTTTATAAGTCAAATAAGGCAATTCCGTAGGAGGATTTATGCTATGCCACTCTACTATGTGGTGGATGAAGTGTCTCTCCATTCATTCTTAAACTCCAATCTACCCCTCAGTACAGTACCATAACATAACACCCCCCCCCCCATCATGGCTTTTTCCTTACTTATGGTCATGGTAGCAAGTGTCCACTGGAAAAAATGTCTAAATTGGTTAAAATAATAGGGTAGTTAGCCAAACTGTTTTTTTGGGCAACTAGAAACATAGAAACATAGACTTTGATGGCAGATAAGGACCGCTTGGCCCATCTAGTCTGCCCATTTCCCTACCTACAGGATAGGCCGCAGATCCTAGTTAACCAACAGCCTATTTCTTCCTACACCCCACAAGAATTGTCTTATGTCTGTCCCATGCATTCTTGAATTCTCCCACAGTTTTAGACCCCACAACCTCCTCAGGAAGGCTGTTCCATGCATCCACTACCCTTTCTGTGAAATAATACTTCCTCACATTGCCCTGAACCGCCTCCTTCTATCTTTAAATTGTGTCCCCTTGTTCTTGTACGTCTCTTTTTCTGAAAGATGCTACCCTCTTGGACTTTGTTGATTCCACTGAGGTACTTAAAAGTTTCTATTATGTCCCCCCTCTCCCTTCTTTCCTCAAGGGTATACATATTAAGCTCCTTTAGTCTCTCCTCATACGGCTTCTCTTGCAGACCCTGCACCATTTTAGTTGCCCTCCTCTGGACTGCCTCTATCCTGTCTATGTCCTTGCGGAGATGGGGTCTCCAGAACTGGACACAGTGCTCCAGATGGGGTCTCACCAACTGTCTGTACAGAGGGATAACAACTTCCTGTTTTCTGCTGCTGATGCCTCTCCCTATACATCCCAGTATACCCTCAGCCCTCCCTACTGCCTTCTCACATTGCTTGCTAACCTTAAGGTCATCTGATATGATTACCCCAGGTCCCTTTCCTTTTTTGTTGTTGTTACTACCTCCCCACCCATTGTGTATTCTTCTCCTGGATTCTTGTTTCCCAGGTGCATTATTTTGCACTTCTTTGCATTGAATCCTAGCTGCCATATGTCTGACCTTTCCTCCAACCTTGCCAAGTCCCTTTTCATCCTTTCCACGCCTTCTTGTGTATCAATTCTGTTGCAGATCTTTGTGTCATCTGCAAAAAGGCGTACTTTTCCTTCCAGTCCCTCTGCAATGTCACTGATGAAGACATTGAAAGGACTGGACCCTAATCTGAACCCTGCGGTACCCACTAGTAACCCTCTTTCTTCAGAGTGGACTCCATTTACAATTACCTTCTGTGTCCTGTTGTGCAGCCAATGTTTTTGCAGGCTACCACCCTGGGATCCACTCCCAGGCTAGTTAATTTGACTAATAATCTTTTGTGGGACTGTGTCAAATGCCTTGCTAAAGTCTAGTGTAGGCCATGTCCATAGCCCTCCTGGTCTACTACTTGGTCACCCAGTCAAAGAAATCTCATTAGATTCATCTGACATGACCTTCCCCATGAACCCATGCTGCCTTGGGTCCCTGCGCCCCACTGGCCTCTAGGTACTCAACTATTCTTTCCTTCAGAAGTGACTCCATCACTTTCCCTACCACAGAGGTCAGACTGACAGGTCTGTAGTTTCCTGCCTTTGTCTTGGTCCCACTTTTGTGAAGGGGAATCACATCCGCCTTCCTCCAGTCCTCGGGTACCACACCATCCTCCCATGATTTATTAAAAGAGTAGCCAGTGGTTTCACTAGTTCCTCCCTTAATTCTTTTAGAATTCTGGGGTGAATTCCATCAGGACCCATTGCTTTGTCCACCTTCAGTTTTAGGAGTTCTTGCAGAACCCTTTCTTCTGTGAAAGGACTGGGATCGACCCCCCTATCAAGAGTGCTTCTGTTAATTGGATTAGGCACTTCCCCTCCTCTTTTGTGAATACTGAGCAGAAATATTCATTCAGTATCCCTGCTTTTCACTGTCCCCCTCTGCCCACCCACAGTTCATTCTATTCAGCCTCACTATCCCTCCCTTTGTCTTTCTACGCTCGCTGATGTACCTACTGTATAAAAGGTTTTATCCCCCTTCTTAACTGAGTTGGCTATATTTTCCTCAGTTTGGGCCTTTGCTATTCTGACTTCTCTCCCTGCTTCCTTCTGCCTTAACTGGTACAGTTCTCTGTCCTGCTTCTTCTGTGTTTCCTTATACTTCCGGAATGCTATCGTTTTCTTCCTGACTTTCACAGCCACCTCTTTTGAGAACCATAGTGGCTTTTTCTTTCATTTTGATTTGTTTATTTGCTTCACACAAAGGCTTGTTGCCTCTATGATGGCAGTTTTGATTATTCCCCATTGTTGCTCCACACCTCCTTCTAGCCTGTTTGCTAGTGCTTTTCTGAGGCACTCTCCCATCTTGCCAAAGTCAGCCCTCCTAAAGTCCAGTACCCTCACTTTTGTATGGCTTGACTCTGTAGCTGAGTTTAACATGAACCACACTGTTTGATAGTCACTTGTCCCCAGATGGCAACCCACTTCTAGATCTGAGATCCACTCACTGCCCCCGTTTGAGAGTACGAGGTCTAAGATTGCTCCCTCAAGAGTGGGTTCTGAAACTAGCTGTCTGAGGCCTGCCACCTGTAGGGCATCAAGAATGGCCCTGCTCTTGGATGTGGTTGCAGCAAATGTGCTCCAGTTAACATCTGGCATATTCAGGTCTCCCATCAATAGTATCTCCCCTTTCTCTTCCATTCTAAGAATGCCTTCTATCATATCCTTGTCCATTCCCTCCCCCTGACATGGGGTCTGTACACAACCCCTGTGCAGATTGTGCTGCCCTTTCCAGTCTCCAAGGTGACCCACAGTGCCTCCTCTCCTCCTGTTTACTCTTTTGTTCAGTTGCTTTATCCAATCAACTACATAGAAACTACTCCTCCCCCTCTTCTCCCGCCCCTGTCTCTCCTGTAGGTTATGTACCCTGGTTTAGTTAACATCCCAGTCATGGTTCTCTGTGTACCATGTTTCTCTGACTGCTACTCGATATCCAGGCATCCCTCTTCCATCAAGGCCACCAGCTCAGGAGCTTGTTGCCCAGACTACAGGCATTGGTACTCATTACCCTCCATTTCCTGATGGCCTTACTCCCTTTTGCCCCATCCCTGTCCTTCTTGCCTTTGTCACTTTCTCCATTTACCCCTGCCCTACTCCCTATCGACACCTCTATGTTGGTGTTTGCCGCACTTACTACTGTGATTATTTGGGAGGGCTAGGATTTCCCTGGTCCTTTCCGGTGCCTCCCCTCTTGGCTAGTTTAAATGCTTGCCAATGAAGCTTTTAAACCTATCACCTAGGATCCTGGTTTCCCTACCAGACAGATGCAGCCCGTCATGCCAGTATAGGCTTGCATCACTCCAGGTGGACCCCCCAGTCCCCAATAAAGCCAAATCCCTGAGCTCCACACCAGTTTTTCAACCACTGATTGAATCTCTATACAGACACCCTAGCCTCTCTATGCCATAGATAGGCGCATCCGAGAGGTTACCGCATGCTACTTGACTAAGGCCCCTCCCCAATTCCACAAACTCTTCCTGCACTTCTCTAATCCCTTTCTTAGCCAGATAATTTGTCCCTAGGTGGACAATGACATCCAGCTCCCTCCCCTGTGCAGCTGCTCTGGCAATCCTGAGGATTCGCTCCCTGTCCCTCCAAGCCATGTCGCCAGGCAGGCACCTTACCTCCCTCTCCTCTTCCTCCCCCAGTTCTACCTTCCTAACAATAGAGTCCCCCACCAGGAGTTGTTTCTTTCCCCTGCAGGGTCCCCTGCCACCCTCCTGTGGGTCTCCTTTGTGGAGGTTCCCAGCATCCTCCTTGGTCTCCACTGCAGGTGCCTCCATAGAGGAACCACACTTTGCCAAAATGGCATAAGAATTGTGGAGAGGTACAACTGGAGGGATGCACCTCTGTTCCACCACCTCCTCACATCCCATGTGCACTGTGGTTCAACCTTCTCTTTCTTGGCAACCTCTGAGGCAGCGCCAGTGGCACTGGTGGTCCCTGGATGGAAGAGGAGGTCCCACAAATCCTGGCCAACTCAGCCTGGAGATGAGCAACCTCCTCTCTCAGCCCAGAGAGGTGCCTGCAGATGGGACAACACCGCATCCTCCAGAATGTTTCCCGGAAGACTGCTGCTCCACAGACACTGCACTGCACCACTCTAATCATGTCTTATTTCTGGCCCCTTAACTGTTTGCAATCCTTACTCTTTCCTCTGTTTTTTTTTTCTCTATCTCTCCTTACTTTCTGCCTGTGTGCCCTTTAAGCTTCTGATTATCCTGTTCTGTGAAAAGAATATCCTATTTTTCTCTGTAGACCCCTTACTTGCTCAGAGGCAGACCTCCAGCAGCTAGAGGGGGCCGGAGAGCTACTCTTGCCCTTCTAGGATGGTGGGTCTTTGGTGATTCTGTGATCACTCACTTCCTGCTCCCAAACAGGAAGTTCCTGTTGTCAGTCAAATCCTGTGCCTATAAAAATAGAACTAGCTTTGGGTGGGGGGCTGAAGGGGAGGCAAGGAGGGCAATATAGTCCCAGTAGAGAAGTTCAGTCACACAGCGGTCCTTTCTCCTGGTGTCTTCTGCCAAGCTATTAGCAGAATCTTTCTAAGGCAGTCTTTAAATGTAGCTTCCTTCTAGCTAAGCCACTCCCCCTACTTACTAGATCTTTCTACAAGTAACTTAAACCTCACAGCTATTAAGTCCTTTCAATCACCTGAGATTTACACCTAGGTAACTGTTCAGATAACCATTCAGTTCAGTTAACTCAGACAAACACACACGTTTTTTTTTGTTTTGTTTGTTAGGTTTTTTTACCCTAAATTAAAGGCCCAAGTACAAAAGTTCTTCTTCTTTAGTCCCAGCAGAGAAGTCCAGTCACACAGCAGTCCTTTCTCACGGTGTCTTCTGCCAAGCTATTCTAGACTACAGTCAACACTTTTTTGGCAGCTAGAGTCAACACAGAGTGAGGGGTGAATTAATGATGAGATTCTGCACCACACTCAGGCCAGCTGGGATCCAAGAACTTCCCATCTTATAGTGAGAAGAGGTATGCTACAGAGGGTTATTTAAAGGGGAATGGAAACACAGCAGCATTCCCAGTTCCAAATGACTTTTAAACTGGCACGTAGTACTGACAGCCTGGGTTTGGGAATGAGCCCGGGTCATCACGATGGGAGGAGAACTGAACATACCAGGAGACACTCTCTTCCTCTGGGGAGGAAGGGCAGCTGGCTGCACTGGGATACGCCACCTGCATGCCTACAGGTGGCAGTGCAGTTAGGAATAGCCAGTAGGAGAAGGATGTTGGCTAGCAACATGCTATGTATGCTCACATGTTTGCGCATGCCCATCCTTGCTACAAGGATCCTGAGGGATGGGCCAGAACTGTAAAAGCCCAGTCAGGTAAGATGACACTGGCTTCTTGTGGTATCCTGTGATGAGGGGCGTCTGCTATTGAGCACTTTTAAAAAGGCGACTCAATAATGGTGCCTGTTCACAGGGCTACTGGACAGGGAGAGCAAATATGAATATAGCGACATCCTGTCACTATACTGCATGTACATGTGCTTGGGGGGGCAAGTACGGCGTGTGATAGGTGGAAGGGGAGGGAGTGTTTGTCAGGTGTAGCGTGGCAATGGGCTGCTGAGCTGGCCATTTATCATAGTGGATTCATGGCAGGCTATGGTTAGGAGAGTGCTGGGTTTGATTTTGGGAGCATCAGTATTTTTGCACCGGTCTGGGATTTCTATTTTTTTTGTTTTCACCCCCCCCAACATGCACCCCCCTGGAGTTGCGAATCCTTTAGTAGGAGGGTGCAGGGGGCACAGCTCCCCTCATAAATAAATCTATGTTTTCGGTGCCCTTTTGCTCTGCGCCACTAGTATACATCGCCGAAACTGATTTTCAGCAATGTACACTCGCCCCAATGGCGATCACCTTTCCGCAGTCGCTGTTATCACATAGAACCCTTCCTGCAAACCATGCAGCAGTGACTAAGGCAACTTGTCCATCAGACCCAGACTGCTGCAGGAATTTGGAAGACCCTCAACACCCTCTCCATTGGGGTATGTTGTGTAGAAGTGGAGCTGAAGGTTAAGTCTGGGAGAAGACAGGTGATGGGGATAGGGAGGTCAGAAAAAGGTGGCACGACCAGAGACAAGGAGGATAAAAAGATCAATAACAGATTGATTTTCACCCTTCTCTTCCAGTAGATGTCTCTATTTTTATTTCTTCACAACATTCTCTGTGTGCGGCCCCCACTTCTCCGTTGTGTCATTAGAGATGCTGCAACTAGTGACCCCATCAACCCATGACTTTTGATGCAGATTCCACTATTTGCCTGGACTGCTGCAGTGATGAAGACAAAGCAGCTCATCAATGTGCTCTACGTTCATTGAAGTACTATAGCAACATATCCAAGCAGCACTAGAAAACAAGTGCCAAAAGTCATGCACTGGAATTGGTCCAAAAAAGATCATGTGCAATAAAAATATCAGAGCACAAGTTCCCACAGTAAGGGACTTTTTTAACACCTTAGAAAATTTTTTCAGAGCCATTTTATAATTTAAAGGGAAACGTCCATGACCCTCAAGGAGCAGCATTGGGCATTAAGGTGCAGCATTAGTTAAATCACAATGCAAAAGATCCAAGAAAGCTAACAGTACCTGATATATGTTTAAGCACTAAGGCATGACCAGGGGTTATGTTAATTCTCTGTTAAGCACCCTCTAGGGTGTAATGTGGCACAAGGCATAGCTGAGTGCTACATGCCCCTAGAGGGTGATTAACTGACCATTAACATAACCCCTGGGAGTGCCTTATTGCTATTATAATTAAAATGTTTTTTAAATAGTGTTAAACCTTGTTCAGCATATGATTAGGCTGTACATGTATGTTAATCATAGATTAACATAGGGCTAATAGAATGTTTACAACCAATCAGAAAGCTCTATTTCTCAGACCCTTTTTATACTTAAATTTGTTGTGATTTTCCTGTCCCTCCTCCATTTTGTAGTGTCCGTGACCCCTGCTGATTTCTGCCGACCCCCGCTGCACTAGAAGTGAAGCGCGATACAGGGAAGCAAGTCACATAACTGAACTGGGCATGAAAGTAATGTAATTGGTGAGGATCTACTGTTGATTGAAATAATACCCGGGTATTGTGGCATTGCATTCTGTGGGTAGTTTGTTTCACTACACAGCACAGTGTTTTCCTTTTGTCTACACGTTTGATTTTTTTAAACTGCATTGCTTAGCCTTCCCTCTCCCAGTGGCTGTGTGTGGTTCCCTCACCTTTGCTCAGGAATGACTGTTCTAATCTAAGTGTGTAACTTATTGACTGATCCTAAAACAAAGTATTTGCTAGCAGTGCCTGCTTTCCATAACTGTCTCATGGATTATTTTACGCTATTGGAGATCTGTTCATGCAAAATATGTTTCGGTCTTCATTAATGCACTGGGAATATCATTTCTATTGTCTCGCGCTGCGTAGAGTGGGTCATGCTAAATGACAACTGTTTCTGAGGCTGCAGTGTACATCTGAGGTGTCATACCTCTCTATGCTCCCAGAAGGGCAGTTGTTGTATGTCAGCCTAAGCCATGCTCTGTCCTGTGTGCTTGACTCTTATGCTTGTGTGAATGTCTGTTTGTTTGCTTAGAACTATTACTATCTGGTGCTTTTTTCTCCATTGTCCCTCAGTCAATCTCCTCTATCTAGGGTGAGAACCCCGGTTGTCCACCCTCACTAATGAACATTCAGGTACCTGGATATAGCTGTTATTTATTAGTTTATATAGCAGCACAAGTTAAAAGTAGAACTCCCTGAAAACATGCTTCTTACACTATAGGGCAAAGGATTGATGCTGGTAAAATGCTATGAATCTGTTTTGTTGTTGGCCTTCTCCTCCATTCTCCCTGTGAACTTGAAATTGTGTCCCATGCTACACAGCCTTGAGGTGCAGGTGAAATTTTTCCTGACTGTTCTATTCATTTACACTGCCATAATCACTGTGGCATTTTTAACAGGCACCATTCACTTTATGTTTTTATTATTATTATTATGATATTTCTCTTGCCCTTTTGCACACTTCCCTGTAAGCTAATGTTATGGTCATTTTCTGTTCGCATTATTCACTTGCTCGTGTCTGTAGTCTGTTACTTCTCTTTGTAATTAATTATTGCAGCCATATTTTTATGCTCTGAGTTTTGTATTCTGTACCCCCGTCCCTCTCCCTTGAATCATGCCTGGAAAACAGCCTTGGCTCAGTAAGCAAGGAGGAAGGAAGGAAGGAAGGAAGGAAGAAAGAAGAAGAGAGAGAGAGAGAGAGAGAGAGAGAAAGAAAGAAAGAAAGAAAGAAAGAAAGAAAGAAAGAAAGAAAGAAAGAAAGAAAGAAAGAAAGAAAATAAATGTTGCTGTAATACCTGCAACATTGTATTGCTGTGTACGCCATTCATCCTGGTTCTTTTGTCATTGTTTTTTTTTTGCTTCTACACCACTCTGCCAGCCACCATCCCAGGCTGCTCATTGTTACCTCCACCTGCTGCTCCACCCTCCATCCCCTATTGATCCCATGACCCTGATAGACCAGGTGTATCCTTGCCCAGGTCCCCCTTCCTGGCAGATGAAGAGGGGGAGAGAGGTTTCATGTGCCTTGACATGGAACGTGGGTAGACTAAGAGAATAGGAAGATGCTATGAGGCTGTCTTCTGCGGGGGCAATGTGGTGGCCATCACCCCGTCAGCCGTGCATGCAGTTTTCCACTATTCTGTGCACTCATCCCACCTCCAGCAATCATATAGTAACAGTGTCATCATGGGGGTGGAAATGTTTGGCAGCATGTCGATGTCCACACCAGTTAGATATGCGCCACTATCAGGCTTCAATTGCCACCTGTCAAATTGTCCAGTATGGCCCACCCTCTACTAAAAGATATTTCCTCTCAGTCCCCTTGATTTCTCACCCCTACAGGTTTACTGCATGTACCCTTATTATACATTGCTATTACCTAAAAAACTGTATGTCCAGTAAGAAAATGTACAAGAAGAAGGGGTCATGAAATAAGGTTGGGGGGTAGACTCAGGGGCAGCATAAGGAAGAATGTTTTCACTGAGAGGGTGGTGGATGCCTGGAGTGCATAGACTTAGGGGTAATGTAAGGAAGAACATGTTCACTGAGAGGGTGGTAGGGTCTGCTGTGCCAGCTATGGGTGTTGACAGCATAAAACAAACCCCCCCCCCCCCAAAAAAAAAAAGGGGGGGGGGAGTTTGGCACAAACACAGACAATCTTGGGACCCCATGTACCATGAGTTGGTGGGTGCAAAAAATCTATGGTAATTCAAGAAAGCATGAGACAGACAATGGGGAAATGCAGTTATAGGTAAGAGAATAAGTAATAAAGCCTTTTGCTTTTTGTCCTTGTATGAAAATGCCATTACAAATGTCTTGGAGCCCATGTAAATCTCAATCAGCATTCCAGATGGCCTGTTGTGATTAGTAGCTCTTTACGAAGTGTAGTTATCTGGACCTACAAGAGGGGGTTCCTGAATAAAACTCACTGTAAGTCATTAGCACGCCATTATCTGGGATTACAGCCAGTCTCCATGATGCATTCAAGAGAAGCTAACATAATTTTCACCTACCCATTGATGTAGCTATTTCTTTGGGCCAACATTATTTAAAAGTACTAGTTGGGGTGAAGGTTGTCCAACAGGATAAATGGAAATTTCAGTGTATTCAGTTACCTCAGTACCTACGCAACCTGTCAACAAATGATATTGGGTGCATTTTCAAATTGGATGTTTAAGGACATACTAGACCACCTTCTGTCCTTAGAATGGATTGGTTTCAGAAATATTTAGTTTGTGGCAATCATGGGAGAAAATTACCATGTGTGCACTTTGCTGATAATCAGAAACCAGTACATAACAGGACTGCTCATGGGTAGTAACAATGACAGAATGTACCACAATCACAGTGAATACTGCAGCCGGACACCATGCACATCACCAGCAATGGTTTGCAGTACTGCACAGAATTCTGGTATTAGAATGTAGGTAGCATAACTTTGATATTCGATGTATGCAAATTATTTAGTTTATAGCTGCATGCTTACAAAGCAGAGCTGAGGATTTACTGAAAGGGAGAGAAGGAGCTGATTATGAAAACGTGTGTCTCTATAACCTGAGTTGCACTTCACTGTGACACCCAGATAGATCCCTTGTGATAAGCATTACATCAGTCAAGATGTGTACCAAGCAGTAAGCATTCAGAGAGACATTATAAAACCAGAAGGCTTTGCAAATAAATATTGTCAGCCTTCAGTGGTTGAAACACTCGCGCTGTATACAGGGGGCAGAGAAGCCTGCAGAAAAGGGGAGCAATGGGGTTGTTATGGTAACTGTAAGCACAGACTGAAGAAAATTGCAGCAAAATGTGTACTTTGTCAACAGAATGAGCAGCTATCTACTAAATAGCAGTGGACAGGAGCATTGGAATGTAGTAAAAAATTGAACTGGCTGGTGGGGACAGCATTTTCATTGTAGTGCTACCTTTCCCCTCATTGTACTCCAGAGTCCAGGCAAGCAAGGAGTGGACATTACACGGTGAAGTGGATATTGAGCAGATCAAATTAAAAGAAATACATTTTTAATAACAAATAAATGGATACAGGATGTAAATGGTCTTGAAATATGTCAGGTGACAGAATGGTGGGAGAAGTAGCTTTGGATTGGGTGGCTACGATTCTCCAGCAGCTGGTCCCGAGCTTACTAGTGTGTGTATTTGTGTAAGAAATATAATGCAATGAAGAACAATGGCTGCAACATTTTCAACATCGAATGCAGTACAATTTCGGAAGCCCAATGATTCTATAGAGGCATCACTCCTAAGGAGGCTAGTCAGAAAATGCACATGGTGGAATTGACTAAAAATATATTACTTAGGTTGCAATGTATGAATTCAGGCCAACTGTAGTGCAAAAAAACAGCCCTACCATGCTCTCAAGATTTATGTCAAAGAGACTTGAGAAATGAATTGTGGCTGAAATTGTCAGTATCGGGCTGCCTTAATATTATAACTGCCCAAACAAGACTGACTGTCAAAGTGTCGAAACCGGGATGAACGAGCCTGACTGACCTACTGCCTTCCTTGTTAAGTCAGCACAGGATTACACAGTTATTTGCAGCTATGAGACAGTGCTACAGGCTTTATTTATTCTCTGTGTAACCCCGTATGGAACTTCATGCTCCTAATTGAACATGGCACGCATGTGCAAGCAGTCACACAACGTCATGGCTCAGGGCAGGGAACAGCAATGAAAAGATAACTTTACGAGCAAAGTGAAAAAAAATGGGCACAAGTAAGCAAAAACTACTTAGAATGATGAGTCAGTGTGTGGCACTTGCTATGTGTCTGTGCAGGCAGTCCATAGGTTGATGTGTCCCTTTAAAACAAAAAAAGCCCAAATAAACCCATTTTATAAGCATAGTACCACACTCAAGGGTTGCGGGCTATGCTCTGTTGTATGACAGGTATCAATTTTAAGTCAATCAGAATAGAGGGGTCCTGTCATTAAATACCCCACAGACTACCACAACTACTTCCTTAGTCAACTATTCATACTGTGGACCTGCCCAAGGTAGTTTATCCAAATTTAAGGCATGCCCATAGTAGTTTATTCACATTTCAGGCATGCCCATGTTAGTTTATCCACATCATATCTCAAGAAACAAGCATTTGTTAATGCCGAACGTTGCTTGCTTGTATTTGATATTTAGGTGTTTGGCACAGATAGTGCACTTCCAGTGCATATCCAGCCATTTTATGGCAATAAATTATGCAAGACAACATTTTCTACAAGTTCATGGGTATAATTTTGGGTGAATTGTGCCTGCACCTTGCAATATACCGGTGAGTTTCAAGGTTACAATTAAAGTATTTTAGATGTATTGTAGCAGGCTACAAATGGGGTGTGCATTTTTATTCCTGCTGCCAGCCTTTAATCCAAGTGTTTTGTTTATATTTAAAAAGTTATCGCATAATTATGAGCACATTTGTATTGAAGCAGTGGCAACTGGCTGTATTGTGTAGTCATATGACTGGCAAATCACTGTAGATGCAAAAAAACATATTTATACCCTCTTCTTAGACATTAGCAAGGCCTTTGATTCCATGGACCATAACATCCTGCTTAGGATCTTGAGCAGGATTGGCCTAGGTGGCACTGCAGTAAAATTGTTTGAGTCCTATCTTACCAACAGAATGCAACAAATAAAAGCTCAGAGTGACTTGTCTCCATTAAATATTCTCCCTAGGGGCATGCCACAGGGAGCTATCCTGGGTCCCATACTCTTTGCAATTTGCATAAAAACAAAATTTAAGCCAGCATCCGTACAGCAAACATACATCTATTCACCGATGATACGGTCCTCTATACCATTAGCTCCTCCTATGAAACCGCCCATGAGGAACTTCAGCAGGACTTTGTCACTCTACAGTACAATCTTCTAAAGCTTAAGCTACTGCTTAATAGAAAAAAGACTAAAGCCATGATCATTTCTCCCTCATCTCTCCCATGCCACAGTGAGTGCTTCCGGCAAACCCCCAGATTCACACGGATCCATGACACCGCATCGACAATTTCTTGTCAACATGATGCTATCCCAACACCACTACATCGACCACAATTGCAGACAGGATGGTGCCAGCATGCTAAATCTTATTGTTTATTGCCCCCTGCACCCCCCCTTAGGATTCTTAACTCTGAGACAGAGCTGAGTTGAGGATGGGATGCAGGACCTTGGGGAAGGGTGCCAAAGTCCCAGGTGTAGTTTACAGTGACGTGGCAATGTTGTCGGTATCAACCACATCACTGTAAAGTTGTCCCTGTAGTGACAGTATACTGATTTACACAATAATGGCTGAACCACTGGAAATTGTGGATAAGTTCAAGTACTTGGGATTTTGGTTAGACAACAGACTAAGCTTCATGGCCCATTTGTTCGAGCTTCAAAAAAAATGAAGGCAATGACTAGGCATATTCTTTTGCATTAGACACTTGCTTACACTAGAAACCAGGAAGAGACTAGTCCAAATGACTTCCCTTCCACTGATTGTTTATGCAGACTTTCTTTATGGCCATTGTCCCATCATGGTTTGAATAAATTAGACACTCTCTACCACTGTATACTAAGGTTTGTCCTAAACTCACCCCTACACGCTCATCACTGCCTACTCTACGAGTCACTGGGATGGTCCTCCCTCAAAAGAGGAGGCAAAGAAAGGCTCTCCTTTGGTTTTACAGAGCTCTAACTGATTGATTGCCTACCTATATCTCAAACCTCTTTGTGAAAGCTCGGGGGTCCTATGGCTTGAGAAGTCTCTCACTGGTCACCTTCAAGGTACCTAGAATAAAGATGCAGCATGATTCAGACACCATTAGCTGCTCTCTGAGTGTGGGGTCATTCTAGATGTCCTACAGTGGGCATGCCTTAGACAACTGGTATTGGAACCCACTCAAAAGGGAACAATCTTAGACCTGGTACTCTCAAATGGAGATGGTGAGAGGAACACAGATTTAGAAGTGGGTAGCCATCTGGGAACTAGTGACCATCGAACAGTATGGTTCACATTAAACACAGCAGTAGAGTCAAGACATACTAAGGCAAAGGTACTGGACTTCAGGATGGCTGACTTTTCAAAATGGGTGAGTGCCTAAGGAATGCACTAGCAAAAGGGCAGGAGGAAGGGGTTGAAGAACAATGGGAAATAATCAAAACTGCCATCACAGAGGCAACAAGTCTTTGTGTAAAGCAAATAAACAAAACAAATCGATGTAAGAAACCATTATGGTTCTCAAAGGAGGTGGCAAGGAAGGTTAGGGAGAAAAAGAAAGCATTCAGGAAGTACAAGGAATCACAGAAGGAGCAGGACAGAGAATTTTATCAGTTAAAGCAAAAGGAAGCAGGGAAGGCAGTCAGAACAGAAAAAGGCCCAAACTGAGGAAAAGATAGCCAATACAGTTAAGAAAGGGGATAAAACCTTTTATAGGTACATCAGAGAGCGAAGGAAGACCAAGATAGTGAGGCTTAATAAAGGGGAAGGGAGGTGAGCACAGGGTGACTGTGAAAAGGCAGAGATACTAAACAAATATTTTTGCTCAGTATTCACAAATGAAGAGGGGGAGGTACCTAAACCAAACAGTGGAAACACTCTGGATACAGAAGTTGATACCAGCCCATTTACAGAAGAAAGGGTTCTGAAAGAACTCTTAAAGCTGAAGGTGGACAAAGCAATGGGGCCTGATGGGAGTCATCCCAGAATTCTAAAAGAACTAAGGGTAGAACTAGTGACACCACTGACTATCCTCTTTAACAAATCATGGGAGGATGGAGAGGTACCTGAGGACTGGAGGAGGGCAGATGTGATTCCACTTCACAAAACTGGGAGCAGGGCAGAAGCAGGCAACTACAGACCTGTTAGTTTGACCTCAGTGATAGGGAAAATGATGGTATCAGTTCAGAAGGAAAGAATTGTCTAGTACCTAGAGGCCAGAGGAGCACAGGACCCAAGGTAGCATGGATTCACAGCGGGAAGGCCATGTCAGATGAATCTAGTAGATTTCTTTGACTGGGTGACCAAAGTAGTAGATCAAGGAGGGGCTGTGGACATGGCCTACCTAGACTTTAGCAAGGCATTTGACACAGTCCCACACAAAAGATTAATATACAAGTTAGCCAGCCTGGGAGTGGGTCCCAAGATGGTAGCCTGGGTAAAGAATTGGCTGGAGAACAGGACACAGAGGGTAACAGTAAATGGAGTCCAGTCTGAAGAAAGGGTGGTTACTAGTGGGGTACCGCAGGGTTCTGTACTAGGTCCGGTCCTCTCCAATGTCTTTATAAGTGACATTGCAGAGGGACTGGAAGGAAAGGTATGTCTCTTTGCAGATGACACAAAGATCTGCAACAGAGTTGATACACAAGGTGGGGTGGAAAGGGTAAGAAGGGGCTTGGCAAGGTTGGAGGAATGGTCAAATGTATGGCAGCTTTGATTCAATGCTAAGAAGTGCAAGGTAATGCACCTGGGAAACAAAAACCCAGGGGAAGAGTACACAATGGGGGTGAGATACTAACAACAACAGAAATGGAAAGGGACCTGGGAGTAGTCATATCAGATGACCTAAAGGTGGACAAGCAGTGTGAGAGGGCAGTAAGGAGGGCTGGAGGATACTGGGATGCATAGGGAGAGGCATCACCAGTAGAAAACAGGAAGTTGTTATCCCTCTGTACAGACAGCTGGTGAGAGCCCATATGGAGTACTGCGTGCAGTTCTGGAGACCCAATCTCCACAAAGACATAAACAGGATGGAGCAGTCCAGAGGAGGGCAACTAAAATGGTGCAGGGTCTGCACTGGAAGACATATGAAGAGAGACTTAAGGATCTTAACATGTATAGCCTCGAGGAAAGGAGGGTGGGGGGGACATGATAGAAACGTTCAAGTACCTCAAGGGAATAAACAAAGTCCAAGAGAGTAACATCTTTCAGAAAAAGAGGTGTTCAAGAACAAGGGAGCACAACTTGAAGATGGGGGAGGCAGCTCAGAGATAATGTAAGAAAGTATTTTTTTTACAGAGAGGGTTGTGGATGCATGGAATGGCCTTCTGGAGGAGGTTGTGGAGTCAAAAACAGTGGTGGAGTTCAAGCATGCATGGGACAGCCATAAGGCAGTTTTAGGGGGTGAGGGTAGGAAGAAGTAGGCTATTGGTTAACTAGGCTCTGCAGCTTATCCATTAGGTAGGGAAATGGGCAGACTGGGTGAGCCAAGCAGTCCTTATCTACTGTCAAATTCTATGTTTCTATGTTTCTCTCCCCCCTCTATGGAATACAGCCCAAAAGACCCTAAAACTGTCCTCACTGCCTAGTCCCCCTGCTTTAAAAATGTTGCCTGCATGCTACATAAGGGATACCTGTGCCTGCCTCAGGTAAACTCATAAGTACCTTGTTGTACTCCTGCCTTGGCCATGGACAACATTAGCACAGACTCTGCCAACACCAGCACTTCTCTTCCTCCTCCTCCTCCTCCTCCCTGGCTCCTATAGTAACCTCCTTTCAAGTCGATCCCCTCTCCTGTCAGCCCCCATTCCCCCCCTTCTGGTCTGTCAGCTTCCCTTATTACTTACTGTAGGATCCCCATACTCTCTTACTATTGTACTCCTCCCATTTGTAGTAATGCTGTACCTTTCTGAAACTGGCTCTGTATTGTAATTACCAATTTTTGTTATTACTTGCATGTTTTTTGTCCAGGACCATCTTGCAAATGAGCTTGCTCAAGGATGAATTACCTAGTTAAATAAAGTTTGATTAATTGATTGACATGAATGTGACAGAAGCCTTAATTTTTGGAGAATTTCATTCTTGTATTACTACATAATTCTACAGAAGGGAGACTGCATCTGCGAATTTCACCACTGTAGTACAACTTAATGTTGTATTAAACATAAAGAGTATTTGCAGCTCTGCGTCTTAAATGATCAGTGCTACATCTGATCACTGTTCAAGATTCATCATGTAAAATACATCAAGGCACGATAAGAACTACATAGATTATTGGGATATTTTTGGAGAAAAGCTGCAGTACATAAGTTGGTGTGCAATGCATAGCACAGTTTGAATATGTTGTCCCGATTGTTGCTGGGAGCTACTTCATAAAATGCCAGCATATGATATGCATTGATGTAGTTGAAGAATTTTGTCAAAACCTGCTGTAGTCACACTTATGCATCGGAGAGCAGCACAGTAATTTTGAAATTCCTTGTTGGTGATCTGAAGACTTTGTGATGGTTGAGGAGTGGGGGGGGGGTTCTACTGGACACCAAGGAATACATTTTTTTTTATGAATTTATGGGATTGATATGCAGGGCACCACAGGATACAGTGGAATGTTGCAGTCCCAGTGGTGGGGTGGGGTTGACTCAGACTTGGCAGAATTAAGTCAGCGGGCTGTATTGCCCAATGACCAACGTTCAGTATTGAAGCATTAAGCTTTGTGGTGTAGCTTCTAGAGGACAAGTAATTCATTATTGCCCAACCTAATTTATGCTTACTGATAATATGTGCATAAATCTATTCCTTTATGTATTCATTTATTTATTAATTTATTTATTTTTTATCTCTGGAAAAGCATATGAACTGTATTTAAGCTAAGGCAATTGGAAGCAACCAACAAATGCGCTATTCTTTTTTTGAAGAATGAAGTTGGGGTTCCATAGCGGGGAATATCACTAAAGATCTGAGACTAGATGTACAAAGGATTTCTGCCCGAAACCTAAGAGCTGTTTTCAAGTCCAGCAATCAGTATATTAAAGTAAATCATGGAGACGGTGCTCTGGTTGTGCATTATGAAACAGACAGAGAACAGCTCAGAAATCGGAAGACAGAAGCAGCATGGAACAAGGAAAATAGAGCAACACAGGGGAGGAAAGGGAGGAAATAGAGAACAAACAAGGGGAGAAACAGAGACCAGAGAGGCAGGAGAAGTTGGAACTGAATGAAGCGCTTCAGTGAGAGAGCACTTGGCCCTTTCCTTTGCATAAAGCAAACAAAAGACCAAAGTGTTCTCGCATTGGAGAAGTTAATTCATTTCAATTACACAAAGTTTCTGTCCATAATCTGTGAATCACTGTCATAGTTAGCTTGCATGATCATTGGTCTGTCAAGGATGATGCCTAGGTTTCCCTCCCTACCCTCCTTACACACCCTGGATAGAATCACAAGTGAGGATACCACATCTTTTAAATATTTAGGTGTTTGGCTTGACCGGCACCTAAACTTTTCTGAACATGTTGACGTCATCTTGAAGAAACTGCACTCCAAGCTTGGTGCCCTCTACAGGAACCGCAGTTGCTTACCTCTGTCAGCTAGGCACGACCTTGTTCAGAAAATGATTCTCCCTATTTTCAACTATTGCGACATAGTCTATTGTGCAGCTCCTAAATTTTCCCTATCCAAATTGGATTCCCTTTTCAATGTTTTTTGTTGCTTTGCTCTTGACTCTCCCTCCCCATACCCACCACTGCTCTCTCTACCACTCCCTTGCTTTCCCCTCCCTGGAGTGCAGAAGACTCTTGCACTGCTTGAAATGTACCTCAAAATTCTGGTTTGGTTCTCTCCCATCTTACCTATCCTCCTCCTTTTCCATTCCACCTCCCTCACACCATTCTCTCAGATCCACTGACTCTTGCACTCTGGCTATTTCACAATGTACTACTACAAATGGCCAAGGTGATTTCTTTTATCATGTCCCTATACTCTGGAACTCACTACCTATGCCCATCTGACACTCTTCATCCTCCTCTTCCATCTCCCAGGCCCTACAAAACTTTTACTCCTCAAACCGCACTTGTCAATGAAGATTCTGCTGTATTTCCCAATGTTTACTGCACTTCAAGCTTATTTTGTTTTGTTGCACTATATGTATAACCTTGTAAACATATGTGGTTCGATTCTACCTTTGTATATGTCTTATCCAACCTCTTTTGTATATGTGCATTCACTTTATCTACACTGGTTTTGCTATGTATATGCCATATCAAACTGTAATTGAAAATGTACATTCGATTTATCTATACTGTATTGCCTATGTTCCCCTCTTCCCCTTCCCCAGAATGCACTGTGAGACAAGTAACTTGTTGCTCAGTGTGTTTTTCTGGTGAAACTCTTCAATAAATAAATAAATAAAATAAATAAATAAGGATGAGTCCAATGCAGCTTGACCTGCATTGGGCTAGTCAATGGCACACCTCTGAAATGCCATTATCTGTTTCAAAATATTTCTTGCGCAAGTGCAAACAATGTAAAAAGGGAAAAAGTGCCTTCCAGCTTCCACTTCAAATTTCACAGAGCTTTTAAAATCCAGGTTTCAAAACTCCTAGTCATATAGTAATAACATGAAGTTAGCCTGAGTATACTCAGAATAATCAGCTTCCCCAGTTAATTAAATGCATTGGCCTTTGGCCTCCGGCATGCACTTATGCACATCAGCCAGTTATTGCGTTGTATACTCTGGCTAGATGAATGTTATCACTTAAAGAGACATGTCAACCCTTTTTTGCATTATATTATTTCTAGCTGAAGCCTCACTGTTTTATTGCTTACCTTCTCTAAAATTCATTGATGTTGCTGGATGTTTTACTTGCTTCCAGTCTTGGTAGAACTGAAATGCATGTAACGGTGTAATTACACCCAATTTTGTTCTCTTTTAAATCATTGATCTACCATTATTGCATGCTTCCTGAACGTTAGAAACACCCTAAACAGTGCTGCCACTCATGTGAAAGTCCCTCCTCCCACTGATTTATGGGACGCCATTGCAAATGAGCTGTGTTCAATGGTTTTATCCCACAATAAAAATTGAAATTGAAATTGGATTATGAATGGCTAAATTGGGATGGGGGTGTTCTCAGAAAAGATGCAGCGGGAGCTGATCAAGGAATGTAAATGTGTGGTAACACCAGTGTGGTGCGCAGTCTGTTGAATCAGAATGAAACTACCAGCCACTTCAGCACCCTCTATGGAATGTGACCAATGACAAAATGTGTTTTTTAAATTAGAAACACTTTGAGATCTAAAGGGGTTGGCAGTGTCCCTTTAAACAACCCGTTCGCTGGTGGCTAAAACCATTCAGCCTTGTAGTTACCATGTATCTGTTCTATGGGTTTATTAGCACCAGACATGGGATGTTTTTCTTCATTGGTGAAGTTGCCAAATTTGCCTTTGAGAAAAACTTCACAGATTGCCCATTTTGCCACTTTAGAATGATTTTTCCTGGGGAAGTGGTACTTTTTACAAGAGAAGTCATGATTTGCATGACTTCACTTGAAAAATTGCCACTGCGCCTGCTGAAAACTTCATGAAATCATCATTTTGCGAATTTGACAAACTACACAAATTAATCAATAAAGCCTATTAAGGCCTATTAATTGATGAGGGTTTAACCTATGAACCACAGATTCTCAATATGGCAAAGGTACTACATCAGAGACTCGGGGTATGGTATAGATTATCACCTCTTTTGGCTATCTCTACTCAACATTTATTGGCTCAAAGTTTTCTATTGCCTTTAATTGATTATGGGCTGTTGTTTTATTTTTCTGCAGGGGAGGGTATGCTATCCAAGGTTAAAGTACTCCTTAATTCAATTGCTAGGTTTGCTGCTCAGTCATCTCATAGGACACATCACTGTAATCTACTTGAACAAGCAGGTTGGCTTTCTTTGGAAGGAAGATACAAATTTCAATTAGGTTTACACTTAATAAGGTGTCTGACTCTCTATTATCAATATTTAAGAAGTAGAATTTATCTGCTATGACTCGATCATCAGTTACATACTCTTTTTACATTCCAAGAATGCGTACTTCAATGGGTCAGAAGATAATATTTTATTCTCTTCCATTATTTTTTAATACACTGCAACTAGCCTTTGGGTGTATTAATGTTTCTCTTTCCTCCTTTATCACAAGTTGAAAGAGTATTTTTTGCAAAATGCAACTGTTTTGTATAATTGGCTTGTGAAGGATCGCATATGTTTATAATGTACTTTTATACATTTGTATTTTTGTCTATATGTTATATTGTAATGTTGTTATTTATGCATTGATCACCCATGAAAATGGGGCATTTTGGTCCAAGGTCTCATCATTATAAATAAATAAATAAATAAATAAAACAAGTCTTGAAAGTTGAGAAAAAAATGTTTGACAACTTTGCATATCTCTGATTAGAGCACAACCCACAACTTCTTGTGTTATTGCTTCTGTATCAGCATCAGAAGTCACAAACTGGTCACTGCCAGTGATGTTATTGTCTGGAGTGTTTATAGTGGCACAGCGGGGGAAGGGAATATATACAGAGTTGGTTTCAAAGACCAGAGAGACAGAGAAAAGAACAGAGAGCCATGCTGGTCTGCCAGTGCAGTGATAAGCTTACCATTCATTGTGCCAGTGAACGGGATTCAGGAACATCATCATGCCTGGGACATGAGGGGGCCAAACAGACACAGAATAGTCCATATTCCAGGGAAACAACAAGCAGGCACAGTGTTCATGTTGCTGGATACTTTCACAGAACTCGAAATGGATGTTAGAGTCCGAGCATCTGGCTCCAGCTTACAGATGCAGAATAGTACTAAAGTGAAGTTTGCCATAGTGTGGTAACATCACTCCAGAGACCCAGCCCATATACCCCAGCATTTGGGCCAGCTTAGGGGACTGTATGACCTTCTACTCCAGTGGGGGAGAGAAGGTTTGTGGACATTGCTGAAAATGGACATTTGGGTGTTCACAAACAAAGGTGTAGTCAGAGACACTAAAACAGAGTGGGTGAATGTTGCTTGATGCTTGTTGCAACATCACATATTGAGCATATAACTGCACTCTGTTCATCATTACCATGAGGTCCATGGGGGAGTGGGGAAAAAATGGGAAATGCTCTGACTCAGCAAGATGAGGAAAGTCTGGTACACTTGGGCTCTGCACAGGCTGCCTATCACATCCCTTGACTTTGGACTTGCAAGTGGGGTGAGGCTGGGTGGTTGGTGTGGGTCTGGTACGCTTGGGCCCTGCACAGGCTGCCTGTAACACCCTGTGACACTGAACATGTAGAGGGGATGGGGCTGGGTGGTTGGTGTAGGTCTGGTACACTTGGGCCCTGCACAGGCTGCCTGTCACATCCTGTGACACTGAACATGTAGAGGGGATGGGGCTGGGTGGTTGGTGTAGGTCTGGTACACTTGGGCCCTGCACAGGCTACCTGTAACATCCTGTGACACTGAACATGTAGAGGGGATGGGCTGGGTGGTTGGTGTGGGTCTGGTACACTTGGGCCCTGCACAGGCTGCCTGTCACATCCTGTGACATTGAACATGTAGAGGGGATGGGGCTGGGTGGTTGGTGTGGGTCTGGTACACTTGGGCTCTGCACAGGCTGCCTGTCACATCCTGTGACACTGAACATGTAGAGGGGATGGGGCTGGGTGGTTAGTGTGGGTCTGGTACACTTGGGCCCTGCACAGGCTGCCTGTAACATCCTGTGACACTGAACATGTAGAGGGGATGGGGCTGGGTGGTTGGTGTGGGTCTGGTACACTTGGGCCCTGCACAGGCTGCCTATCATATCCCTTGACTTTGGACATGCAGGGGGGATGGGGCTGGGTGGTTGGTGTAGGTCTGGTACACTTGGGCCCTGCACAGGCTGCCTGTCACATCCCGTGACATTGAACCTGCAGGGGGATGGGGCTGGGTGGTTGGTGTAGGTCTGGTACACTTGGGCCCTGCACAGGCTGCCTGTCTCATCCCGTGATATTGAACCTGCAGGGGGGATGGGGCTGGGTGGTTGGTGTGGGTCTGGTACACTTGGGCCCTGCACAGGCTGCCTGTAACATCCTATGACATTGGACATGCAGGTGGGATGGGGCTGGGTGGTTGGTGTAGGTCTGGTGCACTTGGGCCCTGCACAGGCTACCTCTCACATCCCATGACACTGGACTTGCAGGGGGATGAGGCTGAGTGGTTGGTCTGGGTCTGGTACCCTTAGGACCTGCACAGGCTACCTGTCACATCCTGAGACATTGGACTTGCAAGGGGGATGGGGCTGGTTGTTTGGCGTGGGCAACTAGGAAGCAAGTCAAAGTGAGAGCATAAATAGAAAGTAACAACCAAAAAAGACATACTGTATACAGGGAAAAAAAAAACAGGGGGCAAGCTAATATGAACAGGGTATGTGGCAGTACTTCACATCTCCCTTTAATAATCTTGATAACTTAGGTAGGAACATTCTAGCCACCTGATTGGCTAAAAGGTAAATACAAAATAGAGGATAATGGATGGGCAACAGTGAACAACGATACTGTGTTCACTTTGAGAGGTTGTCATGACAACCAAGTAGACCTCGATAGCGAAGTGGGAACTTAGGAAGCACCATTTCCCTGAAAGGATTGTGGAACTGTGGAACAAACTACCTGAGGAAGTGGTAGGAGCTAGGACTGCATGAGCAGTCAGAAGGGGTGAGACAAAGAGTACACTAGAATCAAATTTGCAAGGGAGTCTACCAGCTATGACCCAGGATCACCTGGGATCTCGGGATATTAAGGGCAGACTTGATAGACCTTTGGCCTTCTTCTCCCATCACCTTTCTGTGTTTCTATGTTTCCATGACAGCCTTAAGACATGAACTCAGCATTGTTGTTTACAGTTGCCCAGAGTGTATGGACAACAGTACAACAACAACAATGCATTTCTGGAGAAATTTGATTATTTAGCATGTTTTTCTCCTCCACACCCAGCCAGCCCCAATCTGCCTCTCCTCTGTATTGCATGGCTGTCTGTAACTTTCCCCACTCCCTATGATCAATCCACACACTGTCTCCGCTTACACAGACTCAATTTTATTTAAATAAATTACAGTATACTGAACAAGCCACCTTATGGCATATGATTCTTCTACACTCAGTCCACAGTGTCTCTCTGAGTCTTCCTTGGCACAGCTAACGGCTCTTCCAGTACTGTGATGATGGTGGTAATTGCTCACCATTCAACTGCTTGAACCCCAGCAATGTGAATGGAGGTGGCAACAGCAGTGCACACCGGCATTCAATGTTGTTGTACCATTGTAGTGATGTACTCAAGATGGTACAATGACCTCTTGAGAGCACTACGATGTTACAACAACATTGGGATCCTGCTGATTTCCATGTGAAACAGCAGTCTCCCATATACTCATACAATACTGATTGCCCCACCTAATTATCCAAGTCTCTCTCCATTTAACCAACTCCAGTCTCTCTCTCTCTCTCTCTCTCTCCTACTATGTTCTATTCACTTTTACCCTTACTTCTTTTCACCCCATAACTATCCACCCCGAGCCACATCCCAGCTTTTGATGCCTCTACCTCCACCTTTCAACTCTAGATTATTTCCTAGTTCTTGTATTGCCTCACCTTACATTCCTAAAATCCTCTCTTCTCACCCTCCCCCTTCCCAGCATTTAATTCCTCTTCTCCCCTATCACCACCCCTAGTAAACCCCCCTTTTTTATTTCTGTCTCCTACTCTTAGTCAACTCCCCTTATAATACTCTGTTTCCTACTCTCAATCTCCTCTCCTTATTTCCCTCACCCACGTTAGGGAATTTGGACTATGTACGCTCCCTGCACAATGCCTATCTTTGGCTGCTCAATTCCTTTGCTTTCCGTTGGGTTTCTACATACTTCCTTACTCACCTGCTGTTGACTTCATCTCTTCGAGATCCATGATAAGGCCTTCCTTTAGCCACTGTTACAAAGTGTACAACATTCTGTAACCATGTAACTCCTGTTACCTATGCAGCCCTTGCTACGTATTTTTTCAATCTCTTGTACCATGTCAGTTTTAACCATGTAACACTTGATACCCATGCTGCACTTAATATGTACTTCTTTTTTGCCTGATTTTATTGTTCTCTGTATCATTATTCTATCTCTTGTACCCTGTAAATTATCATTGTTTCTTCCTCTATGACGTGGAGCCTTTATAAATGAGCCCCTGGCTCAAAGGTTGAAATTCCGAAACTTCAATAAATAAATAAATACTATAGTGTTATTACCTGCTTATAATTACACTCCTGTACTTGTTTAGTCTGTGCACCAGGTTTGTCTACAATATTAATTTTCCTTAACTGAAACTATGTTTTTTTTCTTCTACTCATATTTCATATAGAAAACAATTTCTTTTATTAAAATTGTAAGAAAAACATTTAAAAAAATGTAAATGGAACCCATTTTATAAATGCAATAAGACCCTTCAGGGATGTATAATTATGGTTAGTAATCACACTTCCCTTTCACATATTTATATATACACAGTGCAAGCACCTCATGCCAGTCAAGGTGGTGAATTACTGACCCATAATTGCACACCCTGGCATGTCTTACTGCATACTCAATCCTATAACTGGGAGTCAAAGTGCATGGAGCCTTGTGTCAGAGTGAGTCTTACATGCGTTAATATGTTCCCAAGAGTCACTTGTTATTTATTTATTTAATTGTTTGTTTATATTTATTTCAAAAGTTTCACCAGGAAAGTCATACTGAGCTGATAACAGCTCATTTCCATATGTGTCCTGGGGGAGGGGGAAGGGAGAGTCATGAATAACAAATAGAACAATACTTACATAGCCAGTAAAAACATACTAACCATCACGTAAGCATCATTTAATCAGCAACATCGAAGGCATTTAAACAAAAATGTACATTGGCACAGAAATAGCAGGATGCCTATCGAGGACAACAAGCTGATGCAATTTAAGTGCACAGTGCAGATAATGCAGGCAGGTGGTAGTGGAGCTGACCAGTAGATATTCAACAACAGTCTGTTTGGAGGGGAGAAATGGGAGGTAGCAGCAGGAGTCAGGCCGAGGATTAGAGTTAGAGGGGGAAGGATACAAGGCATGGGAAAGGTGGAGGCAGTGGAAAGCTGTGAAGAGAGGTACAGATGGGGGGGTCAGGGGTAGGGTTGTCAGAACCCTCTGAAGTTCTGGGTTCTAGTTCTAGTCTAGAACTTTTGAAAAAAGTTCTAGGGTTCTAATCTTTTTTAGTATTTTTTAGAACTCGAACCCTATTTTTCAATTGTGCTGCCAGTAATGAAGATAGTAATGAAATACATGTAAAGGAAAAACTGTTTAATATAAGGGGGAGAAAAATGATCATGTGTGACATTGATAGGAATACAACTAGGTTTATCTTCATCTATGCTGACATCTTTATCTATGGTTTCTTCTGTTTGCTAAGGCCAGCAACTTAATACGTAACAGGCCCTCCCACCCACCCATATGTTAAATGTTTTCCTGTTGCAGCTGCATCACAGTTCCTTAGTGAAAGTAAGAGGCACATTAGCCATTTATGTACTCAGTTATATATACTCATCGTCATGAATTATTAGAAAAAATAACTTATATTACCTAATCTCAGCTATTTGCTGCTTTGTGTTTTAAATGAGTAAATCAAAAAATTGCTATGTTTAAAAGAAAGCTTTTATAACAAAGTCAAGCCAAGGTACTGCAGCCGCAGCACATAGAACAGTTGCAAAACATATTGGGCCAGATAGTCAAAACTTCGCACCGGGTAAAAACCGTTTGCGCAGGTTTAGCGCGGGATTAGCGCGGGTCTGCTATATTCAAAAGGCCAAATAGCACGGGCAAACTGCATTAGCACCGGGCAAAACTATAATGTATGCAAGGGGCAAACTGACATGAATACAGGTGCAATGCTATATTCAGCGACTAGCGCCGCGCTAAGTGGTTTTGTGCAACTTAGCGCGACACTTAGCGCGGTGCAAATTACTGCCCCAGAAAAGCTTGTCTTAACCCTGGGCAATCAGCTTAGTGCAACACTTTGGCTTTGTGCGGTGTTTGCGTGGGTTTAGCGTGGGTTTTGCACGACCCTAACAAATAAATATGACACATAGATAAAGCCAAACATAGAGGAAGCATGCTGCTAACCGATGGCATCACAATGATGCCATCATCTGCCACCAGTCCCAGCCATGCCAGGCAGTAAGTGGTGACCCTGCCACCAGTGGACAGCATGGCAGTGTGGCCACAGCACACACTCGGACCACACATCTGTGGTCACGAACAGATGCCAGCACACCCATGCAGCACTGTGGGCATGGAGGATATTGAGGGGAGCGTGTATGGGTTGCGAGGCTGTGTCACAGACCAGGTGTGGCCACAAGGCTGGGACACATCATGCAGTGCACATGGGCCAGTATTGGGAATACCCCATCACTAGTGTGCCTTTCAGGTAATATATGCCCCCTTCCCGGCCACATACTGCACAGCTGTACAACTGCCACAGCACACAAAGCCAGAAATGTACATGTCACTGTGAGCATCCCATGCCACAGGTACAGCATCTGTGGGTCACACAACAGTGTAACAGTAATGTCCACTGTCAGTAAACACCTGCAGGTTGGGCCTGTCACTGTGTACAGTGCAGTCATCATCACTGCCCTACACACCATAGGCAGTGCTGTGTCCCTCACACTACTGGCCCCTTGCTACTGTAGTGTCTGCTGTGCACTGTAGCATGCCCTACAGTGTGACAGTTGCATGCAGCACCACCACCACCTGTGCCTATGCTGTCTTGTCCCCTGGGGTACAATATGCTATGCTATGCTTTACTGTTTACATGTAGCCTGCAGCTATCATCGTGCACTGCCTGACTGACCTACAGGTGGAGCTGTGGTTGGACCTGGTGAGCCCCTGTACTTCCAGACTGACCTACAGGTGGCTCTGTGGGACCCTGCAGTAACGCTGGGCAAACTGCATGCAAATCAGGGTATAATGAGATACTAATCCAGTTGTTTGCCCAGAGACTACCTAAGTAGGCTCATTTGCATGCACTTTTGAATATGGCACATTTTAGCTCGGGCAAGCATGTTTGCACTGGGCTAACTAGCAGCTCACACACTACATACGGCGTAATGTTGTGGCGCGCACTAACGGTACAGGGAATAATACAGTTTGATCACTGTTCTTCGTATCTGCTGCTTCCTGCAGCTGTACTGAGTCCGTGCATTTGCTGGCACACACATTGGCTATGTAGTTCGTCTGTACCTGCCCTCACGTTGCTGTGCACTGTATTGTTGTTGTGGGTTGCACTTCCTGGTTGTTTTATTCAGTGCTGTCTTATTCCCGGGCTATTTTTGCCCTGCACTCCCAGACCAGTTTGCCCGGCTTCCTTAGACTGCAATATTTAGCAGGAGTGGCACCGGGCTATTTCCATTTCAATATAGCTTGCTCTGTGCTGCAGGCTAAGTTTGCCCGCCAGGCAGTGCTAATTTAGCCCCTGGGCAAAGTTTTGAATATCTGGCCCATTATGTCATAATGTAGTCAGTCAAGACATTTGAATCAAAAAAATATGCCAGTCATTGTTGCTGGCAAAAAATGCATGCACTTTTCTCAGATAATGTGTACATATACCAACATTCTTGTTGGCAAATTGAAGTAATACATATAACTTTCTAAGATGATGCATTTTTCCAGCTGATATGTCAATAAAATCTGTATTTCAGTCACATAAATAAAAAAAGTGGTTTCCTCACCACATACTAACTTAAGGAACATTTAATGTAGCTGCAGCAGTTGGCATGTGATGTTTAAGGGACAGCGTCTGTCAACCCATTATGATAGGTCACATTCTGTGAAAACTGCTGATGCAGATTTTCTTTTATTTCTGATTCCTTTATTCTTTTTTTAAAGGGGACAGGACACTTGTGCTAGGTAGCAGCAGTTTGCAATGTATTTAATAAGAAAAAAATATATATATATATTATATCTATAGTAGGTTCCACAGTGGGCAATCAGTACAGCCTCCCATACCATTGGTCTGTCATCATCTTTTTCCTCACCATCCCCAGCCGATCACAAATCTGTAAATGAAAGGACTAAAACAACACCCACCTTTCACCCCAGCACCCATTCCACTTTTCTTCCACCACCCTCATCTATGCAGTAGCACCCATACTACCCTTACATCCATGTTAAAACCAACCCACAACCCTCATCCCCCTAAAGCACGTGTTCCACCCTCCTTCCTCACCCAAATGTTTAAACTACCTCCACACTTAGTCATTAACTAACATTCATGTCACCCTTTTCCGTCCCTCACCCATGTTAAAACCCACTCCCCAAACCATCACCCATGTACTAACAACTATGTCATGTTTCTCCCTCCTGCATCCATGTTAAAACCAACCCCCAACCCTCACCCATGCACTAGCATCCATGCCATCTTTCTCCCTCTTGCATCCATGTTAAAACCAACCTCCAGCCCTTTCCCACCCTCCAGCACCCATTCTACCCCTTCCCCTCTCAAATGCTAAAACTACTACATGCTTACTCAAGAAAAATGAAACTCTTGCCTCCAAATAAGCCATACTTAACTGTTCCTTAATAAACAACACTTACATCTTATGTGAAAAACTGTCTTTTCAATTGCTTTCTTCTTATGGACAACATTCTGTATAGTCCTCTTCATGGAACCAGTAATTTGAGAGTTGCTGCTATTATGCCATGGTCTGTGTACAACAGAATGATAAACACTATTGTGGTATGAGACCTATGCTTACAGAATGATATGTGCTCAACCATGACATAGGTAAAACTCCAGAGGACTCTGTTTCCCGGAAGAGGCTTGTAACAGGATGCTGCTCACAGAAACATAACAACACAAAATACAGTTTTTCCCATAATTTTTTATTTAGTAAGATAAGTTACATATGGATCATTTTGGTTTATGGCTAACATTTCTGTAATTGAAAAAATAATTAACAACTACCAATTAGAACTCATTGTTTTGTCCTCTTTAAAATTGAAAAATAGACTGCCCCCAGTCCCAGCCCATACTGATGCACCACAAAGTCACAGAAGGTAAATCCAAAACTATATATGTTTGCACTTTAACTATAAATAATATGATACAGAAATGATTGACATGACAGTGTCCCTTTTATGCCAAATGTGGGCCTGTTCCCACTGATGTTAAAATTGCCCTGTATATAAAACTTAACTTTAGACCCAAGCTACAAAGCAGTTTGCCATGAAATGGTGAAAGTTTTTTGGGGTATATATTATATAGTCCAAGGTAGTAGATCGAGAAAGGAGAGAGACATCCAAAGTCATCACAGTCTGTAAAAATGTCCTTTTTGGTGCAGAGAGACTCTGTCCCACACAGTATTTACCAGCCACCACCATCTGAGTTGTCATCACCATCAACTTCCACAACATCAATCACTTCAGGATCAGTTTGTATACTCTTGTAGGGATATGAAAATCTTGACTTATTAACTTTAATAAAAGTTAACGTGTGTACATTTTCTGGCAGCAACCTATTTCTGGTGTCTGTCACAATATTGCCAGCTATACTAAACATGCATTCTGAAGAGACACTTGTTGCAGGACAACCAGGATATTTACAGGCTTCATCATACAGTTCTGTCCAAATCGACTTTTTTGATCTCCAGTATTCAAAAGGGCATGCATCAATAGGAGTAGGCAGTTCTTGCAGGTAACTGTCTACCATGATGGACAGAGACCGCTCAGAAGATGAATCAGCATAAGCTGGTATGGCAGCAATTTGGGAAAGGTTTTGCCACATATTTAGCTTGCCACTAAGGGTTGAAGAAGTGGCAGATGTGGAACTACTGTTAATGTTTGGTGTCTTTTCCAGTTCTGTATCCCTTTGTGAAGATGAATCTGCATGTTGTGGTGATGACAACCTGAGGGTACTGTGCGTGTCTGTGTTTGACTCCTGTGAGTGCTGCAGCTCATCTAGCAACAGACATTTGTACTGCTCTATGTCATCTGTTTTTGGAAGATGTATAGCCTTGAACCTGGGATCTAAGAGTGTTGCAAGGATGTAGTGTTTTGATTTTGTCATTGCAACTAATTTGTCATTGGTTTTGAAGCGCTCGCTCATTCTCTTTACGAGATTCCCATGATACAGGTGACATGTTGTCTGAGCTTCAGATCTGTCTTTTTCTATTTGTAGATTTAGAACACTAAGATGATGTGAAATCAGCATTATGAATGGGATAACCTGGCTCACAGATGCGCCTTCAGAAGACATGTCCCTTGTAGCTGTCTCAAAAGGAGCTAGGATGCAGCACACTGTCTCCATTAATTTCCACTGCAGCACAGACAGCATAATGCCATCTCCAATAATGTAACTGGAGCAATACTCATGTACAGCTTGCTTTTGCTCCAAGAAGTGCTGCAGCAAATAAAGTGTTGAGTTCCAATGAGTGGAAACATTTTGAATCAGCTTTTGCTGGGGCAGCTTGTGTTTTCTTTTTTTTTTCAGTTTAGACAATGTCCATATAGCCTTGGTTGAATGTGAAAAGTGTGTCACAATTTTTTTGCAAACAGCAATCATGCCATCCACTTGTGTTTCTTTGCTGAGAAATCCCGTGACAATTAAATGTAAGCAATGTGCAAAGCAAGAAGCATTAATAAATCCTCCATCCTGTACTGCTTTCAAGATGTTGGCTCCATTGTCACTTACTATAAAGCTACATTTTAGACCATGAGAATAAACCCATTCATCAAGGAGGTCATTTAGTTCCTGCAAGACGTTTGCAGCTATATGACTTTGGCCAAACTTCTTTATATGCAGCAGCATCATCTTCTGGGGTGTCTTTGTTTTTGAAGAACCACAAGAAAACGTGACCCAATGAGCGGTAAGGGACATGTAATCTATGTTTTGAGTGCTGGTCTACATATCTGTTGTAACATGAATAATCCCACCCTCTGCAGTTTTAAGTGCAAGCATCACTGTCATTTTTAAAGCCTGATAAATGTTTGGTATTTCAACACAGGAAAAGTACCTTTGATGAGGAACATTGTGATGAGGCTCTGCAAATTTCATTAGCTCCCTAAAACCCTCATGATCTATCAAAGAGTATGGGAGAAGGGCTCCAGCTAGCAGTTCACCAATTCTGTGATTAAGTTAAAGGGTCTTTGGATGATTTTTAGTAAAAATATTCTTCCTTTCAAAAGCCTGAGATAGTGTTAGCTGTTTACAACATGTTCCTGCTGGTTTATTATACACCAAGCTTTGATAGTCAGATGGATGCTGGGATGGTGGACTTGGACTTATACATTCAGTACCATCACTGGATGTGCAACTGGTACTAATGGTGCTGGTGTTGGTGGTAATGGTGATCCTAGGGCTGGCACTGGTTCTGTCCGCATCAAGTTCAGACAATTCAGTATTCATTTCAGATTTCTGACCCTTCTCATGTGTGCTCTGGAAGATGGATGACATGGGTTTTGGACGATCAAGCAAAAGTGAATGCTTTTTCAGATGGCGTTTAAGAGTTATAGTGCCAAGGCATGATGCAACTTTACCACGGCTTACACTCTGTTTACACAGGGAACAAATTGCTCTGCATGGATCAGTTGAACTGACAGAGAAATAATTCCATACCTCAGATGTGACAGCTTTTGTTTGAGTGCTGGGAAGATAGCTAAAGACTGTTTGTGTCTTTTCACTTGTCCTAATAGAACTCGGAACATGCTCTTTAGTGCTAGAAGAGTGGGCAGGGGACTGTGATGGGCTTTCATTGTTGACCGCTATAGAAGTGGTGGATTCAATGGAAATGTCCTTTTCATTGTCAACAGTGCTGGTTCTATTTGCAACTGCACAACCTGATTCATTGTCAGCAGACTTGCTCATTTCACTTCATTGAGGAAGTAATGATACGTCACCAGACACAACAGTGTCAGACTGAAACAAAGAGCTACTGTCTGAGTCAGAGAGGGACTCATTGTCACTTGCATTATTACTGCTTTTCACAGGGATTTTAACAGCATGAACAGCATACCTTATGGTGCCTCTCTGTGTGACCCCAGCAGCTGCACAAGTTTTCTTAAATGGTCCCCGTTTACTACATTTTGTTGTTGCTCTTTTGCTGTTTGTTGAATTTTTATCACGTGAAACATTTTGGTTATTTTTGCTAGCACCAGGATTACCACTACCACCAACACCTGCTCACCACCAGCACCAGATGCTTCATCTATGTTGGTGTCAGCCATAACAGTACCAGTACTGTACACACCCACACCCACACAATTCCTGTGTAAGAAAGCAATGTGATCTGTGATCGCTAGATACAACTCCAAAATTTGGTTTTGGCTGTATGACATCGTGATACAGTGGACTGAAAGTAACTGATGAATATGACGGTTTGCAACTAAATGATCCCAGGTTCAAGGCTTACAGAATGATTGAACCACTGGACATAGGCATATGCATAGCAGGCTGGGCAAGGTTTAAGGTAAATAGTTGCAATTCTGAATCCAGATGAACCACCATACAACTGGCCACTGGGTTTCACACGGTAACACACACTGGGTAAGGTACATTGCAGTCAAGGGGTGCACAGCAGCAGGGTGATGGGCTGACGACAAGAGATGGAGTTACACACACAAACCGAAGAAAGAGATTTTTCTGTCTCTCCTCCCAACAGGGAAATATATTTTTAGGCTTCTGTCATGTATTTAAGGATAATACCACCACACAACTGGCCACTGGGCTTCACATGGTAACACACACTGGGTAAGGTACAGTGCAGTCAAGGGGCGCATAGCAGCAGGGTGATGGCCTGACCACAAGAGACGGAGTTACACACACAAACCAAAGAAAGAGATTTTTCTGTCTCTCCTCCCAACAGGGAAATATATTTTTAGACTTCTGTCATTTATTTAAGGATAATGCCACCACACAACTGGCCACTGGGCTTCTCTCATGGTAACCCACACTGGATAATAATAGGGTACAGTGCAGTCAAATGGCACACAGCAGTAGCAAGGTGACTGGCTGGCCACCTCACAGAAGATGTAGTGGAGACAAACACAACACCAAAGGAGTTTTTTTCTTAGGGTGAATGTTTAGTGAAGTCCCCCCCCAGCACATTCCTGACTGAGACCCCTGTCCTTCAGACAATTTTTCACTTTGTTGTGGGTGGGACTGGACTAGAAATTGTGTTTTTCCTTGTTTCCTTTTTGTGGGCTTAGAAGTAACATCAAGTTTCACACAATCAGTAAAGTGTTTTAACTTCTTTTTTCCCCCCTCAAACAAAGGAAAAACCCAAATATGATGTCTTTCTTTCACCCCTCCCCCAGCAAGGGTGATCTCCCTCCTCCCACAAGTGCCACAAGTCACACTAGATATAACATTTGTGAAGATTAGAACTCAGCAAGCAACCAGAGGATGAGTGGTACTGTGCAGACTAAGCAGATCTCACACACATAAACAGGCAGGTAACAGTCTGCAAATGAACTAATTCCTAAAGCTATTTCAATCCGTTTTTCCTCCCGAAAGAGTCCCACTCCCTACCGACTTCACTTCAGTCCCAGTTATGCTCTTCGCTCCTTCCCACCCCCTTTCTTTCCTTAGTTCCCCAACTCCCCCTTCCTTTTCCCCACCCGCCAGTTAACTTTTTTTTGTTCAGTGGCAGTAAGGTTCTAACAAAAAGCCAAGCAGCCACAAGTTCAGAGGACACAGTCGCACAACTGAGAACACACACACAGGCTGCAGCTCCTTCTCCACTGTGAGACTAAGACTGAATGGCAATGCAATGGAGCCGCAGCTGCGCAGATGACTTCTTTGTCTGATCCCTCAACTCACGAGACTCACTAACTCCTCTCAACCACCACCATCTGATCACATAGCAGATGGTCAGGTGGTACACTGTGAGTGAGAGTGAGATCGCAAGCATGAAAGCTGACAACAGCTGCCCCCCTGAAAGTAACACTCAGGACAGGATGGGAGGGGACGGAGAGGGGAGGGAATTGAGCTGCATTCTTCAGCTGGTGCCAAGATTGGGAACGGGAACGGGACACGGATGATGCCAGCAGAAAGAAAAAGCACACAAACGTAAGATTTGTTTTGATGATTCAAACCCTTTTGTGAACCCTGTAGTGTTCGAGTTCTAAATTAGAACTCGAACACCAGGGTTCAAGGAGGGTTCGAATCTTTCTCAAACTAGTTCTGACAACACTAGTCAAGGGCAACTGCAGGGATGAGAAGAGAAGAGAACATAAGGAGAAGAGAGGGGAGAGAGAGCATAGGGAAGAGGCAGAGTGGATGAAGAGGGGGAGATAATTCCATAGTTTGGGGAAACAGTAGAAGAAAGTAACCTGGCCAGCTGAGGATGTCCTAGTAGGGAGTGCATGGGAGCGGAAACCAGAGTTATGAAAGGTGTAGAGAGAAGGAGGAGAGGGAGAGGAGAGAGATGATGTAAGAGGGTAGAGATCCAAGCCAGAATTTTGTGAAAAAGGAGGAACAATGAGAGAGGTGCCTGGCTTTAAGGGAGAGAAGTGAGAGGGAGGCATAAAGGGAGCAGTGGTAAGTGCAGATCAGGCAGTTGAAAGCAAAGTGACAGAAGGCATGGAAGAGGGAATCCAGTCTGGTCAGGGTGGACTAAGGAGCAACACTGTAGACAATGTCTCCATAGTCAAAAATGAGGAGAATCATTTGGTGGACAATGGCTGTATGAGCTGTCAGGGGGATGCAACCACAGTGCCTATATAATGCGCCTAGTTTAGGGTGTAGTATTTTGTAGATGACATCCACATTCCCAGAAAAATTGAGGTATTGATCGAGCCAGACCCCGAGGTACTTGTTACAGGATAAGAGTGGTTTCACACATGTTCATCACTTGTGAGAACAGCACGGCTCCCAGATCTACAGAGGTTCCTGTATTTTACAGGAATTTGGAGACATCTTCAGGAAAACTGTTCCAATAGAGTTGCATTGGTTATACAGGAAAACACAGCAACTGAGCATCCATAGGAAATAATGTAATCTACAGGAAAACACAGGAATATCACCCTGGAGTTACAGGGAAAATGGCAAATCAATATGGGAGCACTGGAACAGCAAAGTGAAGCTGAGCTGTTCTAATGTGCAATGCATGCAAGTGAAACCATTGTTCTCCTGCAAAAAGTGATAAAGTGGGACAGATCAACATATTACAGACTTAAGGAATATTTTTTTTTTTTAGAAAATACCTTCCTGTGTTTCAAAAAAGCAGACCAGTATTTCCATTAGGTGAGCATCCCCATGGTGCTGCGTGTGAGACACACTTTTAAAAATAAGTGTGCCTCACATGCAAACAAAAGGAGTGATGTGATTGGCCAAGGGTGTCACGTGACACTCCCTCAATCTGTAATAACAGAATAGGTTACTTCATGATGAGGGCTCAGTTTAACACCACTCCCCCCAATTCAATGCATTTGAGCAGCGTAGACAAACTTCTCTGTTGCTGTCTCTCTCTGTCAATCTGTCTCAAATTAAAATTCAAGTAACTTTATTGACTTGACAAGATATATAGGTACTGTCAATGTTTAAACATCAAACTATTCATAAGGTATAAACATTTTACTAGCATGCAGTTAGATTATCAGTGTCTTAAAAATCTCTCTCTCTCTCTCTCTCTCTCCTCCCTCCCTCCCAACCTCCTTCCTTTCTCTTTACTTTACATTACTTTAAAGAGGGTCACCAGTTACCCTAAAAACTCATAGTTAACATATGAATATCTTTCTTCTAAAAATTCTCCCCTCTCCCAAATTGAATTCCAAGGCCATTCCATTCTTCATTAGGAAGAAGCTAAATTATATAAAAGGAGGAGCTCTGTTTCTTGCAGTTCAGGATAACCAAGGATTATTCTGGGGATGAACCTATAATACACGGCTGGTGACATCACAGTTTGTTGCAGTATAATGGTTGCAATGTCACTAACAGGGCATGATGACTTCACCTCCAGACTGATCCTCAGAGGAAGATGGAGGGTAATGGCAGTGCTGTTTAGTAGTATAAGTTAATAGGGCCTCAGTGGGATGTCTTGTATGGTATAAGAGACTCTGAGTGTGAGGTTGGCAAGAGGACAGCGAAGTCAAAACTGAGCAGTTATGGCAACTCAAACTTCACAGGAAGGGCCTCTCATACCATAACAGACCCCCCACGGAGGCCCTAAGTAAGCTATTATTAATCACACAAGTTAGCTAGAATTATTTAAAGTATGTTTTTATATATTTTTTTTAATTTCTAAAGTTAATTGGAGCTGCCCACCAGGATGTGAAGTGGAATGCTTTATGCAGGATAAGAGGTACAGTGGCTCTGTGCCCTGACTGGTTGAAATCAGATAAATGATCTATAATAAGGAAAAGTAGGGCTTGGAATCCAAATGTATCTGCAAATGTACTGCAGTTGAGTTTGGTTGAAGCCAACTGCCCATATGTGCTGGTGGTCAAATCCCCATTTAATTAATGTGAAGTGTGGTGGAATATCGGCCACCCTCCTACCCCTTCTCCCAAAAGTAATGGCATACAGAGAAACATTGAGTGCTTGCCTAGCATTACTTAGATGGAGAAAAAGTGACAATCTGGGTGGCCAGGTAACCCCACATATGTGCTAGTGGGTGACACAACATTAATCTGGACTAATCCTCCATCTGTCTTTTCCCATTCTGTCACTGTCTGGTACTGAAGGAATGTCCATGTCTTTAGCATGTGAACAGAGATCACGTCATTCCAGGCTGACATTTCAAGGCCCTCCTCTGAGTAAACCAAATAGATGGGGAGGGGGATCTGTGCAGGCAAATTCTGGGTTAACAGATCTGTAGGAGGATTGACTGTGCAGATATCCCACCCCCACCCCAATTTAGCAGATTTGAAAGAGGAAGCTCTATGCAAACATTCCCTACTTGAATAGATTTGAATGGGAAACTGATCATCCCTTGCTTTAGCAGATTTGGAGAAATAACCTCGCTGCAGGCATCTCCTGGTTTAATAGATTTAGATGGGGACCTCTGTGCAGACATCTCCTGGTTTAACAGATTTAGATGGGGAACTTTGTGCAGACATCTACTGGTTTAACAGATTTAGATGGGAACTTCTGTGCAGACATCCTTTGGTTTAATAGGTTTAGGAAGTGACCTCTGTGCAGACTTCCCCTGGTTTAGCAGATTTGGAATAGGAACCTCTTTGCAGATATCCCCTGCTTTAACTGATTTGGAAGAGGAATCTCTGCAGACATTCCCAGGTTTAAGAGATTTAGACCGACACTATGCAGACATGATCACCTGGGTTAAGTAAACATTAATCCCAGAATGAAGGAGGCTTCTACTGGGGAATTAATGTATGGTTGGGGGAGGGGTTGTGGTCGAGTGCCTACAACCACCCAACCATGCATTAATTCCCCAGTAGAAGCCTCCTTCAGAGGGGATTAATGTGCTCATAACATGACAATAAGTAGTCCTGCTGATGTCTGCTACTGTGAAATATATGGAGACTCAACACTTTGTCTATGCTTCCAGAAAGTTTTGTGTCATATACTTGTTGTTTACATACAGGGTTCAGCATTCTCACGCGGTACAACATACTGACTTACATAGTTGTGTGTATACAGACTGCAAATATTTCATATGCAGATTTCACAGAGTAACATGCATTACTGTTGTTTCCGTTCATTTTTATGTTGGCTCACGCTAGCATGGCCAACATATTGCACTAGTAGCAGATTTGGAGGCATGGTCACTGTGGGCGAATGCAGGGCACACATCAGTAGGTGCATCCCTCATTCCCCAATAAGGCAGCATGCAGGCATCACACCAGGAATACATAATGTGGCAAGCACATCTAAGGAAAGGTCCGTTGCAATGAGAGCCAAGCTCATCACGCAGCGGCACCTCCCGACGTGCCTTTCCTGGTGAAGCATGCTAGTAAACATGGCAGCGTTGACTGCTGCCACCACCTCCCACAATGCCAACTTCAGGGGTGCCCAGTCCCCCTATCAGCATGCCTTGAATTAGTTAATGTGCCGACGGGGGAGCCCACTCCCTGTCGGCACAATGCTCACCCATTTGTTGTTTGCCAAGGGGGTTCCCAATCCCCCTCAGCTCTAGACCCCCTCCCTTCGGTATGTGCCGATGGGGGTGCCCAATCACCAGTTGGCTAGCCCCCCCAAACACTCAGGTGGCATGCCTGGAGCCCACCCCAGCGTGCCAAATGCCCCAGTAAAAAAATAAATGTCCTGCAATGTTTTTTTTTTTACTTTTTTTTAACCCTGTAAAAGAAGGAAACAATCCCTCACGATCTGTCCTGCTCCCTCCCCAACCCGCACCCACCCTCTGTGCACCCTGCATCCCCACATACCCCTCACCCCACACTTACCTCTGGAGTCCAGCGCGACAATTTTCAGTGGACCAGGAACACGTCTGTACTCTTCAAAGCCGACCGCGAACTGAAGAAATGCCGGTAAGCTGTATAATGGCATAAATAAGTTTTTTTCAACTTTGGTGCATATCTCGGCCATCTTTTGGAATTTTTGCACCAAATTTTCAACATGGGGTTATTGGGGCCACTCCTCATGAATTTTAGTCACTGTCATGGCATTATTCGGTCCTGAAAGGTGATTCCACGGTCACTGCGTGGAATCACCTTTCAGGACTGATTAATGAAATGACAGTGCCACTGTTCATGAGGTGGGCTCTCAAAAAGCCTATTTTGCAAATTTGGTGAAAAAAATCCATAAAATTACTGTTTTACAAGTATGCATTGTGCAGTTTCCATGCACGCTCGTAACTTCGTGAATTTGTAATATTTTCATGCCAGATTTTCAACATTGGCATTTTTCCACACCTCCTTATGAACAGTACAGCTGTCATATCCTGGCTGAAATGTGTTTTCACACTTTCAGTGCAGAATAGCGCAGTCGCTGTGCAAAATCAGTTTTTGGGATAGTTTGAGAAAATGACAGTGACACTGTTCATGAGCAGAGGTCCAAAAATGCATAGGTTGAAAATTTGGTGATGAAAGTCCATAAAATGACTGTGTTACAAGCGTGCATTGCATAGTTTCCACGCACCCTTGTAACTTCGCAAATTTGCAATATTTTCATGCCAGATTTTCAACACTGTCATTTTTTCACACCTCCTTATGAAGAGTACAGCTGTCATTTTTCACATCCTGCCCAAAATGTGTTTTCGCACCTGTGGCGCACAATGGCGTGGTCGCTGTTGGAAATCAACTTTTGGGACAGATTAACAAAATCACAGTGCCACTGTTCATGAGGGGAGGTCCCAAAATACCTTTGTTGAAAATGTGTCTCTTCAGGGTGATGGTGAGGTTGGCGTCAGTTCAATACTTCACTGCCATTCCTATTGTGCATCTCCAACTCCTGCACTACCAATGCCAATGTCAGCGAGACGACATTCGGCATTGACAAATGCTTCTTTCAACTTCTATTCGCTCAAAATCTTGGGATTCATCTCTCCGTGGAGAGAAGCTGCTTCTTTGCCGCAATGAATTGTATGTGGTATGCTGCATTGTGGGACTTTTGCCGATATCTCTGCTAATACTTGTGTGTCAGATTCTGCGGTTGCCATACAGCGTTTTGTGCAGTGCTACCTACTGGTACTGCACCTTGACCCAGTGATTAATATTTAGTTGGAGCAGGCAATACCAGTGATTAATCCCTGCTCCAACTTTGATCATGTGGCGCATTTTGTCTACTGATGTTCCATTATTTGAGGTTTCTCTTTTTTGCCATGTTACAGACAGATTTAGAGGAGGCCTCTGTGCAGACATCTACCTCTTCTCAGACATCCTCTGGGTGAGCTGATTTAGAGGAGGACCTATGTGCAGGCATCACCAGGGTTAACAGATTTACAGAAGGGGCCTCTGTGCAGACATGGGGGGGCTCTGTGGAAAACATCCCTAGCAGTTTCTGTGCATATCTACCTTAATTGTTTACACCTGCTCACTCAGTGCTGGCTGCACTTAGCAGCTATGATTCTTGTCTTTCCTTCCCCTGGCTGCTCCTAGCAGTGTCATGTTGTGCCACTACATTTCCTCCTCATTCCACTTTGTATTATTCAGGTTTATATGTTGCTGTTTCATACTTTTACCAAGCCATACTATTACCAAACCCTCAGCACCTACTACTACTTTCCCCTCTGACTTAGGGGAAAGGGGAAATTGTTTAACCAGGAAAGGCACACTAAGCCAAAACTTGTTTCCAGGTGTGATCTGGGAGCACAAGGAAGTTAAAGAGCAGGTGTTTACTGAAAAATCTCCCCTCCTTCACCCAATTTTGGTACTTTACCCTCCGGTTTAGTGGTTCTTCTGAGTGCTGCACTTTTTTGTTTACAATATTTTTAGTAGAAACACTGGTAAAATGCACTCCCAGGACCCACAGCTAGGACACTCGTACTTTCTAAGTTTCAGGCACACCCCCACACTAGCACATTTTATGACATCAGCACTAGAATTGCATGGGGGCATGCCCAATAGGCTATAATAAGGTAGGTTTTGGCGTGCATTTTTACATACTTTTAAGTGCCGGTTTTGGAAAAAGGACACCGCTCAACTAACAAGGTCCTTGTTAGTTGAGCGGTGGCCTTCTTTTTTTCTTTTTTGGTGTCAGTAGTTAGTATTAGTTCATGTTAGTGTTAGCATGAGTTCATTAGCATTAGTTGGTGTTCACGTTAGCATGAGCTAGTTAGTCTTAGTTAGCATTCATGTTAGAGTTAGCATTCATGCTAGCATGTTAGTCTTCATTCTCATTTAATTTTTTAGTGTGCTATTCTCCGCTGAAACATAGGCAGCAGTCTTGTGCCCTGCTGAAGCATTAGGTGCATGCCTAGGTAGGAGTATGGTTCTGCTTAATGTAGGCTGAGGTTCTCACTAAAATGGTAGGTGGGTGCCTAGGCAGGGATGTGGCTCCTCTGAAACATAGGCAAAAGCTTCTCATCAAAATGGTTGGTGAGTGCCTAGGCAGGGATGTGGCTCCAGTGAAACAGATAGATAGAGGCTGTAGATAGAGGCTTCTCACTGAAATGGTAGGTGGGTGCCTAGGCGGGGATGAAGGCTCCGCTGAACTGTAGGCTGGGGCATCAAGCCCTGCTGATTAATAGGTGGAAGCCTTGGCTGGCCCATGGTCCCTTGTTTAAGTTTATGTTAGTAGTGTTAGTTATTGTTCTTTAGTTACTGTAGGTTATTTAGTATTGGTCAGAGCCAGTGCTAGTTAGATGGCGAAAGTTAGTATTAGTTAACCTTAGAGTTCATTAGTGTTACTGTTAGTGTGTTAATCTTCTTCCTCATTGGTTACCAGTGAGCAGCCCCACTGAAATGTAGGCAGAGGCTTCCCGCTAAAATGATAGGCAGATGCCTAGGCAGGGATGAAGCCGAATGCCTCTACAATTTTGGGTTTCCTGTCCTACCATCCGAATTACACTCTACCATAAATTTAATGTTGTCCTAGTCCTACATGAAGGACCATATGCACTTGTAATCAAAAATTAAACTCTCATTATTTTCACCTATGTATTCAATCCAAGGTATGTCAGCCCAGCTTACAGCTCCTGGCATTTAAACAGTACGTTTCTAATTTCTATCTATACTGAAACTTTCTGTCATTAAATTAGCTGTTTGGTGTCATGGTGCTCAGCTTGTGGCTTCCCTGTTATTCCCATGGCGGAGCACTGTGATGTCACAGTGGGGCATCCTGGCTCTAAGTAGAAGGAGCATGCTTTTATGTAAGTGAAATGCATTTTGCTCTTCTCCTTTTGCATATGCCTGCATTCTCCTCATCAATTTAATCCTACTACTGCTCCTGTGCAACCTAAATGGCTTTTAAGGTACACAAGCATAAATCATATCAATTCAATTACCTAAACCTCATCGATTCAATTACTGGCATTTGCAACTTCCTGCTACCTAACCTATGACCAAAGGCTTTGCCTGGCCTCCTACCTACCCTCATCAGTATTACCTACTGCTATTGAGAGTTTTTCCCCCAAATTAGAATATTTCCCACCCATTGGATTGGTCTTCTAAACTGCAGCAGCAGAGCTGTCACTAAATAAAATATCACAAAGCCTGGAGGGAAGGCAACCTAGGCCTTGGATCCCCAGAGGTTTCCTCCTCAAAAGGGTTTTTTCCTCTACTCCATGCCAAAGGTCATAAGAAACGTAGAAACATAGACCTTGACAGCAGATAAGGACCACTTGGCCCACCCAGTCTGCCCATTTCCCTACCTATTGGACAAGCTGCAGATTCTAGTTAACCAACAGCCTACTTTCTGCAACCCCCCACTATAATTGCCTTATGTCTGTCCCAAGCATGTTTGAATTCCCCCACTGTTTTAGACCCCACAACCTCTCCAGGAAGGCAGTTCCATGCGCCCACCACTCTCTCCGTGAAAAAGAATTTCCTCACATTACCCCTGAGCCATCCGCCCTCTAACTTTAAATTGTGCCCCTTGTTCTGCACATCTCTTTCTGAAAGATGCTACCCTCCTGAACTTTGTTGATTCCCTTGAGGTACTTAAAAGTTTCTATCATGTTCCCCCTGTCCCTCCTTTCATCAAGGGTAAACATATTAAGCTCTCTCAGTCTCTCTTCATATGGTTTCTGATGTAGACCCTGCACCATTTTAGTTGCCCTCCTCTGGACTGCTTCCATCCTGTCTATGTCCTTTCGTAGATGAGGTCTCCAAAACTGCACGCAGTACTCCAGATGGGGTCTCACCAACTGTCTGTATAGGGGGATAACCACTTCCCTTTTTCTACTTGTGATTCCCCTCCCTATGCATCCCAGTATCCCCCTGGCTTTCCCTACTGACTTCTCACATTGCTTACTCACCTTTAGGTCATCTGATAAGACTACACCCAGATCCCTTTCCATTATTGTTGTCGTTAGTACCTCCCCTGCTATTGTGTACTCTTCTCCTGGATTTGTATTTCCCAGGAGCATTACTTTGCACTTCTTTGCATTGAATCTAAGTTGCCATATGTCTGACCATTCCTCCAACCTTGCCAAGTCCCTTCTCATCCTTTCTATCCCCCTTGTGTATCAACTCTGTTACAGATCTTTGTGTCATCCACAAAGAGGCATACCTTTCCTTCCAGACCCTCTGCAATGTCACCAATAAAGATGTTAAAGAGGACTGGACCCAGTACTGAGCCCTGAGGTACTCCACTAGTAAACCCCTTTCTTCAGAATGTGTTCCATTCACTATTACCTTCTGTGTCCTGTTGTGCAGCCAGTTTGCTACCCAGGCTATCACCCTGGGACCCACTCCCAAGCTGGCTAACTTGATTATTAATCTCTTGTGGGACTGTATCAATGCCTTGCTAAAGTCTAGGTAGGCCATATCCACAGCCCCTCCTGGTCAATTACTTTGGTCACCCAGTCAAAGAAATCGATTAGATTCTTCTGACATGACCTCCTGCTGTGAATCCATGCTGCTTTGGGTCCTCTGCCCCGCTGGCCTCTAGGTACTCAACAATTCTTTCTTTCAGAAGTGATTCCATCATTTTCCCCACCACTGAGGTCAAACTTACAGGTCTGCAGTTTCCTGCTTCTGTCTTGCTCCCACTTTTGTGAAGGGGAATCACATCTGCCCTCCTCCAGTCCTCAGGTACCACTCCATCTTCCTATGATTTGTTAAAAAGTGTGGTTAGTGGTGTCACTAGGTCCTCCCTTAGCTCTTTTAGGATTCTAGAGTGAATCCCATCAGGCCCCATTGCTTTGTCCTCCTTGAGTTTTAGGAGTTCTTTCAGGACTCTTTCTTCTGTAAATGGACTGGTGTCAACCCCACTATCCAGAGTGCTTCTACTGTTTGGTTTAGGTAACTCCTCCTCTTCTTCTTTTGTGAATACTGAGCAAAAGTATTCATTCAGTATCTCTGCCTTTTCACTGTCTCCCTCTGCCCACCTCCCCTCTCCTTTATTAATCTTCACTATCACTCCCTTAACCTTTCTATGCTCCCTAATGTACCTATAAAAGGTTTTATCCCCCTTCTTAACTGAGTTGGCTATCTTTTCCTCGGTTTGGGCCTTTGCTTTTCTGACTACCTTCCCCACTTCTTTCTGCTTTAATTGATACAGTTCCCTGTCGTGCTCCATCTGTGATTCCTTATACTTTTTGAATGCAGCCTTTTTCTCCTTAACCTTCCCGACACCTCTTTTGAGAGCCATAGTGTTTTTTTATTCCGCTTTGTTTTCTTTATTTGTTTCACACAAAAGGCTTGTTGCCTTCATGATGGCAGTTTTGATTTTTCTCCATTGTTCTTCCACCCCTCCTTTCTGGCCATTTGCTAATGCATTCCTCAGGTATTCACCCATTATGCCAAAGTCAGCCCTTCTGAAGTCCAGTATCCTTGTCTTTGTATGGCTTGTCTCCATGGTTGTGTTTATTGTGAAGCACACTGTGCAGTGGTCGCTTGTTCCCAGATGTCTACTGACTTCTAAGTTTGTGATCCTCTCTCCATTTGAGAGTACCAGTTCTAATATTGCTCCCTCCTGAGTGGGTTCCACCACTAGCTGTCTAAGACATGCTCCCTGTAGGGCATCGAGAATGACCCTGCTCTTGGATGTGGCTGCAGTCCATGTCACCCAGTTAACATCTGGCATATTCAGGTCCCCATCAACAGTATCTCCCCTTTTTCAGCCATTTTGAGAATGCCCTCTATCATTTTCTTGTCCATTTCCTCCCCTTGAGACAGGGGTCTGTATACAACCCTGCAGATTGTGATGCCATTCCCTGTCTCCAAGGTGACCCAGAGTTCCTCTTGTCCTCCCACTTTACTTTTAAGTTCTGTAGCTTTGATCCCTTCCCTTATGTAGAGAGCTACTCCACCTCCTTTTTACCCTCCCTGTCCCTTCTGTAGATTGTGTACCCTGGTATGTTGACATCCCAGTCATGGTTCTCCGTGTACTATGTTTCTGTGACTGCCACAATATCCAAGAGTTCCTCTTCCATCAGGGCTACTAGCTCTGGAAGCTTGTTTCCCAGACTACGGGCATTGGTACTCCTTGCCCTCCATTTAATGTTGGCTTTATCCTTTTTTACCCCATCCCTGCTCTTATTGCCCTAGTCCATTTTTCCATTTACCCCTGTTCTGCCCTCTGTCAAGCTCTGTACCTCAGTGTTTACCCTACTACCTGCCATGTTTTAATTCCTTGATAGATTTTCATCACTATTCCCTAGGTTGCTTAGGTAGGTTCCGCTGTTGGATGGAGACGGATGGTGGCCCTCCTTGCCGTTCCTTCTCTCCTTAGGAAGTTATGCCCTCTTGCTTTCTAATCTTCAGACCTACGTAATGGTCACTACACATTACCCATTGTCTTCTGCCTCATGTACGTTACCTGTTCTCTCCTGCTGACCTACGCTAGGTTCCTAAATACTCTATATTTGCTTGTTACCTTCTGCAATGTTTTCTGCTTTACACTCTTTTTTGGAGCTCTTTCCTAAGGTACCTTTAGCTTAATGGAATCCTTCCCATGGCACCTCTAGGGGTGGAACTCTCCTATGGGGTTCCTTGCCTTTGGCTTCCCTACAGGGTGATATTTCCCTAGGAAAGAGAGGCAAATGACCAGAAAAGTTTATTCATTAAGTTGCATAAGCATCTCAGTGCACTAAATTATGTAAGCATATTGAATATTAATTGTATAATTTATATCAAATTCTGTTTTGGTTGTCTTCCCTCTTACCTTACCTCCCTGCTGTCCTCTCCCCCTCCTTCCTTCTACCCTCTCCACTGCCATGTTTGCCATTCCCTTTCTATTCTATCTAGGTAATCTACTATTGGTCAAGCTGCCTTCTGATATTGCTTTCCTGAACTCTGGTCACTCTTACCCTGTCAATCTGCTCTGCATCTTCTTCCATCTCCTTAAACCTCTTCTTCATGACTTTTCTACTCCCACCTGCAACTGTCCAGGGCCCTTTACTTTTTTTGATCTCTTCCCCCTACTCATAATGTCCTAATTATATTGCTCTCCCCCTTCCCCCTTCCTCTACTGTGCCTGTAAGGGTAATTTCTCCTTGCTAATCCAAACTCAGTTTTTTTATCTACTGCATGTACCTTGTTGTACTGTTATGCCTTGCATTGTTTAAGATTATGCTTCTTGTGATGCACTGTATTGCCTACATATAACTTTTGTTTTTGTAACACTGTAATTACTATCCCCCGATTCATGTGGAAATGAGCTGTTAGCTCAGTATGTCTTTTCTGGTAAAACTTTTAAAATAAATAAAATGCAGATTTGGTGGGGGAGCCTCTGTGCAGACATCCCCTAAGTTAACAGATTTAGAGAGGGACCTGTGCAGACATCCCTTGGGTTAACAGATTTATAGGAGCTCTGTGCAGACATCCCCTGGGATAACTAATTTTGGATAGGGGCTTTGTGGAGGAAACCCCTTGTTATACAGATATGGAGGGGGGCCTATTTGCAGACATCCTCTGAGTTAACAGATTTAGAGGTGGAGCACAGTGTAGACATGCCCTTGCTATACAGATATGGAGGGGGGCCTATTTGCAGACATCCCCTTAGTTAACAAGTTTGGGTGAGGCTTCAGTGTAGAAATCTCCTGGGTTAACAACATTGGTGGGGGGGCTTCTGTACAGAAATCCCATGGGTTAACAGATTTAGAGGTCACATCAATGCAGACATCCATTGGAAAACAGATTTGGAATGGGGGACTCATGTGACCCTATGTAAAAGATTTGGAGGGGGGACCTCTATGCAGACATCCCTGGGTTAATCAATTTGAAGTAACCTTTGTGTAGAGATCTCCTGACTTAACAGATGTGGTGGGGGACTTCTTTGCAGACATACCCTGGTTAACAGATGTGGAGTGGGATTCTGTGCAGACATCCTACCTGGCAGCAACCTGTGGAACAGGAATGCAGGTGCTGTGAAAGGAAAGACAAATCATAACAGAGTGTAGCCTAGTGCTGAGCCAGGCAAGTGCCCAGTACATACCAAGTATCCTGCTAATGGACCGCACCCTCTCTACCTCAGAGTCTCAGCTTGCCCCCAGGCTCTGTATGTCTCATCGTTTACCTACGACTACAGCAAATGGAATCCCACTCCTGACCCCAAAACAGAACATTTGTCTTCTTGGAACCACACACAGAGCTGTGAATTCAAGCCCAGAGGGGACTTATGAGAAGAATAAACCCTTTGGAACTGTTAAGTAGCATTCAACATAGTAAGAAGCAGGGCTTGGGGGGGGCTGGTAATTCAAGTGCCTCTGTATGTGCCTCTGTAGAAGTAAGGTTATATGTAACTGACAGAATATATGTTCAGTATTTGCACATTTTATGAGAGTGTGTCACATGTGTAATTGTGAGCACATTAACTGTGTGGATTCACCCTTTTGTACTGCATGTTACACATGAGAAGATTTAAATGTCATCAGTAGATTTTGCAAGAAGTTAGTCATACAGTGAGGACATATTAGACACAAATAAGGCAAATAAATTATGTGTGGGTCTGCAAACATGTGGTATGAGTCTGCAGAGAGTGTGTGCAACACACTTCTTGTATGACTGTGCTGAGAGTGTGTGCTAGCTATATGTGAGTTATTGAACTTTACCGGTAGTTTGCAACTTATCCTTATTATCATGGCTATGCAATACAAATATCATCTGGGACAAACACACACAAATAGTATACATTTTATGAACACAAACATCACAATTAAATTTTGTATTTGTTTTAAACCTCATATAATATAAAGCTGGCCAAAAATTGCAAAATAAAAAAATGTAGTGCTATTAGACTGGCTTAGGCTGGCATGACACCTATATGATAAGTACTGCTCATTACATGAATGCTTATTTTATTGATAACTCTGCATATTGTATTGATAAATCTCCACCCCTTGTTCCCTAACATTTATAAGTGAAACAAGTCTGCAAAGTAAAAACAATATTTTTCATAAACATGAACATGAAAACAAATGCAAATACCAGAGACACAAATAAAGAAACAAATGCAAATACAGATACAGGTGCAATTACAAATACCAGAGATACAGATACAGGTGCAATTATAAATACCAGAGATACAGATATGGATACAAATACAGATACAGGTACAATTACAGATACCACAGATACAGATACAGGTGCAATTATAAATACCAGATATACAGATACAAATACAGATACAGATACAGGTGCAAATACAAATACCAGAGATACAGAAACAAATACAAATACAGATACAGGTGCAATTACAAATACCAGAGATACAGATACAGATGCAATTATAAATACCAGAGATACAGAAACAAATACAAATACAGATACAGGTGCAATTACAAATACCAGAGATACAGATACAGATACAGGTGCAATTATAAATACGAAAGATACCACTACAAATATAGTTCCAATTACAAATACCAGAGATACAGATACAAATACAGGTACAATTACAAATACCAGAGACATACAGATTTAGTTTCATTGCCGTATCGCTCCGTGTAAGAACAGATCCAGAAGCAAATGGTTTGATACCTTTTATTGGATCAACATAGATGTTACAAAAAGAATAAAGTGCTTAAGCTTTTGGACTAACCAAGTCCCTCCTAGGAAGCTTAGCGAGAAAGGACTTGGTTAGTCCGAAATACCAGAGAAATAGATATAGATACAGGTGCAATTACAAATACCAGAGATACAGCTACAAATACAAATACAATTACAAATACCAGAGATATGGATTCAAATACAGACACAGGTGCAATTACAAATATCAGACATACAGATATGGATACAAATACAAATACAGTCAGACCTCATTAATCTGTTATTGGTTAAACCAGCACTCTACGTTTCCTAATGGCTTCAGTTGCAAATGGAAATAAACTCATTATTTTTGCCTACTTAATTCACATGTCTCTGCATCTGAATCCATCGTGGCTCATGCAGGCACAATGGGTATTATATTAGCACATCATTTTTTCATTAATCCGTAGTTAATGAGGTGTGATCAGCTGTGGCTGTGGCAAGCGTTCAGCATTCCAGCATTCCGTGGTGGCATGAATACCGCAGTTAGAAAGGCACGAATGAGGTGACAATTGATGACCAGCTGGATTGTCAAGCAGCTGGTTTAAAGTGCAGCTCATTGCTCTCAGTCATTACTGCCGTGGCTGTCTCTATTGTTCAACATGAATGCAACTAAATGTAGTCAGTCTGAAATTTCAATCTCCCAAAAGTGTGAGCTGCGTATATGGAAACAGGTAAACCCAGATTCCACATACCGTGATATGGCTGCATATGCCTTGAATTCATTTGATCTTAAGCTTGGCTCCTCCACCTGCTCAGATATCTCAAGATCAGGGAAAAATGGTTGGCATTCTCCTCCGATTCCACAGTATGGACCCACATCCCACTTGGCAAACATAGGGAATCTGAGGTGGCACTGAATCTGTCGGTGTCTGAGATTACTTCAAAGGGTGCCTGTGTATCAGATGCAATGGTAATTGAGAAGGCTACGTTTTTTGGTGACAAGATGGGTGATGAAGATTTTTCATATTCCTGTGGCTGGACACACAAGTTCAAGAAAAGGAATGGGCTCAGTAGTAAAACTTAACCATGGTGAGTCTGACAGTATACAGAATAGCACACTGCTGTTGTGTCGAGGAGGTTACAGCTGAAGGAGGTCTTAAGTGGACAGCCCCAGAGACATTTATAATGTTGATGAGACTGGGTTGTTTTACAGATTGGGATCAACAGCCACATTATTGTCAGCCCCAGTATCCGGCACAAAAAATCTAAAGACAGACTCAGTTTTGCACTATATACAAATGCTGATGGTTTGCATAAAGTGAAGCCTTTTGTAACTGGGAAGGCAAAGAAGCTGAGGTGTTTTGGCAGTAACATAGAAACATAGAATTTAATGGCAGATAAGGACCGCTTGGCCCACCTAGTCTGCCCATTTCCCTACCTAACAGATAAGCTGCAGATCCTAGTTAACCGACAGCCTACTTCCTGCTGCCCCCCACTAGAATTGCCTTATGTCTGTCCCATGCATTCTTGAATTCCCCCACTGTTTTTGACTCTACAACCTCCTCAGGAAGGCCGTTCCATGCATCTACAACCCTTTCTGTGAAGAAATACTTTTTTTTTAGTTGTTTAACCAGGAGTAGCACACTAAGCTGAACTCTTTTTTACAGGAGTGACCTGGGAGCACAGGGAAGTTAAGTGACTTGCTCAGGGTCACACAGTATACAAGTGGAAGCTGTGGGATTCAAACCCAGGTCTGGTCTGCTGGATGTCACCAGATTTGCAGCTCAGAGCCTTAAACCACTGTGCTATACTGACTCCCTACTTCCTCACATTACCTCTGAGTCGTCTCCCCTCTATCTTCAGATTGTGCCCCCTTGTTCTTGCACATCTCTTTTTTTGAAAGATGCTACCCTCTTGGACTTTGTTGATTCCCTCGAGGTACTTGAAAGTTTCTATCATGTCCCCCCCCCTTTCCTCGTGGCTATACATCTTGAGCTCCTTTAGTCTTTCTTCATATGTCTTCTGGTGCAGACCCTGCACCATTTTGGTTGCCCTCCTCTGGACAGCCTCCACCCTGTCTATGTCTTTGCATAGATGGGTTCTCCAGAACTGTACACAGTACTCCAGATGTGGTCTTACCAACTGTCTGTACAGAGGGCCAACAACTTCTTGTTTTCTACTGGTGATGCCTCTCCCTACGCATCCCAGTATCCCCCAGCCCTCGTTATTGCTATCTCACATTGCTGGCCTACCTTTAGGTTGTCTGATATGACTACCCCGAGGTCCCTTTCCATTTTTGTTGTTGTCAGTATCTCACCACCCCCCATCATGTACTCTTCCCCTTGGTTTTTGTTTCCCAGGTGCATTACTTTGCACTTCTTTGCATTGAATCTAAGCTGCCATACATTTGACCATTCCTCCAATCTTGCCAATTCCTTTTCATCCTTTCCACCCCACCTTGCATATCAACCCTGTTGTAGATCTTTGTGTCATCTGCAAAGAGATATACTTTCCCTTCCAGTCCCTCTGCAATGTCACTTATAAGGACCAGCCCCAGTACTGAACCCTGTGGTACCTCACTAGTAACCACCCTTTCTTCACTGTGGACTCCATTTACTATTACCCGCTGTGTCCTGTTGTCCAGCAAGTGCTTTACCCAGGCTACCAGCCTGGGACTCACTCCAAGGTTGGCTAATTTGTTTATTAATCTTTTGTGCAGAACTGTGTCAAATGCCTTGCTAAAGTCTAGGTAGGCCATGTCCACAGCCCCTCCCATATCTACTACTTTGGTCACCCAGTCAAAGAAATCAATTAGATTTGTCTGACATGACCTTCCTGCTGTGAATACATGCTGCCTTGGGTCCTGTGCCCCACTGGCCTCTAGGTACTCAACAATTTTTTCCTTCAGAAGCGATTCCATCATTTTCCCTACCATTGAGGTCAAACTGACAGGTCTGTAGTTTCCTGTCTCTGTCTTGCTCCCACTTTAATGAAGGGGAATCACATCTGCCCTCCTCCAGTCATCAGGTACCACACCATCCTCCCATGATTTATTAAAAAGGGTAGTCAGTGGTGTTACTAGTTCTTCCCTTAGTTCTTTTAGAATTCTGGGGTGAATCCCATCAGGCCCCATTGCTTTATCCACCTTCAGTTTTAAAAGTTCTTTCAGAACCCTTTCTTCTGTGAAAGGACTAATATCAACCTCCCTATCCAGAGTGCTTCTATTGACTGGATTAGGTATCTCCCCCTACTTTTCGATTGTGAATACTGAGCAGAAGTATTCACTCAGTATCACTGCTTTTTCACTGTCGCTCTCTGCCCAACCACCATCCTCTTTATTCAGCCTCAGTATCCCTGCCTTAGTCTTTCTTTGCTCTCTAATGTACCTATAAAATGTTTTATACCCCTTCTTAACCGAGTTGGCTATCTTTTCCTCGGTTTGGGCCTTTGCTATTCTGACTGCCTTCCCCACTTCCTTCTGCTTTAACTGGTACAGTTCTCTGTCCTGCTCCTTCTGTGTTTCCTTATACTTCCTGAATGCTATCATTTTCTTCTTTACCTTCCCCGCCACTTCTTTTGAGAACCATAGTGTTTTTTTCTTCCATTTTGATTTGTTTATTTGCTTCACACAAAGGCTTGTTGCCTCTGTGATGGTGGTTTTGATGTTTCCCCATTGTTGCTCCACCCCACCTTCTTGCCTGTTTGCTAGTGCTTTTCTGAGGCACTCTCCCATTTTGACAAAATCAGCCCTCCTGAAGTCCAATACCTTCACTTTTGTATGGCTTGACTCTACAACTATGTTTATCGTGAACCACACTGTTTGGTGGTCGCTTGTTCCCAGATGGCTACCCACTTCAAGATCGGAGATCATCTCTCCAGCCCCATTTGAGGGTACCAGGTCTAAGATTGCTTCCTCCCGAGTGGGTTCCAAAACTAGCAATGATTTTGTCCCTGAGCAGAATGCCAGATACTGAGCCAACAGCAAGGCATGGATGATGGGGGATGAATTTAAGGAGTGGATAGCTGACTTCAACTGAACCACAAGACTGCAACAGAGACATGTTATACTTTTGATGGATAATGCAATCAGCCATACACCCCCCCAAACCTTTCTCATGTCAGACTGCATTTTCTCCCTCCAAATGCCACATCCCCATGAGCAGTGGGGACAGCAATAATGGGCCGCCTAGGCCTGACTACTGTCCCAAATCACAGTATTGAATCCCACATACAGGCAATGGATGCTGGTATTATAAAAAATAAATTTAAATGCTTCTACAGTAAAGAGCCTTGTAGGCATTTCATTTCATGTGCTGAATCCAGTCAAGAACTGAAGGTCTCCATGCATCAGGCTTTGCTCCTCATACACAGCTCACAGAGGGCAGTGACTGAAACCAGTATTAAAAACTGCTGGTGGCATGTTCAGATTCTATCATACCCTGAATATAAAGTGACAGACAGCGCAGCTGATAACCATGCAAACAGTGATACCACTGATCACACTGACCCCACCGACCCCACCAAATCCACTGCCAACCTGATGGAGCTTCACGTCTTAATACAGCACCTGCAGAAATCTGTATTTCCGAAACTGACAGCACAGCAATTTGTGGCTGTTGATGACACACTAGAAACATCATGGACATTGTACATTAGAAAGACATCCCCACAGATGTTGATGAGGATAGTCAGGACTTGCAGTCCCCCACCCCCTCTGTCTCTACTTCAGAAGCCTTTGTGAGCCTGAACAATGTCCTGCTGTACCTGGAACAGCACAGTACAGAAGAGACAAGAAAACATATCAACTGCATTATGGACATAAAAAGTGCATACCTGCACAATCATCTGCCACTAAAAGGCAAACAGATATCATGGAATAGTTGAAAAAATGAATGACTGTCTATGTGTGTGAGGTGGGTGGCACTTATTAACAGGGGAGAACACTGGATGTGTCTGATAGCTTAAGGCACTAAAGAGAAAAAATATATAAAAAGGCAATTTACTTTTCAGACTTGTTTTGGGGTGACTTTGTCTATGTAACAGACACACCAGTGTGATATAATCATGTACTTTTAGTGATGAGTGATCCTGTTCTTTGATTGGTAAAGCTAAACTCTGTAGCTTGACTACAAATGGTCTGAGTGTTATATCCGGTGTTTCTGCCGCTGCAGTGAATTCTGCCAGGGCAGTGTTGTGGAGAATTTGAAACTATTCTGGCTTTTTTCTCGTGTACATGAGGAACAAAATCAATCTCATCACTAAAACATTTTAGTATTGCAGCTTGATGTGTTTCAAAAGATATGGGAGGCAGGCTGACAGCAGATCAATAGCATTCAGCATTCATACTTGTACGAGCATCAGCCTCTAAAAGGGAAACAGATGTGGAATAATTGAAAAAAATTGTCTCTATGCACTTTGTTTTTATGTTTTTTTCTGTTTAAAAACTGCTTTTAAGTAAATTTCATTGATTTAATAAAGCATGTGTTCAGTAACTATAATGTGCTACATGTCTCATAAAACTTCATTGTGCCTCATTAATCCATTGTTTATTAATTTATAAAAAAAAAAAAGACTGATCACCAACATTTCTGGATCAGAGAGGTTTGACTGTATACAGGTGCAATGAGAAATACTGGAGGTACAGATACAGGTAGAAATATAAATACAGATACAAGTGCAAGTATAAATACTGCAGATACAGATACAGATATCAATACAAATACAGATAAAGTGCTATTACAAATACCAGAAACACAGATATAGATACTTATACAGATGCATGTGACAGTACAGACACTATAGATATAGATACATGTACAAATACAATCATGGACAGAAATCCAAAAACAAATTCAGATATTAATTCAGATATACATATAGATATAAATGCAGATGCAAATATAGAATTAAACCTCTGTTGAAGACTGGTCATTCTCCTTCCTCACCCCTACCCAGTGTAATAGGCTCCCAAGTAACATCCAATCATTGGTCTACCTAGTGGTTTTCAGGAATGAGCTCAGATCTCATCTATTGAAATCTAACCAATGTTCCTGCTACAAGCAAAAATGGTGAAAATTAGCATACTAGGTCTCAACCTGTGAGCACGACTTCCTATGAATCATAGCTTCAATATTGCTCTGTAAATTGTGTCTCGTGTCTTGTTAAGAAATATTTATTTTATTTATTTGAGTTTTGGTAACCAGGTAAGTCCACTGAGACAACTACAGTCCCTTTTTCAGGGTCGACCCAGGGTCGAGAATCAACCACAAAAGTATAAGTGCAACAAGCAATACAGTACTCATGTTACAGGGATGTCATTAGGCAGAGTACATGTCAAGACAAAATGTTGCAAGTACATAAACAATTGACAACAGATTAGACAAGCGATTCATGAAATTGAGTACCTGATGGGCTACATACAGAGCAGTTATAGTACAAAACTTCATAGTAAACATGCTAGTAATATACATGGGAGTGGCTGGGACCAGAGAATCCCACACTCGTTAGTCTCCTATTATGCTAGGTGCATGGGTAGGCACCCTTTAGCAAAAGCAGGAGCAGATAGTAGAGGACAGAAAGGCAGACAGATGGGACTGAAATTGTGAGAGGGAGGAGCAGTGAGAATGGAGGGAGGGAGGGAGTTCCAGTCAGTTACAGCAGCATATGAAAAGGAGCATCTGGATACAGCAAGACATATTTTTGGGGATAATGAGAAGGGGGAGAGAGGTAAAGTGAAGTGTGCATGGTGCTGGTTTGAGGCATATACAGTAAGTTCCCTGAGGCAGGGAGGGGTGAATTTGTGGACAAGCTTGAACATGAGGCTCAAGGTGGAGTATCTCAGTTTTCCCCATAGGAGGGCCACCCCAGTGAGGTGAGAACATCACAATGATGAGAACGGGTAGGTGCCCCCACAGCAAAGCGACCAATCCTGTGGTATGCCTGAGAGAGGAGGGACATGGAGGAGGAAGAATTGATGAGGAGGAGGAGGGGTGCAGCATAGGATAGTAGGGGAAGGAGGGATGCAGTAGCAATTTTTTTGGCAAGAGGCACGTGTGAGGTGCAGGAGTATGCAATATAGGAGTCCAAGTTTCTGATTGAGATTTTTGATAGTGTTAGAGACATAGGAATTGAATGATAGTGCAGGATCCAAGGTCACACCCAATTATTTGAAGGAGTGAACTACCTCTAACGGGTCACCCTTGTTAGTGGCAATACTAAGGGTAGGTAGGTTAGGCTTTTTTCCAGGCCGATGGGAGAAGACCATGCATTTTGTTTTCCTTAAGTTGAGAACAAGATTACTACATTGGAACCAGACTTCCAGGGAGGTGAAGTCTAAGGCAAGGTTCCAATTGATTTGGTCAATATCTGGTGAGGAGCGGTAGATGATGGCATCGTCTGCTTATAGGTGGACTGTGGCACCCCCACAGAAGTTGGGAAGGTCATTGATAAAGAGCGAAAATAACATAGGGCCCAATATTGAGCCTTGCGAGACACCATGGGAAACTGTTTTTTATCCAGACAAGAAGCCATCCCACTTAACTTTTTGGGAATGATCAGACAGATATGTGGACTAATAATGCTGTACACCTCTGTTTGATGTACAGTATTTATTGTTGCTGCTTGACTGTATAATAGATGTGTTACTGCACTATGTTTCTCTGTAACTAACCCCGGGTCGCCTCTGAAAAAGGGACCACCTGGTCTCAGTGGGCCTACCCAGTTACCAAAATTAAATAAATAAATATAGATATAAATACCAGAGATACAGATACAGATACAGATACAGATACAGATACAGATACAGATACAGGTACAAATACAGTTGCCAGAGATACAGATACAGATACTAATACCAATCAAAGTACCAATGGTACTAAAGGTGCCAAATAAGCTCTGTAAAGCGTGAAATAATTCTTTATAAAAATACAGTATATTGTACCTGGAATCAAACCACTTATTCTTGCTTGCTTAGCAAGCACACATTCAGTGTGTCACCGAGCTGTGGGTAAGAGAATTGCAGTTTCTGTGGTATGGCTGTTAAGTCACAACGTGCAAAAACAGGGGACAGGAAAGCTAATCACAGTGGGCAATTTATCTTCACAAATTGTTGTTCATAGCTAAATTTACTTCTAATATAATTTACTATTCCAACTCTGCACTACTATGAATCACCACTAAGCTGACTTTCCACCTCACAAAAAATTTTGAAAACAATGTTTGCGACCATGCTAGAATTTCAGTCACTGATCCTTTGCCTGCTAAACGAACATACATTCGGTGTGCCATTGAGCTACAGGTAAGAGACCTGCAATTTCTATAGCATTTCTTTTTATTTATTTGTACAAATTGGAATTACAATCCTTTGAGTCAAGGACTTGTTTCCAAAGGCTCCTCATCAGACAAAGTAAAGGTTACATACAAACAGGGCACCATATAGTTACAGAGGAATATAATACCATTGCTTCATATGGTTACATAGGTGCATGAGCAGGCAATTACAGAGGAATATAATAACAAAGCTTCATACGGTTACATAGGTACATGAGCAGGCAACATATAGAAAGGGTATGGCAGATTACCATATAGAGTGACTGAGGTACAGTCCAGAGGGGAAGCAATAGAGGGGCAAACATTTAGGGTACTTGGTAAAATAGTGGGATTTTTGCTGGGGGGATACAGAGCAGAAGTGCTGAAATAGACGCTCTGCAGGGGGTGATGGTTAGCTGTCCAAGGGACATTTGGAGGGGAGGTTGTGGGTGGCTGGAGAAAGAGAGGGGGGTCTTGGTTTATCAACAGTTGCAACAGCGTGAGGCAAAGAGATGGCTTCTGAGGGCAATTTTGAAAGGGCCTATTCTAGCGAGGCTGGTAATAGTAGCCGGAAGGGAGTTGTACTACAGTGGGGTCCTATAGTGGAAGGACCGCTGTGCGAGTGAGGTCTTGACTCTGGGTACCATGAGGATAGGTTTGCAGGTACTGCAGGCACATACTACGGGGCAGGTGACACTGATGGAGAAGGCCACCCCTGGAGGGGAGAGACCCAGGAGGATTTTCTTCACCAGCAGGCAGGATTGGTAGAGGAGCCTCTCTTTGAAGTTGAGGATGTTGGCAAGTGAGTAGAGACAGCAGGTGTGGGTGCACCTGTCTGCACCTATAAGAAGCCTGCAGGCCTTGTTAATGGACAGTTGCACTTTGTTGAGGGCAGTTTTGTCAGCAGCAGCAGCATAAACTGAGAGGCCATAGTCTACCAGGGAAGGAAATGATGAAGTGACTGCAATACAAAGCACATTGGGGACAGGCAGTCCCTGTGGTGGTAGATGAGGCCAATTTGTATGTTTGTGGTGGATGAGAGGGCTGCGATATGGTGGTGGAAGTTGAGGGCAGGGTCAAAGGTGACACCCAGGTATTTGTACATAGTCACTTGTTTGAGGGGGACCTGGGTGCTGGGGAGGATCTAGAGTGGGGTATCTCTGGTCTTATTCTGATGGTGGGCAAAGAGCAAAGATTTAGTTTGTTCCAGGTTGATGACCAATTTGTGATCAATGAACCATTGCTCAGCCTTGGTGAAGGAGTGCTGGAGGATGTTCTGTAGGGCAGTCGGGTGGGGGTGCGAGGCAAGGAGGACAGCATCAGCCGCATAGAGAAGGATTTTTCTTGCACAGATATTGGGTAGCGTGTTTAAGTAGAGGCTAAAGACAAGTGGGCCTAATATGGAGCCTTGGGGGACTCTGGAGTGAACAGAATGGGTGTTAGATAGGGTGCCATTGATTTTTATGCTCTGGAACCTGGAGGACAGGTAGCTGTCAAACCAGGGAGGGGCCCTTGGGAGAGTCTGATATTTCACAGGAAGTTGAGCAGGAGGGGGTGGCAGATCATATGAAAGGCCTTGGAGAGGTCAATAAAGACAGCTCCAGCCAGGTGCCCAGTATCCAGGGCTGTGTGCAGGAAGTTGGAGAACTCTAGCAGGGCTGTGGTGGTGCTGTGTCCTGTGAGGAAGCCGTGTTGCTCCCTGCACATGATGTTGTGCTTGGTAAGCTAGTCAGATTGCTGGTCAGTCACAGTTTTTTTCAGGGCCTTGGAAAGTGGGGGGAAGATGGAAACTGGTTGGTAATTACAGGGGGCGGTGCGGTCCCCACCTTTGTGAATAGCGGTGACAATCGCCATTTTATAGGCAAGAGGGAACTGACCTAGGCAGAGGGAGTGATTAAGCAGGTGAGTGATGGGGATGAGTACTGCATCCAATACTCGCCAAAGTAGCCTAGTGTCCAGGAGTTCACTGCTGGGACTGGTGCTGTTGAGGGTTTTGAGTAGGTACGGCCTGGCTTCTTGCTGGATTATGGTCCAGAGGTAAAAGGGGGGGTGGTGAAGATTGGGTGGCAGGGGTGGAGGGACTGGGTCAAAGAAGTTGCTGGGTAGGACTGAGCTGAGATCAGTGAAGGTGATGTTGAGGCTGTTGGCGATGGTTCAGGGGTCTGTGGTAATGGAGCCATTGACAATAAGTTGGGATGAGGGGGATTGTGTCTTCCCATTCAATTACTTTAAATTGCCCCTAGAAGTTCCGGGCCTTACCCAATGAGGAGGCAAGGGTGGATTTGTAATGCTCAGCCTTAGCCTTGCAGATGGCCCAGGTGCACTTGTTGGGCTCGGCATTGTAAGCCTGTCTATCAGCCTACTTACCAGATTCCACAGCTCTATGCCAAAGGTTGTCCCTTAATTGCATTTGGTGGACGACCGCTGGGGTAACTCATGGAGCATTCTGTTTCTTAGTTAGGGTCTTGGTGAGGGGTGCAAAAATGTCACAAGCCTTGTTGAAAGAACTAGTGAAATAGTCAAGCCCTAGGTCTATACTGGGGATGTGGGTAATGGGGGTCCAGTCCCACTGGGCTAGGTAGAGCCTGAGTTTACTGAGGTTGCCGGGGCACAGGCGCCGTCGGTGGACTGTCCTAAGGGGAGGTTTCTGAACTTGAGTGGACCATGTGAATTAGACTGGGGAGTGGTCATTGAGTGTATTTGGGAGGACGAGTAGGTCAGCTATCTTATGGGGTCGGTTAGTGAGGACAATGTCTAGGAGGGTGCTGGTACCAGATTTTGGGTTGTACCTAGGAGGTTGGGAGATGAGTTGTGTCATATCATATCAAGGGCTGAGAATGAATCTTTGATGTGTGAGTTCGACCTGGCAAGCCAGTTAGATTTCAGGTCCCTTTGGAGAACCTGCTCGAGCTTATGAGGTATTTTGGTGAGGTAGTTGGAGAGTGAGTTTATGGCTGGGGTTTGGTTCTGAGGGAGTGATATATACCATGGTGAGAATCAGTGGGGCCCTTGCAGGGTCCAGGGTGATTTTTAGGGACACCGCTTGGGTACCGTGGTCCAGTTTGGGTGCTGGGAGGGCATGACCTGACAGTGTGTTCCGCATACAGAGGGTGCATTCGCTACCATGTTTGCTGACTCAGACTTCTCTGAAGAGAGTGTAGCCAGGGAGGGAGATGAAGAAGTCAGGGGTTGTCTTTGAGAGACAGGTTTCAACTAGGGCTAGGATATTGGGATTGTGCTGAGTGGTCCAGCACTGGAGAACAGCAAATTTCTTCAGAAGGCTGCAGATGTTCATTGAGGCAATGCGCAACTCTGATACAGGTGGCAGCCTGGGCTGACCTGTGGACAATGGTCCAGGATTGGGGTGGATGTTACCCACCAGTATGAGGAGTAGAGAGAGGATCCTAGCAAGAGCAAGATAACACTTTACTCTAGTTTTGGTGCATGAGGAGGTTGACCAAGAGGAGGATGTACAGGGAAGGGGTAGGGTCCAGAGGGTGGGTATGGTGAGGAGGGGAGAGGACCAGGAGGGGTGGGAAAGGGATGAGGGAGGGGAATGTGTGTTGGCAGGGGTGGGGAGGGTGGGGAGTAGGTCTAGGGTGGGCGTGAGTGCATGGGGTGGTAAGGCACATGGGTGTGTTGCTGTGGGGGTGTCATCAGTAAGGGAGATGGCAAGTGCCAGTAGTAGTAGAGTGGTCAGCTTGTGTGGGCTGGGACCTTAGGAGAAATGAGGTTGGCCAAGAGTCTCCAATGGGTAGATCAGCCTCGATGGTACAGTGGCAGGGCTGTGGACTTTGACCCCGAAGGTACAAGGTTCAGATCCCTGGGGGGGATGTTTTGGTGCCTGGTCTGAGAGCCTGAGGGGCTATGTGGGAGCTGAAGAGCAGAGGGGATAAAATGCCAAGAGTAAGTGCACAGCAGTGACTCCTAGTGGCCAAGAGTGGGTTGTCATACAGACCATGGGGGGAGAAGGATGTGTGCAGGGTAGGTGCTGGTGGCTTGGTAGAGGAGGGCTTGGCATGTTGGAGAGGACAGGGTAGGAGACAGAGTGGGAGAGGGGTAGTGGAGTGAGAGGGAAAGTAGAGAGCCAGCAAGGGTATGAAGGTTAGCAAGAGAAAAGAGTTGCTCAACTTTGTAGGAAGCATTAGGTGGAGAGTTCTACCTCTAGAGGGCAGTGAGTATAAGCTACAAATGGGAAAATGGGGACTTAAAAAAAGAACAGGAAGTCATGTGACTAGGGTGGTCCTTAAATTGAGGTCCGGCTTTGGGTGGGAGGGTGGCTGGGGTGGGTGGGGCAGTCGAGGCATAGCATTGATGGGCTAACACCCCTCACAGTGTTCAGCTGCAGGAGAAGAGTAGTTACCTTTAGGGCTCTGGTGGACCTCACTACCCCTGCTGTGTGCAGGCTTCCCTGGCTGCAGGTATTTACTTTCATAGCGATACTGTATGTCACAATCTGCAAAACAGATGACTGGGATCAAATCCCAGCAGGTGATACACCTTCACAAATTGTTGTTCTTAGCTAAATGTACTTCTCATATAATTTACTATTCCAACTCCACACCACCATGAATCACCACTCATGTGAGTTTCCATTTTACAAAAACATTAAAAAAAATTGAAACAAATGTTGAAGTCCTTACCAAGAGTTGAACTGTTGCCTGCTAAGCAAACACACATTCAGAGCTACCTTTCCTATGGTGTAGAAGTTATGTCACAACCTCCAAAACAAGCAACTGGGGATCTAATCACAGCAGGTGATTTACCTTCATAGGCTATTATTCTTAGGCAAATTTATTTTTCATATTCTTTATTATTCTAACTCCACAGCACCATGAATCACCACTCAAGTGAGTTTCTATCTTACAAAAAAATTTGAAAACAATTTTAAGTCTCTGCCTAGAACTGAACTGTGTCTACCTGTATTAGAACCACTCATTCTTTGCCTGATAAGCAGGTAACTGAGTTGCAGTTCCTATGATAAAGAGGTTATGTTACATGTAAAAAAGGTGAATGGGGATCTAATCCCAACAGGCAATTTACTTTCACAAATTGTTGTTCTTAACTAAATTTACTTCTCATATAATTTACTATTCCACTCTACACCATCATGAATTCCTTCTCAAGTGGAGTTCCATCTTAAAAAGAAAATTTGAAAAAAACCTTAATGATCAATGTCAAATAAAAAAAAAATACTGTTTTTATGTTTGGTACTTTAATTGCAGCCTGTATATTCAAATCTCCACTCTGAACATACATATACAAATCTCCTGTCTTGTTTTTATTAAAATATCAATATCATGCCCCCACATGTTTACCAAAATGAAATTGGTTATACTTGTCTTTTCAGCAACGCCACTCCATTTCACTCAGCTTATTGAATTGTAGAAGCAGTGATGTGTTGCACTCAAGGCCATCGCAAGAATGAAATACTCAATGAAAGGACAAGTTTGTTAAGGGTGTATGCAGCTCAATTCTTCCTTTTCAGTCCTCTGTCCAGCACCTGTTTTGAAGCACTACTGCATACTGAGCTTTCAGTTGTTTTATTCCTGTTATCTAGATGCAGTCAGGTTGTGATATTTCCATACTCATTTTTTGGCACTCACCCTTGCCTGCAGGTAAAAAGATTGGTTTGTTTAACAACCTCCCCCCCCCCCCAAAGTGAAATCAGAAGGCTGAGCTTGGCTACAAAGTTTGTAGACAGAATGAGAAGGGACCTGCAGAAACTTGAAGAATGGTCAAGGGTTTGGCAGTTGAAATTCAATGCAAAGAAGTGCAAGATAATGCATATGGGGCACAAAAACCCTGGCACAATATATCAGTTGGGGGGTGAGGATATAGCATGCACCAAGCAGGAAAGGGATCTTGGGGTTGTCATCTCTGATGACCTCAAATGAGGAAACAGTGTGACAAGGCATCAGGTAAAGCAAATAGGATGCTGGGATGTATAGGCAGGGGCATCACCAGCAGGAAAAGGAGGTCATAATTCCGCTATACAAGACACTAGTGAGGCCCCACCTGGAGTACAGTGTACAGTTCTGGAGACCATACCTACGTAAGGACATAGACAGGGTAGAGAAGGTTCAGAGGAGGGCAACAAAGATGGTGCATGGGTTGCATCACAAGTCCTATGAAGACAGGTTGAAGGAACTGAACATGTACTCCCTGGAGGAGAGGAGGAGAGGGATATGATACAGACATACAAGTATCTTACAGGGAGGAACAGGGTGCAGGAAAACACTATTTTTAAGCAAAAGATGTTTCAGGACTAGAGGGCATGGGATGAAGTTGGAGGAGGGACGATTCAGAGGAAACATGAGAAAGAATTTCTTCACAGAACGGGTGGTGGATAAGTGGAACACCCTGCCAGAGGAAGTGGTGGGGGCTGAAACAATCATGGGATTTAAGAATGCATGGGATAGACATAAAGGAATTCTAGAGGTCAGGGGTAAGGGGAAATAGACTTCTAGGAAAACAAACTGAACTTACAAGCTCAAATGGGCAGACTAGGTGGGCCATAGGCCCTTATCTGCCAACACTGTCTATGTATCTATGTATCTATGTATCTATGTTTGGAAAAGTCCTCCTCTGCTTGTGGGTCCCAAAACTCAACAATTTTAGCCTGCCAGATATCGTTGTTGGTCATCTCATGCCCCCATACTCGAATGTCACAGAGTCTGACACCTTGAACTTAGCATTCATTTTTGGGTGCTGGGATGCTGCTCGCTCTTGTGTGCAAATAAAAAGATTTCACTGCTGTGGTTTGAACTGCAGTGTTATACTATATGTAAATCAGGAATTTTTTCTCTTAGCTGCACATATTAAAAGTGCTTCCCTGATTGACAAATTCAAGGTATCTGACTCTGTGACATCCAAGTATTGGGGTATGAGAGGACCGCCAACAATCTCTGCCAGTGTGAAATTGCAAGCAGTGGGAAATTATTCCACACTTAGCAGCCGAGCTCAGCCTTGCTGTTTCTCTTGGAGGGGTGTTTGTTATCAAAAGCAATCTTTTTACCTGCAGGCAAGGACAAGTGCCAAAAACTGAGTGTCGAAATTCTGTAACCAGACTGTATCTAGGTAACAGGAATAAAAAAAAACTAAAAGCTCAATGTGCAGTAGCACTTCAAAGTGGGTGGTGGTCAGAGGGATGAAAATCACAGGCATCTGCAAGGCTACACTATCAAGATCATAAGAACTGAACTGCACACACCCTGAACATACTCATGCTTTCATTGAGTTTTTCATTTTTCAATTTCATTTAGATAACACAGAAATATAGAAGCTGACGGCAGATAAGGACCGCAAGGCCATCCAGTCTGCCCATTTTTTCTATTTTATGAATGTGCCTTAGGCCTGTACTCTGTCAATGGCCTACCTATTCATATTCATCTGTATTGCTCCCTTATGCCTGTCCCATGCCTGTTTGAAGCCTTGCATTGTATTCATATCCACAACTTCCTGAGGTAGGTTGTTCCACGCATCCGCCACCCTTTCTGTGAAACAGAACTTCCCCACATTACCCCTTAATTGGCCTCCCTCTAATCTTATGCTGTGTCCTCTTGTCCTGCTATTTTTTTATATTGAAACATGTTAGACTCTTTCACCTTGTTAATGCCCTTAAGATGTTTGAATATTTCGATCATATCACCTCTCTCACCCTCCTTTGCTCTAGGGCATACATATTGAGCTCCGTTAATCTGTCCTCATATGTTTTCTGATGCAGTCCCTGCACCATTTTGGTTGCCCTTCTCTGGGCTGCCTCCATTTTGTTAATGTCCTTGTGCAGGTGTGGCCTGCATTACTGCATGCAGTACTCCAGATGCGGCCTAACCAGTGTCTTGTAAAAAGGGATTATTACATCCCTCTTATGACTTGTGATACCCCTACTAATACACCCCAACATCCCTATAGAAACTAAAGACACATGTGGGGGCATAACATTGATCTTTTAATAAAAAGAAATAACAGGAGACTTGTATATTTATGTTCAAAATGGAGATTTTAATATATAGGCTGTAATAAAAGTACCAAACATAACAACAGTGTTTTTACATTTGCTACTGATCTTTAAATCCCTGCTCAGAGTTGAGCCACTGGTCCTTTGCCTGCCAAACAAACACATATTCAGTGTGCCACTGAACTGCAGTTGCTGTAAGTGAATTGCAGTTCCTTTGATGTAGAGGTTATGTCACACCTGCAAAACAGGCAAGTGAGGATCTAATCCCAGTAGGTGATTTACCTTCACAATTTGTTCTTAGCTAAATTTACTTCTCTTATAATTTACTATCCTACTACATACTACCATGAATTGCTTTTCAACTTCAACTAAGTTTCCATCGTACAAGAAAAGTGGAAAAAGTGTTTTAATCCCTGCCAGGATTTTAACCACTGATTCTTTGCCTACTAAATAACCACACATTCAATGTGCCACTGAGCTACAGGTAAGTGAGTTGTAGTTCCTATGGTGGAGGGGTTATATCAAAACCTGCAAAATACGTGACTCAAATTATATTCAGACCTAGATAAGTCTCACCCAGGACTAATTCAATTGACTGCAACACACCGCAGAATCAAGATGCATCATCTGAAAGTCTGCTATTTAGCTCTGCTAAAACCCTTCACTACATCAGCAATCACATCTAACTTTACTGGCCCGGTGGCACTGAGGGTTGAGGCATTGGACGCCACACTGGAGACCAGGGCTCAGGAATGGACTTGGGCCGCTGGGGGCTGGCAGGGGAGAGGTAGGATTGAGCATCCCACAACTGCTTTCCTACCTCTGGGGTTGGTTCAGGGCATGTGTCGCCCTGCAGCAGTGCCTAGCAGATGCTAGGAGCACTGTCAGTGGCAAGCATACAAAGGGGAGGGAGTGCGGTGGATGCCTGCACGTAGGTGCATCAGGCGTCATTGCACATCTGGCTCCTACTGGGAAAGTAAAAGGTGGAATTCGCGGGACGACTGCAGTGGCTCATGGCTGAGCCCCACGTCCCGGACACAAGAGGCATGGCCACCTGGTTCCCCGTCACAGGCCCCCCAGAGAGGTCCTGTTAATTTCATTGGGGCCTGTGTGAATCAGGGTGCAGCAGGCATCACTAGACCTGGTCCGGGGCGTGGTGCCAGTGGCTGGCGGTTGTTGTGGCTCGCCTGCTCGGAGGCCAGTAAGGTGTTACACGATTAAAGAAAAAAAGCAATCATATTTAACAATTTCTTTCACACAACAAAAGTTGCAGTGAGAAAAAAACCACAAATGTGCAATATAGGGAATCAAACCCAGGCTTGTGTAGGTCTGAAACACTATGCGTAGACATCACTGACATCATTAGTGACATCATGCAGCCAAATAACTCACACTGAATGTAACCTTAAACCTGACTGAAATGCACAAACGAATATGCTTGACCAGAATAGGTGATCAAAATGTATGATTTGATACCTTTTATTGGACCAACAGAAAGATTTGCAAAATGTTTTTTAGCTTTTGTACTACACAGTAGAGTCCTTCATCAGAAAATGGCAGTTATGCCAGAAATCTTCTCATACACATAGAATAAACTTGGTAAAAATACTTTACACATCCATGCAACAGATAAGTTGATAAATAATATCAGTAATTGGATATAAAACAGAAACCAAAAACCAGAGACAAAAGTACAGACCTTGAAACCAAGGTACGTGTAAATTAATCATCACAGTCGTGGAATAGGCCACAGTAGGTGCTAACGGCTTTGCTGTTGGCAGTTAAAAATCAGTCCTGTGCTCTGCCCTACTATACATTGGTGTTTGCCCAACATTTTTATTCATCCCTGCTTATGAAGCATGGGGATAGATATGATGGACCCAAAGTTCTACTGTGACCATAAATTACTACTCTGCTATGTATGTTACTGTAAGAGTGTACCTATTAAATGACTATGAGTCTGCACCCGTTAAATGAACATATGGGGCCCAATTCTCCAAGAGGACTTAGAGGGGTGCAAGCTGCATCAAAGAGCAGCTTGCACTGAAGCCAGTTGCACTAGGGACCCTGCACTAGATTTTGGTACAGGAGGGGGTCCCAGCACCTAAGTCTCTACACATGCGACAACCTCTCCCATGCGGCAAACACCTGGTGCACGAGAAGGGTCTGCCACAGGCTCTTTATGAAAAACACAAGCAGTGCCCCATCCCAGATTCCCTGATAGACCCCAGTAATACCCATCTCCCTGAGTTCCGTGATAATTAATCATAGTACTACATCCCTGGTAGTCTAGTGCCCCACCCACCCCGATCCTGATGTTGCCCAGTGCAATACTAATTAAAAATAGCACCTTTCCCTGGTGGACTAGGGCCCCTGCCCTCCCCAATCCCAACGTCACCCACTGTAATAATAATTATTAAAAGCACCTTTCCTGGTGGACTAGTACCCCCCCAGCCCAGCAGTATTGTCCACCCCCCATTCCGATACACAGCCGGCACCCAGCACAGCCCACCTCTCACCTCCTTGACCGGGAACTGACTGAACTGTCAGGGAGCGAGTACTGTATACTATACGCACTCACTGAATGACTTTCTGTCAATGAGTGCGTACACTATATAGTATGCGCTCCCTGACAGATCAGTTGGCACCCAGTCATGGAAGTAAGATGTGGGCTGTGCCAGGCACTGGCTGTGTATAGGGATGGGGGTCTTGGGGGGTGCACAGTACCTGCAAGGGGCAGGGAGGCCACTGATCCACCAGGGAAAGGTGCTATTAATAATTATTAATACACCAGGCAACATCAGGATAAGGGAGTGTGGGAGCACTAGTCCACCAGGAAAAGGTGCTATTAGTAATTATTATTACACCAGGCAACATTGGGATCAGGGAGGGGGACTATTATAACTGCATTATCACAGGCAACATTGGGGATGGGGGGAGGAAACAGCAGCACATTGCCACAACCAGGTCAACCGTCCCAGAGGGGAGTGTTCTAAGTACCCTTAGACCAGCCCTGTCTGGTTTAAGGGAACTTAGAATTTCTCCCTCTGGGAGAATTCTGAGAATACCATTGTCAGCGATGTGGTAGCTTGCATATGCCAAATGCCCACTAGCATCAGGTCGCAGCCCATTTGTGGGTGCATGGGTGATGCAAGCCCCAAACCGCAGGCTGCCTTTGTGAATAGCTCAGGGGGCAGTTTCCAATGCAAGGTGTCAGTTGTGCCATTTATGTTTGGCGCAAGCACCTTGCATTCATTCCGGAGCCTTGAGAATCAAGCCCATAGTGTGCATGTTTCACTAATATACATATGTGTATACATGCATAACATGTTATGATTGTGTACCTGCAACACAAGTGTGAGCATTTTTCTATAAGTATACATAAATGTGTATACAAGAGTGCAAGGCCAAGTGCAGATCATGCTTATTGTGTTTATGTAGGGTCATGCAAATGACTACATCAGATCAGGACAATTGCAAATGAATAATATTAAAGAGCTGCTAATAACATTCAGGAAATTGCAAGCATGCACCCAGGCCATGGCTGGGGGAGGTTACTCAACTAACACTACATATATGCACTTGAGCAGTGGGTGGGTGGATGGAGGCTACACAGCCACCATTACATGCTTGCACCTAAGGTATGGGTCATCGGGGGATGTTACACAACCAATGCCACTTGCATACACCCATGCTGCAGATGGAGGTCTTATGCAACCAACATTTCATACATGCAGCCAGGCCATAGGTGGGGGAAGGGGTTACACAGCCAGTCCTGCATGTGCGGACCTGGGATAGGATGAGGTTACACAACCTACATTATATGCGTGCACCCTGATCATAGGTGGGGGTTACACAACCCACTGCACATGTTCACCTGGGTCATGGGTGGGGGGTTACACAGTTAATGTTACACATGTACTGTATAACTGGGGCATGGGAGAGTGTTACACAAATGCTACATTAACACACCTCTGTAGAGAGTACATGGGTTACACAACCACTGTTACATGCACAAACCCAGGCAGTGGATGAGTGGAAAATGTTATACAACCAATCCTAAATGTGCACACCAAGGCCATGGGTGGGGAGGGTTATACAGCCAATGCTGTATGTGTGCTCCCTGGCTTTGTTTTGAGAGGTTACAGAATAAAAAAATGTACTCACCATTGGTCCTATGCACTAAATGGTGGGTAATACGTGCCTGAGGTGAGTACCCTGACCACGTACCTATGTGACCCCGGACAGGTGCAGGGTGTGTGGTATGCATGACTGCATGCACCCACGGGGCACCTGTCCGTGGCCACACACCCTCAGTATGCAGGGTCGCATGGGTGGTCAGGGGCAAAGTCGCAGACCTGGGTGGGCATCCAATCGGATGCCCATACCGGGTTCAACAGTGGACCCCTTGTGCCTATGCGGCAGGCGCACAGAGCGGGAGTGAGCCACGGAGAGTGGCAACATGTGCACCACTGCTGGGCACTCACTCAAGCCACTGCCCCAGCCCTCTCTTGCAGGCTAGTGGGCTGTGGCACAGAGAAGGTCCCCTGCCCAGTACTGCCGTGCCTGTTGAATGGAGTATACGGAGGCACTTACCGGGTTATACCTGGTCTCAGATGGCATACCCGGTGCCCCCCTGTGCCTGGCATTATGCTGCTTAGTGAATACTGCATAGTGCAGGTATGCCCCCGACACCCCCCCCAGTGCAGAGTCACCTGTGGGGCTAGGGTGGTACACGTGTAAGTGACATATGAGCTTTTAGTCCCTTAGTGAATGCTGCCGGGGGTCTGCAGGACCCCTGCTGTACAGCATTCACACTTAAGGTTGCCTATGCACCTCATATACACAGCACATAGGCAACCTTTCCATTCATGCATAGGGCCAATAGTAATATTGTTTCTTCTCTGGGATCCATCAATGAGCCAATACAAAGTGCATCATCTCACCTGAGCTCCAGGGATTGGAATGTATGTAATAATGGAATTTGGAACATTGTTCAAATTCTGCAGTGTGGCAATGCTTCCCATACTATCTTAATGTCAGATTTGTATCTAAAGCCTGGGGAACAGTGACCACCAAAATCTAACTAATGACTACTAAAAAAAAATTAAATTTCTCTAAAAAATATTTAAACCCAAACAGCATATGTAGAAAATAGAAGTAACAATACCATAACCACAAGATTAGAAATTGGGAAACTTCAACAAAGTAATGCTCAAGCATATTTTAAAACAGAACTAATTCTTATGTGAGCCCATTTTTATGTTGGCTCATGCTTGCACAGCCAACATATTGCACTAGTAGCAGATTTGGAGGCATGGTCACTGTTGGGTGAATGCAGGGCACACATCAGTAGGTGCGTCCCTCATTCCCCAATAAGCCAGCATGCAGTCACCACACCAAGAATACATAATGTGGCGAGCACATCTAAGGAAAGGTCCACTGCAATGACAGCCAAGCTCATCATGCAGCGGCACCAAAACACGCCCTCCCTATGTGATTTTCCTGATGAAGCCCTTCCATTAACATGGTGGCGCTGACTGCCGCTGCGTGGAGAGCTGACTTCATGGGTGCCCAAACCCTCTGTCGGCATGCTCCAACCCACTTAATTTGCTGATATGGGTGCCCATTCCCCGTCGGCATAATGCAATCCCCCCTTCCATTAAAGTGTGTACCGAGGGGGTGCCGGATCCCTTTTGGCAAGTCCCCCCTTCATGGTTTAATTTGCCAAAGGGGGAGCTCACTCCCCATCGGCATAATGTCTCCCCCCATTTGTTGTGTGCCGATGGGGGTGCCCACTCCCCGTTGGCTACAGAACCTCCCCACAAAAACAACACTCAGGTGGTATGATGGGAGCCCACCCAGCATGCAAAATGACCCTGTAAAAGAAAAACCATCCCGTAATGTTTTTTTTTTTTCAAACCCAAAGCAGAAAATGATCCTAATCGACTCTGGTGGCCCTCCCAACCCGCCCACCCTCTTGCACTTCTGCCTCCCACACCCCCTCACCCATACTTACCTCAATGAGCACGCCGATGATCATTGGTGGACCGGGAACACGTCTGCACTCTTCAAAGTCAACCGTGAACTGAAAAAATGCCGGTAAGCTGTATAATAGCATAAATAGGGTTTTTTCAACTTTGGTGCATATCTCAGGCACTTTTGAGAATTTTAGTGCCAAAATTTCAACATGGGGTTATTGGGACCCCTCCTCATGAATTCAGTTACTGTCATGGCATTATTCAGTCCCGAAGGTGATTTCACAGTCACCGCGCGGAATCACCTTTGGGACCTATTAATGAAATGACAGTGCCATTGTTCATGAGGGGGCTCTCAAAAGCCTATGTTGCAAATTTTGTGAAAAAATCCCAAAATGGCTGTTTTATGACATGCATTGGAATTTCCATACAAGCTTGTAACTTGTGAATTTGTAATATTTTCACTCCAGATTTTCAAAATTGGCATTTTTCCACACCTCCTTATGAACAGTATAGCAGTCATTTTACATATCCTGGCCAAAATGTGTTTTTGCATGTCCAGTGCAGAACAGCATGGTCGCTGTGCGAAATCAGTTTTTGGGACAGTTTGAGAAAATGATGGTGACACTGTTCATGAACAGAGGTCCTAAAATGCCTTTGTTGAAAATTTGGTGACGGACGTCCGTGAAATGACTGTGTTACAAGCGTGCATTGTGCAGTTTCCATGCACCCTTGTAACTTTGCAAATCTGCAATATTTTCATGCCAGATTTTCAACCCTGGCAATTTTTCACATCTTCTTATGAACAGTACAGCTGTCATTTTTCACAGCCGGCCCAAAATGTGTTTCCTCACCTGTGGTTCACAATGGAGTGGTCGCTGTGGGAAATCAACTTTTGGGAAAGATTAACAAAATCACAGCACTACTGTTCATGAGGGGAGGTCCCAAAATGCCTATGTTGAAAATGTGGCTAAAAAAAATCCAAAAAATAATTGGGTTACAGACGTGTGTTGCGCAGTTTCTATGCGTGCTCATGACTTCACCAATTTTTCATATTTTCACTCCAGATTTTCAACGTTGCCATTTTTTTACACCTCCTCATGAACAATACAGTTGTCATTTTTCACATCCTGCCCAAAATCTGTTTTCGCCCCGGTGTCGCCAAATGGCATAGCCACTGTGCAACACTACCTTTTCGGCTAACAAACTGATTTTGCCGCTCTTCATGAGCTGAGGTCACAAAAACCCATGTTGAAAATTTGGAGTGACAATACCAACAAACGCTTGTAACATTAGGGTTTCCAACTGTAACACCCCACTCTGTATAGACTGCCAGGCATCGGGGGTGTGCCTTGGGATCATTGGCTGTAATGCTCCTGCCATTCCACCCCCACCCTGCAGCCAGTGACAGGCATCGAGGTGTGCTGTGGAGTGTTCAGCCCTAAAATTTACCCCATTCTCCTATATTGCACCCATCTCAGCATATTTCCTTATGGAATGGGGTAAGTATAAGGTCCAAAGACCCCAAAGCACACCACGACACTTGTCAGTGTCTACAGGGTAGGGTGAAGTAAAATGGTATGAGCGTTATAGCTGTCACCCCAAAGGCACACCCCAATGCCTGTCAGTCTCTGCAGGGTGAGGGTGGGGTTGGTGTCAGTTCCATACTTCACTGCCATTCCTATTATGCATCTCTAACTCCTGCACTAGCAATTGCCAATGCCAGCAAGACAACATTCGGCATTGAAAAATGCTTGTTTGGTTCTAGAAGGGACAATAAGAGCAGGGATGGGGTAAAAAAGGATAAAGCCAACATTAAATGGAGGGCAATGAGTACCAATGCCCATAGTCTTGGAAACAAGCTTCCAGAGCTAGTAGCCCTGATGGAAGAGGAACACTTGGATATTGTGGCAGTCACAGAAACATGGTACACGGAAAACCATGACTGGGATGTCAACATACCAGGGTACACAATCTACAGAAGGAACAGGGAGGGTAAAAGAGGAGGTGGAGTAGCCCTCTACATAAGGGGAGGGATAAAAGCTACTGAACTAAAAAGTAAAGGGGGAGAACAAGAGGAACTCTGGGTCACCTTGGAGACAGGGAATGGTATCACAATCCACACAGGGGTTGTATACAGACCCCCGTCTCAAGGGGAGGAAATGGACAAGAAAATGATAGAGGGCATTCTCAAAATGGCTGAAAAAGGGGAGATACTATTGATGGGGGACCTGAATATGCCAGATGTTAACTGGGCTACATGGACTGCAGCCACATCCAAGAGCAGGGTCATTCTCGATGCCCTACAGGGGGCATGCCTTAGACAGCTAGTGGTGGAACCCACTCAGGAGGGAGCAATATTAGACCTGGTACTCTCAAAGGGAGAGAGGATCACAAATTTAGAAGTCAATAGACATCTAGGAACAAGTGACCACTGCACAGTGTGCCTCACAATAAACACAACCATGGAGACAAGCCATACAAAGACAAGGATACTGGACTTTAGAAGGGCTGACTTTGGCATAATGGGTGAATACCTGAGGAATGCATTAGCAAATGGCCAGAAAGGAGGGGGTGGAAGAACAATGGAAAAAAATCAAAACTGACGTCATGGAGGCAACAAGTCTTTGTGTGAAACAAATAAAGAAAACAAAGTGGAATAAAAAACTGCTATGGTTCTCAAAAGAGGAGTCAGGGAAGGTTAAGGAGAAAAAGGCTGCATTCAAAAAGTATAAGGAATCACAGACGGAGCACGACAGGGAACTGTATCAATCAAAGCAGAAAGAAGTGGGGAAGGCAGTCAGAAAAGCAAAGGCCCAAACCGAGGAAAAGATAGCCAACTCAGTTAAGAAGGGGGATAAAACCTTTTATAGGTACATTAGGGAGCATAGAAAGGTTAAGGGAGGGATAGTGAAGATTAATAAAGGAGAGGGGAGGTGGGCAGAGGGGAGACAGTGAAAAGGCAGAGATACTGAATGAATACTTTTGCTCAGTATTCACAAAAGAAGAAGAGGAGGAGTTACCTAAACCAAACAGTAGAAGCACTCTGGGTAGGGGGTTGACGCCAGTCCATTTACAGAAGAGAGGTCCTGAAGAACTCCCTAAAACTCAAGGTGGACAAAGCAATGGGCCTGACGGGATTCACCTAAGTCTAAAAAGAGCTAAAGGAGGACCTAGTGACACCACTAACCACACTTTTTAACAAATCATGGCAAGATGGGGTGGTACCTGAGGACTGGAGGAGGGCAGATGTGATTCCCCTTCACAAAAGTGGGAGCAAGGCAGAAGCAGGAAACTACAGACCAGTAAGTTTAACCTCAGTGGTGGGGAAAATGATGGAATCACTTCTGAAAGAAAGAATTGTTGAGTACCTAGAGGCCAGTGGGGCACAGGACCCAAAGCCGCATGGATTCACAGCAGGAAGGTCATGTCAGATGAATCTAATCGATTTCTTTGACTGGGTGACCAAAGTAATAGACCAGGGAGGGGCTGTGGATATGGCCTACCTAGACTTTAGCAAGGTATTTGACACAGTCCCCACAAGAGATTAATAATCTATAGCCAGCTTGGGAGTGGGTCCCAGGGTGGTAGCCTGGGTAGAAAACTGGCTGCACAACAGGACATAGAAGGTAATAGTGAATGGAATACATTCTGAAGAAAGGGGGTTTACTAGTGGAGTACCTCAGGGCTCAGTACTGGGTCCAGTCCTCTTTAACGTCTTTATAGATGACATTGCAGAGGGTCTGGAAGGAAAGGTATGCCTCTGTGCAGATGACAAAAAGATCTGTAACAGAGTTGATACACAAGGGGTAGAAAGGATGAGAAGGGACTTGGCAAGGTTGGAGGAATGGTCAGACATATGGCAACTTAGATTCAATGCAAAGAAGTGCAAAGTAATGCACCTGGGAAATTAAAATCCAGGAGAAGAGTACACAATAGCAGGGAGGTACTAACGACAACAATAATGGAAAGGATCTGGGTGTGGTCATATCAGATGACCTAAAGGTGGGTAAGCAATGTGAGAAGTCAGTAAGGAGAGCCAGGGAGATACTGGGATGCATAGGGAGGGGCATCACAAGTAGAAAAGAGAAGTGGTTATCCCTCTGTACAGACAGTTGGTGAGACCCCATCTGGAGTACTGCATGCAGTTTTGGAGACCTCATCTACACAAAGACATAGACAGGATGGAAGCAGTCCAGAGGAGGGCAACTAAAATGGTGCAGGGTCTACATCAGAAACCATATGAAAAGAGACTGAGAGAGCTTAATATGTATACCCTTGATGAAAGGAGGGACGGGGGGACATGATAGAAACTTTTAAGTACCTCAAGGGAATCAACAAAGTCCAGGAGGAAAGCATCTTTCAGAAAAAGAGATGTGTAAGAAGAAGGGGACACAATTTAAAGTTAGAGGGGGGACGGCTCAGGGGTAATGTGAGGAAATTCTTTTTCACGGAGAGAGTGGTGGATGCATGGAACCGCCTTCCTGGAGAGGTTGTGGGGTCTTAAATAGTGAGGGAATTCAAACATGCAAGGGACAGACATCAGACAATTATAGTGGGGGGTGGTAGGAAGTAGGCTGTTGGTTAACTAGAATCTGCAGCTTATCCAATAGGTAGGGAAATGGGCAGACTGGGTGGGCCAAGTGGTCCTTATCTGCCGTCAAAATCTATGCTTCTGTGTTTCTATGTTGGGTGGGATCAGGGTTTGAATGGTTCATTGATGGATCCCAAATAAGAAAAAAGCATTACTATGGTGAGTATTTTTTTCTCCTAATGACGGGAATCCAGCAGTGATGCCAAATACAAAGTGCAGACTCAGTAACAGTACCTTAGGAGGATGGGTCCAGAACCTATTTAGAAAAAAGGTTCTGCAAGACAACAGTTCCAAAAGTGTCATCCCTCCTGGACTGTATGCCAGAACAGTTGTATATTGTAAAGTTGTGTACTGCCTTTCAGGTAGCTGCTTTACAATTATCCTGAAGGGGCATGCCCCTTGGAGCTGCCACTGAGGCTGAGGTGTCCTTTGTGAAGTGCACCTGTAAGCCTCAGGGAGGTTGCTTACCTGTTTTCTCATAGCAGAACTGTATACAGTAGGCAGTCCAATGAAAGAAAGTTTTCCTAGCTGCTGGTTTACCTTTGCCAACCTCCCCATAGGTGACAAATACCTGTGTGCTATCAAACTAGCCATTCTTTGTCTGTTCCATATAGAACCCAGTGCCCCTTTTACATCAAGACAGTGCAGTTTCTGCTGGCCTGAACTGGTGTGCTCAGGAAAGAGCACAGAAAGGTGACTGACTGATTAAGGTGAAATCCTGAAACCAGTTTAGGTAGGAATTTCCTATGTGTCCTGAGTACTACCTTGAATCTGTGGAATATGCAGTTTATGTTTCTATGTTTGGATCAGTGCAAAGGGCTTGCAGTTCACTTACCCTCCTAGACAATGTCATGGCTACTAGGGAAACTGATTACCAGGTGACATGTTTCAAGTGTACTGTAGTCTTATGCTCAAAGGGAAACTCCATTAGCTAAGCAAGGCAAACATTCAAATCCCATGGGGGGACTGTCTCCCCCACAGGGGAATGTAGATGACTGAAGTCTTTGAAAAGCATTTTAAAAATGGTTGTGAGGCCAAATACCTATCCTTGCCTGCTGATGTACAAGCTGAGACAGCTGCCAAGTGCAGCTTCAGGGTTGAAGGCATCAGACCTAAGGATTACAACTGTACCAAGTAATCCAGAAATGTTGTCAGCCCTGTCTCCATTAGGATTATATTTCTGGGGGCACACCAGTATGAGTATCTTTTCTACTTTGAGGCAAATGCATTTCTTGTGGCTGGTTTCTTGGAAAACATCAAGACATTTAACACCTCTTGTGACAGATTCCATCCAGAAAACCTTTGCTCCCCAAGAACCATGCTCTCAAATATAATGTTCTGAGATCTGGGTAGGTTATCCTCGAATGAGACAAGCTCAATAGGTTATGTCTCAGTGGTAGGTTGATTGGAGAGCTGCACACCTGGGTCAGCAGCACTGAGTACCTTATCTGTCTGTCCCAGTCTGGGTCTATCATGATCATTGTTGCTGTTCTCCTCCTGAGCTTAAATGGAGTGAAGGCATACAGAGACCTCCCAGTCCATGTCAGGTCTAGTGCATCCCCTTGGACTATAACCCTGACTGGGGGTCTGCAGAAAAAATTTAGAAGTTGATTGTTGTCTCACGAGATGAACAGATCTCTCCGGGGTACTCCACTTTCTAAAAATTGAGGCCAGCACTTGCTGGTTCAAGGTCCACTCATAGTTTTTCTGACTGATTCTGCTTAGGGAGTCCATCAGCACATTATCTTTGCCTGGCAGATGCACTGCAGGTATTTTTATGTGCAAAGTTTTGAGGATCTTCTTCCTCCCTGTTTTTTTTTTTTGTTTTGTCTTGTTATAGTACATGATTGAGATATTGTCTGTCTGTATCTGACTGACTGACCCTGCAGCTGGGGGAAACAGACTGGATTGACAGGAGCATTGCCCTGAGCTTGAGGAGGTTTATGTGCTCCTGTGTCTCCTGTAGGCTCTAAATGCCACTTATCGTGAAGTCCCCTAGATCTCCACCCCACCCTGAGAGTGAAGTATCTGTTGTGAGAATCTTGGTGGGAGATTGCTGAAGGAAGGGAATGCATTCTCTGAGATTTTACTTTCCCTTTTCCACCATTCTAGTGCTTGAGCAAAGTTCTTTGTGACTGGTACTTGGCAGGACAAAGGATCTGACCTTTGGCACCAGTATCTTCTAAGATGGTACTGTATGTCCCTCATCTGGAGATGAGCCCATGGCACCTCAGCTATGGATAAAGTCATGTGTCCTAAGAGCTGCTGAAAATCCCTTGCAGGCCTTGACTGCCCTGGGATAAATGATTCTGCATTGGCATTCAGGTTTGCTACCCTGTCTTGTGGAAATAATTCTCTTCCCTATCGGGTATCCAGCTCTGCTCTGATGAAGTTCAGAACCTACACTGGTTCTCTTTGGAACTCCTGTAGATTTTTCAGGAACTTTGGTTTTTCCAAGGTGTCTCTTACCAGTTGGATAGATCACTTTGCTTCCTGGTTTGTTTTCCCTGAGACTAGCCAGTCATACTGGTAAGGAAAGACTACTACACCTTGCCTTCTCAGGTGAGCTGCTACCACAGCTAAGCACTCTCGGTGCTGAGGTTAGGCCTAAGGGTAAGGCTTTGAATTGGTGCTGGTAGCTTCCCAGCCTGAACCTGAGATATTTTCTATGGCTGGGTCTGACTGGGATGTGAAAATAGGCATCCTTCAGAGCCAGTGAACCCTAGCCAATCTCCTGTGTTCTAGATGTGATTACTGTGCTCAGTTCTACAATGCTGCAGTTTTCTTTCTTGATATGTCTATTTAGTTACCTTAAATCTAGAATGAGTGACCATTCTCTATTCTTATTATGGGTTAGAAAGTACCTTGAGAAGAGGCCCTTTCTCCATTGTGATGCAGGGACTTTTACTACTGTTTTTGCTTGAAGTAATTTCTTTACTTCCAGTTCCAAGAAGATTTTTTCTGCTGGAAAATGAACTGGGAAGTTTCTTGGCCTCTGTAATTTGGGAAACATTTGGAATGCAGAGCCAATCACTGACACACTACTTCCAGGACCCACTTGTCTATGGTGATGTCTTTTCATTCCTGAAAGTAGTGGGTCAGCCTTCCCCCTACTGACAATGGCTGGCTGGCTAGTGACCTGGGTAAAATTGTTAGGGGTTTTGTTTTGGCTGTGGCTTAGGGCTGGTGTTGGAGAATGCCTTGCGTCCCTTCTGCTCCTTCCCCTTTAGTACCCTCTTTGTGGCTGGTACTTGTAGCCAGTGTGGAGTCTGGGGTAGTAACCTCTGCCCCAGCCTCCCTTTTCACACAGCCTAAAGGAGGAGGTGGACGCCTTTTCTCTTTCAGTCAGATTTTTGTAAGTGGATTTGTGCTCATCTACTCTTTTTATGTAGGCCTCTATTTTGTCACCAAACAATGAGTTTCCCTCAAAGGAGAAATCAATGATTTTCACATGGGTGTCCTTACGTGAGGAGTAGAAACAAAGAAACATAACATTTGTTGACAGAAAAGGACTGATAGACCCATGTAGTCTGCCCTGTTTCCCTTGCCTATTACTAAACCCTGAACCCTATTTGGTACTGGTGTCCCTACCTCCTGTCTTTCCTCTACTTATTATGCCTATGTGCCTATCACATACATGCTTGAAGCTCTCAACTGTCTTCACCCCACCAGATCTTCTAGCAAGATGTTCCAAGCTTCCACCACTCTTTCTGTGAAGAGTTATTTTGGAGCCTGAAAATGGGGACATAAAGTTGGCCAGCTGGTGCTGAGGGTTGAGGTGCTGGATGCCACACCTTGTGCCACACTGGTGACCCGGGCTTGGGATCAAGCTTGGGTTGCCGGGGGTCAGCAGGGTGGGAGGGAGAGGACTGAGCATCCAATGGACTGCTTTCCTCTCCCAGGGAGTGAGTGTTGGTCATCCCGCTCCTTGGCTGCCTCCTGGTTGAGGTCAGGTGGCAGCACTACGAGTTAGGGAGGCAACAAATATTGCAATGTGGCACATGCACATTCATAGCCATGAAGGAGAAGGATGAAAAAATGGAAAAGGGGCATCTGCAGGCTCCATAAAGCCCTACCTGCCAACCAGTGTCTCGCTCTGCCACCGGATCTCCAAAAGCCCATATCTGGATTGGATGCCCTGGGTGGGGGATGGCCCTTCCCACCCCCATGGGTGGAAATCCATGGGAGTACTGGTTATTGACGGTACCAGGGGCCGGGGATGGACTTAGGTGGCAAGCATTGGAGACAGCTGCCTGCAGATGCCAAGTAGGAGGGAAAAGAGAAAATGAAAAAAAAAAAATAGGAAAAGGGGTCAGGCATGTTCAATAGATCACCTATAGCCTGGAAGGCCTGGAAAAACTGCTATATTTTTGTCATCCTCTGTTGAGGGCATTTGTCTCTGATCTACTACCCATTCCTTATCCTTTGCAGGAACAGTGGCAGTGAATTTTTTTTCTTAGCAGACACTAGTTCCAGTATATGTTCTGAAGCTCTTTTGTTTGTATTTTTGCCATCACCGGACTCTGGGTTCCCCTTTTTCGGACATCCTCAATTTTTCCCATCTTCACCATGCCTGTCATATGGCTAAGTAGCTTTATCTTTTTTGTCTGTCCCATTTAACAGGGACTTCTTCATATGAGAAAAGCCCTCTGATGCATGCTTTCCATAATCATTGGGAGCTCCCTCTGAGCCTTTATTGTGCTTTGGTGACATAGGGGCAGACCGAGGAGCCATAAATGCTTCCCTTTTTTCATTCCTTTTCTTCTTTGTTTTATGGAAAAACTTTACACAAAGTTCACCATGTTTAAAATCATGACCTGGGCCCGAGCACCTTAAACAATGCTCGTGGCAGTCTGCTTTTGCCAAAAGCTTGCAGGAGGATGTACAGTTATTTTAAATCCTGTGGGCTCTGTTTTCTTTTAAGGCCTATCCATCAGGCCAAATCCCGATAGCACTCAAGGAAAAAAAAGTATTTGGTCCCAAAACAGCAGAGCAGTAAAATTGCTATTAGTAAAATAAAACCACAAAAAAGCTATTATTTTTTATAAAAATAAAAGCAATTTAAATTTAAATGGCAAAAAGTGTTTAATTCCCTCAGGCTGGAATGACATTTTACAGCAGCCTTCTTCTGGGAACTGATTGGGAACCAAAGAAACAGCAACTTATTTTTCAAATATACAAATAAGACTCCTAATGCAGAGTATTGCAAACTAACTAAACAGTTTTTAGAACTGAACATTTTCAATAAAAAACAATAAAATTAACAAGACCAGAAGGCTGGAGATATATTCAGGGTGACTGTTCTCTTCAATCAGAGAAACAGATCTGGCAACAAACCTGTAGCAGGGCTATGACCACACCAGAGTTTGCACAATGTTCCAAATTCCATTATTTACATAAATTTCATTATTCAGGGAATCACACTTAGGAGAGATGATACATTTTGCATCAGGCATCATTGATAGATTCTAGTTGTTAGAACCAATGTTACATACATGCAAGCAGGCAGGGAAGGGGTTCACAATCAATGCTTCATGTATGGCCTACAGACCACCATAACTAGTGTTCCAGTATGCAGTGCTACTAATGCTACTTTAGTTTAGGGTTAGGTAGTATCCCCACCACTTCCCGTGAGTTTTTTTATGTAATATGGGGGAGGGGGGGCAAGCTCCCAACTCAAATAAAATGATAAAGAAAAAAAACACCATAATCATACAATTAAGGATGTGCCAGTAATGAATATTAAATACTGAATACCATGAATAATACAGTATTTGGTATTCAGGAGCTGAATATTGAATATCGCAGCTATTTGGCAATATTTGGTATTCAGCGTTCCTGTGGGATTTCAAGATCTCACAGGACTTGCTGCCCAATCGCTGAGCATTTGCCAAAGCTAGATCACATGATGGTTCAACATTGCTGCGTAGTGAAAGTGATCATAGTGGAGAGAGCTCTGTGTCAGCAGAGATTAGGAGTTGCAAAAACTAATATTTTCATCACAAAAACTTTATTTTTTTGTTGTGTAGTGTGTGTCTTTAGTGCCTTGTACTAATGGGAGCACTGGGATTTTTTTTGTGTGGATAAATCATCTGATGTACTGATTTTTTTTTTTTACTAGGAACTGCAGAGAAACTAGTATGTTGTACCTTCATTTCAGGGGCCTCTCGTGACTGGTGGAGAGATCATAGCGGAGAGTGGAGAGAGAGCTCTGAGTCAGCAGAGATTAGGAGTTGCAAAAAAACTATTTTCATCACAAAACCTTTATTTGTTTGTTCTGCACTGTGTGTCTTTACTGCCTAGTAGTAGTGGGAGCACTGGGAGGTTTTTTTTCTGGATAAATCGTCTGATGTAGTGATTTTTTTTGTTTAGAAGCTACAGAGAGGAAGTAGTATATCTTCATTTCAAGGGCTGATAGTGGTGTGAGACTGATTTATTTTGCCAGGAGGTGCTGCAGAGAGACTTAAGTTGCAGTTTACCTCCATAATTATATATAGGATAAAGTATGGGGTGCAGTGTGTTACGAGAATTTAACACACACCCGAGTTGTTGGATGGCACATAACCCATCCAACAACTCGGGTGTGTGTTAAATTCGAGTTAAACACACTGCACCCTATATTTTGTTTCATACAATTGAAGGGCCCCATTTTTTCTACGGTGAGATTTGACTTTGAAAAAAGACCTGGAATCTTACCTGGGAGATGCACATTTTTATTTGTGTGAGAAAAACAGAACTGTGCTTCAACATTAAGATTTAATTATTTAAACTGGTAATCAGAATTGTTGTTTTTTTTTTTGAAATTCAAGTTTATTAAATTTTTAAATACTAAACAAAAAACATCATTTACACATAATAAAGTAAACCAGTTGTCTACACTTGGTACAAAGTAAAAAGGGAAACACAAAACTAAACCCCCTCTGAACCCCGCCTCCAACCCCATCCTCCCCACCTCCTCCCCCAATCAAGTCTCCCTCCCCCACCCAAGTGTGCCATTAATCATATAGCCAGGAAGAAAAATACTAAACCTGACATATATATTGCACAAAGAAAACTACGTTCACAAGTTCAAAAAATACAGTTACAAAAGGGAACAGGGAAGAGACTGCCATGGGCATCAAAGGAGAGGCCAAGAGGTCAACAGTGCAAATAAAGAGCATACAATCTACCCCATCTCTTTTGAAACAGATCCATACGATACGCATACTTGCCGATAACCTTTCAACATTGAGGCAGGCCGATAACTCAGTCAACCCTCCGGGTAGGTCAGGGACAACTGATCAGTCCAGTGCCTAAGGACTAGTCTTTTAACCGCACCAGACACCAGGGCAATATGGTACCGACTCAACACAATCAATAGCTCTATAGTCCCCTAATATACATATTTCAGGGTAAGAAAAAGTAAGGCCCAATAGGGGGTCCAAATTGCCCTGGATAGATGACCAGAGCAGGGCAACTTTCGGACAGTCCCAGAAAATATGAAGGGGATTCCCATCCCCCTGTGAACATCTAGTACACAGGGAGGTTGCTAGTCTATTGAGCCGGAGGAGTTTTCTGGGCGTGTATTACATATTGTTCAAAATATAATATTGGGTAAGCTTGAGCCTGTCCTGAGTATGGTATCTATGCATGTCCCTCCAAATATGAGCCCAATTCAAGGTGGCACCGGGGAATAGAGAGAGCCAGACAGAAGAACCCACAGCAGGCGTGGGAAACTTATATTCCAGTAGGAAGGAGTATATTGCCGAGATAGAATGTGGTTTAGAGGCAAAGGTGGAAACATGAGACAGGAAGGGTTGGACCGTGGGTTGCCTAAACTGAGTACCAAACTTCTGCAATGAGGTGCCTTAATTGAAATACTTTAAAGACACTGCCCCTGGGAATACCAAATTTGGCAAGGATTGCAGAGGTCGAGAGCAGGGAACCTTGATCGTAATACTGGTCTAGGCTAATGTTATTAATCTGAGGGAGCCAACCGGGAACAATCATTGAATTGCCCAATTTAATGTTAGGATTAGAAACAGTAGGTTGTCCCAGATCCAATTTGGAAGAGATCCTTAAAAACTGCAGGCACTGGGAGAGGGACTTAAGAGACGTAAAGACTGGTTGGTCCGTTATCCAGTGCGAGAGAAGTGAGATGGGAGTATAGAACATGGCATATGAATCCAACTTAGATTCCGAAAGAATTGATTTCTCAATTTGAAGCCAAATCGGAGGAAAGGGATCATGTTCGGGTGAAATCCATCTCCCTATTTTGGATAAGTGAATGGCCCAGTAGTATACTAGAAGGTTGGGAAGCCGAAGACCCCCTTTATCCTTGGGGAGGGATAACTTAAGAAAAGAGCACCTGACCCCTTTCTCGCCAGAGAAACTCCGAGAAGATCCCATGAAACTGTTTTAGGTATGAAAGTGGCAGCCACAGGCTCAGAAGATTAAGCGGGTAGAAAATGCGGGGAAGGACATTCATCTTGATAATATTAATCCTAGCCCAAAGAGAGATAGGGAGGTTGGACCATCTTAGTAAGTCTTGTTGTACTTGGATTTTAATAGTATCCAGGTTGAGCTTTTTGAGCAAAGCCAAGTCTGAGGAAAAATGTATACCTAAATATTTAATCGACTTTGGGGACCAACACATACCGAACTTAATAAACTTGTGCTTAAATGTATAGGCATTTAAAGGAAAAAATTCAGACTTAGTTATATTCAATTTATACTGAGAAAAGCTACCAAACTGGTTAATGAGCAGAATAGCTTGCTCTAGGGAAGAAACCGGATGTGAAACATGCAAGAGTATGTCTCCATGACACGCTGAAAGGACTAAATCGTGCTGATGCACTGCAACCTTTGATAAGCGGGAAGACTTAAGTTTAATAAGAAGAGGTTCAAGAACAGGTTAAAAAGGAAAGGTGATAGGGGACAACCCTGTCTAGTTCCAGTGAACAGTTGGAATTTCAAAGAGAAAACCCCGTTACAATATATCCTAGCCGACGGGGAATTATACAGAACCTGGATCCATTTAAGAAAAGAAACCAGAAATCCCATCTCGGACTTTGTAGCCCAAAGAAAGGACCAGCTCACACAGTCAAAAGCTTTCTCTGCGTCTAGTGAAACTAGAGCCATAGGGAAATGAGATGATTGGGCTAAATGCGAGATATGGAAAAGGGTTCTGAGGTGGTCTGAAGAAGACCGAGAATGAACAAAACCAACTTGCTCAGGACTAAGAAGATGAAGCCATATTTTCCTAACCCGCTCCGCCAAAACCTTGGCGAGGATTTTCATATCATAGTTTTGAAGAGAAATAGGCCGGTAGCTTGCCAGGTCTGTAGGAGTTTTGCCCGGTTTAAGAATTAGGACAATAGTAGCTTCAAGAAGTGCAGGATCAATCACATTAGCAGTGAAAAGATATTGATAAAGCTGTAGAAGTACTGGAGCCAGTTCCTTAGAAAACATCCTGTAAAAATTAGCAGAAAAACCATCTGGACCGGGGGTTTTATCCAGATCCATGGAAGCAATAGCAGTCTCAATTTCAGAGAGTAAGATGGGAGCAGTCAGGGTACTAATGTGCGAGGGCAAAAGTTTCAGAAAATCAATACTCTTTAGATATGCTAGTATGTCGGAGATAGTAACAGGAGAGGAAGGCGCACTATAGAGATTTTGGTAGTATTCTTCGAAAACCTTTGCTGCTTCTCTGGGAGAGGTTACTATGGTGCCCTGAGAGGATTGCATAGCCGGGATCAATCTAGAGCCTTCCAATGACCGAAGCCTCAAAGCAAGAAGCTTACCCGCTTTCTCACCATGTTCAATATATTTCGCTTGAGTCTTAACTAGACAATACTCAGCCCTTTCTTTCAGAAGATCCGTATATTCGTTTTTGGCTGCTGTAAGAGCCTCAAAGGATGATATGGAAGAGGATAGGGAGCAAGAGCTCTCCAGTTCTCTAATCCTGGCCATAAGCAAAGATACTCGAGAAAGCCTAGTCTTTTTTCTTGCCGAAGCAATCTTGATCAATTCCCCTCTGAGATAGCATTTCAAAGAGCTCCAGATACAATCAAATCTGGGAGTAGATCCAAGATTGTTCTCCAGAAAGGACGATATAAGAGACTTGATTTGGCTCACAATTTGAGTGTCTTTAAGAAGCTGGGTATTGAATTTCCAGGCAGTGTCTCTATGAAAATTGGGACCAAGAGATATATTTGCCCACACAATAGCATGACCAGAAAGAATAATCAGCTCAATACCAGATGAGAGAAAATTCGGAAGGAGGGTTTTACTAACTAAAATATAGTCTATCCTAGACCATGAGCCATGAGGTTGAGAAAAGAAAGAAAAGGAGCGAAGGGATGGGTTAAATAAATGCCAGGGATCGCAAAGGCCAAGCATGTGGATAAAATCCAGTAGTGATCTTTGAGCCGGATTGGGTGGGAGGTTTGACTTGGGGTCTTTATCCAACAAATGGGAAGGTGGAGATTCAATCCGCCCAGCACAATCTAGAGGAAGCATATCACTGATCTTATCAGCTAAGGACATAAAAAACAGGGTTACCCCTATTGGGCCATACGGATCCTAGAACTATAATATCTCCATTAAGAAGCCCTTAATCAGAACATACCTCCCTCATGGTCAGCAATCGATTATTTACTAAAAGGTTAACATATTTTTAATGAGTATCGCCACACCCCCCGAGAGTTGGAGCTACCAGCAACGAATACCTGTGAAAACCCTGAGTGAATCAACCATTTTGATTCCGATTGGGTTAGGTGGGTTTCTTGCAAGAATAAAATATCAACCTGAAATAATTCATAGTGCTTAAAGACCTGAGACCTCTTGACCTTCCCCCTGAGCCCACGCACATTCCCCGATGCAATCTTAAGAGCCCTTAAAGCCATTTCAAATATAAGGCTAGTGCAAAAACCAACAGATATAAGCCAAAACAATAGGCACACTTAACCCCCCTAGTTCCAGCTACCCATATCCTATCAAAACAAGTTTGCCTGAGCAAATACATCCTAAACATTTGGATCTTAACTAACGCCAAAATAATCAGACAAATAGTCAAATATGCTGGAACAATCCACCCCCATCAACCCCCAAAACAACACACCCAACTATATACACATCGGCCCCAGACATAAGCGGACTCAAACCACACGCAGGAATGCTGACAAACTGGCAGCCAAATCCCCACCGCAAACCCATACTCCATCAAGCTGTGGGGAATCAGAAGGCTGGAAAAAAACCAGCATGGAGCGAACCACAGCAGGAGGACAACCCCCCACCATCCCAAAGGCACAAACAGTAACCCCCAGCTAAGGGACAGGTTAGCGAACCCCCCATCCATCAGCACCCAATGCAGCTGCGAGAAACCGCAGGAAGTTCAGGGGTATCCCCCCCACCAACAACTGTACAGATTCAGAGTCGGAGAACAACCGACTACCGGCATAAACCCCCGTATCTCTGTCAGCATAGGGTAAATTAGGGTATAAAAAAGGAGTTGGCTCACCATCAACAGTGAGAAGAGCAAGGAAAAGGACGCAAAACGAAATGCAGCACAACCCACCGCATCCTCGCAATACTGGCAGGTGTTTCTCAGGGGAACCAAATAACATTAGAACCGGGCCGGTCCATCCAGTAGTCTGTACACTGTGAAACAGCAACCGACCCAAAGACATTCCGGGGTGAGACACCCCTCGAGGGGAAGGGAAGGCAAAAGTGGCCAAGACGGCCTAGGTCAACACCTGTTCAACCGCCTGGAGCCTCCAGATTACCCAGCGACCACAAGAGCAGCTAAAAAGGTAAGGCTGAAACAGACAGCAGTTAGTCAATTTTACCAGGAGAAAGAAAATAAAAGAAAAGGGAAGGAAACAAAAAACTATAGGCCCCAAAACCACTCATATCGCCACCCAGACATTTAAGTCAAGGACATTAAATCAGCCATTAACAGGAAATAAGTTAGGTAATTTAGTAGGTAAGTCCTTCAACGCCGACTCCAAAGATTCGTAGCTCAAAGGATGTCCATCTACAGTAATCCTCAAGGTAGCCGGGTAGAGCATACGGAATGGAATTCCTGCGGCGACCAGCTTCTGAACAGCAGGGTGAAAGGCAGCTCTTTTCGCCATAACTTCTTTCGGCAAGTCCTGGGCAATTAGCAGCCTAGATGCTCCCCAACTGATGGTCTGCAACTCTCGAGACTTGCTGTAGACGTGTTGCCTCTCAATGTAGCTGAGGAATTTCACGATAATAGGTCGTGGAGGAGAGCCAGGTGGAGGCCTAGGCCTAAGGGACCTATGAGCCCGCTCCAAATGATAGTGAGAATTGAGGGGTGAGGGGCCTACTATTTTGGCCAGAAATTTCTGAAGAAACATCATAAGATCAGTTCCTTCCTCAAGCTCCGGAAGGCCCAGAATCACCAAATTGTTCCTTCGGCTACGACCATCCAAATCTATTGTTTTTGCCTGTAACTTTCTAACTTGCTGATTTAAAGCGGTCATCTCAGCCTCCGCAGTAGGCTTCCACTGCTCAAGCGAGTAAATTCTGGCCTCCGAGTCAGATACCCTCGTAGTGAGCGTGGAAAGGTCTCCCCGAATGGATTTTAAATCAGCTGTAATCGCCTGTAGCACGTCCTTTAACGGGGCAAGCTCCTGTAGAAATCTTTCTTCAGAAAGGGGACCAGCTGCTAGACTCTTGTCTCCGGGTCTGTCAGAGGAGGATCCTGGCTGACTCCGTGATTTTTTAGGGAGCTTTTCCGGTGAAGCAGGCGGCGTATGCTTGATTGCGGCCTGCTTCTTATCGACCTCCATCCCGTTACACCTTTTAAGTTGCACGTTCAAAAAAACGGCAAAATGTCAACAAGCGGGATGGGCTCTTACCGATACCCGAATAGCCGATTGCAGCACAAGCCAACAAAATACTTAAATATCGCTAAATCGCTGGCAGGGAGGGAGAGCTTTAAACCCCTGCTGCCTCTCAGCTAGCAGACATCACGTGACTCCGCCCAGAATTGTTGTTAGGACTCACTGCATTATCATATACAGAATCTGAATGGACTGGTTACCCGAAAATCTCACCTTGGAGGTGCTGGGGTGCGTGAAGAAGAGGACTAGACCTTTCCTTCCTCTTCTGGCAGTTGCTGCGGTCGTTAGGCAGTCCTGAGAGCAGAGAACTATCGGTTATGATTAGGCAGTCCTCAGAGCACTAGCAGCTTGTCCCTTAAACACCGGCTTGGATTCAATGGGATCCTTTCAGTAAATCAAATGCTCCCCACCAAATCGTCATCCGAAAGCACCGCCCTGTGTCAAGGTCACGAGGAGAGGGCAGAGTTGGTTGAGTACTTACACTGGAGACTTTCGCCTGTCACTGCTACAGTTGCAAGCTCGCGCTCTGTTTCTTTAGTGTGTGTCTTGAGCACTTTGCTATGGAAAGGGAGCGCGTGAATGCTGTAACACCTACTTAGGTGTTACAGTATTTAATGCACTTTTTTTGTATGTGAAAAAGCGGAGACCATTAATTATAGTAGTTCTAACTTCTACCTTGACTGCTGTACTGATTTAAAAAAAAAGTCTTTAATTGGTAGTGTAAATAAATATTTTTTGGGGGGAGGGGGCTCAGGTTTCACAAAACCCAGTAGTAGCCTAGCCAGAAATCTCAGAGGGCAGTTGGCTTGCAGTTATTTTTCTGTGTAAAAATAAAGCAGTAGTGCTGCTTGCAACCATTTTTTTTACTGAAATACAGCAGAACTTAAATGAATTTCAGTAGTTCTGCTGTTGAAATCTCTGAAAGAAATATTTGTGGTGTAATCTGAGGTTGGGCTGTGATTTCATGAAAGTCTGTAACTTCCAGCCGTCTCGGAGGGCAGGTGGCTGACTGCACTCCCACCCAACAGTTTAGGGCTAGGTAGCAAATCGACGCTTGTAGTGTGCACACATCTTCACCTGTGCTGCATGAATGCTGCTTGCAGTAATTTTTCTGTGTGAAAATAAAGCAGTACTGCTGCTTGCAACCATTTTTTTGGGCTGAAATACAGCAAAACATGTGTGCATTTACAAATAAAAAAGTGAATTGCAGTAGTTCCATCGTAGAAATCTCTGTAAGAAATATTTGTGGTGTAATCTGAGGTTGGGCTGGGGCTTCACAAAAGTCAGTAGCCGCCAGCAGTCTTGGAGGGTAGTCGGCTGACTGCACTCCCACCCCCACAGTTTAGGGCTAGGTAGTTAGTCAACATTTGCAGTGTATGCACACCCTCGCTTGCCCTGAGTGCATGCTGCTTGCAGTTATTCTGTGAGAAAATAAAGCAGTACTTCTGCTTGCAACCATGTTTTTGTACTGAAATACAGTAGAATTTGTGTGCATCTACAAATAAAAAAAGTTAATTGCAGTAGTTCTGCCATGGAGTACTCTGTAAGAAATATTTGTAGTGTAATTTGAGGTTGGGCTGGGGTTTCACGAAAGTAAGTAGCTGCCAGCAGTCTCGGAGTGCAGCTGGCTAACTCCACTCTCACCCCCCCCACGGTGTAGGGCTAGGTAGTGAGTCGATGCTTGTAATGTGTGCACACCCTCGCCTGCCCTGTGTGCATTCTGCTTGCAGGAATTGTTCTGTATGAAAATAAAGCAGTATTGCAGCAGGTGCTGCTTGCAACAGTTTTTCTGTGCTAAAATAAAGCAGTACTGCATCAGGTTCTGCTTGCAAATTTTTTTTCTGTGCTAAAACAAAGCTGTACTGCAGCAGGTGCTGCTTGCAATAATTTTTCTGTGCTAAAATAAAGCTGTACTGCAGCAGGTGCTGCTTGCAATAATTTTCTGTGGTAAAATAAAGCTATACTGCAACAGGTGCTGCTTGCAATACTTTTTCTGTGCTAAATAAAGCAGTACTGCAGCAGGTGCTGCTTGCAACAGTTTTTCTGTGCTAAAATAAAGCAGTACTGCATCAGGTTCTGCTTGCAAATTTTTTTTCTGTGCTAAAACAAAGCTGTACTGCAGCAGGTGCTGCTTGCAATAATTTTTCTGTGCTAAAATAAAGCTGTACTGCAGCAGGTGCTGCTTGCAATAATTTTTCTGTGGTAAAATAAAGCTATACTGCAACAGGTTCTGCTTGCAATACTTTTTCTGTGCTAAATAAAGTAGTATTGCAGCAGGTGCTGCTTGGAATAATTTTTCTGTGCTAAATAAAGCAGTACTGCAGCAGGTGCTGCTTGCAATAATTTGTCTGTGCTAAAATAAAGCAGTACTGCAACAGGCGCTGCTTGCAACACTTTTTCTGTACTAAATAAAGCAGTACTGCAGCAGGTGCTGCATGCAATAATTTGTCTTTGCTAAATAAAGTAGTACTGCAGCAGGTACTGCTTGCAATAACTTTTCTGTGCTAAATAAAGCAGTACTGCAGCAGGTGCTGCTTGCAATAATTTGTCTGTGCTAAATAAAGTAGTATTGTAGCAGGTACTGCGTGCAATAATTTTTCTGTGCTAAATAAAGCAGTACTACAGCAGGTGCTGCTTGCAAACATTTTTCAGTACTACAATAAAACAGAACTTTTGTACATTTACGAAGTATTAAATACTTGAGAGTGTTTAGAACTTGTTGGCATTGACAGAGACAATGACAGGTAGAGGTGGAAAAAAACATACTTGGTCCAGACCAAATAAATCTACAATGCAGGAACAGGTTGGTGATGCTGAATCTAAACATGAGTGACAGCCAGCCCTTTTTCGACACCCAAAATTATTCTTTACCCCTTCCAAGGCTATGGCTTCCAGCAACAGTAGTACTGTGGCTGGCACAGGACAAAGTGATGCAGGAAGCACAAGCAGAAGGACACTGTTCTCGACTCCCACCACAACCACCCCATCTCTCACCAGTACCATCACATCTGTCGTTACCACCACCACTACCACCACAATAGAGACCCTGTCTTCCTCTTCCACAATGAGCAGCATGACTACTACAGCCAGTCCTGCAACTGTGACTATCAATCCAGCCACTACTGCCACTACTGTAACACTATCACCACAGTCTGGTATCCCTGCCAAGGTGCATATTACCAGTATGACCACGACAGTTGATACAGTTATGCCTCCTGCTTCTCAGTACTCTTGAAAACATTGCAGAGGATGACCAGTCATCTGGTACTGAGTATTTCCCTCTACATGATGAATTGCCCTGTGATACATCATCTTCTTCATCAAAGGCACATGTGAGTGGCTTTAAAGATGAGGTAGAGTATGCTATGTACCTTGAGGCCAGAAAAACAAAGGTAGCTGGCAAACCAGCCTCTAGGTGTAGCACTATTAGCAAGGGTAGAAGTAGCAGTAAGGATAAGCGTCGTCCTCCCTCTAAGAAGACCCAACAAGCAACACTGACATTTCTTCGGTAGGCTCTGTCACAGCCTGAAAGACAGCCAAGTGATGGCAGCACTGCATGGCACCATCAGGGACAGTGGTCACATGACAAGAACATCAGGACAAGACAGGCATAGCTGTTGAAAAAACAACTGAGGGATGTGGTGCTAGCAGAATTACTGGTAACCGCTGTGTCAAAAGTGCTGTGTGGGTGCATTTTACTACTGTATGTTAAAGGAAGACACAAGGAAGGCAGTCTGTTCTTTTTGCAATACCACTATAAGCGTAGGAGAAATCACTCTCTAACTTAACCACAACATCATTACAGAACCACTTGAAGCTTAAGCACCCTCAAGTGTATCGAAGCTCATCTGGGTTTGGATCTGGACCCTCGGTTTCATCAAGACTAAACCCGTCTGCTGGACAGGCATGCACAGTTGGCAGTGATGGTGGCACCAACAACAGATCTGATTTAGAGCAACCCAGTGATCACTGAACTCCATCCCCCTCACCAGCACAGAGTCCAGACTCTACTCTGGTGATCACTTCTGACTTCACTGATACTACAAGACAGAGACAGTCACTTCACACACCACCGTTGTTGAAGCGAAGCGAACCACATTGATGTCTTCCGTGGTGCTTCCAATGATGGATGCTCTGCATGCACAAACAATGTATCATGCCTCACATCCAACAGCACAGCAAATCACACAGCTGATTGCTGAGATGATGGCATGGGATCTCCAGCCTGTGTCAGTTGTGGAAGATGCTGGCTTCTGACGTCTTCGCAACTATTTTTACCCACATTATCAGATCCCATCTCGTACTACATTTTCTTGAACTATATTGCCACGACTGTATGATGGTGTGTAATCTGCTATTGCTGCTCTGCTGGCAGAAACTGTTGGAGGTGTTTTTCACTGCACATCAGATATCTGGACTAGTGATAACTCCCTGCATGCCTGTCTCTCCTTAACTGCACACTGGTGTGTGCAACAAGCTGCTGTTGCTGTTTCCAATGCATCACCTTGTGGCTCACCCTTGCCCCCCCCCACACCCAATCTAGTAGTCTCATTAGGTCAGCTTTGCTGAATGTCGGACTCATGGAGGAAGACCACAGAGCACATAATATTCTCACATTCCTGCAAGACATGTTGCAGTCTTGGACTGGTGTTAACACCAATTTTAAAGTTGACTTTTTTGATACCGACAATGGCACAAACATGGTGAAAGCCATCAATGATGGCCATTTTGTGAGTATTCATTGCTTTGAGCACACACTAAATTTAGTGGTGACTCATGCACTGCATAGCAGTAGTAGGACCAACAACATATTATCCACAGCCCTTACCATCTGCAGCCATTTCCATCACTCTGTAAAAGCCACTAACAAATTACAAGAAGTTCAGGAATGCCTTGGTCTGCCCCAACATCATGTAATACAGGATGTTAGTACACAGCGGAATTCTTCATACCTGATGCTTTCATGACTCTGGGAGCAAAAGCGGGCACTACATGAAATATCTATGTTGGCAGACACTGTAGGAGTACTACTCCATCATGATTGGTTAGTTCTTGAGGGCATGGTGAAGGTTCTCATGCCATTTGAGAGAAGTATATATGCTCTAAGTGCTTCCACAGCCTTACTTAGTCAGGTTATCCCAGCTGTGCATATTCTCAAAAGGACATTACAATGGTTTTTGGCTGACAACATACTCAGTACACAAGAGGTCACTGACCTTGTTAATCATCTCGATGTAGAACTTGATGCAAGGTTTGCCACAGTCATGGATACCTGCCATCACGTGTTTGCTACCATGCTGGACCCTAGGTTCAAATGCGAGATCCTTCATATTGCCATGGACACCTACATGGTGACTCATTTTATGCAACAGCTCAGTGAAGAGTTAAATAGTGCCATGCGGGCAGTCAGACACTCGGAAGGGGAGGAACATGCTCCAATTCAAGTTTCTGAGGGAGAGAGACAGGCATGTGGTGGTTTGGAATCGGATGATACTGGTGCAGATGGGGAAAGACAGCATAGCGGCAGTGTAGAGGAGAGTGACTAGGCATCACTCAGCACATCATTGTGTCAACAGCAACACAAACACTCACACTCTCAGCCTCTCTCTGCAGAAAATTGACTTAATGGCTACTTTGCCGAATCAGTTGAGCCATTTGATGTTGATCCACTGGGCTACTGGGTTCAGAAAATCAACTTCTCTCCTGACCTGGTAAAACTTGTTTTAAAATACCTAAGTTGCCCTCCCACCAGTGTGTCATCCAAGAGGATGTTTAGCACTGCTGGTGACATTGTTGAGCCACACCGTTCCAAGCTGGACCCTCAACACCTTGAACAGCGAGTGTTCCTTATGCTAAACTTACCAGTAATTGGCTACATATATGATCTGCCCACATAAAACTGGTGCTACAGTAAAGCTCTCACTCTGCCTAATATTACGAAAGTGTAATGTTACTTTTTTTGGCTCACCCTTTCTTTTGTCGGTCACATTAAATAATTAATTAAAAGGGTAACTGAGTCTCCACTCCTGGAATATAATTGAAGGACCACCATGAGCCCCCTGTGAAACTAGAAACATTTGAATAATGCATCATGTTTTAGTGATCTTACTATTGTGTACTTTAGGTTACTAATTACTGTATCTGTTGCAAAAGGACCACTTGGCCCACACAGTCAGCCCAGATTGTCCATCCCTGCCTTATCGGTCTCATCTGCAGACCCTAAAGCAACCCTGCTGCCTCCCTGCATGTTTTCAAATACACCTCAGTACTATGCCTTTCTCACGCATGCTTGAAGCCCCACAGTGTTTTCGGCACTATCGGGACTACTGGGTGCAAGCTAGCATCCTGAGAACCTGCTACAGGCCTATAATCAGGCCATGGCAGGGGCTTTGGACACTTTGGCTCCAGTCCGTGTTCACCCCCTCACCCTTCACCCTCGGTCACCTTGGTTTGATAAGGTCTTGATGGGAGCTGAGGCAAGCAGGCGAAGGTTAGAACGTAGCTGGTGGAGATCCGGCTGGGATACCAACAGACTTAGACTGATGGAACATTATAGAGACTATCAGTCGGCAATCTCCCATAAGAAAGCAGAATTCCTGTCCAGGGAGGTTGCTGCAGCTCAGAATTGACTAGCTCAGCTCTTTCAAACTGTGGACAGAGCGTGCAATCCAGCCTCTCTGCAAGTTCATAGAGCATTTTCTCACAATAAGGGTGAAGAGTTTGCTCGCTTCTTTGCTGATAAGGTTGTCGACATCAGGTCTGAGATCTGCTTAGCATGCTTTATGGGAAGGGATGGTGGTCAGCAGGGTGTTCCTACTCCTCAGTTTTGTTGGATGGAATCTGAATGGCCAGAGATTGTGGAGGTCATGCGGATTCTCAGGGGTATGTGCCCGACTTGCTGTAGTTTGGACCCGGGCCCCACTCGCCTTTTATTAGGCTGTATTGATGTCATCGGCCTAGTCCTTGCAGAGATAGTCTGGTATTCACTGGAACTGGGTGAGTTTCCTTGCTCCCTGAAGGAAGCAGTGGTAACTCCCCTTCTCAAGAAATCTTCGCTTGACCCAGACTGCCCCGCTTATTACAGACTGGTCTCTAATCTTCTCTTTGTGATGAAGGTTATTGAGAAAGTTGTGGCGCTGCAGCTGGAGAACCATCTTACCATCCATGACATTTACGATCCTCTCCAGTCCAGTTTTCATAAAAGGCATAGCATGAAGACTGCTCAGGTTCAGATACTCAATGATCTCCTGATTGCGAGAGATCAGAAATGCCGCACCATCTTTGTATTTTTAGATCTGTCTTCAGCCTTTGTCACCGTGGACCATGGGGTGCTGCTGGAATGCCTGCGTGTCATCTGTGGCCTGTCCGGTACAGTCCTCAGATGGTACCATTCCTTCCTCACTGGCAGATCACAGGAAGTGGTCTCGGGGATTTATTCCTCTGAGTCATTCTTTCTCTGCCTTGTGGGGTTCTGCAGGGTTCCGTGCTGTCCCCCATGTTATTCGCGGTGTACATGCTGCAGTTAGGAGACATTGTGAGGCAGTATGGGCTAGGGTTTCACTGTTATGCAGATGATACACAGCTCTACCTGTCCTTTGTGCCTGATCAGGATAGTGCACTCTCAAAGTTTAACAACTGCCTTGTAGAAATCCAGGATTGGATGAATACCAGCTGGCTAAAACTGAATTCTGACAAGACTGAGGTGTTGGTATTGGATCCTGGTGGCCAGATAGAGGGGTCAGCGGTGGGATGTTCCTCAGGGCTTTAGCTTGGGGGTGCCCAGTTGCTGACCTCTGAACAGGTGCGAAATCTGGGGGTAGTATTTGATGATGGTCTGACACTTCATTCTCAGGTGTCAGCCGTGGTTAAGTCCTCCTTTTACCATCTGAGGAATATCGCCTGGATTAAGCATCTAGTTCCATCTGGCGACCTTCCAACTTTGATCCACACCTTTGTGACCTCATGCCTGGACTACTGTAACTCCCTTTACTGAGGGCTTCTGGAGGTTGATATCAACCACCTGTAGCTGGTGCAGAATGCTGCGGCCAGTCTGTTGTCTGGATCATCTCAATCCAGCCATGTTATGCCTGTGCTGTGCGAACTGGACTGGCTACCAGTTCAGTGGTGGATCACCTTGAAGGTCAGTTTACTGACCTACAAAGCCCTACATAGACAGGGACCAAGCTACCTGCAAGATCTCCTGCATCCTTATTGCCCCCTCTGATCACTCCGCTCGACCGACGAGGGATTGCTGGAGATTCCCAGGGTACAATTAAAAACTTCAGGATCACGGCATTCTCATTTGTAGCCCCAACCCTGTGAAATTCTCTGCCTCATTGGATACGAGAGTGCCTGACAGTGGAGAACTTTAAAACTGCTTTAAAAACATATTCATTTGAACTCGCCTTTGAAGATATTCTTTAATTTATGTCGCACTATCGCAGTTGTGTTTTATATATATTGATGGATGTATTTTACAATTTTATGGTTTTAATAGTTGTTTTATGGATGTACAGTGCTCTGATAGTCTGTGAAGCGTGCTTAATAAAGAAAGATATTATTATTATTATTATTACTTATGCCTGCAGTCCCTGTCAGTCATCTACCATGTGTTCTGTGAATATTTCTTCACATGTGTGTTGCCGATCACGTCCTGCAGCTTCATCACATGCACCTATTGCCTCTAGTACTTGTGCTCTTTCTCATTTATGTGCCTTGTCTTCACCCTGTGAGGTACTTGTATAGGTCTCTATCATGGCACATCTCACTCTCCTCTCTTCCAGGGTGGACATACAATACACTTATGCCAGTACCATTTTAGTAGCCCTAGGTAAGACACAAGACATCACCTCCTCTGCAGCCTTTGCTCAATCTATGATGACCATGTGTCACCTGACCACTGACCAGCGCAGTAGTTTGTTGCCTTTTTGGGTGCCTGAAAGACTGTTGGGGAGTGTTCATGGCAGAATTGCCTAGTGTACTTCAAAAGGGAAAGAAGTGGTGGAGTTTAACAGTGTTACAATGTATTTAAAAAAAGACACTTATCTGGAGGGACTGAATAATGAATAATGAATATCTGGTGCCCTGAATACAAATATTCATCCAAATATTTAAATTAAGGTATTTGCACACCCCTACATACTACCTAATCCCAAGTAGTGCAACTAGTGTAGTGGACCACTGAACCCCAAATAGCCAACTAGCATAGTATACCACTATGTTACACTGTGCTTCTTACCATGGTCCATAGTCTTCCACTATCCCCCATGTATTTGCACAGGCAGTGGGGGGTTACACAACCAAAGTTACATGCATGCAATCAAGCTGGGCTGGTTCTATAGTCAGTGCTACAATACAGTACATGCATACACAAAGGCAATGGGGTGGCTTACACAACCACTGCTAGATGCAGGTGCCCATGCCATGGGTTGGGGGTGGTTACAAAACCAATGCTACATGCATGCACCCAGACCATGGGGGTTACACAACCAGTGCTACATGCATGCACCAAGACAATGGGTGGGTGTGTTAAACAACTGACAAATGTATGTCACTGAGTGATGGAGGGTTAAATAACCAATGCTACATGTATGCAATCTTGCCATGGGTGTAGATGGGGGGAGGTGGTCACTCAACCAATGCTACACATATGCACTTGGCCTGTAGGTGGCAGAGAAATATCACTGTTTTCAAAATGACCAACAGGCAAGGGATGCACTTCCTAGCAAGTGGCTGTACAGACTAAATAGGCCATCAATATGCACTTATACAGCTCAGCATGAAGGCAGAACTTTCAAAATGCTTATTTATTTATTAGTTTATTCTAATTTGTTGACCAGAAGAGAGGTATTAAGCCTGTGCTTTTTTCTAGGCACGTCCCTGGGGATGGATTATAAGGGGCAAAATATAGCAAACCATTACTTGCAAAAGCAAAGTGCATGTAAGCATACAGTACATATAAGTAATAAGACAGTAATTATAGTTTGGAAGGGACTGTAGGTCTAATAGGACAGTAATTAAAGGTTAGGAGGGACTCTAGGTCCATTATGTCTGCCCCATGCTTGATAATCAGGGACTAACAAGTATGTTGCGCAAATATGTACTGATTTATAAGGATCGCCCACCCACCCTACTACCTAGGGTATGGTGTCATTCCCTTGGCAAGCAGAAATTTGGCCAGACTTATGTTGAACGCCTCACCTGTTTTCATATCTGCTGTGCTCCATAGGTTCACCACTCTCTGAGAGAAGAAGTGCCTCCCACTGTTACCTGCAAATTCACCCCCTTTGAGCTTCAGGGCATATCCATGCAACCTGCGGGAGCACACAAGATCAAACATCTTCCACTGTTCACTCCTGCTGATACTCTTGAGTATGCAGAAGACTGAGATCATGTCCCCTCTCAGCTTCCATTTCTCCAGGGGGAACATGTTACAGACCTCCAGTCTCTCCTCATGGCTTTTGTCCTTCATACAGTACATAGAGGGAGACCACACTGTATCTAAAGTGCAGAAGACTCTCACATTTATCAGAGGAACAATGCCATAGCATAGCATGCCACTGATAACTGGAACAGGCACCCCAATGCCAGACAGCCAGAGAAAATGGCTGAGATGCCTAATGAATGCTTTAGCATTCACCAAAAGACCCCTGGTGGGGGGAGGGGGCTCACTGGAAGGGCCTATTACATCAGAGATAGCCTCAGTACAGCCACTGGGCATGGCATCTGCTCTGGTATTAGACTAACTGGCAAAGACCAAGCCAGGTAAGTCCCAAAAGTCAAACAGGAGTACATCTTTATAGATGTGGTACTGGAGGATTATAAAGTAACCAGTGTGGTTTCCATATTCAAGGAGAGACCAAGGTCGGACCTGTGAAACCACAGGCCAGTCAGCCTGCCATGAGCACTGGGTGTGGTCCTGGAGGCCATTATTAAGGACAGAATAACGGAGCACTTGGTTGAGGCCAAGGTTGTTGCCCTCTGTCACTGGCTTTATGAGGGGCAGGTCATGCCATTCAAACCTAACTCGCCTTCTTTGAGGGGGTGACAAGGGAGGTGGATGGGGACTTAGACTGTCTGGACTACAGCAAGGCTTTTGATACTGTGGTGCAAAGTTTCTGGGCAAAGTAAACTGGTGCAGCATATTGACACACACAGAAGGTGCAGTGCTAACCGGCTTGGGGGGCAGCAAGCAGAGGGTGGTGATGGATGGGCAGTACTCTGAGTGGAGAGCAGTACATGACTACATACTTCAGGGATCAGTGCTGGGGCTGTAAAGTATCCAACCTCAGTGCCTCTGGACATAATTGAGAGGCAATATGGCCAATCAATGAAATTACTCTAAATAGTCATTAATTTCACATAGTGAGTAATTTCAACAATTGGCCCTAAGAAGATCACTCCCTAGATGAAACTGTAGCCTCGATTTCATCCTGAGGCACTCTGCTGAAGCTATCTGTAGTCTGACACTTTACACGTACTTGTGCTTTAAACTGGTGGGTTTCACAGAGATCAGTTTAGTATGTCCATGCACAGCACAGTCAGCAATGTTGCATCATGCCTTCTGCCCCCCAACCAGTTTGTTACACAGACACTGAGTGAGATAATGAGACACACCATACCAATATCAGTCTTTCTTTCTCAGTTACATTGAAGCATCCAAGACCTAGTGCATCTGTTGCAAGTGGTTCATTCAAGCGAGCAGGGGCCAGTTAGATATGGATGAAAACTGGACCACTGGCTCCAGATTGGACTTAATCAGTAAAAGTTAGACCACACCAATCAGTAGGATTGGCCAGACTAGTAAAACACATGCCATTGTTATCGAATATTACTGTGTTTAGTTTATTTTCAATTCTTATTGTGTTTGTAATTGTATATAATTGTCACATGTGAAAATGGACAAATTGCTCATCAGCTAACGAGTATAAAAAAAAAAGGTGGCCTGACCTGCCAGTTTGACATTTACCAATCTGGTCCAGCAGTCCAGTTTTTACTAAGTCCTGCACTGGAGTGCGTGTGTGTATGTGTGTGTGTGGGGGGACAATATAAAATCAGTGAGTAAGTATGGAGTAGGAGCAGTAGGGAGTAAGGACTAATAGTTGGGGGGGGCACTGATGGGAGAGAAGGTGGGTGAATGAAAGGAATCCAATTAAGTTTTGTCCACGTAGTCAGGAAGAGACTCATGAGGACTGCTGCATGTTCTTGCCTCTTTTCCCTTCTAGACTGCACACTTACAGTAAGGCAGAAATTTATAATTAGCAGTTATACCATTAAAATCTGCAGCAGAACTCAAGACACTTCCATGAAGGAATGGCATCAGACAGATAAGAGAGGACTGTTTAATAGTAAATGTTATTTAAGCCTATCATTCTCTTCATCCTACTCCAATCTAAAATAGTGAAGAGTATTCAGAGAATACCAGGATTAGATAACATTTTATTATTAAAATGTCCAGACTCCTGTTCCAGCCACAAAAACAATGAAGTTATTTCATTGCATTTACATTCCTCAAACCTTCCTCAAGGACCCCACCAAACAAAAGATAGCAGGAGTCATGAATCTGAATCTGATCTGCCAGCCTTCCACATGCAAGTCAAGTTTATAGTGCTGCAGCCTACAGCCTGCAGCTGCATTGAAGGCAAGCACCCAAGTTTCACACAACAGTCTGACTGCTGTGCAAGTCTGCACAAAGCAGTTTTGCTCACTGTTACCCCTCAAGCCTGGGGCATCACTGAGGCTGCTGCACTGCTGCTCTTTTAATCCACTTTGCTCCTTCAGTTTTGCAAGCCCTGCCCGACCCAGCCTAACTGCTCAGGTGGGGCCCACATACCACAACTATAGCTATACATGAGCAATAAGACATGAGGGTGTGTGCAGTAGTCATTTCTAACGCATGGCCAGGGGCGTAGTGAGGCACGAGTCCGCAATCCGAGTGCCTTCAGCCACTAGTCGTGTGTAAGAAATGTCTAATGCACACCCCCAGAGTGTCTTATTATGCTTATAAAATGGGCCTCCATAATTTACATGCATGTACAAAAGAACATTTTCCCGTTTATATAGAAAAAAATTCAAAACTATGATGTATTCTGTTGTAAAATAGCTCCTCCGCCTACAATAACGTGCTACATATTTGTTTTCCCTTGGGATTTTGTCCTATTATGGCTACCATAGCTGAAGTGTTTTTCTCATATTGAAAGTCATGACTCACAAAATGTTTGTTGTTGGAAGCTAAAATTGAGACTTACTTTTTTTCTTGCTGTTCTGAGAAACGAGACATGGTTTTAATGCAATGGTTAAGCGGGGTGTCATCAATACTGAATTAAAGTAAGGCAGTGAGACAAACAGGACGAGAGAGCGATCTACCATGTGAGTGATGATGCCTGGCGACTGCAGTAAGAAAAAAATGTAGGTCTTGTTTAGGACTAATGGGACATGACTGAAACGGCACTTAGAAATGGATGAGGGCTAGTGGCAGCTATAAGGCGGCATGAGCATGATAGATGAATGAAGGCTGTGCTATTTTTTTTTTTTTGATAGGCACCCAGCATGAATGAGTGACTTAGCTGACAAGAGCTTGATAGGAAGAGGAGCTCCGAGGCCAGGACGGATGGGGAATTGCACTGAGGATGAAGCATTGAATGTGTTAGTCACTGCTGGTAGATGAAGTTATTTTTTATTTATTTTATTAAAAAAAAATTCAAGTAATGCAGGACAGCATCTAGGTACTGCGAGGGAGGGAGATGTTGTAGCACGAGAGCAATGTTTCAAAACGTGTGGTGTAGAACAGCTCTCGTGATGAAATGTAACTTGCTCATTATGAGCAAAAAGAACTCAGCAGGTAGGAGATAAGTTTATAACAAGCCACCTTTAGATTTTCTGTTTTGTAGCAAGGTGTAGAGGGTGTGAAAGAGACAGAGAGCAGTACTGTACTGAGAGAAGTGCCGAGCAGTGAGCGAGTGGTGACTAGTAAGAGACAGAGGGAGTGGAGTGGGACGGCGTGGAGTGACCAAGAGGAATGTAAGTGGCTTTGTCAGAAACTGCAGTCTGATCATCATGTGTGAATAAACAACAACAACAACAACAAAAAGAAAAGTGGCAGTGACAGTGAATTGAGTATAGAGGGAGTATTGGGAAGACTGTCTGCAGGAGAGGTTCAGCTCGATTCCCTTCTGTGGGAGAAAAAAATGGTGGCTGTTTAAACATGAAGATTCTATGTGGCACAAGGCTTTTTGTGCTTCTGCGTCCCCCTTGGTAGCACTTGTTTTTACCTGTGCATTAGACAGAGCTAATGCTCAGGTAAAAGCCAATCAAGATGCAGGATTTTCCCTACCCATTTTATAATGACCCTTTATCTGTTTGTCTGTCCGTCTATCTGTCTGACTGTCTGTCTATCTATCTAGTGGTACAGACTTTTCCTGGCAAGGTGACCCTATTAGTTTGGTCTAGAATCAAATATAAACAAGGGCACTGTCATGTTGTAGGGGGGAGTTCAGTTCCAGTGTTCCAGAGGAAGAGACCAGCTGTGTACCTAGTGAGAAGGCACACATGCGGTGGGAGAGCCACTGTGACCAGTAACATTTTTTATTTTAATTTACGTTTTTGTAAGTTGATGGGAGCCTTGGCTATAAAGGTCTATTTTTAGGTGCAACTTACACTGTACATATAATACAAACAAAACACATAACATACTTTGTTTGTCATTTGACATAAGCTGTAACATACAGTTGAAAACATATGATTAGTTGCAGGTACAGGTACATGATGTCATTAACTCTCCTGGTAAAACAAAAAGGTAACTAGTATGTTAAGGCACAGCCCTTGGACTGGCTCAGTCCAGGGCTTGTTCCCTATGGACAGGCAGTCTCCCCCGTCCAAAGGTTAAGTTTCTGTGATGGTGACCATAATCAGAATGTAGTGACAGGTCTGTAGGCGTGCTCTTCCTACCTTTAAGGGATAAGAGGGTCTCTAATCCAGGGCATGAAGGCAAAGAGATGGAGGTGTTGCAGCAGAGACCATGAGGCCAGGAAAGCACATTTGGACCATGAAGATGTATGAGGCCTTTGGTCAGGGAACATAGGTGCCCCTCCCCAACAGGCAGTCTTCTTTAGTTGTACTTGACCTCTGAACTCTTGAGTGGCAAAGCCACGAGTGAGGTCATAGGAGGTCAAACATAATGAAAAAAGATATTTCTGATACAGTATTATGTATAATATAAATACTGTATCTAGCATATAGTATTCCACAAGGGTCAGTACTAGGCCCAACTTTGCTTCAAAAATTTATTTTGGACATGAATGACAGATTCATAAACTGGATGAATAAGCATGCAGCTGACACTAAAACAGAAGAAACTGCAGAAATAACAGAAACTTGAAATACAGAATGACTTAAAGTCAATGTATGGGCTGAGACATGGGATCGTATTTTCGTAGATTGAGACAGGACTGGCATCATGCCCTGCATCAACTCTTTGCACCACCTCAGCTGCATTGCCGATTGTTGAAACTGCATTGAATTTTATAATCTTTTATACATTTGCGACAATCGGTCTGATTCATGGCAGCCTGTGCGAAACTTCAGCTGCAAGTTGTTTGTAATGGGTATCTGGTACTGATGCAGTCTAGACACAATAAGATAGTCTAGTGAGCATCAACTTGCTACAAGGAATAGAAAATCCCTTTAGATCACCACAAGCCCAGTGTGCCATATCTTTGGCGCATGAGGGGCTTGAGTCAATTCCAGCCAGCAGAAAATCCGGCCTATGGGGCTGGATGTTCTAATAGCCAGAACTGATGCATGCCCCAGGTGCACCAAAGATACTGCACACCAGGCTGGCAGCAATCTAAAGGCATTTTCAATCCCTTGCATTAATGTGACACTTGTTATACCATATTTTTGTGGTCTAGGTGCTTCAATGCCAGGGACATTTCCCATGCAGCTTGTGGCTGAAGTTTGGCACAAGCTGCCATAAACCAGGTTGGTTGTCACAGCTGCATCTCAGATTATAAAATCTGGTGTAGTTGCAGCAAATAGCAAGGCCGCTGCTGCAGCAGCACAAGCATTTGATGCCAGGCTCGACACAAGCCCTGCATTGACCTTTGAAAATCTGGCCCCATGTGTATGAATCTTAACACTGATAAATGCACAGTTGTGCATGTGGGTTCTACTAAGCATAAAGCATAAATTTAGGAAGGCAGTATAGCGCAGTGGTTTAAGGCTCCGAGCTGCAAATCTGGAAACCTTAGGTTTGAATCCCACAGCCCCCACTTGCATACTGTGTGACCCTGAGCAAGTCACTTAACTTCCCTGTGCTCCCAGGTCGCACATGTAAACAAGCTTTCATCTTAATGTGTCTCTCCTGGTTAAACAATTGGAAAAAATAAATAAAAAAGACTACTGCTTGTAGGATAAACAGTTAAAAGAATCACAGGAAGAAAGGGACCTTGGTGTAATGATTAGTAACCAATTATCACGCACTAGGCAATGTGAGCACACAGTTACAAAAGAAAACAGGGTTTTATGTTGTAATAGAAGACATGGGGCCAGATTTTCAAAGGCTGACACAGGGCCCTGTGTGAAGAAAGTTATGACTGATTTTTGTTGGCAACATGGGATGAACCATACTTCTCAACATCCAAGGAGTGTATTACTGAGTCACCGGCTTGGAGCTGTACCTTGTGATTCAGACAGGCGGTTACGGGCTGGGAGAGAAGGTTTTAAGGTTAAAAACCCTGAAGAACACCTCACCATTAATTCACCAAGGCTCCAGAGACCCAAAACCCTAATGTCTTTTTCATTTCCCTACTTTATGCGCTTTGCATTCTTCAACCCTAATGTCTGCGATAACATAGTTTTTTTGCAGTGAATTTCCCTTCTTTTTCTGATAGTGGAATTGTATCTTCATTTGTGCAGACCCTTTGGGACCTGCACAGAATAAAATCAATACAATACTAGAGATAGTCCAGTCCTGACCCAGTGCATGGACTCATCAGGCCTCAATACACATGCCAATGCCAACACCTTATGTGAGGAAATGCTCCCTGGCCCACTGCAAGGTGTTGGGTGCATGAAAAAACATGGCTCTGTCACTCCCCCAGCTGGGGCCAGTGCTGCATGCTGCAGCACCTGCCCTCTGAGTCTTGGCCCATTAAGCTGGCTCACTGAGCTCACACTAGAACTCAGGTCACTGACACAGGAAGGCAATGTGGTCCCCAGTGGGCCAGCCAACATCCCTTCAAACGACATTACTTCACAATTTTTTTTTGACATTTTGACTCCAGCATTTTAACAGAGACTTTTTATGACTCCTTCTGAACATGAGAGGTGTCGTTTAATAACATACTGAACAAAACGTTATTTCACACCAGAAGTGCGAAATTATGCATTGGTCAGGAACTGAATAACAACAGCTGTCACATTCATGAGGTCATGTGAAAAAATGGATATGTCAAAAATTTGGGGTTCAGATATTGAAAATTACAGAAGTTATGAGCGTGAATAGAAAAATGTCAACCTACCTTCTTAACTTTGTTGTTTTTTAATATTTTGACCCCAAATTTTCAACATAGTCTTTTCATGACCACACCTCTTGAACCTGATTGGTGAAAATGTTCTAATCCCCACCAAAACATCATTTTGCGCCACAGGTGCAAAAGCACATTTCCGCCATGACATGAAAAATAACAGCTGTAATGTTTATGAGGTAGTCTGAAAAAATGGCTATGTTGAAAATTTGGGGTCAAAATAATGAAAATTACCAAAGTTATGCGTGAGTGTAGAAACATTTCAACACACGCTCATAACTTGGTCATTTTTATATATTGTTTGCCCAAATTTTTAACATGACCTTTTATTCAACTTGCACCTTATGAACAACAGCAGTGAAATTATATAAATCTGGTCCGAAAGGTGATTTTGCACTGCGACTATGAAATCACTTTCTGGAACAGAATAACATAACATGAGGAGCTGGGGATTACATTTAAAACTGGCCGGAGTAGCACTAGGAAACATTGCAAACAACTTTTTCAGTCTAGGTGGAATTTAAAAAATGAGAAAATATTGGTTCAGCCAAAGGGTAGTTTCATCTTGGAATGATCTCCCTTCATTAGTAGTGGAAAGCCTTAATATGGATACCTTCAAGTCTAGATTAGAGGTAGATTTTAGGGACAGAACCTATGTCTTCTAAATAGTTGGGTTAAGGCAAGCTATAAGGATGAAAGTCCATAATGCTTAAATTTTTTCCTATGATTCCTATGATTGCCAGTGTTCAGGAGGTGAGGTCCAAAAAAGTTCATTTTTAAAATTTGGGAAGAAAACACGTAAAAATGACCCACGTTATGAACAAAAGTTCAAAATGCATTGAAATACAGTATATGGTACTTACCTGTTTTCCTCAGTTCCTGGTTCGGCTTTGAATAGTGAAGATGTGTCTCTGGTCCAGACAGGATTGCAGCATTGGACCTCAGCTGGGTAGGTATAGGGTAACTGGGAAGTGTGGGGTGATGGGTGTTGAATGGGGGGTTGGGATGGGGGTTAAAGACAGTGGCAAACAATGAGGGACTGTTTTCTTTATTTCAGAGTTGTAAAAAAGACTAAGATGTTGTGAGACAATTTTTTTTATTACAGGAACAGTATTGTGACACTGGGAGTTGGGCACTCCTGTGTCTGCATGATACTTGGGGAGCACCGGGGGTGGGCTTGTTGGTGTCACAGACTGTTGAGTCAGGGGGAAGGAGGTTGTGCACACCGACATCATGGATTAGACACCCCAGTGTTGGCAACTACATATTACAGTGTTTGTGGGTGGGATTTGTGGAGGGGAGGGGGAAACAAACTGGCACCAACGTGGGCACCCCAGTGTTGGGCTACAAATTAAATAATTAAACTGGCGCTGGGGAATGGACTCCCGGTGTCCAGTTGAAGTAAATACAACCGCTAATACAGTTAATGGTGGACACACACATGCATGACATGCTCAGCAGTGGCAAGTCTAAGGAGTGACAGGTAGTCCCATCCCTGCTGAAGGAAAACAGCAGCAGGGCATATGCAGACAGGAAACTTTTCCATAATACAATGACAAGATGTCATGTTGTCGTAAAAATTCACTTATCTTTAGAACATTGACTTTTTAAACTGTGCATGCTCACAAATGGAAGAGTTTTTCTTAATAATTTTAAAAACTGCTTAAGTTTAGGAGATAAAAAAACACAAACGTACACACCTTGGGCCAAGCTCTATCAAACCTGCGAGTTTCAGCTTTCAGATCCTCCTAGTTCTTTAGTTATAGCTGAGCAAAGTAAAGTCTTAATTTTGATGACTTTTGGGTGTTTTGCCCCTCTGTAACTTTACCCCCAGTGAACGGATTGCCATAAAATTTCTGGGATCAGATCCAAAAATCTTGGCACCATCTCTGTGCATTCCAAATTTCATGTAAATCGGTTGAACAGGGGTAAAGTTATTAAGGTTCAAAAATTTGATTTAACATTAAAAGTCCTTACTCAACCCTAATACACAGGTGCTTCCGTGCCTGTATAATACACACTACCAGCATAGTAAATAGAGAATAATGGATAGACAAGTGTGTGTCATGCGTATTTTTTTCACACTCAAGTTCTTTGATGAACAATAAACCTCGAGAGGCGGAAGCTCGAGGAAGGTTTATTAGTCATAAAGAGCAGTGTGAAAAAACTCTTATCTATGTCTTGCCTATATTTTATTTTTTATAATAACGGGTGACCCTCTTTAATATCCTGAACAGTGATAAGGAAAAAACAGTCTGAGAACTGTTTTTTTATATTTTTTATTTCAACTCATTGAACAGTCTATCTTTGAAACCATTTGTTTTCATGCTTAGGGTTTCTCAAGCTATATTACTACTCTTTTATATAAAAGTGCAAACATTTTAAAATATTACGATTACCAGTTCGAAACATCGTCAGGGAATCCATCGTGGAGCTAGGCTGAATGTGGTATCATTTTATAAACTATTAATAAATAAGGTTAAAACAAACAAAACATTTTCTTTTAAAACATTTTAAAATACTCTGTTCTATCCAGCGGTCGTTATTTTCCCGATGTGCCATGCAGAAAGTCGGTCTGTATCTTTTCAGATCTTCCGGTTGCTGTGGTGAACCTAGGGACAGAGAAAAAAATACTGTTAGGGACCGGGTTCAAGTTCTTACGCTCGGCACTTTTTTTTTTAGATTGATGGTTGGAAATTTACTGCTTTCTGGGTTATTTCTGTGTGGTATGTAATGCTGTTAGATGAAATTGTGGTACTCACATGCTGCTGCTACAGTTCAGAATCAGTGTCATAGATGATCCGATGCCTGTGTTTTTTCATGACTGGGTCTTGATTTGTTATATTTATCGTTACTCCCTGATGGAAGACACAATTGGGACCGAACATACTGTGGAGGTTTTTAGTGTTGTCATCCGTGGAGAGCCTCAAGGGTGCTAGACTTGTTGGCGATGGAGATCTCTGGGGCGCTGGGGCTGGACACAAGAAAGGTTTTGAGGTATTTGGGATGGTATCTGGAATTGGAACTTTATTTAGGATGTTCAAGATGTGTCTTTGCTTTTTTTCAATTAGCACAGAGTAGTTGCTGATGCTCTGTAAGCTTTTATGCCCAGAGACATGCTGAACATCTGTGGGTGGCACATTGGCATCTATGAGATGCTGAATTGTTGTTTTGCAAGTGCTGTGATTAGTTATTCATTTTGCTTCTGATATTCCTGCAGACAGCTTCATATTAAACATCATCTTACGCAATTTGTTCATTCCTATTTTCATGGAACGGAACCACAGTGATTTACCAGGGACATAATTTATGTTTGGTGCCAGATAAAAGGGTGACTCTACTGTTAGTGTTGATTTTGGACGGTTGGATTTATAGATGTCATAGGCAGTAAGTGGGTCTCTGTATGGATTCGGGGGTTCTCGTATAGTTGAGGAGCCACAGGTCGGACATCATGGGGGTTTTCCCCCATTCTTGTTTTTGTCTGCCTTTCGGTATATTCTAAATAGCGATGCCCATCTGAGTCTTTCCCTTCACTTATGTCTCCCCACATTAAATCGTATTGTTCCTTTGTTCACAGAGCGAAATGCAGTCCATTGTAGAAAAATATTAAATTCAGTAGTGCTGTTGGTGTTTGCATGGATATGGTGCCAGACGTATGTAGGAGGTTTATGTCTTCCTCTGACAGAGCTTGCGCTTTCAGTGGTCGGTTTCCCTTTCCTTTTTTTTAGGAACTTTTGTTTTGCTCTTAATGTTTCTTTTGCCTGTGTGAATTCAGAGTCAGTACTTTGGAATATGGATGTGGGGTATTTCTCGTTTCTGAGGTGCCTGTCAATGCTCACTAATATCCCCCGTAATGTGCTAGGTTCATATTCGGAACCATCTGCTTTTTTTACACTAAAAATAAATTCTGCCAACAGGAGATCCAACTCTGTGGCACTTATGTATTTTAGCTCTCTTGATTCAATTTTCTGTACCATGAAAGCTTTTAACAACTTTAAGTCACTACCTGTCTTTCAGGCTGTGTTTTGATTCTCTTGATCAAGAATGAAGATTTCTCTCTCATTTCCTAAAGATAATTGAAATCTTTGTGCCATTTTCTTTTTTTTACAGGAAATGAGATGAAAGAGATACTATACAGTCAGGGATGATGCTGCTCTGAATCTAGAGGCGGTAAGTTAAACTGATTTACGGTTTAAATCTATTGCTTCACTGCTCAGAATGTCTCAAGCTCAGACACGCTCGATAACTGTGGATGAAGAATGTTTTGAAAATGCCGTAATAACTCGATTTCGAGTTATTACGGCATTTCAGCAGAGTCTGAAAAAAAGGATATTAAAGGGGGTCGCCAGTAATTATTGTATTATTAACACCTTAATAACATTACTACCCAACACACAAGAAACTACCCCAATAACACATATAACAATACCTTTAATAACACAAGAAACAAGCCCCTTAATAATACATGTAACAGCCACACTACCCCCCTCAAACTCTACTTGCAGAACATTACTATAAAAAAACACTTAACATCCTCCCTTCCATCTCACACACAAAGGCACGCTGACCCTCAAATTTCCAGCTCCCTGTGCTGCTGTTGCTATCATATCATCCCATCCTCGATGTTCCCAGTGCCTGCCTGACTCCTAGCTACAAAAGGTTGCTTCACAGCCAGGGCCACAATATTCCCACTTTCTGCCTGTGCCTGGATACAAAAGGCCACTCCACAGCCATCCCTGTCCTGCTCCTGACCACAAATCCTGCTGCATGACTATCCTACTGCATGTGCCACTTCTGAGACTGCCACACACCTACCACATACCAGTCCAGCCATCTCTTATCTAAAGAAAAAAGCATCAGAGCTATGCCTTCTTTTATAGGAGGCCCCTGCACTATGGAAACACTACTGGGACAAAAAGCAGCAGTCTCTTAAGAACCTACTAAATGACAGAAAAACATTAAGGGCTGGATTCTCAAAAGAGGAGAAAATGTTGCACTTGCAGAAACAAACACCAGCAGACAGCAGAGATGCACTGGCGGGAAATTCTCAGTTGAAAACTCTGCATGTGTGGAAAATCGCAAACAGGGGTAAGTCGTGCAATCCCCCATGTGCAGAATGTGCACAAGTGGGGATCTGCAGCTGTGGAAATAATATAAAGGCCCAGCAGACAGAGCAACAGATGAGCCATATTAACAGGAGCAGGAGCCTCTGTGAAGATCTTGGTAGGAGCTTGAACCACAGCAGTGGCACAGCCTGTCTGACCCTGCACAACAGCAGCAGATGCAACATTTGCAATAGCGGTCAACTACAACCAGACAAGAACTGCACATATGTGGCAGCAACAGTACAGCCAGGAGGTACACCACACCATCCACCAGTTTACCCCAGTCACACTGTAATGGTGGCACCGGTGCAGCAATACAGCGTGCCCCACAACCAGTGACCAGACAGCACCAGACCAGCAATGCACAACAGCCATGAGTGTATGGACTGCAGGAGCCACACCACCAACCCCCGCAACAGTTGCTGAGTCAACAACAGCTGCAGCACCTGAAGTCCTAGCAGAGGGAACAACAACAGCTCCACCAGTAGTACCAGCAGAGGCAACAAAGAACAGCAGCATCTGCTGTACCAGCAATGAGAACAACAGCAGAAGCCCCAGCAACCAGGGCCAAGCACCAGTCGGGGAGCCCCAAGTTGATCACAGGAGGAAGGGGACTGAGGGCCACGAGCAGCAAACTGGAATGAGCCTGAGTTTGATGTCCTTGTAGCAGAGGTATATGCCAATTATGATGTCCTGTTTGGGAAGGCATGTGGGAAGGCAGCAAGGCTACAAATGTAGGAGAGCATCTGCTGGAAGGTGAATGCCGTGGGAACAGCAAACTGCAAGGTTGTGGCAAAAGGAAGAAGTGCTATGACATAAAGAGGAGCTCAAAAGATAAGCTGTCCAACATACAGCATTCCAGCCAAGCAACAAGTAAGCACTACCCTGTATCTCTGTATACATGACAATGCTGTTGTGACAGTATACCCCCAAACCGTACCCTTCCCTGTGACCCAGTGATGCCTGAATATATGTGAAAGGTACTCACAGAAGTTCAAGAAATAACCATAAGAGATATACAGTACTGTATGCAGTGGTGGTGGAGCACCCAGAAATGTGGCAGGGCCAAGGATGTAAGGAGCCATGCCACCCCCTCAGAATGGCCTCACCCACATAATCGATATGTGTCACATCTACATCTGGAACCTGTGACCCCCCCTCAACAAATGGCATGTGATAACAGTGCCTATTGCTCAGAAAAGCAATCCAATACCCAGTCTGTCCATACCAACAGTAAAATGTGACCACCATGCCTGAACCCAACACGCCATAAACACAGCCCCACCACACCATCACTACCAGGCCATCCCTTGTTAAAAGAGTGCTGACACACTGAAAGCCACAAAAGTGTACTGACCAGAAAGTAACAGTAACAACCGCACATGCAGTATACTGCAGTCAAAGGAAAACAACAGCAACTGGCACTCCACTATGTGTTTTTATATTTTCAAGGTGATGCACTAATAAATTACAAAATCCAAGAGGCAAAAACCAGTGCACCCGTCTACTTCAAGATCCTTCTACACTCCATGTTATGTCTATGCAGACCAGTATAAAAACTACATAAGAGATGTACTTACATACGTTAATGCTTTTCCAAGCACATAACATCCCATATAAAAAATAGATAAGTAATAAGGTTAAAAAGTCAAAGGAACCCTACATGAGAAAGTAACCAGATTGCAAAAGCCAATAGGGCCACGACCAAGCATATATGATATTCTCAGGGCCACAGCTGCAGTGGCCCACATGTTGCAGCAAACATGACTGTTGCCTGTGGTATAGATGCAACAGGTGGGAAATGGTTGTGTAACACATATGATGTAATGGATAACAATAATACAGGTAGTGGTGGTAAGCATATTGGTAATGTATGTGATGTATCATGTGCAGTACATATACCCCACAATAACCTCAACATTATTTATGTATAATAGGTGGTGGACCACAGGATGTACCAATGTTAACATGAGTGGAGGAGAGAGTAATGCCACACCTGTGGCAGGTGACCATCAGTGGAGTTGGAGAGATGGACACACTACAAATAAAAAATCCAGCAAGCCAGTAGGTAGCAACATGCATCACTGATAGCTGCAAAGGTGTTGCAGGCGATTGTAGTAGGGGATGCCATGACATAAATGGAAGTACCCAGCCATGTGTGTGGGATGTTGTGATTCGAATCATGGGCATGGAGGGGGGTGAAGATTCATACAATCTGAATAGCCAGCTCTAGATGACTGCCAGTAGGTTAGACAGAACAAAATATAAGAGCCAGACACTGGCCTGGACCCACACGTGTGTGGGATGTTGCAACTCTTGACCCAGGTAATGTGGAAAATAACACAATGTGTAATGCCAGAAAGACAGGACTGCAGGTAGGCAAGAATGAATAGAATATGATAGACAGACCCACCACAGGAGCAATGGATGAATGAACAGTAATGCAGGGATGTGGGATGTCGCAACCCCTGACCTGGGTAATGGTGAGAAGAATTGTTGAATGTGAATGGTTATCAATAGACAACTGCAGGTGGGCGACACAGATCAGAATAAAATAGACAGACTCACAAAACTCACGCATGTGGGTGTGATGTTGCGATCAATAGCCTATGTAATGGGATGGAATGATGTCAGGATGCCATAATGAACTATCCACAGTGTGAACACGTGAGTATGGGTCAGGCATCTGCAGATGCTAGAACACAGAACAAACTGCTTTGGTCCATAAACAGCAATCCAGAAAGGGTGATGTGTATCTGATTAACCATGCCACGTTACATAAAATATGGTGCAGCAGCCAACAGCTCTGCTATGAAGGCCATAGTGGCAACAGGCAGCAATAACAATGATACTGTCATGTGACGTGCTGTGTAGATCAACATTATGGGAAATTTCATGACAGGAACACACAGTTAGTAGCTGTGTTGGCCTGTGTAGCATGTCTGCCGTGGAGTTGATATGACAGCAGATGCTGGCCTCATGGCATCACAGGGTACACCGACAAACAGACATGATTACCCCCATAGTGACTAATGCTTGAAAGACATTGGAGTGAATACCATTAAAGGCGCAATACTGTGTAACATATACATACAGGATACTGCTGCAGGCCATCACAGGTAGTGAAATACTCAGTGGTCCATGCTGCGCGGGGGGGGAGCCACAGCACTGATATGATGTATATGACTGTCTCTGTCACAAATCGCTGTAATGTAGAACATCTGCCTCTGTGCCAATGTTCCTGTATAGCATGCTAATGCTGATGGCACCGCTGTTTATTTATTTATTTGCTCATATTGGAATTATAATTCTTTGAGTCATAGACTCATTTCCAAAGGCTCCTCATCAGGTAATATATAGACAACATACAGTTACAGGTTCCATGTAAGAAACACACAGTTACAGGATAATATCAGCTACAGGTTCCATGGACAAGACACATAGTCATAGGATACAATGCATACATTGTTGCATGGTTACATCGCAGCAAGTTTGCAGAGGCAGGCACTTAATTTCATCTATCAAGGTTACAGAGGTGAATTGATTGGGCAATAGATATACCTTCGATGAATCATTGGTATGTGCAATACAGAGTGTTTGCAGAACAGGTTGTAATGACAGTGAGACATTAATGAGCTGTTATCGTAAACCTATACACTCTGTAACTAAGGCGATAGTACCCCAGAGGGAGATTAGAAATAGTGATGAGGGGTTTAGCAGTCCTTGGGACATTGTCAGTAGGTGTGTCTGACCGTGACCTAAGTGGTAACTGGAGGGACAGAAATTTGCGGTCCTGAGGACAATGTCAAGAGGTCTGTAGGCAGGAGTATAAGGCTATCCACTGTAGGGCAGGATATTGAATGGTAGCCGGGCTAAATTATTCACACTTACAGCACCATGAGGCGAGGAGGTGGTTTCTTAGAGCAACTTTGAATTGTCCAATTTTGGGAAGGTTGGTAATGGTGGTTGGGAGGGAGTTGAACCACGATGGGGCCCTGTAGCAGAAGGACCTCTGTGCCAGAGATGTCCTGGCTCTTGGCACCCAGAGGGCATCCTGGCAAGCTCTGCATGTGGCGATGGTGGTGTTAGCATGTTGGAGTGAGGAGAACACCCGGGGAGGGGGAGAGGCCAAGGAGTGCTTTTTTTTGTCAGAATACAAGTCTGGTAGTGGAGTCTCTCCTCAAAGTTGAGCGTGGACCAACAAAAACCATGACTGGGACCTAAATGTACGGGGGTACACTATGCTTAGGAAGGATAGAAAGGAGGGCAGAGGGGGTGGAGTGGCTATGTTCATTAGAGATGACATAGAAATTGCTATGGTAGAAGAGGCAGAGGAAACGTGGAGGCCTTATGGGTCACCCTCGATCCCCAGCAGGAGATAAGGTCAAGCTGGGAGTAGCATATAGGCCCCAGGATGAGTGATGTTCTAGAGGATGGTTTGCTGGACAACATCATTGCCCAGTGTGGTCCAAAGGGAAGGAGTGGTGTTGATGGGGACCTTAATATGCCAGGTACAAACTGGGGAACCATGTCCTCTAAGATGGCCAAGGAGCAGAGGCTGCTGGATGGCTTTCAGGATGTGTTCTTAACACAGCATGTGATGGAGCCCACAAGGGAGGGCATGTCCTGGATGTGGTTCTGGCAGATGGGGATCTAGTAAGGGACATGGTTGTACAGGACCCCTGACTGGGAGTGACCACAATACTGTCTGGTTTCAAATAAGCATTGGGGAGTGGGGGTGAGATCTAGGACACTGGCAGTGGACTTCAGGGGCAGACTTTATGGGCATGGGAAATATTCTCAAGGATCACTTGAAGGGATTACCTCAACGACAAGTGTGGAAAGGAGATGGGAGGTCATAAAGCAGGGGACTTCATGAGGCAGTCAGGATCTCGCTAAGTTGAAACGAGGGAGCAAGGTCACATAAACCATGCTGGTGGTCCAGTGAGGTCCAGGTAGCAGTCAGAGAAAAGAAGGCGGCTTACAAAAATATAAAACAACAAGAGGGGATAGGATAAGGAAATGTACCAGCTTGCATCTAGAAAAGTCACCCGTATGGTGAGGGAGCAAAGTCCAGTAAAGAGCAACGGCTGGCAACAGGGATACATGGAGGGAAAAGGGGTTCCGCACATTGGGAGCGGAGAAAAACTAAGGCCATCTCAGCAGATTGAGATCAGAAGAAGGGTGGGTGGAAGAGGCGAGGGACCAGGCAGAGGTATTTAATCTAGTACTTTGCCTCTGTGTTCACTAGGGAGGGATGGGATATCTACAAAGCAAGGCACAAAGGGGATAGAAGCGGCAGGGAGTGGGATCAGAGCAACAGAAATGGAGCAAAGGAGGAAAGGTACCCCAGGGTGTCACATCTGGATAAGGATAAAAAGACCAGTAAGGTGGAGGGGACAGATGATGCCATCCCCACCAAAAGGGTGTGGTTTGCCCTCAAGGCCCTAAAGAAAGACAAATCTCCTGGGCCGGATGGCATTCATCCGAGAGTACTATGGGAATTGGCGGACATACTGGCTGCACCTGGCGGAGCTTTTCAACAGGTCACTTGAGACAGGGAGGTACCTGGGATTGGCGAGAGCACATGTGGTACCAATCCATAAAGGGGGTCAAGGAAGTACCAGGAAACTATAGACCCATCAGTTTAACCTCGGTGGTGGGAAAATTAATGGAGAGTATACTAAAGGAGCGATTGGGGGTTTACTTGGGGAGGTGGGAGGTCTGGATAGTCGGCAGCATGGGTTTGTGCCAGGTAGATCATGTCAAACCAACCTTGTGGAGTTCTATGAATGGGTAACATCAGAACTGGACAGGGTAAGCCTGTGGATGTATTATTCTTGGACTTCAGCAGGCGTTTGACTCTGTCCCCACAATGGTCTGGTGGAGAAACTGATGGGGTTAGGAGTAGGCCCTTTGATGGTCAGATGGATTGAAAACTGGATAGCTGGAGGCACTCAGAGGTAGTGGTCTGTGGGAGCTCTCGAAACCCTACAGAGGTTGGTAGTGGGGTACCACAGGGCTCGGTCCTGGGTCCAATCCTGTTTAATGCATACATATCAGACATCAGGGATGGTATAGGGTGTGAAATGAGTCTCTTCGCGGATGACTCCAAGATGGGAGCAGTAGTTGAGGGAGAAGAGGGAGGTTGGCCTGCAGAGGACCTGGACACCCTGGAAAGCTGGGCTCACACATGGAAATTAAATTTCAAAATCACCAAGTGCAGGTGTTGCATCTTGGTGGGAAACCCTAAACACAGGTACACCCTGGGAGGGAGGGAGGTGCTGGAAGCCTCAACAGGGAAAAAGACCTAGGGGTCATGGTGGATACATGTATGAATAACTCTGAGCAGTGCAGGAGGCAGCTAGCAAGGCAAACAGGATGTTGGGATGCATCATAAGGGGATCACCTCAAGGAGCAAGGAAGTGATTCTGCCGCTGTACAATGGACTGGTTAGACCACACCTTGAGTACTGTGTACAGTACTGGAGACCACACTTGAAGAGGGACATACAGCTCCTTGAGAGGGTACAGAGGAGGGCAACAAAGATGATACGAGGGCTGGGATTTGACTTACGAGGACAGACTTGAGGAGCTCTGCCTGTTTTCATTGGAGGAGAGGAGAGGCGAGGGGACATGATTGAGGGTCTTCAAGTACCTCAAGGGAATAAATAGGGTAAACATGGAGGGATCTTTAGACTAAAGCAGGGAGGCATCACCAGAGGCATGGTTTGAAGTTGGAAGGTGGAAGGGTGAGGGGAAAGAGGAGGAGGTTTTCACTGAGAGGGTGGTGGACCCTTGGAATGCTCTGCCTGGTGAGCTGGTTCAGAGATCCACAGTGGAGGGCTTTAAGAGAGGGTGGGACAGACACAGAAAGTGGATGTATCAGATGATGGCCTGTCCCGGCGGGGTGGGGATGGATGATAGGGGTTTCTGGAGCACAAGGGATGGGAGGGTCTCTGCACCCAACTAAGGATCTAGGTTCGAGCAGACTTGATAGACCATAAGGCCTAATCTGCTGGCAAATAGTATGTAAGTTGGTGGTGGAGTAGAGCATGCATGTGTGTGTGAGCCTGCCCGCCCCAGTCAATAGCCTGCAAGCCTTGTTGATGGTTAGTTGGATATTTTTAAGCGCAGTCTTGTCTGCTGATGCATAAATTGGGAGGCCATAGTCCATAAGAGACAGAACCGAGGAGGTGATGGCCAGCCGAAGTGCCTCAGGGGGCAGACAGTCCTTGTGGCAGTAAAGTAGGTTGATCCGAGAGTTTGTGGTGGAGGAAAGGATGCTAATGTGAGAGTGGAAAGTAAGGGCTGTGTCGAAGGTAATACCTAGGTATATATAATGGGACACCTGTTCAAGTGAGTGCTGCGTATTGGGGAGTATCTGGAGGAGTGAGTTTCGGGCCTTGCTCTGGTGATGAGTGAAAAGCATAGCTTTTGTTTTTTTCAGGTTGATGACCAACCTGTGATCTGTGAACCATTGTTCAATCTGGGTGAAACACAGCTGGAGGGAGGTCTGAAGGAAGGCAGAGTTTTGGTGTGAGACAAATAGAACTGCATCGTCCGCACACAGCAGAAGTCTTCTAGAGCAGTTGCTGGGCAGGATATTGAGGTAGAGACTGAAGATGAGAGGGCCCAGTATGGAGCCCTGGGGTACCCCAGAGCAGACAGGATGAGTGTCAGACAAGGTGGTGTGGATTATTATGCACTGGAACCTGGAGGACAGGTACTGTAGCTGTTAAACCAGGAGAGGGACCCAGGGGTGAGGCCAAGCTGGAGGAGGGAGTTGAGTAATAGTGGGTGGCAGACCATGTCAAATATCTTGGAGAGGTCAATGAACATGGCTCCAGCAAGGTTCCTAGAGGCTAGCGTGGAGTGTAGGAAATTGGAGAACTCCAGGAGGGCTGTGGTAGTGCTATGTCCTGATCGAAAACTGTGCTGCTCATTGCACATTATTTCATGCTTGGCCAGGTATTCTGTGATTTGATCAGCAACTATTTTTTCCAATGCTTTTGAAAGTGGTGGCAGGATGGAGATTGGCCTGTAATTACTGGGGGGAGGAGCAGTCTCCACTTTTGAGTATGGGTGTGATGACTGCTGTTTTCCAGGCAAGAGTGAACTGGCCCAGACACAGGGAGTGATTGCTGTACCTGAGCAGAGCACTGTGGTACACACACACTCCCTGTGTGGTGTAAGGGTGCTAGTTTACTCTACAACAGGGTTTCTCAAATGGTGAGGCAGGTTCCCTGGGGAGGCTCCAACCTGTTCCAGGGGAGGCTCAAGCATGTCTGAAAAAGTACTTTATTTACATTTTGAGTTTAAGCTATTTTGTGTGACGAGATGAGGCAAATAGTAGATGAATGTATGTATGTATTTACTTACACATCAGTGACCAGGAAAGTACACTGAGCCAAGGCTCATTTCAGGTGTACCTGGAGAAGAGTAGGGAGTGCATACAATTCAAAAGGTACTGCAGAATAGTCAAGTAACACGAAATAGTGCAAACAAACTGAAACAGTGAACAACTAATGAGAGCTAATAATTAACCAATTAGGCTAGTAGCCGAACAGCCCAAATACAAGGGCTCAGCAGTAAGGTTCTAGCAGCAAGAGCAGGAGGTAGAAAAATGATTCCTCAGGAGCTGCTTATGAGCAGGGTAGGAGAGGCAGAGGTGGGTAGGAAGGTTATTATAGATAGAGGGAAAACAGATGGAGAATGCAGTCTGACCCATCAAGGTACTGCAACAAGGGGTAGCAATGGTTCGAGAATCAAAATAGCAGAGTAAGTAGGCTGACCTGGAGAGGGGGAGTGTTACAATAAGCTGAACAAAATGAGAGCAAACTGTTTAAAGGAGTTTCACTTTATTCCAAATGTACTGTGCAAGGTGTGCAATTTTTCAATGGGGAGGCCTGAGATTATTTCAATATTTGGGGGAGGCTCAAGATCTTTTCCATGGCTTGGGGGAGGCTCACTATAACAAGGTCTGAGAACTCATGCTCTACAATGTAGCCTGCCTGGCTGTGTTTCTCTGATTATTGCTGATGAGAGTGGGCTATGCACCTGTTTGCAGAGGTATGCTACAATACACAATGTGAATGCATAGCAGCACGCAAGGCAATGTAAGAAGGTAAAGTCCGTCCAATCAACTAAATCAGTCAGTGTCACCACAACACCACATTGACTGTAGTGCACAGTGTCGTTGCAGTCCATAGGTCTGTGCTATGTTGCTGTGAAATGGCATACCATTGTGGGGATATCTACATCTAGCACAGGGAGAATGCATTTAATGTGTCCAGTATGGCAGGAACTGTGTCAACATGAACATCACATTTACAATGATTATATTTGTATCCCTTTACAGTCTAAATGGTGAGGCAACCTGTGGAACCCAGGTCTAGCACTACAGGCACAAGAAAGAAATAACCAGCTGCAGAATCAGAACACACAGCTGCAATGAAACAGCAGAATGTGCCTGTAGACCAAGGATTTGTGACACACATGACTGAAGACAGGGTGAACAAGAAGGAATACATACATGGCGAAGACGTGGATCAAAGGGATAGCTTCCTAATCGAGAACATTGCAGAAGACCTCTCACCATCCACCCTTGAACTGTCCCCCATGTCATATCATGGCTATAGTCCTTTCAAATGTGAGTCACAGGAACCCACACCCACATCACACCATAGCAGGGCCTGTACTGAGGATGATATAAAGTCAGCGCAGTCTGATTGTGCCACCTATGGCCAGGCAATGCTAAATGTGGACAGTCAGATTGCAAATGCCATATGACAGATGCAGGTCACAGAATCTAATCAGTATGACACCATGGCAGAGCAGTCCCACCAGCTGATAGATGCTGTGTAGGCTGTAGCAACATCCCTACAGGATAGTGAACATACCCACAACAGCTGCGCACATACCCACAACAGCTGCATCAGTACTATAGCAGCTGCACAGCAGGCCATGGTGGATGCCACTGTCCGCAATAACAAAAACATTCAGCAGCAGGCAACAGTACTCACAAGCATTTATACCACACACATGACTGCCATGACAGAGATGGTACAGGTCCTGAAGGGACAGCAAGAGTCTAAAAGCCAACATGCAGCAGTTCTAGAGGGGCAAACGAGTGCCAAAAATAGGATGGCCAATGCCATTAGGGATGTAGTATCTATGCATGTGAGCATGCGTGACACAACAGCTAGCGCAACAGCACCACAACACACACAGCCCAGCTTCACACCTCAGAGCACTGAGGTGAGTATGCATAGGTCACAGTATGCATGGAGCCTACATGAAACCTCAGCAGACACCACATGTTCCAATGTTGCAGCCCGCATTAGCACAGGTGGATCACAGAGTGAAACAATGCTCATGCACGCCACACCAACTAGAAAGGAAACAGGTACTGCAGAGGTGCGTACAGTAATACCACAAATCACAAACCATGAGACAGACAAAGTAATCGCACCATAGGGCAATAGTCACCAGGAGTCTACACAGGACAGCTTAACAGTGAATGTCCAAGAGACACAGGACACGGGGACGGGGTAGTGGCAAAGCAAATACAAACACAAATGCCCCATGTGCACAAACAGTGAGGGAACAGACAGGAGATGACATCCCACCAAGAAAGAAAAAATTCAAAATACACCACTTGGGTGAACCCAGGGGACACAGCAACCCCACAACAATAGGCCTCCCAAAGATGGATTAGTGCCAGAACAGCAACAATGGGAGCAAGTGCAATCACTGCACAGGACCCATGATATACCCAGCAGAGACAACAAGTGAATTCACCTTAACAGAAAAATGAAAAACAAAACAAATCAGAACAACAGAGAAGACAGCACTGAGCAAAAAGAGTGTTAGGGGACAGCCTCCAAAGAAACATAAACCATAGATATATGGATAACGTACTTGGCCAGGCTATGTAGTGCTGTCAGTAAGGGTGTCAATGAGGATGATTAGACGTACATTGGTGTCTGTCAGGATGTGAAGCAATGTCATTAGAGAGTTGCATGACAAATGGAATTAGGTCCCATTGTCACCGCTCACTGTCCTGTCTGTCACCCAAGACCCTTTCTGTCCTTAGCATGGATGCATAAAATGCACACCTATTTCCACCACCACTACTGCTGCAACTATTCTGTCCAGGAATCTTCGAACCATGTTATGGAGTACAGTTCCCCACGTCTCACCTAACATGTTCAACACCACCAGCATCATGGCATGCTCCCTGGTACAGGTGCATGTGCACATGTGACAGAGTAAAGACCCCTGCACCCTAGCAATCCCTCATGGGTGACATTCGTGGCACCATTCACTCACATCTTCCAGAGTGTACATGTTGGCATACACCAAACAAGTTTCATGTGCCCTCAGGTGCAACCCCAGACATACTATAATATGTGTAATATGGGCCACTGTCAACCAGTCTCGGTCATTCCTGTGCTACCACCTTCAGTACTATACACAGCACTCCAGGTGTATGTGTACAGGTGTATAATACAGTGGCTACATCTGCACCCACCCACTGCTATAGAAAAATATAAGAAACACAGAAGTTGATGGCAGATAAGGACCGCAAGGCCCATCCAGTCTGTCCATTTTTTCTACCTTATGAATGTGCACTAGGCCTTTACTCTGTCAATGGCCTAGTTATTCATACTTATCTGTATTGCTCCCTTATGCCTATCCCATGCCTGTTTGAAACCCTGCACTGTATTCATATCCCCCACTTCCTGAGATAGACCGTTCCAAGCATCCACCGCCCTTTCTGGGAAAAATAACTTCCTCACATTGCCTTTTAATCGACCTCCCTCCAATCTCATGCTGTGTCCTCTTGTCCTGCTATTTTTCTTATATTGAAACATGTTAGACTCTTTCACCTGTCAATGTCCTTAAGATATTTGAATGTTTTGATTATATCACCTCTCTCCCTCCTTTGCTCTAGGATATACATATTGAGCTCCATTAATCTGTCCTCATATGTTTTCTGATGCAGTCTCTGCACCATTTTGGTTGCCCTTCTCTGGACTGCCTCCATTTTGTTAATGTCCTTGTGTAGGTGCAGCCTCCAGTACTGCGTGCAGTACTCCAAATGGGGCCTAACCAGTGTCTTGTAAAGAGGGTTATTCCTTCCTCTTACTGATTTCAGATACCCTGCTAATACATCCCAACATCCCTCTAGCCTTACCTACTGCTTTAGTGGTCTGCTTGGATGATTTCAGGTCATCTGTGATGATGATGCCCAAGTCTCTTTCTTCCTTGTGATTGCCAGCAACTCCCTCCCAACCTATAGGTGGCTTCAGGGTTTTCTTCCCTATGTGCATGATCTTTACTTCTTTGCATTAAACCCCAGTTGCCACTCTTCTGACCATTTGCCAGTTTATCAGATCTCTTCTCATTCTGCCCACCCCACCTGGATCATCTACTCTGTTGCAGATCTTGGTGTCATCTGCAAACAGACAAATCTTACCCTCCAGTCCATCTGCAATGTCACTGATGAAGATATTGAAGAGGACTGGCCCCAGGACTAATCCCTGAGGTACCTCACTTGTGACTTGCATCTCTTCTGACTGTATACAATTTAGCACCACCCTCTGTTTTCTGCCCACCAACCAGTTTGCCACCCAGTTGACCAACTTCTGACCCACCCGAGCCTACCCAGCTTATTAATCAGTCTTCTATGTAGAACAGTATTGAAAGCTTTGCTGAATTCAAGAAAGCAACATTAACTGCACCCCCTTGGTCCACCACTCTGGTTACCCAGTCAAAGAAATCTATGAGATTAGTTTGACAGGACCTTCCTGTTGTAATCCTCTGCTGTCTTGGATCCTGTGCTTCTATGGATTCCAGGTGTTGCACTATCCTTTCCTTAAGGAGTGCCCACTACTGAGGTAAGACTGACTGGTCTGTAGTTCCCTGCCTCCTCCCTGCTACCACTCTTGTGGAGCGGGATCACATGAGCCCTTCTCCAGTCTTATGGGACCTCTCCTGTGCTCAGTGACTCACTAAACAGTTCTGCTAATGGCTTTTCTATTTCCACTCTTAGCTCCTTTAGCACCCTGGGATGTATGCCATCAGGTCCCATTGCCTTGTCCACCCTGAGCTTATCGAGCTCTTGTAGGACCCTTTCTATTGTGAAGGGACTAGTGAACACCTCCCTCCCCCCTGTGTCCATAGTGCTGAACTGTGGGCCCTGCCCTACCTTCTCCTCAGTAAATACTGAGAAGTATCTATTTAGGATAGATGCTTTTCCTTGGTCCTCCTCTACACACTCCCCCTTATCCCCTTTGATCTTAACAATATCCCCTCTGGACTTTCTCCTTTCACTAATGTATCTCTAGAAAGTCTTGCCCCCTTCTTTTACTGTTTGTGCTAGTGTTTCCTCAGTTTGGACCTTTGCCTGCCTTACTGCCTTCCCTGCTTCCCTTAGCGAAGTTTGGTATGCCTCCCTATCGTCATCCTTCTGCATTCCCTTATCTTTCCTGAAGGCCAGCCTTTTGACTCTAATCTTTTCTGTTACTGTTTTTGAAAACCAAAGTGGTTTCCTCCTTCTTTTGCTCTTGCTTTTCTCCCTAACACAATGGGATGTTGTTTCAAGTATTGCATCCTTAATGCTTGCCCACTTTGCCTGTACCCCTTCACCTGTATTTCTTCTTGCCAGGGCTAGCTTAACTCTGTTGGCCATCTTATCAAAGTCAGCTCCTCTGAAGTCCCATATTTTTGCCTTGGAATTGGAAAGGCTTTGCCTGGAGTTCAGTGGCCAAGCAGCCAGCCACTTCCACTTCCTGAGCTATATAAACAGTTAATCTCAGCCTCACTGTGAAGCATTTTTTCTTTGCAGCCGAAGGCTCTGTCGGTTTGTTCTCTGAGCTGGTTGGGCCTCCCTGGCTGGCTGAGGCCTGCCCCTCCCCCTGCTGCTCCTGCTTGTCTCATCTGGACTTCGGCATTTATTTTTCTGCTTCGGGTTTATATTTTGCCTTCGGCTGTGTGTGCGTCCTTCCTTTTTTTGGGGCTTTTCTAAGCTCCTAGCATACTGCTACTTCAGCGCTCATACTGCTTGCTTTCAGTTACTCACAACTCTCAGATTACTTGCACTGCAACTGCAAGCCTGATCTGTGTGTTTCAGCTCAACTATAGATGTTCCATGTGGCATACTCTATTACTTTCACCTGACTCAGATTTACTTGAACCTAGCTATACAGCTCACTCATGCTTGTTCTAATTACCTCATTGCAGCAGTCTCATTGCACTGCCAGTCAACAGTGCTTTAAGAGCATTATGCCTCCTTTTATTTATTGCAGTTACAACTCAGTGTACTCCTTTGTTTTTACTACTGCTGCACAGGCCTACTTGCTTCCTACTACTGCTTTGTTTACTCCCATTGCTATTGTACATTGTTTTACTCTGAGGTTGTTTGTCCAACGACGGGGACTGGGAGGTGTTTGGGGAGCCGTGGCCTATGTGGCTAATTAATTCTGTTCTAAATCCTGCCTTCACCACCAAAAATCCTCAGAGCTTGTCACCTTGATTTGGCTTTGAACTGCCTGGCTGGCTTGACCCACTATTCTGTGCTGTTTGCCCTATGTTATGCAGACCTACATGCAGGTCCAATTATTACTGCTCTGTTTACTGACCTACATGCAGATCCACACTTGCTTACGCAACCATTGCTCCTTGCTTACACAAACCATTGCTTCATGCCTACTGCCATCCTCTCAGCTTCAGCTGGGATTCTGCTGCACTCAATCTGCATTCGACCTTGCAAGGTCTCAGCACTCAATGCTCATTACAATCTCAGCACGCCATGCTCATTCAGCTCACCAGCTTTTCAGCTCTCAATCAATGTTTGGGGCATGCCAGCCATTCTATTCTGGTGCAGGGTTCCTGCAGCCGACGGTTTTGCTCTGCATTTAGTCCACATCTCGAGCATGTCCAACTTGGGGTGGTATCTTTCTCACCTGGCCCATAGCTGGGAATGTCCTTGCCCTGGGCTTGGCTTTAGCTACCTGCTATGTGACAGCAGCTCCTGGTGTAGAATTTAAGACTAGCGGTGAAGGGTGGTTACGACGATCTCCTTTGGCTCTAGTGTTCCACAACAATGGTTCGCCATTGACTTTAGTGGTTTCCCTAGCAAGGCACCTTCACCACATTCTCCCTATGACTGCCTCTGGTTCACCTGGTTTGATTTAGGGCAGGTAGGCCAGGTGAGTGCCTCAGCAGAGGTTGCTCTCCTCCTGTGTCTTGGATGCATGTATTGTTGCAGAGTTTTCTTGTAACCTTAAACGGCATTCCTGCTAGAGGGTTTGAGTGAGAGCCTTCCTCCAAATTGGAAAATGTTCCACCTCCCTTTAATTAGGTTTTCTAAATTGCAGCTGCAGAGCCATCACTAATTGAACTATCCCAAGCCTGGAGGTAAGGTGACCTAGGCCTTGGATCCCCAGAGGTGTCCTCCTCATAGGGGTTTTTTTCTCTCCTCCATTGCCTCAGGTCATAACACTTAGCATAGTTTTTTTTTTCTAGTTTCTTTAGGTAGGTTCCGTTGTTGGATGGAGGTGGAGGATGTCCTGCCATTCCCTCTCTCCTTAGGGGATCCCCTAATCTCAATGTAAACCATCAGTATCATGCTATGCAAGCCTGGGTATTCATTACATTACCCATCTGAGCATCTCATTGCATTATCAAACTGCCTATGCTTCTCCACTACTACGTTACAGTTACAGCTCCTATGTCACAGTTACTGCTTGCTCTTATGCTTCTTGTTGCCTCCTTTTTGGGGATGATACTACATTTCTTTTGGGGATTCCTAAGGTACCTTTAGCCACGGGAATCGTCCCATGGCACCTCTAGGGGTGGAACCCTCTCTGAGAGTTCCTTGCCTTCGTACCCCGACAGGGTGGTAATTCCTCTGGAATAGAGAGTTCAAACAGCCAAAACCAAACTAACACAGTTGCACAAGCATAACACTATACTGGCTGCATAGGTCAGTGAATTGGAAAGGCTTTGCCTGGAGTTCAGTGGCCAAACAGCCAGCCACTCCCACTTCCTGAGCTATATAAGCAGTTCCTCTCAGCCTCACTTTGAAGCATTTTTTCTTTGCCCCACCATCCTCCCCTCCTCCTCCAGTGGCAGCACTCTCTCCTTAGGGGGATTCCTAAGGTACCTTTCACCATGGGAATTGTCCCGTGGCACCTCTAGAGGTGGAACCCTCTCCGAGAGTTCCTTGCCTTTGTAACCCTACAGGGTGGTAATTCCTCTGGAATACAGAGTGTGAATGCCCAAAATCAAACTAACACAGTTGCACAAGCATAACACTGTACTGGCTACGTAGGTCAGTGAATGGGATGATTTAGTTCTAGTGGCCAAATTAAACAATACCATGTGATAGTCACTGGCCCCCAGGTGACCTTCTTCTTGGAGATCTGTGATCCTTCAGTACTAGATCCAGGATAGCCCTGTCTCTTGTGGGTTGTTGTACCAATTGTTTGAGGCCCTCACCCTGCAGGGAATCCACTATGTGCCTAGTTCTGGCAGATGTTCCTGCTGGTATTGACCAATCTGTACCAATACGAACATCTCACCTGACATGTTCAACACCACCAGCATCATGGCATGCTCCCTGGTACAGGTGTACGTGCACATGTGACAGAGTAAAGACCCCAGCAATCCCTCATGGGTCACATTCATGGCACCATTCACTCACATCTTCCAGAGTGTACATGTTGGCATACACCAAACATGTCTCATGTGCCCTCAGGTGCAACCCAAGACATACTGTAACATGTGTAACATGGGTCACTGTCAACCAGTCTCAGTCATTCCTGGGCCACAGCCTTCAGTGCTATACACAGCACTCCAGGTGTATGTGCACAGGTGTGCAATCCAGTGGCTATCACAATACCTACCACACTAGGCCCTGGCCCTAATCACCGCATTCATGCACTACCCTGCCACAGTGAGGTACTCAGATATGATTACCTGAGGGTCACTGTCCCATTCGGTAACTGTCAGTGTCTCCCACCATCCCATATGTGCCACCCTGTTTTCAGTTGCCATAGCTGCATATTAGTAGCATATTGGCAGGAATGAGGACTGGGCCCACTGTCAAGCCAAGTGGCACCAACCTGCTGGTCACTGTGGCTTTGGTCAATCAACTGCATCTCACCAACATCCTCTGTCCACTATCCATTAACAATGTTGGACACATGTTACTACAACAGATCCCACCCCTAGGATGCTTGCAGTATCACCTCCCAGTGTAAAAGAATGTACAAGGCCTCTCTTACATCCACATAGGGCAAAGCCATGTCCTACTATAATCCATGTCCCTTGCACGTAGACAATGTAATGTAGCACAGTCATGTGGCAAGAATGGTGGCACTCCTCACATAACCCAGTCATACATGTATGCTCATACCAAAAATCTACTCAATTAATGCCATGACATGTGCACCACATGATTACATAGTGAACCACTGTGCTACACAGGGCTCCTGTATGTGGTGCAGAATATAGTGTGTGTGTATGTGCAGCACTGTACTAAGTATGCACAGCTCTGTAGTTATTATCCCTTCTCACTGTGTAATTAATGACTTGGCATAGCAGCCCTGGGGGGCGTGTTACACAAAGAAGCTTGGAACAGACACTGTGGTACAGTCCAGACAGGTATTGCTAGGGCTAGCAGACCATACAACACTCTTCTTGGCTTGGACGAGCAATGCCCTCTGCTTGGGACAATAATCCAATCAAACATAGCAAGTTCAGTGTAATGCTAGACTAAGTGGTCGTGTGCTTCAGTCTCAGATGTCAGTCATGGTAAATGATCACACAGTACTGGATGCTGTGTATACACGTCACAGGCAAGGCACCATGCACCATCTCCATTGTAAATGTGTGAGCACCATGTAGGAAGGGCATGTCAGTACTGTATCACACAGTGGTACACCCACTGTGCACACTTACAGCCAACAACCACCACCACCTGGGTGATGGTAAGTGGCACCCCTGCTACCCTTATAACTGCAACCAACACCCTCATCTGTAGGGTAGAATAGCTTGGAATATATGAACACAGACATATTCCAAGAATGCACCCCGGATACCATGACACTTACACATAGTCAGTTGACTGTTAATCTGCATACAAACAGCCATAATCTGCATACACCCCTGGGCATTAATCATATATGGTACTCTGGCAGTGGTGTTGAATGTGCACAACGTCTGTCACAGGACAATTGTGTTGATGCTGTTGTCACTGTGCTGAGTTTCCCCCCAGTCATACAAGCACTGATGTGCAACTACATATGACACTCATGCCTGCACCATATTGTACGGCATGTCCAACCTCCCCCCCAAGCTGCTGTAGGTTGTTGCACACATGCTGGGGTGTATTCACTGGTTGAGTGCTGTAGGTACCTCTGTAGGTCATGTCCATGTCATGATGCTGGTTCTAAGGCATTCTCTTGGTAGTCAATGTATAAGCCATAGTCCTACCCCTCATAAAAGCTGCAGTATGTCCCTTATGATGTCCAGAGAGGGGACAATACACTTATATGTCTGTCATATGCACCAGCATGTGTTAAAGTGGTCCCACACTACCATTTGAGGTGACTGTACATATGATGTACAGTGGAGCTGTCCACTCAGCATTGCAGCAGTGCAACATTCACCATCATAGTTACTGCAAGTGACTAATTTGTAATGACAGTAATCCCCCTCTTTCATGCAGGTCATTGAATTGCATCGCAACCTGGCTGGCACCACTGTACAGCAACAGTGTGACCACCGATCATTCACCCCATACTTGCACAGTCACTCTAGCAGCAATGTGTCATCTCCGCCAGTACAGTGTGTGAAATAGGTCCTCCCCCCACATCATGTGATGTACGTCCCTTTTCTTGCCGCACTCTGACAACCCCCATGCCTATCCTCCCACATTATACACACATGTACATTATGTTTCAGTATCCAGGGGCTCTCACAAACAGGGAGCACTGCTAACTGTGTAGAGGCACCCTTTGTAGGGGCCATGGCCACACCAAGCAGCATTCCTCGCAGTTCCCACCATTATGTCTGGCACTTAATCCATATCATTCATTTGTCATGTGCATGCCCCATATGACCCATGAAACAGATGCTTTGGTCCATGTCTAACACCATGTGCAACATGGCAGACAACAACTGCATCCATTATATCAGGGACTTCCACTGGGTTGTGCGTGGGTTACTGCAATAGATATGTTAGAGAAGCATTATATCCTACCTGGCAGTGGTACAGTAATGCATTGTTTTGGAAATAATGTAACCCTGGAAGGGTAATCATTACGGCCTTGATTCCATTGTATTAGCCCAGTGACATGGGAGTGAGGGTTGTAGCAATCCCTTTGCAACAGCACGGGGTCATAATGTCACAAGACATTATGTCACAGCAATATACCACACTGCCAATACAGCACAATATATTGCAAATGGCACAAGTCGTGCTTTTGCAGGGTGTTATGGGGGGCTGCACCCCCTGAACGCCCCAACTAAATTATCTAACTCCTGGTGGGGGGGGCCATCAGTAAAAATCACACAAAGTGCGAAAAAAGTAAAATTCCATCTGTCTGGGACCGGGAATCGAAACCCAGTCCCAGACGCATTGCCTACCTCCCTTACTGCCAGTGGCTCATCCTGTTGAGCTCAGCAGCTGCTCGGCAGACCCCTGTCCCAGCAGGATTCTTATCCTGCACTGGGAAGAGTGAGAGGGTGCACTACCACGTATACTTCCTTTTGTGGTTTTGTACCCTCTCGCTCTTCCCTACCGCACTGTTCCTACTTCACAGTCATGTTGTGCACTGTAGAACTATGAATAACATTACAATGTAAGTATGATTAAGCTATAATCAATTGTAGTAACACAACAACTTGCATTAATATATATGTAATGTTGCAATGTGTACTAAGAACAACACAAGGAGAGTGAATATGTTGTTCGTTATACATTTTTGATAGTATGTGATACATTCTTGGTGCCCTGGTCGATTAGCTCCAAGTTTTGTGTAAGAAAATTCATGTGGTAAAATGCACTAAGCACTTTAATTGTAGAGGTGTAGTTTGACTAAATTTAACTTAATTGTGTACACACACCCATTGGACAAATAATAGCACATGATTGTATGAATAAATGTATAAAATGGCACTGAAATCTTTGCAGTATAATACTCTGATGAAGCCTGGCAGCTTGCCAGGGGAAACGTAGAGTATTTTTTTATTCGTTGTAGGCCTTTATTTTGCTTGTTATTGCACCATTAAATTTGACCTTATTGGCATTGTCTTTGGTCAGTGTATATTTTGTTCGGTAGCTATGGGTGCTTAAGACTTTAATTTATTGTGCACTGTAGAGCATATAACATATTGACCTAGATAAGCACTGAATATATTTTATGCCCTGCTGTGTGCCTCTGTGGTGCCTACCATTAGAAATGGGTGCCGGAACACTCTGTAGACAAACACAGTCTGACACCTGCATGTATGATCAATAACAAAGCCATACTGTTGATGTGCTACATACAGTTCAACATGTGGCCATGTGTACAGATAGTGGTCTGGGGTTCTTAGAGATACTGAAAAAGACTTTGAGAGTGAATGAGGGCCACCAGTCTAACCCAGTCTGCCCAAATATTCCGCTCGCACTCCTGCTGCAGACTGTATGTGGATCACAGCCCTTTGTTCCCTTCCCTTGCCTATGTAATGACTATGTGGTTGACCCCTGCAGTCCTGTCCAAAACCACTATTGTTAACACCGTCTCCTCAGATGGAAGCATGTTGTAGGCATCCACGACCCTCTCCATGATAACGTCCTCACATCCCACTCAATTGTACACCCTTCCAGAGTGACATCCTCTCTCAGTGTTGTAAAGCACACTTGGTTCAGAACACTTCCCCTTTCTGTGCCTTATGGATGACCGTATCATATTCACATGCTGTTACAATATTACCGATCCTTCCAGGGTGTATATAGCTACAATAGCCTCCCTCATAGGGCTGTTGCCTTAAAAACTGCACATTTTAGGGGGACATTAATCGACCTGCCCCACCCAGGCCATTTATTTCCTAGGATGTACTCCACTGTAATAGACCAAGCAACAAAGAGGGGTCTTGCCAGCAAGCATGTCAAGGGCATTAACACCTACCATTCTCTGCTGTTGGTACAACCTCCTATGCACTTCAGAATCCCACCTGGCCTCCCAATTGCACTGTCACAGTGCCTGATCATCCTGAGGTCAGTCAGTGTCATTAAGCTGTGGTCCCCATCCTGCATGGTCATTTCCAATAACACTCCACCCAGTACGCACACCACCCCTGGGTTTATGTGCACCAACTGCATTATGTTACACTGGTTTGCATTAAAACATAGCTGCCATACCATTGAGGTCTCCTCTAGTGTGCCCAGATCCTTGTCCACCTGTTTCCCTTCCCTCAGGTGTCCACCTCTTTGCAGATCTTTCTGTAATCCACAAGAAGGTGTCCCTTCCACCCCTGCTCCTCCATTATGTCATTTATACACATTACAGTGGACCAATGCCAGCACTCAGTGCAGATGTTCCCCATTGGTCACCCTCCATACTAAGTAGTGCACATCAGATACCAATACCCTCTGTCCCCTGTCACCTGATCCACATTTTTGCCCACCCACAGCCAATCCTGCTAGAGTATCAGGCACCTACATTGAGCTAATCTGTAGAGTCCATCACGGTCATGTACATGTTTGTGTGACAATCACATACATGCGGTGTCATGAACATTGCACTACTTATACATACCTGGCCAAGCATGGAATCATACTAAATAAATATTGTTATGTTCTACAGAGTCTTAACAACATGTTTGTATTGTTAATTTATGCCAGTAATGTTTCAGTTTCACATGTTTTCTGTATATTTCCTGTGTTATATTCCATGATGATGTCAAATGAGTGTCTGCCGAATATTTGAAGGAACATGTATTGTATTCATGAATGTTACTTAACAAGTGTATGTTTTCATGTTAACCTATGCATAAATACAATACAGATGCATATACACAGATCTCTGGCCTGATTAATATGCGCTGTATGACAACAACTGCATGTTCTGATCTTCTCAACCATACATCTAGACATACCGTGACATGTTCCTGCTATTCTATGATGGTGCTGCTAGACAGATGCTCTGTTTCTCCCAATACATGACACATGGTTCTCAAGGTGGCATGTGAGCACTCACTGTATTCCCCTGTATCTCCAGACCTCACAGTGCAATAAAGTGACAGATTCCACCTATCAACGTTCAAATGCAGGAAAGCATAGTCTGCGAACCCCGCTGTACATGGTTGGTGCCGGGGCTAAGAGCAGCCAGCCCACAACAGCAAGCTCGAACAATGGTCAGCCCTCATTATTTCATGAAGCCATGAACAAAAATAAAAACATGTAAAATGCAATAGCTGTGGTATAAATCTGGCATTTATTCAGTTCTTGATGCAAAATAGTAATAGGTAGCTTACACCCACGGACAAACCCCAGCACTTCGAGTCAACAGACCCTTCATCAGGAAGTGTGGTGTACCTTCACATGTGCATAATTAATGCTCATGAATTATTCATGAATTTGGGTATTTAAGTGTGATGTTTTTTCCCTCACCATGCCCCCTAACAAAGGGTCTGTTGACTTGAAATGCCGGGGTTTGTCTGTGGGTGTAAGCTACCTGTTACTGTCTTGCATCCTGAACTGAACAAATACCAGTTTTAGACTGTTGCTGCTGCATTTTGCAATTTTTTTTTTTGTTCATGGCTTGTTAGTGTGAGGCTGACCATTTAATTGAGCTCCACCTATCAATGTCAACAACATCAGTAATGGCCAGGATCCAAGATCACCTGCAATATGCACTCTCCACAGGGTGTCTATGCATGACCTTGCCAATATAACACCAGCAGAGCAGCTGCAGTGTGGAAATGGCTCATTATGGGAGGATATGTGACCGCGTTCTGTGCTGCAACTGTTGTTAGTGAGCAATATGTACAGAGGTACACTTGCAGCGGCTGTTCTAACACTGAGGATGCGGCATCATCACACTCCTGAAAGGCAGTTTTGTGGTATACCATGCTGATGGTTGCAGCAGTACACTACAGTGATTTTGTGCCAAGGAGCACTCACATGTACTGTGTTATATACATCTTATTTATTTATTTATTTATTTATTCAATTTTGTTGACCGGGTAGGCCTACTGTCCCTTTTCAGGGGCGACCTGGCGTTAGTTACATTTAAGCATAAGACAGTGTATACAGTAAGCAGAGATCATACAAAGAATACATTCATAAGAACATAAAAAACTGGCCGGCAGAAGGAGACCTCTCGGTCTATCGGGTCTGCTTGTAATAATAAGGTTTTTTCTGACTTTCAGTTTACATCTGTGATATTCTTAGACAATTTAAGTCAGACAGGACAAGATACATAAGGACTAGACAATTTAAGGGGGTAATTTAGTACAGGGCAGTTATTAAGAAGCAATTGTAAGAAACACATTTTTGAAGCACTTGAGTGGGGTAGAGCCCCACATAAGTATTCAGAGCAGTTAGAAGTAACTATTGTCACTGCATCACTCTTGTTCCACCTAGCCTCATTTTCAGGTGCAGGTGCACTTGCTACTATTTAACAGGTGACCTCAGAGACCAGTGTGGAAGGAACCCAGTGAGTTGGCTGATTGCAGGACAGCAGGGAGCTTATTCCAGCGCAGGGGTGCAGAGTGGGTGAAGGATCTGCTACCAGCGTTTTTCCTTGCCCTGGGTACCGCCAGTAAATATCTGCTGGAGGCCCTGAGCACCCTGCCAGTCCCTTTGGGCTTAAGGAGGCAGGCGAGACTCCCAGATCTTGACCTATTTTAGATCAAGTGAACTGTATAAAGGATGTAAATGTGCCATTGTGTACACTGTATACATGGAGTTTGACATGGTATGCATGTAATGAGGGCATCATGCATCCACATGGTCCACAAAACTGCATGCAGGATGTGAGAAACACTACCTGATGTGCAAACTCTGTGCCCTTAACTCCAAACAACATCACAAATGGTGACACATAAACTAAGTCATGTTGTTTGCAATGAACAGAGATAACAGCAAACTAACCATCTTGCTTGCGGTGTGTAGCACTTTACTGAACAGTTCATTAAGCTGTTACATAACTTTGTATTACACTGCATAACATGCAATTCTGTGTATGTCCTGCTGGGGCATATTACTGCACACAGATCTGTACTGACCTGTCATGATGTGACTGGCTACTCGCCAGACATCTCGTGGCACAATTGTGTCATGTGACATGTTTTAAGGATCAACCACCACATTTAGTCCACCTGCTGTGCCATGATCATGTGGCATCCATGTGTCGGCAATGTGGTCCCAGACATGTCACCATGTCACACATGTAGGGCAGCTCCCATGTCTGCAATGTCTGAGTCTCCTCTTGGCATGTTCACCCAATGCTGTGTAAGGCCCTGACTGTGGAAAGTCATATGTCCTTATGTAATGCCTTGATGACATCATGCAACACAACAGATGCTCAGCCAATACATGCTGAACATTTGTCCCTTGGGGTTAAGCCTAGGTATGTATGCCACTGACATTGTAGTATAGGACTATACAGCATTACAAGTGCTGTGATGGTTATGTGTATACCTGGGAGAGCAATGTATAGCAGCTGCATGTACTGGTAATCGACAGGTGTACAAAACATTGCCATGGTGTCCTGTACTGTGTATGTGGTGCTACATTCTTTACCAAACATGGACATGGTGTGCACCTCATAGCTTTCTGCAAACACCTGTAGAATGTTCATGATACATATATAGGGCAGGGCAGTAACAGAGGCTGGTAACATGCCAGCAGGAGACCCTATCTGGAGTGATACTGAGACATGCACACGATGCACATGTATCAAAGGTTGTACAGGGATATGCATGCACGCTGGAAGACAAGGGTATTCACCCACAGACGCTGGTGAGACATGGCTGGGGGGACCAGACTGTGGCATGCACATAACTGCTGTTGCCATGACAGTGACCTTGTCACACATACGTGGAATCTTTACCTATGGTAAAATAACTACTAACCTAATATGCCCAAAAATTGCAGACACACATACTACGTAGGATGATGCCATGATATCATATGTTTGCACATATATTAGCAGACACAATCAAACACAACATGATAGACCACTGCCCTCCCCAAACATACAGATTTCCATGATGCAAAACATTGTGAAAGCAAGCGACATTCCACATGTGGCACAAAGGGCATGGTGTCACATGACTTTGTAAACAGTTTATTCTTGCTGGCCACATCTCTTCATAACAGAGGTCTACAGCAATCATAATCAATGAGTGCACTATACATAACTACAGCACATTGTGATGCCCCAGTGCACTGCAAGCTGACACACCCACTGAAATCCTACCTCCCCAGCCTCCCTTACTTTGTGTCCCAGCACCCCTGTTGGCTCAAACCAGTGAGTGTCACAGATGTCAGAGTGCTCCAGGGCTATGTATCAAGGAGGTAGTTGGTGAGCATGCATGCTGTATGTGTACACATGCACATCCCGACACACCAGTCGGAAGTAAGGCACACCACAGATTGCCTCCTGTCAATGGCCACAAGGGGGTTGCAGTCATGTGTGATACACATGGCCAGATGTGAGCTGTGATATGTTTTGCATGACATGGATTCTGCTTGTACATTGCTCTGTAATGGACACAGATGTCCATGCCATTCTGGTATTGTGTTTCAGGGTAATGTATTATATGTTATTTATGGACCACGTTGCTAATCTAGGGTTACTCACCAATCACATATTGTGTGAACAGACCATCAATGGTGCTAGGGGGGCTATACACAGTATGCAGTGTGCACCACTGTGTCACACATGGGTCCACCAAGCCAGTTCAACAACAAAGTTGTCAACATCCCCTACAGTGACAACATTTCACTGTCAGTGACCACTTCGATGTGCAGCTCCGTCGACGGACCAACACGCCAACCCAAGCACCAGGGCTTTTATACATTGTTTGTGGGGGGCTTTGCCCCCCCTCGCACTCCCTGGACTTATACATAATCAACTCTTGGGAGGAATGGATTACTGGGGACAGCGGCCAACATCAAAGTTACTGTATCAGTACAGTGGTCTGACAACCCATTTGACACTGTGGATGTTGAATGAGTTGATATCACTGTGTTGGTTTCACTGTTTCTGTGTCTCTGAAACAATGGTATATCTTCACACATGCACATGAGATGTGTGTCCTGACGTGCCAGTACAGCACACTCTGTTGTACAGTAGTGTGCACACACATATCATGTTCACAGGGTATGCCCAATGGTGGGATGAGGTACTATTGTATGCTGCTGGGATGTCTGCAGGTGTGATGCATGTGGCATCACTTGGTACAGTATTTGGTGTGTGACACCCCTCAACAATCATACTGGAACATATCCTGTCAGCCAAGAGACTGTTGGATGCCAACAGGGCTAGGGCAGGTCGACCCCCCACCAGGAGGGCTGCACCTCTATGGATTGAAAGTGAGGGGGAGGAGGAGGCTAAGGAGAAACCCCCATCTGGGGACAGGGTCAAGCCAGTTGACATTGAGGAGGACATTGCAGCTGAAGTCACCATACCCATGGAGCCCCACGACAGTATGGGGGACATTGCTGTAAACATGCAGGAGGATGGCATCATAGTACCCATGGTGCCATTGAGCCACATGTGGTAGAGGGTGATATGCCCACAGGGTTCGCTGTGGATGTTGATGTGGCAGGGGGTGACACCGACCAGGGCATTAGCAGATCATTCCACTGTTGCAACGGTTTTACTATAGTGCTGCGACAGCGCTCATGCCGATATCCCCAACAGCGACAGACACAATGCTGAGTGTTGGCATTGTACTGTCAGGGATGCCAGTGTGTTTCAATTGGGAGGCTGCGCCTCACTAACCCCCCACACCCCCGGTCTCTAGATATCCAATTCCGAGTCAGATTTGGATCGGGGAGGGGGCGCGACACCAGGAGCCACACCACCGATGTCTGCATGGACCAGCACAATGATTCACCGCTTTCAGGTGAAATCTGTCACTGTGCTGGTCTTCGCGGTAGTGGTGTTGACCTCCTGTTGGCATACTGTTGAAATATGTGGTCCTCCATACAGGGACACTTGCATGACATAATTAACACATGCAAGGAACTGGTAGGACAGTTTCATGGACTGGCAGCCCTTCTAGGGCAACATGCAGCCCACCACATGTAGAGGCCATTACATAGTGTTTTGTTTTTTATAATGTAGTATGTTTTATGTAGTTTTGAGTTTTAACTTTTTCATGTTTCTGTATATAGTTCATTCATAATTCTGTGCTCAGCATGTTTATTTTTGTACCTTTCCTATGGCATTATTCATATCATGTTGATTGTTGTACACATCTGTTGTCTGTGCTGTAAATCTTTGTTACCTTAAGCATGTGTCTGTCTGTTTCATAGGATGCTGCAGCATTCATTAGTGATGTTATGTCACGCATGTGCAGATGGCGAAACATTATGTCACTGTCCGTCTATGGCACATTGACAATATTGTGTTGTTCTACACTAGTGTATGGTGGCGAATCATGGTCCATACTACTTGGGGTGATATAATGTGTGTAATACATGTGACATATCTTACTACCCAGTGATGTGTCTCATGTTTGTCCTGACTCTAACAGCTGCACAGTCCAGTCATATGTTGGCGTGTATTCTGGGTCATGGTGGTTATGCCCGGAAATCATGCATGACTCCATTTGCTTCTGATGTATTATACATCTATAGACTACCATGATCACAGTTGTTGCCTGGCATGCTGTGCATGATGGTCTTTTGGGGCCCATACAGCTGTGTCGCAGGGCTTGTGGTGCATCAACATGGGGACATACAGTGGTGGGGTTCATGAGAGACACTCATTTGAGAACTGTCATGCATACTGCTGAGGGTGTCAGGGGGGCCTGTACATAGTGGACTGATAGATGCTATTAGAATTGCCTTCTGTTTGTGCCCCAGGGTACTGCAACATAATGTGCATGTGTGGGTAACATGGGGGGGCCAATGGGGGAGTGCACAGGCTGCAGTCACATGAGAGACTGGTACATCATTGCTGGGATGTCATCCACCTGATGTGCTCAGGGTGACTGTGTGGTTGAGCTTGGGAGCATGCTGTCACTGTATGAACATACCATCCCTGTCACATGCATATGTCCTACATGGTGTCTGTCTACCTGTATTCCATTATGTCTTGCCTCTCTATAGCCCTTTAGTGATGACTGTTCACATTCTGCATGGTTTTACCTACTTCCCAGGTCCAGAGGATGCAACGTCCAGCACATGTGCATGGGTCCATACACGTACATGGCTTGTGTGTGGTGCCTGACACTGTTATTCTGTTCTGTCTTGCCCATCTGCAGATGTGTTCCCATGGCTGTTCATGGTCTACACATCTGTTGACATTACCAGGGTCAGGGTTGCCACATCCCACACACATGCCTGGGTCTTCACATAGTTGTTTCATGGTGTGCATTTTTCATACGTCTACACTTTGTCCCTGCACCACATGTTGTCTTGGCCATCCCACTCAGGCACATAGCTTGTGTACTTTGTCTGTTCTGTATTACATTGGTTGGCAATGTCATGTGTCTATACTTACCAAGCTGCCATGTGATATGTCTCCACGTTCAAAATGGTGGCACAATGTGCTGTGCCTCAGGATGTAGGAATCATGGCATGATCTTGGATATCATGCATACTCATCAAGGATTTGCATTCATTGTCACACACCACCTGTACATTAATGGAGTGGTACTCCTTCCTATTAACATAGACCTCGTCATTAGCTATCGGTGCTTTATTGGCTATGTGAGTGCAGTCTATGGTACCAAGGACCTTTGGAAATCCAGCCATGGCATGAAATTTCTCCTTGACCACCAGCTGCTGTTGAACATGTAGTAGACATTGTATATATTGGCCTGCTTTAGGTATTAGGGCATTCAAAAACTGGTCCAGGCATTTGGAGATGGCAGCCTGACTAATCCCTGTAGTGTCCCCTGTTAGGGTCTGGAATGTTCCGGTTGCTAGTACACATAATGCACCAGAAATCTTAACCTCCACTGGTAGCGCATGGCTCTGTCGTGTTCTGCTTTCAAGGTCAGCATGTAGTGTTGTACATAACTAATTGATGGAGGTTTTCGGTAGCCTATATCTGACTATGCATAGCTCACCTGTGAGGTCTTTGTTGGATACCCTGTTCTGGTATTGTCATGTGGCAGATGTCCTCCTATTCACCCTGCTGCAGTGCGTTGACCTTGCAGCATGTGGCAGCTGTGGTACTCCTGACACCCCATGTAGTAGGCCCATGCGCCCAGTGGCATGTTGTAAATGAGGGTTGTGTCCTTGTCTGAGGTTTTCATTTGCCTGCTTCTGTAGCTCTGACTTTTTTTGTGTTACTGCCTCTGCCTCTATTGTCTGTGGAGCTCTTATATGGACTGCAGTGGGTCATGTGGGTATTGTCAATTGCATTTCAATTGTACTGTGTGATATTAGTGGTCTGACATCTAACACTACTATACGGCCCCTGGCTGGTGTTGCACAGAAACATAGAAACATAGAATTTGACGGCAGATAAGGACCGCTTGGCCCACCCAGTCTGCCCATTTTCCTACCTAATAGATAAGCTACAGATCCTAGTTAACCAGCAACCTACTTCTTCCTACCCCCACCCCCTAGAATTGCCTTATGACTGTCCCATGCATGCTTGAATTCCACCACTGTTTTTGACTCCACAACTCTCCTCCGGAAGGCCGCTCCATGCATCCACAACCTCTCTGTGAAAATATTTTAAATTACCTCTGAGCCGCCCTCTATCTTCAAATTGTGCCCACTTGTTCTTGCACACCCTTTTTTTGAAAGATGCTACCCCTCTTGGACTTTGTTGATTCCCTGAGGTACTTGAAAGTTTCCTATCATGTCACCCCTCCCTCCTTTCCTCAAGCTATCATATTAAGCTCCTAAGTCTCTCTATATGTCTTCTGGTGCAGACCCTGCACCATTTTAGCGTCTCTCTTCTGGACAGCTTCCATCCTGTCTATGTCTTTATGGAGATTGGGTCTCCCAGAACTGCACACAGTACTCCAGATGGGGTCTCACCAGCTGTCTGTACAGAGGGATAATAACTTCCTTGTTTTCTACTGGTGATGCCTCTCCCTATGCATCCCAGTATCCCCCCAGCCCTCCTTGCTGCCTCTCACATTGCTTGCCCACCTTTAGGTCATCTGATATGACTATCCCCAGGTCCTTTCCATTTTGTTGTTGTAGTATCTCACCCCCATTGTGTACTCTTCCCTGGGTTTTGTTTCCCAGGTGCATTACCTGCACTTCTTAGCATTGAATCTAAGCTGCCATACATTTGACCATTCCTCTAACCTTGCCAAGTCCCTTCTCATCCTTTCCACCCCACCTTGTGCATCAACTCTGTTGCAGATCTTTGTGTCATCTGCAAGAGATATACTTTTCTTCCAGTCCTCTGCAATGTCGCTTATAAAGACATTGAAGAGGACCGGTCCTAATACTGAACTCCCTGCGGTACCCCACTAGTAACCCCCCTTCTTCAGAGTGGACTCCATTTACTATTACCTCTGTGTCCTATTCTCCAGCCAATTCTTTACCCAGGCTGTCATCTTGGGACCCACTCCCAGGCTGGCTAACTTGTGTATTAATCTTTTGTGTTGGACTGTGTCAAATGCCTTGCTAAAGTCTAGGTAGGCCATGTCCACAGCCCCTCCCTGATCTACTACTTTGGTCACCCAATCAAAGAAATCTATCAGATTTGTCTGGCATGACCTTCCCGCTGTGAATCCATGTTGCCTTGGGTCCTGTGCCCTTCTAGCCTCTAGATACTCAACAATTCTTTCCTTCAGAAGTGATTCCATCATTTTTCCTACCACTGAGGTTAAACTAACAGGTCTGTAGTTTCCTGCTTCTGCCTTGCTCCCACTTTTGTGAAAGGGAATCACATCTGCCCTCCTCCAGTCCTCGGTACCACCCCATCCTCCCATGATTTGTTAAAGAGGGTAGTCAGTGGTGTCACTAGTTCTACCTTAGTTCTTTAGAATTCTGGGATGAATCCCATCAGGCCCCATTGCTTTATCCACCTTCATTTTAAAAGTTCTTTTAGAACCCTTTCTTCTGTAAATGGGCTGGTATCAACTTCTGTATCCAGAGTGTTTCTACTGTTTGTTTTAGGTACCTAACCTCTTCCTTGTAAATACTGAGCAAAAATATTTGTTTAGTATCTCTGCCTTTTCACAGTCACCCTCTGCCCACCCTCCCTCCCTTTATTAAGCCTCACTATCCCTCCCTTGGTCTTCCTTAGCCTCCTGATGTACCTATAAAAGGTTTTATCCTCTTAACTGAGTTGGCTATCTTTTCCCTCAGTTTGGGCCTTTGCTGTTCTGACTGCCTTCCCAGCTTCCTTTTTGCTTTAACTGATACAGTTCTCTGTCCTGCTCCTTCTGTGATTCCTTTGTACTTCCTGAATGCTTTCTTTTCTCTGAACCTTCACTGCCACTTCCTTTGAGAACCTATAGTGGTTTCTCACATCGCTTCGTTTTGTTTATTTGCTTCACACAAAGGCTTGTTACCTCTGTGATGGCAGTTTTTATTATTCCCATTGTTCTTCCACCCTCCTTCCCGCCATTTGCTAGTGCATTCCTTAGGCACTCACCCATTTTGGCAAAGTCAGCCCTCTTAAAGTCCAGTACTTTTGCCTTTGTATGGCTTGACTCTATTGCTGTGTTTATTGTGAACCATACTGTTCGATGGTCGCTAGTTCCCAGATGGCTACCCACTTCTACATCTGTGATCTCTCTTCATCTCCATTTGAGAGAACCAGGTCTAGATTGCTCCTCTTGAGTGGGCTCCAATACTAGTTGTCTAAGGCATGCCCCTGTAGGGCATCTAGAATAACCCCACTCTTCAGGTGGCTGCTGCAACTGCACTCTAGTTAACATCTGGCATATTCAGATCACCCATCAGCAATATCTCCCTTTTCTGCCATTCTAAGTATACTTCTATCATTTCTTTGTCCATTTCCTCCCCTGAGAAGGGGTCTGTATACAACCCCTGTGCGATTGTGGTGCCATTGCGGTCTCCAAATTTACCCACAGTGCTTCTTCTCCTCCTGTTTTCCCTTTTGTTCTGTTGCTTTGATTCCTTCCCTTATGTAAAGAGCTACCCTCCTCCTCTTTACCCTCCCTATCCTCCTGTAGATAGTGTATCCTGGTATGTTTACGTCCCAGTCATGGTTTTGTGTGTACCATGTTTCTGTGACTGCCACGATATCCAGATGTTCCTCCTCCATCAAGGCCACTAATTCAGGAAGCTTGTTACTCAGACTACGGGCATTGGTACTCATTATCTCCATTTTTATGGTTTTACCTTCTGTTGCAGCATCCCCACTGACCTTTCTACCTCGGTCTTTTCTCATTTAGTACCCTGTTTTGTAGGAAGAGGCTGGGATTTTCCTGCTGCTTATCAGTGCCTCCCCCTTTGACTAGTTTAAAAGCTTGCCAATGAAGCATTTAAACCGATTGCTCAAAAGACTTGTTCCCTTCCTGGACAGATGCAGACCATCCTGCCAGTATAGGCTGGTGTCCCTCCAGGTGGAACCCCAGTCCCCAATGAAGCCAAACCCCTGTGCTCCACACCATTTTTTCAACCATTCATTAAACTGCATGGTGCAAATTACTCTTGCCTCCCCCATGCCATTGACAGGCAGCACCTCTGAGAAGGATACTGTGTGTGCTACTTGTCTTAGGCCCCTCCCCAACTCTACAAAGTCCTCCTGCACTGCTTTAATCTCATGATGAGCCAAGTCATTTGTCCCTAGGTGGACAATGACGTCCAGCTCAGACTCCCGTGCAGCTGTTCTCATGATCCTGCAGATGCGCTTCCTGTCCCTCCAAGCCATGGCACCAGGCAGACACCTTACTTCAGTTTTCCCTGCGCCCCCCCAGTTCTATCCCCCTAATAATTGAGTCCCCCACCAGGAGCTGCTTCCTTTCCCTGTGGTGTCCTCTGCCTCCTTCCTGTGGGCCTCCCTTGTGACAGTTGTCATCAGTCCCCTCTGCGGGTGCATCCATAGGGCAGCTATGCTCCCCCAGAATGGTGTATGGACTGTGGAGTGGAACAACTGACTGGGTGTACCTCTGTTCCACCATCCTCACCCTCCCTGAGCCCATTGTGGTCCAACTGCTGTGCTTTCTTCGCAACCTCTGAGGTAGTGGTGGTGGCTCTGGTGCTCCCTGGATGGGGAAGGTTCCCTTCCTACTGTCCAGTGTGGCCTGGGAAGGTTCCCTTCCTACTGTCCAGTGTGGCCTGAAGATGGGCAACTTCCTCCCTCAGGGCAGAGAGTTGTCTGCAGATAGGGCAGCATCTCAGCCTCCAGAAAGACTCCTGGAAGACTGCTGCCCCACAGCCATTACATTGCACTACTCCCCACATGTTTATCTACTTTTTTTTTGTTTGCTTGTTTTTGTGTGTGTGTGTGTGTGTGTGTGTGTGTGTTTGTGCGTGTGTGTGTGATTGGTTTGTCATATAGAAATATATATATTACAGAATGTGTATGCTTATATTGTTGCATGGTGCCTGAACCCCACTATAATAGGTTCTCAACTGATAGTACATTGTGTTCAACTCAGGATGTGAGTATCACCTCACTCTCTTTGTTGCAGCATGTGTGCAACATTTTTCTGCAGTTGCAGTGTGGAAGTGGCTGAGAATAGCTTTTAAGGGGATGTTACATACTTTTCAATGGATTCTTTTCTCAGCAAGTACTTCTGCACCTGCATATTTTTCCACAATCCGCAGAATATTTTTTACGTAGCTGTGGATGTTTTGAGAATATCCCACAGCACAAATGCCCTTTTTTGTGCACCTGAGACATTATTTGCTGACTTGCACTTTTTTCCCACCTTGAAAGTCTTTTGAGAACATGGACTATGGTTTCCAGAACTAGACGTAGTACTCTAAGTGGGGTCTTGCCAGCAATCTGTACAGATGTAACACCACCTCTCTCTTTCTGCTGGTGATACCGCTCCCTATGCATCCCAGCATCACACTAGCCCCCACCAACTGCCTTGTTGCACTTCCTGTCCACCTTTAGGTCATCAGATATGATTACTCCCCATGGACTTGATGTTAGAAAGCCCCCGAGATTGGCTCATTGTATGTAGAACCACTGTCTGCAGCAAACCTGGTTGCACCAGGGACTCTATGCTGAATTTTAGAATAAGAGGGGTCTTAGCACTTAGGTTCCCTACAGGTTCACTTAGGTTGCCAAAAGCTGACAGCTGCACCAAAGAAATGCCACATGGAAGATGCATGTCACAAACCATAGGATGGGCTTGTGACAGCAGTGGTCAGGAGGCTGGCGGGCTGTCCCGGGCATGCCATGGCTCATGGGGGGAGGTGGAATGGGTTGGGCTGGGGGAGGGTGGCCACTGTCCCCAATGGGGCAAGTGCATGGTCAGTGTGGGTCCATGTGTGGGGGGGGGAGATGCATCAGTACCACCACAGGGTGGGAGTTATGGGTTCGTACCTGCCATGGACCACCAGCTGCTCCAGTGGTGGTCTGGCAGGTGCCAGGGGCTCTAAGGGTTCCTTCCTCAGGGGGACACAGGGTCACCCCCATCCAGCAAGGGTTTCAGCAGTGGCACACAGTAGGTTAGGCAAGCTCTGGGCTGGTTTAACAGCAAAGTCCTTTTGCCCATTGGGGGGGGCTTGCAAAATCCCACATTGGGGAATACTGCAGCACTGTCCCAGTGCAAGACTCCTTCTGCCATGGCACACCGGAGCAGTCACTGCAACGACAGCACAAGCCCAGTTGACACAGGCTGCCCCTCCCCCCATTGGTACTGGTGGAAGGTGCAGCAGAAGGAGCACTTTGAGCCATTTCTCTTTACACACTTGAAAATCAGTAAGGCAACTCCACACACAGCTAAGGACCAGAGCTAAAGCAAAGAAACAGTGCTCACAATGTCTAGTAAGCTTGGCTTCCCAGTCTCCACTTCACAAAGTACATGACAGTGCTGTGTTCCAGGATAACAAGCTTTATTTAGAATCAGCAATAAGATATTCCATGCACCCTCCTTCCCTCTAGCAGCCAAACGTTTTCAAGCAATACTTGAGCTTCCTTGTGTGAAAAACATTTGGCTGCACTGTTGTGTACTTTGTGAAGTGGAGACTGGGAAACTGATCCTACTAGACATTGCGAGTCATTTTTCCTTGCCGCAATCCCCTTGCTCCAGTCCTGATCTTTTGAAAACTGAGCCACATGTTTCTTTCTTGCTTTGTATTCACCAATACCAGTCCACCCATTTTGTACTCTGGCCCAGATTTCTGTACCCTAAGTGCATTATTTTGCACTTTTTTGCATCAAAATCCAGCTGCAATACTCTTGACCACTCCTCAAGTTTTCTCAGGTCTCTGCTCACCCTTTCCACCCCACCCTCTCCCCCGAGTGTCCATGCTATTGCAGATTTTGGTGTTATTGGCAAAGAGGCAGACCTCCCTTTCTAGCTGCTCTGCAATGTCACCTATTCTCAATTGTTATTAATTATGCTGCTGATGCTTTAAAATCCTGTTCGGCAATCTTCTACACCAATGACCTGGTCATCTACACTAGTTCTTCTAGCATTGCCTGCATAAACTCAGCGCTTAACTCTGACTTTAAGAAAGTTCTGGACTGGCTACTGGACCGCAAGCTAATTCTCAATGAAAAGAAAATTAAGGCCATGCTCTTTGGATCTGCACCGAACATGAAGGCATGCTCCAATGTGCTGCAGGTTCTTCATCCAGGAGGAATTCCACTAGAAAATGTTACTTCCTTTAAGTACCTTGGGGTCCTGTTGGACCCATACCTGGACTTTAACCTGCATATTCAATCTTCCTGCAAGTCTGTAAACTCGAAGTTAGGAGTGGCTTACAAAATGAGCTACATGCTTACTCCCTTGGCAAAACTAGCTATTGCCCATGGCATTCTGTTACCAACTCTTACTTATGGTGCCTCTATTCTCACCTCTGCCCATAAATCCTCCCTAGTGAGATAGGATGTCACATATAACAATGTTTGTCACTTTGCCTCCTCGTCACCTCGACTCAAGCATCACTGCCTTCTCTATAAAGATCTTAACTGGCTCTTACCCGCTGCCAGTAGACAATATTACCTGGGATATCTCATGGGCTCAATCATCCAGGATAAAACCCCATCCTTGCGGACTGAGCTTCTTGTTCCTCAACCATCCTCCCATGGCCGGTGATCTGCTAACAAATCATTGCTCTTTGTCCCGAGATGTCGTACGGTGAAAAGCACCGGGGCCTTTCAAAGTGCTGCTCCCCCGGCTGTGGAATGCTCTTCCTCTCAACCTTCGGCAGTCTCAGTCTCACCACAGTTTTAAAACTGTATATCGATGCTATCTACACCTTTCTGATACTTGCACTTGCTTTGACCCTACCGAGACTCCTTAGTCTCTCCTGTACTCTTTCTTTCCTCCAGGGTATGCCCTCTGTTTCTGCATTCATCATATACAGTGCTGTCTCTGCTAATTTGTTACTCTTATTGTCTTTATGCTACATTGTTGCTGTTATGCTACACTGACTGTTTTACTTCCTTAAGGTGTACTCCAAATGAATGTATATTTTGTAGCACTGTTGTACTGTTTCTCTATTTTTGTATGACTGTACTTATGTATCACCACATTGTTACTCGCTATTACATGTTGTACTCTCCTGGGTCGTGCCTGAAATTAGTCATTTTATGGCTAGTGCACCTACCCGGTCAACAAAAACTAAATAAATAAATATAGAAATTAAAGAGGACCAGTCCTAGCATTGATCCCTGAGGCAGCCCTCTGCTCACCCTCTCTTCCTTGGAATGAACTCCATTTACCACTACCCTCTGTCACCTATTCCCTACGAGAAGAACGAGCATGGAGGGCTGCTAAACTGGAAGCCACATGGCTGCTGCCTGCTGCAAAGAAACAAGCATCTGTGGATGGTTGGGGATGCATAATTTAAGTACCACTAAGTGGGGAGGGAAGAGCGAGTGTCACCTGCTTCTCCACCCAACCACGGGCTAAACCCATTTAATTATGCAGCACCAGTGGTGATAAAATTGTGAGGATAAATTGTGTTATCTCATGCACGACCTCCAAGAAAACATGTTATCTTTGCTGCTGGGTAGGTCACAACTGATATCTTGAAAGGCTGGTACCTCACAGTTGAATACTGAACGTATCAGAGACCTGCTTCCACAATGCTAACATCATCACAATGCCCTGTTCAGCATCAAGTTCCAGCAGCTGAAATGAAAGAGAAACAGATAAATCTTTGAACAACCATCAGTGTTACAATAGCTGTTGTATCATTTAAATATGCAAAGGCCTGACTCAAAATATGAAGTTTATTATCACTTATGAGGGGACAGGACTTCCATAACTCCCTCATGGGTTATGGCCTATCTCCCTCATGGGTTATGACCTTGCTCCCTCACACATGAAAATAAACTGCATATTTTGAGTCAGGCCATTAAATATCCCATATAGTAGTACAAATTGGACCTACAGTATTTAAAATCACGTTGCATGTTTCAGTTTGAATGCTTCCGCTGACTGCAAGAGCATAATTAGGTGAGCAAGTCTAAAATTCCTTTTGCAAATCCCAGCCACATTACTGTAAAAGCAGTATGGTGAGCTTTTTGCTTTGTGCACAGTGTGCTACTGTCTAAAGACCACAGACAGTGCTGATCTAACCCTGTATCTAATCCAGTTAAAGCAAGCTGTCTCCTTAATAGGATCAGTCCTGGCTTTCAGAGGGAAAGCTAGAGTCCCAGTAATTGGATTGTTTTCCTTGAGGCTACTGGAAGTGCTCTTTCCCTGAACTGATCAGTTCAAACAACACAAATAAACAGTCACCCTTCCCCAAGGAGAGATAATCCACCACCACCACCAGTCATACCTGTAAACAGCCACATGCTGTCAGCGCTGAAACTTTCTAGTTACAAATCCAAAGGTAAAGGGCAGAGGTCAGGCAAGAGCAGGTTTGCATATGGCTTATGAGACGAGATCCTTAGCAGGACTGAGAATTGAATCAGTGTGCACAATTCATGATGTTCAGGTTTGGGAGACATTTGGCAAAATGTATCAAATTAGACTTAATGGGGAGAAAAACCTGAATGAAGGTTAATACAGTATTTGCTGTTTTCATTTGATCTGTTCCCCAAAAAGAAGCCTCAGAAAGAACCCATGTTGTCAGATCTTCATGGAGAAACAGTGACTCTGTCCATACCCTATCCCATTCCCTACCACACCTTAATATCTCTGACCACACCACCTCCCCTCACTGATTCTGTTCGGCTCCCCTGCAAGTGATTCTGTCCACACCAACTAACCACCAGTAATTCTGTCTATACTACCTGCCTCCAGTAATTTTTCTGGGTAGCACGTGATAACAGCAAAGACATAAAGGTGACAAAATAATGGTGACTTCAATAATGGCGACTGCTAATAAAGGGCAAATAGTATTTAAGGGCGACAGAATACATATGGCGAGTGTAATGATGGCAAATCCTAATTATAGCCTACCCCTACCATCCAATTGCACCTCAGAGCTAGATAAATAGAAATAGAGGGGGTTTGGGGGCACAGCCCCCTGAGGGTGTGGGGGTGGAGCCCCCCAAATTTACATAAGCATGTCAATTGATGTCCAATAATGTTACAGCATTACCTGGTTTCATAGAATGGAAAACAGTTGCTGCTCTATGGAGGGTTCCTGTATCAGCAAGATACAGCAGAGTCTGGTATTGTCTGAGTACAGGAGACGTGATTGTGCAGAATATTTAAGACGGCTTGCCAATAACTTCACATTTCAGGTGTAGGTAGTCCTCTCTGGGACATTGTACCTCGATATTTGCCTTTTTTGTCAGTCACCCCATTTTGCGGTCACCTTAAGTACAGTCGCCGTTTGTTTGTTGCCATTTTGACGTTCGCCGTTATAAATTTACCATTTTCACATGGAATCATTTTTCTGTCTATTTGCTCCCTAGCAATTCTGTAAATACCAGCTCACCGCCAGTGATTTTTTTCACATCGCCTTCTTCCAGTAAGTCTATCCATGCTACCTCTATCCTTCCCACTGATACAGTCTTACCCAGCTCCATCCCATCAACTGTTCTCTCCCACCACTCTGACTCTGTTCACACCAACAAAATAGCCATTTCACCAACTTATCCCTGCCTCTCTAACTTTCATCCCATATGAGCATAGCCTCGTCCCACTGATTCTCATCCCACCAACATAGCCCTGCCTCTCCAACTTCAAACCACCAAAATAGTCCTGCCACTCCAGCAGCTCCAACCCACTAACATAATCCTGCTTGACCAGCTCCCATTCCATGAGCATAGCTGTTGCTCTTCAGTTCTCATCCCATCATCACAGCCTTACCTCTCCAGCACCCATCGTAGCATCATATCCCTGCCACTCTGATTCTCAGCTACCAACCATATCTCTGCACCACCAATTCTTATCCCACCAATGTAGCCCTGCATCTCCAACTCAATCCAAACAACATATAGAAGACAATGCAAGTTTATTTCTAGGGCACCCAATCCCAGATGCTCTGGGTGCCTTACACAGTTCAATAAGTAAAAATGTATTTCAGGATGTACAGACAAGTAAAATAAATTACTCAGTCATCTAAAGGTGTAACTAATATTAAAAATACAGTCTTTTAAATAGTTTCAAAAATATCCACTAAGTTGAACCTTTCCACATGTAGTGACAAGGCTTTCTAGAGCGGAGTGGCCACCACTCCAATCCAAAAGACCAGACCCCAACAATTTTAAACAGGACTAGAGAACACACAGAAGACCCATTGTGGTAGAACAGAGAAGGCAAATGGGGAGTATACTGCCAGGATGCCTTTCAGGTAGCCATGGGCCAAACTGTGCAGAGCCTTTTATATTAGCAAGCATGCCTTGAAGTTGATGCACTACCAAACTGTCAGGCAGTGGAAATCATGGAGCACTGGCATGTTATCTATGCTAAGAAAAGGGTGTTCCAGCAATCAATGGGCTGCTGCTTTCTACACTAACTGCAGGCAGCACACTGACCCCACAGAAAATATTTAGTTAGAGGGCTTTGAGTAATCCAGTCTAGATGTGACAAAGGTTTCTGAACCGGATACAGGTTGAGACAGTCTGGACAGATGGCAGACTCTTTTGGCAGGCTGGTCATGTCTTCCTGCTTCTCTTACACCTCTTTCTGCTCCTCTTAAAACTCTGTCTGCTTCTCTTGCAGCTCTGGATTATTCAGTCTCAGGGCCAGGGCCATACACCTCGCCCACCATCCAGGCATCCAGCCCAGTCAGGGTGAAATGATAGACAGTGCCTAGCTGTGACACTGCCTGGCTGATCCCCAAGACTGTCCATTGGCTTATCACCTCCTTCTGGAGCTAAAGAGCACAGTCTTCTCCTCTCTGAAGGCTCAGCTGTGGATCACTTAGTCCAACAAATTGGATCACCCCTTCTGTCTGTAGGCAGGATTTAGTCCCTCAGCAGTTTGTCAGATGTCCGAGGGCTGTTCAGTGAAACAACACTTACACTTCAAACACTGGTTTCCAGATTGTGGAAAACTTCTGAGAGGCCTCCTGAAATGCGGCTGAGGAAACCTCAGGCAGCCCTCCAAGCTTTTGCAGGCACACAGTCCAAGTCCTCCTTACTTGTGAAGAGCTCAAGGCAAATTGCCTCTAGCTTAATCTGCCCCCTCCCCAGGTCTGAAAAAATCAGCTGCAGTGAACCATTGGGCCATCAGGCTGTCAATCCATAAAATTAGTAAGTAGAATGTTCACTCAATGCCTGATTGGCTGGAAGAAAAAGCACCAATAGACAGTCCTCTCCTTTTCCCAGGAGCCCCCTTTCTGTAGTCATCTGGACTCCTTGACCTCTCATTGGCTAAGACAGGGGTCAAAGGGGGCAAAGATGGCTACATTAAAACAGTTTAAACAACGTCCCAACATTAAACTCTTTTTATAGGGCTTCTGTATTGTTCCAAGCAATCACTGCCATATGGTCCAGTAGCTGCCAGTCTGCTCCCTAGTCTCGTGGTGAAGTGGGTACTGACAAGTACATCCCCCTGACTGTCACAAGCACCTAGCACTGTCCCCCCAGGGGGCAGGCAAAGATTCCATACACGTAACAGTCTTGGCTGCTCTTAAAGTTATAGTGCACTTAAAAGCACTTTTGCAGAGTTTATTTTTTTTGCTGCCAACCATCTGTATCTCCGAACCCCTCACTAGTGTTTCTGGAGTTTCTGGTGTCAGAGCACATGAAGGGGACTATTGAAGAGCCACAGAGTGGCTTTAAATAGTGAGCACTGAAGCAGTTGAAAACAGTGTGTGCAGACCGCTGCAGCTCACACGTTCAAGCAGGTGCCAGCTCGAACATGCACACACTGAGCTGCTTGGAGTTCTTGGGCTGAACTGTACCACTGAGCTGGTGGTTTTACTTTTACATCACTCCTCTGGTCCTCCACAGCAATACAGGTACATGGGGGCTGGCAGGAGCATAATAAAGGGCATCAGTGGACCTGGACTGGCAGTACAGAGGCTCCAGGAGACGTATAAGGTAAGCCCCATCCATGGGGTGGGGTTCACTTACTTAACCCTATGGTTACCTTGTGTCTATCCCGCGTATTTTTGAACCCCAACCACTGTTTTTGCCTCCACTATCTCAACTGGAAGGCTGCTCCATGAATCCCCCACTTTTTCTGTGAAGAAGTATTTCATCACACCTCTGCAGAACCTTCCCCTCTCCAGCTTCATAGTATATCCCCTTGTTCTAAAGTACCTTTTTTCCTGAAAAATACTCCGCTCTTGTACCTTATTAATCCCGTGAGGTATTTAAAGGCCTCTATCATATCTCTTCTCTCCCTCTCCTTTCCTTCAGCATGTACATATTGAGCTCCTTTAGCCACTCTTCAAAGGGCTTATGATGCAGATTCTGCACCATTTTAGTAGCCCTTTTCTGGACTGCTTCCATCCTGTCTATGTCCTTCCTGAGACACAGTCTCCAGAACTGGACACAGTACTCAAGGTGTGGTCTTACTAGTGATCTATATAGGGGGCAATACCACCTCCTTTTTTCTGCTGCTGATGCCCCTTCCTATGCACCCCAACGTCCTACTAGCCCTCCTGACAGCCTGGCCACCTTTAGGTCATCTGATATGATTACCCCAGGTCTCTTTCCTGTTTGGTCATTATGAGTATCACTCCACCCATTTTGCACTCCACTGCCAGATTTCTATGGCCTAAGCTCATTATTTTGCACTTTCTTGCATTGACTTCCAGCTGCCATGCACTCAACCAGTCCTCTAGTTTATTCAGATCCCTGTCATCCATTCCACCCCCTCGAGTGTCCACACTGTTGCAGATCTTGGCGTCATCCATAAATAGGCAGACCTTCACTTCTAGACCCTCTACTATGTCAGTAATAAAGATATTAAAGAGGACTTGAAAGAAAAAGAAATGGGCAGACTGGATGGGCCTTGGCGGTCCTTATCTGCCGTCAACTTCTATGTTTCTATGTTTCTATGTTTCTATGGACTGGTCCCGGAGTCACGTGATGAGCTGCTCAAGTTAACAGCGCTTCTCGACCACTCCTACCCTCTTCTGGAAGATATTTTCTATTTTTGCCAATTCTTGGAGTTCATAGAGCTTTTCTTGGTTTACCAGGACTTTTTTAGTTGGGATCTTCAATGTATTGTGATTAATTTGAGGCTGAGATGAAAAATGCACCCCCTTGGCACACGCCACTGGCTACGCCTGAAAGGGAAACAGCCTTAAAGCAGTCTAAAACGCAGGCCACTGTTGCTGTTAGGAACAATAGAACCTTGACTGCCCTCATGGAAGATAATCTTTTACAAGAACTTAGTCCTCTAAGTACACATTGCAGATCTTAACTGAAGAAATAGGGCACTTCGCTCCTTAGTGGATGCCCTAACGAGAAGAGTCGAGGATTAAGAAGCCAGCATTAGCTCTTTGGTGGACTGGTGAAATAGAACAGATCCAGAACTGGTCTTGCTCTGGCAAAAAACTCCTGACTTGAAGCCTGACTGTAAGATTTAGAAAGCAGGAGCAGGAGAAATAATGTAGTGGTCCTTGGTTTACCTGAGATGGTGGAGAGTTCCAATATTCTTCTCTTTGGTAAGAAACTGTGTGAGAAGCTCACAGGACCCTCCCCCAATGGCTCCTCATACATAATTGAATGGGCACATCGCTCTTCTTGCCCCATGCCTGCAGAAGGCCCCCCCCCTCCTTAATCTTTAAATTCTTTAAGTATTTGGACCATCAGTATTTGCTGAACAGGGTACGGGATCTAAACGAAGTATCTTGGGAGGGGGCACAACTCCAGACTGCTCGGGATTTACCAATCACAGTTCAACAAAAATGGGTGGCTTTCTATCCGCTGGTTGCCAAGTTAATTGCTACAGGCATTAAGTTCAGAATGTGCTACCTAGGCACACTCCAAGTGTCAGACAAGGGAGCCTGGAGGTGCTTTGAGTCAATGGATCAAGCAGCTTTCAAGTCTCCATGAGGGTGTAAGGCTCCGATGGAAGGCATTCACAGTGCAGGTGTTATTGGCTGCCAATACACCTGGATCCTTGTTTGTTAACTGTTTTTAGTAATCCCTACAAAGAATCCATTGTTTTCCCCCTTCTTTGATTTCTGGACTGGATCTTGTCCCCCAGTTGGACAAGGGAATCTATGCTCATTTGGGTTGGGAACTTTAACACTACTGCTGCATCTCAGGTGAGCTCCATTCATTTTACTGATTTTTTGTCCTTCGTGGGTAGCATGGACAGGTGACATTTTTCTGTAAATATTATTCTTTATTCGGTGTACTGCTACCTTTTACCGAGTGTGACTGGTCACAGTATACTTTATTTTTCCCCTATTTTCTTTATGTTTAAAACAGGGGCATTTATTCATACTCAACAATGTTTGTTATGCAGTGTAGTCCATAAGAGGATGGTTGAAATAGAGTTCTATTACAGTATCTTGTAATTCCGACATCCCGGTGACATGGACAGTTCTTCCTTCCTGCTTGTTTGGTCTGATGTTGCAGTATATTGGGAGAGCTGTAGACTGTAATGATAAGCTGGACACTTGTACCATAATGGTCTCACGGCAGAGAGTTTGCCTGTCTGGTGATTATCTACTCTCCAGGTGAAGGACGAGATGTTCATAGCTTACTGCAGATTCCGATTTACATCCGGCAGTTGGGTAGTTTTGATGTTTTGCAATATCATTCCAAGCTGCATGTTACTCAGTTATTTTGCATGGGGACATTTCTTTGCTGTTGGGCTGGAATCCTTAACATTCTGCAATGTGGGAATGTCAGACCATATATTGATTTGTTTTCTTTCACTAAAGATGGACCTTAATATAAATATATGTAATGAGACCTTTTGGCACTGACTTCCAGATGTTTGTAAAAATGCTACTCGGTTTATCAGAGGCTAGCTACTTTAGTTAACTGGGTGTATGCTGTACCTGTCTGCATTATTATTGTTTCTTTTATAGCCTTTGTTTGCTCTTATCTGTTCTTCAGTTTTCTCTCCTGTCCCTTTATTTTACATATTTGATTGATTATCCCTCAGTTTTAGTAAGTGTTTGTCTTATGTATAACTCTGACTGTACTGCATAGTTTATATATTGTCTTAACCTGGTACTGTTTTTTATAGGTATGTTTCTACTTTCGAGGTGGGGTGGGGAGGGCTGGGAAGGTGGGAATTGAGCAGTTTGAACATTACATCATGGACCGGGATTTGTTGGAAGTGTGGTCAGATCGACCGGGGACAGTGCAGGTTTTAGTGGTTTTTTTTTTGGGGGGGGGTATGTGATTCCGGGGTTTCTTAATATATGTAGTCTAATTTGTTTAATGTCCTGTCTTCTTATTGGGGAAGTGGGAATAAATGTTGAGTATAGCTTGTGTGTTCTGCATACATCAGCACTACTTGGTTCATTTTCTGGGAGTTTATATGTGTAGGTTGTGGGGGGTGAGCACATCCAAGCCCACTGGAGGGTTTTCACATATTGGGTGTTGTCACTAAAGGTCTTCATTTTCATCAAGCTAAATTTTAATGGGTAGTTATTATACGTTTGCCTCATGGAATGTTAAGGGAGCCCAAGAAAAGCAAAAATGCCACAAGGTCTTGTGTCATCTTAAGAAGCTGCAAGCGAAGATTGTTTTTTCACAAAAGACCCACCTTTGCCATGAAGAGGTTGGTCATCTTAGGAAAGAATGGGTTGGCCAGACATTTAGGGCAGTCATAAGAGAGGTGGGGTAGCGATATTGTTGGCTTGTAGGTTGGCTTTTTAACCTATTAGGGAATTATGGGACACTGAAGGGAGATACATCTTTGTGCATGGCTGATTGGGCCTCACAGAGGTATTGTTAGGCTCTGTACATGGTCCAAATGCTGATTCTCCACCCTTTTGTATGGATATTGCTGTTCAACTGACCCCCATTACTCATTTACCCATTATCCTTGGTAGGAACTGGACATGGACTGGTCCAGCTCCACCTGTAAAACTGTAACCCCTGGGCAGTGCAGCTTAAGAGATCTGCTGAACTCCCTTGGTTGGTTGACCCCTAGTGGGTTCTTCATCCTTCTGACAAGCAACACACCTTTCACTCTCCTCCCCACGGCTCTTTCTCCTGGATTGATTTTTTTTTCATTAGTCAAGAATCACTCCCCGGTCTAGTTTCTTGCGAGATCCAACTTTGGTCATTTCTGACCACACCGTGGTCACTAAATCCAGGGCCCAATAGACCAGGATAAAGTGTGGCATTTGAATTCCCAGCTACTCCATGATCCCACCACATTGCAGGTCCTTCAAGACTATATCCAGGCCTTTTTCTTGATTAATGAGTCATCAGTTTCAACTCTAGATATACTTTGGGGGAGGGGGGGGCAACCAAATGTGCAATTTATGGGGAGTGCATTTGGTTGGCTTTGAAGCAAAACTACATCTGTCCCGTTAAGTTAGACCAATTACTCCATAGCACACAGCAACTAGAATATCGCTTATCCCCTACTACACCAGCCTCTGACTGGTTGCTTCTTAATGGTCTCCGGGCACAGTATGCTGATCTTCTTGTGGAGAAAGCAGAATTAGCCTTGCTGCATACAAAAATCTGTTACTTAGAATCTGGGGAGTGGGCTGGAAGGTTGCTGCTGACCTTTCGGTTCTGACAATTATTTATTTATTTTTATTTCGTTTTATTTAGTTTTGTTAACCAGGTAAGCACACTAGATAAATTCTGCCTATTTTCAGGCACTACCCGGGGGATACAGATGAATGCCAACTGTCCTTGAACCAGATTAAGCTGTTGGTGGTATTTTTAGTGAATGGAGGGAAATTTTGTCCAGAGCACCGGGGAAATTTCCTGACTCTTTTCGAGAAGTGCCATAGGATGTTTAAACATCCACCCGAACTACCACCAGAACAGGCAGATGGGATCTCAGTTTAATGTCTCATCTGAAAGACGGCACCTCAAGAGTGCAGCACCCCGCCTCTTGCTACACTACACTACAGTGTCAGTATTGGGACATTATCCCAAGTGCCTGGTGTGGGGATGGAACCCACAGCCTTCTGATATCCCAGCCTCAGAGGTGAGTATGCTACCTGCTGAGCCACTGATTCTCAGTTAGACTCGCCCAAGGCCATTTTCTGCATGCAATCCAATATTGAGGCTCCATTGTCACTCAGCTGCGAGTAATTGCTGAAGTCTTCTGAGATTTTTTGTTAGCTGTACTGGAGGGAATCTTCTGATAATGCCTCCCCAGATCAAATTCAGTCCTATCTAGCCTCTATTCAGCTCCCTGTATTAAGCCCATTACAACAGGAACTCTCAAAAAGTCCCCTGACAGAAGAAGAAGTTCGTTGAGCGATTCAGCAACTCACTTTAGACAGGGCCCCTGGCACTGATGGGTTCACCAATAATATTTATAAGGCTTTTATGGATTACTTAGCCCCCTTCTTAACTTGCTTATTTAATCACCTATTTGCATCAGGCCTTACGGACCCTTCCTTTACCCAGGCATGGATTACCCTTCTTAGAAAGGTGGTGAAGGATGAATTATCTACGCGTAATTACAGGGTAATCTCTTTACTTAATTCAGATATTAAAATCCTAGCTAAAGCACTTGCTAACTGGCTCAAGTTGGTGAGGGATGGTCTGATAAGCCCAACACAGGTTGGTTTCCTAGACAGGCCATCTTTCTCGCTATCATCTTTGTAAGCTTCACTACTTGATGGCTGCATCTAGGGGGAACAGAACTCCTGTGGTTCTGGACTCCTTGGATGCAGAAAAGGCCTTCGATTGGGTCTCCTGGTCCTTTATGTTTGCTGTTTTAGATAAATTTGTTTTTTCCAAGAGTTTATTTCCTGGATCAAACTGCTATACAGTAACCCAACAGCCCAAGTTTGGTGTAATGGAGTATTGTCCGCTCCCTTTTTGTTGAAATGAGACACAAGATAGGGCTGCCCTCTGTCCCCCTTTCTTTTTTATTTATATTTGGAGTACCTACTCCAATGTCTCCAAAGAAATCCAGTTATATGTGATATCCCAATTGGAGGGATGGCCCACAAATTATCCACCTATGCAGATGATCTTTAATTACTCATTGAGGACACCTCAGTTTTTATCCTGGCCATGTTGGCTGAGATCCAATGGTTCTCTGCCCTTTCAGGATATAAATTAAAATCTGGACAAAACTAAAGTACTGCCCCTTAATGTTTATGTTCATAAACAAGAGATTGTGAATTTAGGGCTCACCTGGTAGTCTAGAGCCTTGACTCATCGGCGTACGCCTCTCCAGATATCCCTCATCTTTAATCAAGGAAATGTTTACCTCACTTTTGCAAAAGATTCAGTCTGATGTGCAGCTCTGGGCCTCTCTGCCTCTTTTGCTTTAGGGAAATGTTAGTATTGTTAAAAATAACCTTTTAACGCATATCCTATATCCCTTAGGCATGCTATGCTTTTTCCTTCCCAAATCATGGTTTAGCCGCATGCAGCATTTGATTAATGCCTTTTTGTGGAAGTATAAAGTGGCCCAACATGCTTACTTTAAATTACCTATCCCAAAAGACTGGGGAAGTCTACGCCTTCCTAATTTCTATCTCAATTATTGTGCTCTACATGGAAGTAATTTTTTTAGGTGGAATCAGGCCTGGTCAGCACAGTCAGAGGTCATCTATGTCCCACTTTGGCTAACTATTGAAAAGGGGCTTTGTCATCAAGCCAGCATACAATTTCAAAGTCTGTTTTACTTAAAGCCGACTCGTTTATCTCACAAGCTCAGAGATATGCTGCTTTCTTGGTCCCTTAAAGCCCTCTGACAACTATGTGTTTATTTTGATCTTGATTGGATGAAGGCCCTTTCCCAACCTGTTTTGGGTAACCCAAATATTTGTATTGCCCACCACCCGATTCCAAAGGCCTTTTGTTCTCAGCTTCAAGACATCTATATTGACGGTTTGTTGGATGCGGGCAGACCTCTTCCATTTGCAGCCTTGCAGGAGTGTTTTTCACTGCCCAAGCTTTTGAATTTAAATATGTCCAATTGAAGCCGGCAGTTTTATTCTTTTTAGGACCAGCCCCATGGTCCTTCCAGGATTCCCTGAATATTCAGTCTTTCACTTCTTTAGCTGAACAGCCCAATCCAGAAGTATCAAAACTTTACAGCCTTTTTCAAGATATAGATCGTAGTAGTCCAACAGGGATTTGCTAATACTGGCAGCAGACCTTAGACCTCCCTACAGAGCCCTGGCTTTGTCAGACAATGTGGCAGTATCTGTATCAGTACATTAAACAGGACTGGTACCATCTGATCCAGTTTGGGGTATTACAAAGCTTATATTATACCCCTTTGCGATTGCACAAAATGGGTAGACTTTCTTCTTTGACTTGTTCCAGATGTGGAATGACTGATAGCAATCTTAAACATCTGCTTTGGGATTGTTCTAAAGTTTCCCCCTTTTCAACTGCCATTAAAACATCTTTGGATCCTATCCTGGGTTTAGACAATTGTTTCACACCAGAGATCTGCTTAGTTGATCTTTATCCAATGGCACGGAGTCATGTTGTCGCATAAAAAAATAGCACGGCAATATACCGTGCTGTCAAAACAGTGACTAAAAGTGAAAACACTAAAACACTTGTTTTCTGCAGGAGGCTCTGCCCCCCACATCCCCATTATGGGGGGCTGCGCACCCTAACCCCCCCCCGCATTAAAATAACCTCCTCCAGGGAGGGGGGGTAACTAGGGGACAGGGTGAAATTTGGACGAAATACAGAAAAGACAAGAAAAAAAAATAACTAACCTAATCTGAGTCCAGGAGTAGAACCCCAGTCCACAGCCACTCCATTGTCCTCCAGCACTGATGGCTCTACTCCCTGAGCTGTGGCAGCTGGTCAGTGGAACCTGTAGCTGTTCTTCCCCATGCTATTGCACGGTTTTGCCCTGTGGCATTCTCCATACAACATGTTGACCTGGTACATTATCCAGCTAGTCTTTTCAGTCCCCAAAAGGCCTATGTGGCACTGACTGCAATAATAGAAAAGCTAATTATATTACAACATTGGTTGGATGATGCCATCCCTTCATATAAGGAATGGCACCAAGAGATTCTTCAGGCGTTTTCAGTAGAAAAGCAGATAGCCTTTTCTCAGAACAGAATAGAGATGTTCTACTCCAAATGGGAACCCTTATATACATTGTTATCAGCTGTGGGCAATCATAAAGGGACAAGGGAATTTCTCTCTTTGGCCTCTTTATCTAATATCTTGGACTTGCTCTCTCAGTTAAGTTTGCATTGTTGTTAATTTTTATGTTGGCTCGCACATGCTCGCCAGCCAACATATTGCAGTAGTAGCAGATTAGGAGGTGCAGTCATTGTGGGTGAATGCAGGGCATGCATCAGTAGATGTGTTCCTCATTCCCCAATAAGGCAGCTACAAGCGCTGACACCAGTAACATGTAAACTGGCCACAAGATCTAAGAAAAGGTCAGCTGCTGTGACAGCCAAGCTCGTCATGCAGCGGCGTGCCTTTTCTGGTAAGCAGTTTAATAAACATGGTGGCAACTGACTGCCGCCGCAGAGTGCCCTCAACCCACTTCATTTGCCGATGGGGAGCCCACTCCCCATCACATAATGCCCCTCCCATGGAAGTGTATGAGGGGGCAATCCCCCCTCGGCATTATGCACCTCCAAACAGTCTTTCTTTGCTGATGGGGGGGCCCAATCCCCATCGGCTTCAGTCCCCCCTTCCCCGTTTATTTTGCTGATGGGGGAGCCCACTCCCCATTGGCATAATGACCCTGCTGCTTTTGTTGTGTGTCAAGGGGGGTGCCCAATCCCACTTGGCTCTTGTCCCCCCTTCGGCATGTGCCGACCGGGGTGCCCAATCCCCCGTTAGCTACAACACCCCCCCAAAAACATCAGATGGCACACTGGAAGCCCACCCCAGCGTGCCAAATGCCCCTGTAAAACAAAAACCATCCTGCAATTTTTTTTTTTAACCTGCAAACAAGAAAACGGTCCCTGGTCAACTCTGGTGGCCCTGCTCCAACCCACACCTACCCTCTGCGAACCCTGCCTCCCCACACCTCCCCTCACCCCATACTTAACTCTGGAGCATGGCACAATAATCTTCGGTGGACCGGGAACATGTCTGCACTCTTCAAAGCCGACCGTAAACTGAAGAAATGCCGGTAAGCTGTATAAAGGCATAAATAGGGTTTTTTCAACTTTGGTGCATATCTCGGGCATTTGGGGGGATTTTGGCACCAAATTTTCAACATGCGGTTATTGTGATGCCTCCTCATGAATTCAGTCACTGTCATGGCATTATTCATCCCAAAAAGTGATTTCTCCGTCTCTGCGCAGAATCACCCTGCGGGCCTGATTAACTAAACGACAGTGCCACTGTTCATGGGGAGGGGGGCTGTCAAAAAGCTTATGTTGCAAATTTGGTGGAAAAATCAAAAAATGGCTGTTTTACGAGTGTGCATTGCGCAATTTCTATGCACGCTCGTAACTTTGTGTATTTTTCCATACCTCCGTATGAACAGTACAGCTGTCATTTTCCATATCCTGGCCAAAATGTGTTTTCGCACATCCGGCACAGAATAGCGTGGTCACTGTGCGAAATCAGTTTTTGAGACAGTTTGAGAAAATGATGGTGACACTGTTCATGAGCAGATGTCCTAAAATGCCTATGTTGAAAAGCTGGTGACGCAAAGTCCATAAAATGACTGTATTACAAGTGTGCATTGCGCAGTTTCCACACACCCTTGTAACTTCGCAAATTTGCAATATGTTCATGCCAGATTTTCAACACTGGCAGTTTTTCACACCTCCTTATGAACAGTACAGCTGTCATTTTTCACATCCTGCCCAAAATCTGTTTTGCACTTGTGGCGCACAATGGCATGATTGCTTTGGGAAATCAACTTTTGGGACAGATTAACAAAATCATAGTGCCACAGTTCATGAGGGGAGGTCCCAAAATGCATATGTTGAAAATGTGGTTAAAAAAATCCCAAAAATAATTGGGTTATGGACGTGTGTTGCGCAGTTTCTGTGCCTGCTCATGACTTCAGCAATTTTTTATATTTTCACTCCAGATTTTCAACGTTGCCATTTTTTACACCTCCTCATGAACAATGCAGTTGTCATTTTTATGTTTGCTTGCGTGCATGCACAAGGAATGTTTTGGGAGAGTAGCACACTTGGAAGTGTGCCTCTCCCACCCAATGCACTGCTCCCTTGAGCAGGCGTGGTGGTCCTGCACCAATGGGTGCAGGAGCTCAGTATGACAGCGGTGTTCCTCTGCTTGAAAGGAAAGCACCGCTGCCATACTGAGCATCGCTTCCGCGTCATGCACTACCTTCCCCTCGCCGTCCGCGCCCCCAAAGCTTTGGTGCCACGCTGGGAGCCCACCCAGCGTGGCAATGTTGTTTGCCGACGGGTGCCCAACCCCTGTTGGCTCCACGCCCCTAAGCTCATCCTGCTGCCATGCTGGGAGCCCACCCCAGCGTGGCAAACTGTCGTTACTTTGCCGACGGAGGTGCCCAATCCCCGCCGGCTCCTCGCCCCAGCGTGAGTTTGCCAACGGGGTGCCCAATCCCCGTCGGCTCCTCGGCCCCCAGCCATCTTCTTCCATGCTGGGAGCGCACTCCAGCATGGCAAAGGTCCCACATCATCTTTTTTTTTTACCTGGAAAACAAAACAGGTCCCATGGCTGCTCCCAGCCCTCCCACAACCTGCACTCCACCACTGCGCACCCAGCTTCCCCACACCCCTCACCCCATATTCTTACCTCTGGACTCTGGCACGACGATCTTTGGTGGACCGGAACACGCCTGCACTCTTCAAAGCCGACCGTGAACTGAGGAAATGCCGGTAAGCTGTATAATGGGTTACATGGGGTTTCAACTTATTGCATATCTCAGTCATTTTTGGAATTTTTGCACCAGATTTTCAACATGGGGTTTTGGGACCCTTCTCATGAATGATGTCACTGTCATGGTGTTATTCGGCCCGAAGGGTGATTTCGAGGCACTGCACAGTCACTGAGCTGAAATCACCTTCGGCCTTAATAATGCCATGACAGTGACATCATTCATGAGAAGGTCCCAAAACCCATGTTGATAATTTGGTGCAAAATTCCAAAACTGACTGTTTTATGAGTGTGCTGTTGTGCAGTTCCTACGCAGACTCATAAGTTCGCGAATTTTCAATATTTTCACTCCAGATTTTCAACATTGCCATTTTATCACACCTTCTTATGAGTTGTACAGCTGTCATTTTTCATATCTCACCCAAAATGTGTTTCCGCCCATGTAGCGCACAATGGCGCAGTCGGTGTGCGAAATCAATGTATGGAACACATTAAGAAAATCTCAATGACACTGTTCATGAGCAGAGGTCTTAAAATGGCTATGTTGAAAATTTGGTGAAAAAATTCCTAAAAATGACTGTTTTATGAGCGTGCGTTGTGCAGTTCCTATGCACGCTCGTACATTTGCGAATTTTCAATATTTGCACTCCAGATTTTCAACATTGCCCTTTCATCACACCTCCTCATGAGCAGTACAGCTCTCATTTTTCACAGCCTGCCCAAAATGTGTTTCTGCCCCTGTAGCACACAATGGCGCAGTCGGTGTGTGAACTCAATGTATGGGACACATTAAGAAAATCACAGTGACACTGATCATGAGCAGAGGTCTTAAAATGGCTGTGCTGAAAATTTGGTGAAAAATTCCTAAAAATGACTGTTTTATGACTCTGCGTTGCGCAGTTCCTACACACACTCGTAAGTTTGCAAATTTTCAATATTTTCACTCCAGATTTTCAACATTGCCATTTTACCACACCTCCTTATGAGCAGTACAGCTGTCATTTTCACATCCTTCCCAAAACGTCTTTCGCCCATGTAGTGCACAATGCGCGTCGTTGTCTTGAAATCAATGTATGGGACACAGTAAGAAAATCACTGTGACACTGTTATTTAGCAGAGGTTTAAAATGGCAATGTTGAAAATTTGGTGAAAAAATCCTACAAATGACTGTTTTATGAGCGTCGTTAGCACAGTTCCCAAACAGCTGTGGGTTTGAATTTTCAATATTTCCACCAGATTTTCAACATTGCCATTTTACCACACTTCCTTATGAGCAGTACAGCTGTCATTTTTCACATCTTCCCCAAAACGTGTTTCCGCCTATGTAGCGCACAATGGGGGTAACAACAAGGTCATGCTGACAATTTATTGTGCAAATACCAGCAATTGCACAGGGCATTAGAGTAAAGCACCATACATGCCAAACACCACTGCAAATACCTGCAAGCGAATGTTCGGCATTGACAAATGCTTGTTTACATCCTGCCCAAAATGTGTTTTCTTGCCTGTGTCGCCAAATGGCATAGTCGCTGTGCAAAACCACCTTTCCGCTAACAAACTGACAGTCTTCATGAGATGGAGGTCACAAAACGCCCATGTTGAAAATTTGGAGTGAAATTACCAGCAAATGCCTACAGCATTAGGGTTCCCAACTGTAACATCCCACCCTGTACAGACTGACAGGCATCAGAGGTGTGACTTGGGATCATTGGCTGTAATGCTCATGCCATTCCACCCCCACCCCCCCCACCCTTCACCCAGTGACAGGCATCGAGGTGTGCCTTGGAGTGGTCGGCCCTAAAGTTCATCTCATTCTCCTATACTGCACCCGTCTCAGTGTATTTCCTTATGGAACGGGGTAAGTATTAGGCCCAAAGACCCCAAAGCACACCACAATACTTGTCAGTGTCTACAGGGTAGGGTGAGGTTAAATGGCATAAGCGTTATAGCTGATGACCCAAAGGCACACCCCAACACCTGTCAGTCTCTGCAGGGTGGGGGTGGGGTTGGCGTCAATTCAGTACTTCACTGCCATTCTTATTATGCATCTCTAACTTCTGCACTACCAATGCCAGCAAGACAACATTCGGCATTGACAAATGCTTGTTTGAGTAGATGTGCTCTGGGTCGAATGGGTGGGTGGGTGGTATTTTAGTTTAGAGTTATTGTTCTGCAGCTTTGTTCATGGTGTTTGCATAAAAATTGTAGTTTGATTGTTAGTTTACAGTTCTTTTCTTAAAGTATTGTGGTCTTTGTAAAATCTTAATAAAGTATATTCGATAAAAAAAAAAGAGGACTGGTCCCAGCACAGAACCCTATGGTACCCCACTGGTCACTTTCCCTTCCTTGGAGCATACTCCAATAACCACTCCCTCTGTCTCCTATCCCTTAACAAGTTTCTTACCCAGGTTGCCACGTTGTTGCCCACCCCTAAGCTACTTAGCATGATTACCAGTCTCCTATGTGGAACAGTGTTGAAAGCCTTGCTGAAATCCAGGTAGGCCATGTCCACCGCTCAGCCCTAATCTAGTTCCTTGATCACCCAGTCAAAGAAATCTATCAGATTTGTTTGGCGTGGCCTCCCCCCTGTGAATAGATGCTAGCTTGGGTCCTGTAATCCACTGGATTCCAGATATTCCACAATCCTTTCCTTAAGTAGTGTCTCCATTAGCTTACCCACCACCAGTCTCAGGCTGACAGGCCTATAATTGCCCATGTCTTCCTTGCTACCACTTTTGTGAAGTGGGACTACATCTGCTCTTCTCCAGTCCTCTGGGACCACTCTGGTCTCCAGAGATCTGTTAAATAAGTCTGTCAAAGGTGCAGCCAGTATCACTCTGAGTTCCTGCAGTATGCTTGGATACACCCCATTTGGTCCCATAGCTTTATCCACCTTCAGGTTAGCGAATGCTTTCTGTACTCTGTCCCCAGAGAAAGGACTAGTGTCCACTTCCCTCGCATCAAAGCTCCTGATTCTTTCCTGTGGTCCCTCTCCTTCCCCTTCTACTGTGAATACTGAGCAGAAGTGTTTGTTTAAGATGTTTGCCTTTTCTTGATCTAACATACTAACATACTATTTGCCAGCAGATTAGGTCTTACGGTCTATCAAGTCTGCTCGAACCTCAGATCCCTAGTTGGGTGCCGAGGCCCCACCCTTGTGTTCCAGAAGCCCCTATCATCCATCCCCACCCCCTGGGACAGGCCATCATCTGATACATCCACTTTCTGTGTCTGTCCCACCCTCTCTTGAAGCCCTCCACTGTTGATCTCTGAACCAGCTCACCAGGTAGTGCATTCCAAGGGTCCACCACCCTCTCAGTGAAAAACCTCCTCCTCTTTTCCCCCCTCACCCTTCCACCTTCCAACTTCAAACCATGCCCTCTGGTGATACCTCCCTGCTTTAGTCTAAAGATCCCATCCATGTTTACCCTATTAATTTCCTTGAGGTACTTGAAGACCTCAATCATGTCCCCCCTGTCTCTCCTCTCCTCTAATGAAAACAGGCAGAGCTCCTCAAGTCTGTCCTCATACGTCAAATCCCCTAGCCCTCTTATCATCTTAGTTGCCCTCCTCTGTACCCTCTCCAGGAGCTGTATGTCCCTCATCAAGTGTGGTCTCCAGTACTGTACACAGTACTCAAGGTGTGGTCTAACCAGTCCATTGTACAGTGGCAGAATCACTTCCTTGCTCCTAGAGGTGATCCCCCTTACAATGCATCCCAACATCCTGTTTGCCTTGCTAGCCGCCTCCTGCACTGCTCAGAGTTATTCATACATGCATCCACCATGACCCCTGGTCTTCTTCCCCTATTGAGGCCTCCAGAGCCTCCCCTCCCAGGGTGTACCTGTGTTTAGGGTTTCCCCGCCCAAGATGTAACACCTTGCACTTGGTGATATTGAAATTTAATTTCCATGTGTGAGCCCAGCTTTCCAGGGTGTCCAGGTCCCCTTGAAGGGCCAACCTCCCCTCTTCTCCCTCAACTACTGCTCCCATCTTGGAGTCATCAGCGAAGAGACTCATTTCACACCCTATACCCTCCCTGATGTCCGATATGTATGCATTAAACAGGATCGGACCCAGGACAAACCCTCTTGATGACCCCACTACCAACCTCTCTAGGGGTTAGAGGCTCCCCACAGACCACTACTCTCTGGGTGCATCCAGCTAGCCAGTTTTCAATCCATCTGACCATCAAAGGGCCTACTCCCAACCCCATCAGTTTCTCCAGCAGACCATTGTGGCAGACAGAGTCAAACGCCTTGCTGAAGTCCAAGAATAATACATCCACAGGCTTTCCCCTGTCCAGTTCTGATGTTACCCATTCATAGAACTCCACAAGATTGGTTTGACATGATCTACCTGGCACAAACCCATGTTGCCGACTATCCAGACCTCCCACCTCCTCCAAGTACACCCCAATCATTCCTTTAGTATACTCTCCATTAATTTTCCCATCACGAGGTCAAACTGATGGGTCTATAGTTACCTGGTACTTCCCGACCCCTTTATGGATTGGCACCACATGTGCCTCTCGCCAATCCCTAGGTACCCTCCCTGTCTCAAGTGACCTGTTGAAGAGCTCCGCCAGGGGTGCAGCCAGTATGTCCGCCAATTCCCATAGCACTCTCGGATGAATGCCATCTGGCCCAGGAGATTTGTCTTTCTTTAGGGCCTTGAGGGCTAACCACACCCTTTTGGCGGAGATAGCATCATCCATCCTCTCCACCTTACTGACCTTTTTATCCTTATCCTGATGTGACACCCCTGGGGTACCTCTCCCTCCCTCTTGCTCCATTTCTGTTGTTCCCCTGATCCCACTCACTGCCGCTTCTATCCCCATCGTGCCTTGCTTTGTAGATATCCCATCCCCCTTCCTAGTGAACACAGAGGCAAAGTACTCATTAAATACCTCTGCCTGGTCCCTCGCCTCTTCCACCCACCCTCCTTCTGATCTCAATCTGCTGAGATGGCCCTTAGTTTTTCTCCGCTCCCCAATGTACCGGAAGAACCCCTTTTCCCCTCCATGTATCCCCTGTGCCAGCCGCTGCTCTTTACTGGACTTTGCCCCCTCACCATCTGGGTGACTTTTCTAGATGCAAGATGGTACATTTCCTTATCCCTATCCCCTCTTGTTGTTTTATATTTTTTGTAGGCCGCCTTCTTTTCTCTGACTGCTACCTGAACCTCACTAGACCACCAGCATGGTTTATGTGACCTTGCTCCCTTATGTTTCACCTTAGCGCAGGTCCTGAATGCCTCATGAAGTCCCCGTTTTATGACCTCCCATCTCCTTTCCACATTTGTCATTGATGTAATCCCTTCAAGTGATCCTTGAGAATATTTCCCATGCCCACAGAGTCTGCCCCCTGAAGTCCACTACCAGTGTCCTAGATCTCACCCCCTCCCCCATGCTTATTTGAAACCCTCTATACAGTCACTCCCTCCCTCTTTAATCTTACTATCCTCCCTTTGTCTTCCTTTTCTCGTTAACATACCTAAAAAATGTCTTGTCCCTTTTTGAAACTCCTTGAGCTAGTCTCTCCTCAGTTTGTACCTTTGCACTCCTTACTGCATTGCCTGCCTCCCTCTGTTTTTCCCAGTTACACTTCCCTGTCTTCCTCTCCATGGGCTTCCTTCTACCTCCTGAAAATGAACTTTTTAGTCTTTATCTTTTCTGCTACCTCTTTTGAAACCTATAGTGGTCTCCACTGTCTTTTGCTTACCTGCTTGACGCAAAGGTTTGCTGCCTTTACTATGCCTGCTTTTTATGTTGATTGCACACAGCACAAGAAACATATTGCAGCAGCTTTCTCAGAAGCTGGCTGTGGAGGCACGGCACAGTTGTGGCCAATGCCCCCACAGCCTGCAAAGGCTTGTCCCGCTTCCCCCAATGCCGTTGCATGCTGCTGGTGCCACAAGATTGGAACGTTTGCACCAACTTGTGACAAATCAGCCGCTGCAATCAGGGGCCGCCTCGTCATTGCAGCGTCAGCCATCTGCTGCAATGAGGGAGCGACCTGTCATTGCAAGGTGGGATCTAGCAACCCTGATATTGTTTGTGAACATGGCGCGGTTGCCGCCATGTTCACAAACAATATAACCCCCACATCAGTTTAGTTGCCGACGGGCCCTAATCCCCATCGGCCTCGTGACCGTGGTTTCTGTTGCTGACGGGAGCCACTCCTGTCGGGTATTCTGTAACACCACAAGCTTTTATTCCTGCCGACGGGTGCCCAATCCCCATCGACATAATGATTACTCCCTTTGTGTGCCGACGGGGGTGCCCAATCCCCCATCGGCTACTGCTGCCCCCCCAAAATAAAGCCTCTGGTGGCATGCTGGGAGCCCACCCCAGCGTGCCACATGCCCCTGTAAAGGCAAAAAAAATCCAGCGACATCTTTTGTTTTTTTTTTCCATGCAAAAAGGGAAAAGGTCCCTTGTAGTCTCCCTGGCCCCCACTCGCAACCCACACCAACCCACTGTGCACCCTGCCTCCCCACACCCTCTCTCACCCCATACTTACTTCTGGAGCTTGGTGCGACGATCTTCGCTGGACCGGGAACGCGTCTGCACTCTTCAAAGCCGACCACGACCTGAGGAAATGTCAGTAAGCTGTATAATGTAATAAATAGGGTGTTTTCAACTTTAGTGCATAACTCAGGCATTTTGGGGAATTTTTTCACCAAATTTTCAAAATGGGGATTTTGGGACCCCTCCTCATGAATGCTTGAACTGTCATAGGGTTAACCAGCCCCGAAAGGTGATTTTTGCGGTCACTGTGTGGAATCGCCTTTGGGGGCCGACTAACAAAATGACAGTGCCAGTGTTCATGAGGTGGGCTCTCAAAAAGCCTATGTTGCAAATTTGGTGGAAAAAATTCAAAAAATGACTGTTTTACTAGCGTGCACTGCACAGTTGCTACACACGCTCGTAACTTGGTGAATTTGCAATATTTTCACGCCAGATTTTCAACATTGGCATTTTTCCACACCTCCTTGTGAACAGTATAGCTGTAATTGTTCACATCATGGCGGAAATATGTTTTCGCACTTGCGGTGCAGAATAGAGTTGTCGCTGTGGGAAGTCAGTGTTCGAGGCAGATTAAGAAAATGACAGTGACACTGTTCATGAGTAGAGGTCCTGAAATGGCTATGTTGAAAATTTGGTAACGATACTCCATAAAATGACTGTCTTCTGACGTGCATTACGGCTTGCACATGCCTTCATCTCTCACACATTTATAATGTTTTCACTCCAGATTTTCAACATTGCCATTTTCCCACACCTACTTATGAACAGTGCAGCTGTCTTTTTTCCCATTCTGGCCAAAATGTGGTTTTGCACTTCCGGCTCAGAATAGAGCTGTCGCTGTGGAAAATCACTGTCAAATGACAGTAATACTGTTCATGAGCAGAGGTCCTAAAATGCCTATGTTGAAATTTTGTGATGATAGCCCATCAAATGACTGTGTTACAAGTGTGCATTGCACACTTTCCACACACCCTTGTAACTTTGCAGATTTGTAATATTGTCAAGCCAGATTTTCAACGGTGGCATTTTTTCACACCTCCTTATGAGCAGTACAGCTGTCATTTTTCACATCCTGACTGAAATGTGGTTTCACAGTTGTGGCACAGAATAACGCGGTCGCTGTGGGAAATCAATGTTCGGGACAGACTAAGAAAATGACAGTGGCACTGTTCATGAGCAGAGGTCCTAAAAGCCCTATGTTGAAAATTTGGTGACGAAACTCCATAACATGACTGTGTTACAAGCATGCGTTGAACTGTTTCCATGCACCCTTGTAACTTTGCAAATCTGTATATTTTCAAGCCACATTTTCAACAGTGGCAGTTTTTCACACCTCCTTATGAACAGTACAGCTGTCATTTTTCACATCCTGGCTAAAATATGTTTTTGCACTCCTGACGGAGAACAGCACTGTCGCTGTGGGAAATCAGTATTTGGAACAGATTAAGATCGAACGAGTGAGAGGAGGGAGTGACCAAGCTCAGCTGAGCTGTCAGGACTGCACAGATTTGTTTGCGGGCAGAAAAAGGCCCCAATGCAAGAGCCCAGTACAAAAGGGCAGCCAGCAGCACTGGGAGAAACAGAATGAGAGAGCGAGTGAGGGAGGGTTAGTGAGTGAACTCACCAGAGCGCCATCAGGACTGCTGCGGATTTCTTTGTGGGCAGAAAAAGGCATCAAAGCAGGCAGGGGCCCAGTAGAAAAGGCCAGCCTGCAGCAGTGGGAGAAACAGTATGAGTGAGTGAGACAGGGAGACTGGGTGAGCTCAACGTAGCTCTATCAGGACTGCTGCGGATTTCTTTGTGGGTAGAAAAAGGCGACAATGCAGGCAGGAGCCCTGTACAAAAGGGCTGCTGGCAGCGCCAGGACAAACAGAATGAGCACGTGAGAGAGGGAGACTGAGCGACCTCAATGGAGCTCTGTTGAGACAGCTGCGGATTTCTTTGTGGACAGACAAAGGTGCCAATGCAGCCAGGAGCCCCGGACACAAGCGCAGCTCGCAGCCAAGAGACACAGAACAAGTGAGTGACATGAGTAGTGAATGCAGCTCAATGGAACTGTATTGTGACTGCTGAGTTTCTTTGTGGGCAGAAAATGCGGCAATGCAGGCAGGAGCCCAGTACAAAGGCCAACTTGGCAGCGCGGCAGAAAGCGGAATGAGTGAGTGAGAGAGGAGGTGGCCAAGCTCAATGAAGCTGTTCGGGACTGCTTCAGATTTCTTTCTGGCCAGAACAAGCCGCCAATGCAGGCAGGAGCCCAGTACAAAAGGGCAGCCTGCAGTGTCAGGAGACACAGAATGAGCGAGTGAGGGAGGGGGAGTGAGAGCTCAACAGAGCTCTGTTGGGACTGCTGCAGATTTGTTTGTGGGCAGAAAAAGGCAGCAATGCAAGCAGGGGCCCGGTACAAAAGGGCAGCCTGCAGTGGCGGGAAAACCAGAATGACGGTGAGTGAGCGAGCTCAACAGAGCTCTATTGTAACTGCTGCAGATTTCTTTGTGGGCAGGCGGCAATGCAGGCAGGAGCCCAATAGAAAAGGGCAGCCTGCAGCGCCGGCAGAAACGGAATGAACGAGTGAGAGAGGGGGAGTCAGCAGGCTCGACAGACCTGTGTCAGGACTGCTGCAGATTTCTTTGTGGGCAGAAAAAGCCACCAACAGAGGCAGGAACCCAGTGCAAAAGGGCAGCCTGCAGCTCCAGGAGGACCAGAATGAGCGAGTGAGAGAGGGGGAGTGAGACACCTCAACGGAGCTCTTTCGGGACAGCTATGGATTTCTTACTGGGCAGAACAAGGTGCCAACGCAGGCAGGAGCCCAGTACAAAAGAGCAGCCTGCAGCATGGGGAGACACAGACTGAGTGACTGACAGAGGGGCAGTGAGCGAGCTCAACACACCAACGCAATCAACATTCATCATTGACAAATGCTTGTTTCATTTTGGCACACTCTTCCTCCACCCCCAGGTCCTCTCCCCCTGGCAGGTCATTCCTGAGGCATTCACCTATCTTACTAAAATCAGCCCTACTTTTTTTTTTTTTTTCCATATACATTTTTCTGCCTCAGCCCCTGACAGGTGCTTTGGTCTCTCCCGAAGGAGGAACTCTCTCTCAGGTCCTGCCGCGCACTACACTTAGCCACCACCCGGTATTTCCCCAATGTATTGCCCCCTGCGGCAGGGCCAGGGAGGTAGCACTCCCTCCCCAAAGACCCAATCCAGAACCCCAGGGTCAGCCTGCAGCATGGTGGGCTGTCATGGAGCCCTGCCAGGCTCTTTTCCTTCTGTTTTCTCCCCACCCCCCCACCAACATAATCACATCAGAGCATGCCTCCCGATCCATATTGCCCTCCAATCACCACCAGAGAGCAATCAGTGAGCGGGACAGCATGTGCTCTCCCCCCCCCAAGAGAGGAGAGCAGTCCTCCATATGCTCAATCCTCTCTCCCCCCTGCCAACCCCCGGCAGCCTGGGTTCGTTACCAAACCGGGGTCACCAGCATGGTGCGAGGTGTAGTGACCAGCGCCTCAACCTCCAGCATCACTGGGCCATAAAATCAGCCCTTCTGAAGTTCATTACACCATTGTGTGGTTGGATTCCCCCAGCTGTTCTTATGTTGAACCACACTGCACGATGATCACTGGTCCCCAGTTAGCTTCCCACCTTGATGTCCGCAATATTGTCCCTGTTAGCAAGCACCAGATCCAGTATCACCCTATCATGAGTGGGTTCTCTTACTAGTTGCCTGAGGAACATCTCCTGCAGGGAGTCCAAGATGTCTGCTTCTAGCTGAAGCTGATACAGGGAGGCTCCAATCTGCATTTGGCAGATTGAAGTCACCCACCAGCAACACCTCCATTTTTCAGCCATCCTGCTAATTGTTAACATTGACTTAGCTGAGTTCTCCCCCTGTCCCAGAGGCCTGTAGATCACCTATGTCTAAATAATGATCCTGTTTTCCAACTTGAGGGTGACCCACAGCACCTCTGTCCCCCGAATTCCCTGTATTTCTGTTGCTTTTATGCTTTCCTTCACATACAGCACAACTCCCCCTCCTTTCCTTCCTACCCTAAACATAGAAACATAGAAGTTGATGTCAGATAAGGACTGCAAGGCCCATACAGTCTGCCCATTTATTTTTCTACCTTATGAATGTGCCATTGACCTTTGCTCTGTCAATGGCCTATCTATTCATACTCATCTGTATTGCTCCCTTATGCCTATCCCATGCCTGTTTGAAGCCCTGCACTGTATTCACATCTACCACTTCCTGAGGTAGGCCGTTCCATGCATCCACCACCCTTTCTGTGAAAAAGAACTTCCTCACATTACCCCTTAATCAGCCTCCCTCTAATCTCATGCTGTGTCCTCTTGTCCTGCTATTTTTCTTATATTGAAACATGTTAGACTCTTTCACCTTGCTAACGCCCTTAAGGTGTTTGAATGTTTCAATCATATCACCTCTCTATCTCATTTACTCTAGGGTATGCATATTGAGCTCAGTTAATCTGTCCGCATATGTTTCTGATGCAGCCCCTGCACCATTTTGGTTGCTCTTCTCTGGACTGCCTCAATCTGGTTAATGTCCTTGTGAAAGTGTGGCCTCCAGTACTGCACGCAATACTCCAGATGGGGCCTAACCCGTGTCCTGTAAAGAGGGATTATTACCTCCCTCTTCTGACTTGTGATACCCCTACTAACACACCCCAACATCCCTCTAGCCTTACCTACTGCTTTAGTGGTCTGTTTGGATGATTTCAGGTCATCGATGATGATGACGCCCAAGTCTCTTTCTTCCCTTGTGACTGCCAGCAACTCCCCTCCAAGCCTATAGGTGGCTTCAGGGTTTCTCTTCCCTATGTGCATGATCTTGCATTTCTTTGCGTTAAACCCTAGTTGCCACTCTTCCGACCATTTTGCTAGTTTATCCAGATCTCTTCTCATTCTGCCCACCCCATCTGGATCATCTACTCTGTTGCAGATCTTGGTGTCATCTGCAAACAGACAAACCTTACTCTCCAGTCCATCTGCAATGTCACTGATAAAGATATTGAAGAGGACTGGCTCCATGACTGATCCCCGAGGTAACCCACTTGTTACTTGCATCTCTTCTGACTGTATACCATTTACCACCACTCTCTGTTTTCTGCCTGTCAACCAGTTTGCCACCCAGTTGACCAACTTCTGACCCACCCAAAGCCTACCCAGCTTATTAATCAATCTTCTATGTGGAACAGTATCGAGAGCTTTGCTGAAGTCAAGGTAGGCGACATCAACTGCTCCCTCTTTGTCCACCACTCTGGTTACCCAGTCAAAGAAATCTATGAGATTAGTTTGACAGGACCTTCCTTTTGTAAACCCATGCTGTCTTGGTTCCTGTGCTCCTATGGATTCAGGTTGCACTGTTCTTTCCTTAAGGAGTGTCTCCATAATCTTGCCCACTACTGAGGTAAGACTGACTGGTCTGTAGTTCCCTGCCTCCTCCCTGCTACCACTCTTGTGGAGCGGGATCACATGAGCCCTTCTCTAGTCTTCTGGGACCTCTCCTGTGCTCAGAGACTCACTAAACAGTTCTGATAATGACTCTGCTTGTTCCACCCTTAGCTCCTTTAGTACCCCAGGATGTATGCCATCAGGTCTCATTGCCTTGTCCACCCTGAGCTTATCAAGCTCTTGTAGGACCCTTTCTTTTGTGAAGGGAGTAGTGCTCACCTCCCTCCCCCCTGTGTCCATGGTGCTGAGCTGTGGGCCCTGCCCTGCCTTCTCTTCAGTAAATGCTGAGCACAAGTATCTATTTAGGATAGATGCTTTTACATGGTCCTCCTCCTCCTCACATGCCCCTCTATCCCCTTTGTTCTTAGCAATACCCCCTCTGGACTTTCTCCTTTCACTAATGTATCTATAGAAAGTCTTGTCACCTTCTTTTACTGTTCGTGCTAGTGTTTCCTCGGTTTGGGCCTTGGCCTGCCTTACTGCCTTCCCTGCTTCCCTTAGGGAAGTTTGTTATGCCTCCCTATCTTTATCCTGCTGCATTCCCTTATATTTCTTGAAGGCCAGCCTTTTGGTTCTGACCTTTTCTGCTACTATGTTTGAGAACCAAAGTGGTTTCCTTCTTCTTTTGCACTTCCTTTTCTCACTAACACAACAGGATGTTGCTTCAAGTATTGCATCTTTAATGCTTGCCAACTTTGCCTGTACCCCCTCACCTGTATTTCTTCTTGCCAGGGCTAGCTTAACTCTGTTGGCCATCTTATCAAAGTCAGCTCCTCTGAAGTCCCATATTTTTGCCTTGGAATGGGATGATTTTGTTCCAGCGGCCAAATTGAACCATACCATGTGATGGTCACTGGTCCCCAGGTGACCTTCTACCTGGAAATCTGTGATCCTTTCCCTGTTAGTCAGTACTAGATCTAGGATAGCCCTGTCTCTTGTGGGTTGTTGTACCAGTTGTTTGAGGCCCTCTCCCTGCAGGGAATCCACCATGTATCTAGTTCTGGCAGATGTCCCTGCTGGTATTGACCAATCTGTATCTGGCATGTTGAAGTCTCCCATTATCAGAACCCCCCCTTTAGCTTTCGTGTTTTGTATATCTTCTAACAGTAATGTATCTATGTCCTCCCCCTGGTATGGAGGCCTGTACACAACCCCAGTTCGTATGGCTGTCCCATTTCCTGTTTCCAGGGTGACCCACAGTTCTTCTGGCTCTTATGTGTATTCTGAATTTCTGTAGCTTTGATATTTTCATTGACATAAAGGCCCTCCACCCCCCCTTTTGCAGCTCCGTCTCTTCTGAACAGTACATAACCAGGTACTGAAGTCTCCCAAGTGTGGTTACTGGTAAACCATGTCTCGCTAATGGCTTCTATGTCCAGTTTAGCCTCTGTCATTATTGCCTGCAGGTTTGGGATCTTGTTTACCAGACTGCGAGCATTTGTGTACATGATTTTCCATTAGCCAGATTTTGGTGTGTTTGTTATTGGGTGAGGTCTGGCATTTCCCTGTGCATCGTATGGGGAGCTAGACCTTTTTCCTTGCCTGGTGATGCAAATGAACTACAAACATGCTGAACTCCTGTTTGACCACTAGCTGAGGGGGGAGGGGTGTTTTTCCCATTTGACATATGAGGTGCTGCACCCCTCTCTCCATTTGCTAGTTTAAATATTCTGCAAAGATGTCAAACTTCTTCCTCAATGTACTGACTCCTTCCTTAGTCAGATGCAGTCCATCACATTTGAAGAAGTTTCGCTCCCAAAACAGTTGCCAGTTCCTTACACATTTGTGTCCTTTTTCCTGGCACCAGCCCTTGAGCCACATGTTTAGCTCCCCTATCTCCCCTTCTCTGACCTTCCATCCATCTGCCCCCCCTCTCCCAGACTGGCAGAATCTCAGAGAAGGAGATGACAGACAAAATGGATGATAGTTTGTCACCCAGCCTGGTCAGGTATTCCTGGGTCTCCACAACTGACCAGCTGGCGAGATCGTTAGTCCCTATGTGTACCAGGACATCAAAGTTTTCTCCTGCTTCCTGAACAATTTTAGCAATGAGGTCAGTATCTCTCCACGCTGATGTACCTGGGAGACATCTGACCATTACTCCTGGCTGGAGATACGTATCAACTCCCCAAATCATGGAGTCTCCTATGATAAGAAGTTTTGGGGATTTCCTTTTTGCTTTTTTTGTTTTGGTTCCTGTTTTGAGTGAGTTTTGTTGTGCTAGCTCCTGTGCTGCAGTGTCCTGCTCTGCCGTGTCCTCTGCCCCTTTGTTTGATTTTGGAGATAGCGGCAGATACTTGTTTGTAGCTTTTATATGGTTTGTGGAGGTGATATGTTGGAGAGCACCAAGTGATGGGGCACCTGTTTTGCCCCTCTTAACCACCTGCCAACCTCCCAGACCAACTACCCTCTGCGGTCGAGGTACTTCTGTTGGATGTTGGGGAAATGGCGGGCAGTTCTTATAATATATTTCCTCCTGAATATGCAATTTGAGGCGTGCAATCTCTGTCCATGCTGCCTGGAGCTGAGCCCTTAGATCTCCAATGGCCCAGCATGTAGGACAATGTCCTAAATGCTGTAAAACTGCCCTTCTGAAAAGTGTTCTGCAGTACCTGCAGTTAATGATATCCATTCCAGATAAGTTGCTGAGTTTATAACCTGGTCAGAGTAATTAGAAGGAAGAAAATGAAAGCAAAAGTTTGATTTTGTGTTTTGTTTGTTTGTTTTTGTATAACTTGATATAACAAGTTAAATTACTAGTGCCCATGTAATGAGGTCACTGTGTGGATACCCCTCTGATCCACCCCTTCCTGCTTTGCTGCAGAAAATGTCAGGACTGTGCTATCCTATTAAAGGAGTGTAGTGTAGGGTGGTTGGGGATGGGGTGGGTGGCTGGGTCCTTTTCCTGCCAAAAAGAAGAACGACGGATGAAAGAAATGAGGTAAGAGCAGAACAATCAGCCAGCAACAAATGCAGTAGACCTGAAAGCTTATCTTAATGATAGATAAAACTGTAAAACCTGTAAAGCACCACCTGTAATAATTTCACAGAAGATATACCCTGTAAGAAACACTTTGATACAGAGAAAAATAAAGCAGTAACAGAAGATATACCTTGCAAAAGACAATTTGAATCAGAAGATTACAGCAGTAATCTGTAAGCACACACCTGTAGGCAGACCCTTTAATAATGCAGCAGAAGGTATACCCAGCAACAACAATTTGAATCAGAGAAAAATAAAGCAATAAAATGTTAGCAAAAAACAGTTAACAATCCCTGTGAGTACAAAATGAAAATAACAACACACAGTAAATCTGCCTAGCCAAAAGAAGCCTTAATCCTTATCCTTGCTCTGGTAAGGTTTTTTGCTCTGTCCCTTCTGAGCATCAACCAGCCTGGTATGACCATATCCCAGTCATGGTTGTCCATGCACCATAATGGCCACAATGTTAGTTTTTGCTTCTGCCATGATAGCTTCTAAGTCTGAGAGCATGTTTCCCAGACTTCTCACATTTGCACACATGGCCTTTCAGATTTTGTTAGCTCTCTGTTTTTTGCATCCCCCTTTTCCCTTTTGTGCCCCCTTCCTCCCTTTTCTTTTCTGACTGTCTGTCCCCCCCTTCTTTGCTAACCCCCTACCTCCTTGATTTATTTGCTTTGTGGTGGAACTCTCACCCCTCGGGATCTATCATCTCTTTACACTCTATCTCTGCCTAGGGGCAGATACTACCTCCCCTTTTTCCCCACCACCCCCCTTGGCTACTTTAAATGCTCATCGAAGTAACATTTAAACCATCCAACTAGGATGATAGGGTGTATTAAGCAAGAATTTAGCAGTACCAGAAAGAAGGTGGCTGTGCTATAGTGCAGGTCATTATTGAGGCCAAACCTTGAGTACCGTGCTCAGTTCTGAAAGCTGAACCTAAAAAAGACAGGGACATACTGGAGACAATACAGAGGAGGACAACTAAGATGATACAGGGGCAGCAGGGTAAGACTTATGAGAACAGGTTAAAGAGTCTCAATATGTACTCCCCGGAGTATTGGAGGAAAAGGAAGGACTTGATAGAGACAAACACATAGCTGCAGGGGTACAACAAGGTGGATCACACAGAGCTGTTTCTATTGAATGAAAGTTCATCCATCAGGTCCACAGTGCAAAGCCAGTGAGGGGATTCAGAAAATTTTTAGTTCTTTTTCATGGTGAGGGTAGTGGATAGGCGGAACAGCTCAAGCTTACCCAGTGTGGTAGTCATGGCAAATGCTATTGATGGGTTTAAAAGCAGCTGGGATGGCTACAATGTGATTGTTAACTGGGTATGGAGGATCGGGGTGGTAGGGGGTTGAAAGAAGAACCATCTTGAAGCAGCTTCAGCTACGCTTTCAGTGCAGACTGGACAGACTACAAGTCTTCTTCTGCACTTACCGTTCTGTTTCTATGGTTCTGTTCCTACAGGTTGAGGTGATTAAGGTGGCAGGTCATGCCATCTGGGTAGGGAATTTCAGTAGGTTGGGGGTCAACAAAGCAGATATGAGGAATTCTGGCAAGACAGTGGGTTTCAGCTGGCATTTTGGTAGGGAGAACCTGGCCAAAGAAAACCTGGAATCGATCCATTCAATTTGCAGGTGCCTTCTGGATTCAGATCAAGTTCAGTTTTTACCCTTCTCTTATTACAGAACAGCCACAGTACTTTTATGGAACTCTTAATGTGAAGCATTCATGGCCTGTGTGCAAAACTCTGGCACTGTGCATGGTTCTCTTACACAGGTGTTACAAAGAGCCTCGCCTGCCTTATTACAGATTTTTTTTGCAATTGAGTCAGTCTGGGAACTTCTTTAGTTATTACAGCTTGAGGGTGTGCTCCTGATCAGCTGGTGTGCTCCCTTGCATGCCCAGCACTGTTATTTTGTAAAGAGTATGTTATGTGCAGGTGACCTGGAAACCAAGACATTTTGGATTTTTTTTTATTGTTTAATATACTATTTATTGACCATGGTCAATAAAATATCAATACAGCCACTGATGCCAGTCTTAATGTTGTTGTCTTACTTACATTCCTAGGGTAATAGCACTGCTCACCTTGGGGTTGTGGTCCTCCTACCCTAAGAATGGGCGTGAGACCACTCTTACAACAGTAAGAGTGGTTACAGAAGCCATATTATAATATAATCTAGGTTGTAACCAAGGTTTTATGCTATGGACATTTCCCCATCCCTTGTCATCTCATTTCTGGAAGGACAGAGAGAGTGGTTTACCTTTAGAACTGAGTTGTTTTAAGTCAAGATTTTCCTTGCTAATGCCTTGCAGTCACCTGTTTGTTTTATAGTCAAGTAAATAATTCGACTGAGGGACCATACCATACCTTTATCTTATTGAGGTAGTGTGTTGTATAATTTTACACTCCCAATGTTCTCTCTTCTTCTTCTCTGCAATGAAGTAGTTCCCAGCAGATGCTGATGCAGGCAGTCAATACTCTTCTTCCCAAGAAGACACCTAGGGTCCTGAATGAGTGGTGAACTATAGTTGGCAAGTGGGGAAGAAAGGAGGATCAATGTGGGTGTAAATCCAGAGGTGGCTACAGCTAAATGATTCACACCCATCTGTATTGCTACCCAGAAGATCAAGATTGTCCCTAAGGAGGCACGTGACATATGACTGTAGTTCAAAAGGGAAGGTGAGGACTGTAAATGTACTTATGATAGGGGACTCCATCATACACGAGACAGAAGGGGAAGTGGGAACAAGAGAACAGGGAGACCGTATGGTTAAGTGCTGCCAGGGGCATCAGTTGGAATGGATTCAAACAGGGTAGAAAGGATTCTCAGAGGAATGGGAAGAGGAGTGGGCCTAGCATCATTTCCCCCTAGGGACAAATGACCTGGCTTACAGACCCCTGGGGAGGTTATGGATAGCTTTAGAAAGCTAGGGGTAGACTCAAACTGGTAGCTGCATCATTGGCCTTTTGGCAGACCTGCCAGTCTGAAGCTGGGGGAAGGAAGAAATTTCTGTTTACTTCAATGCATAGCAGAAAGAGTAGTGCAGAGTGGTGAGATGAAGGTGCCTGGGGGATTGTGGCCACTCTTGGAACTACAATATACAAGGCTATTTAAGTGGGAGGGCCTTTACCTGTCTGTGGAGGGCACTAGGATGCTAGTGCACAAGTTCACAGACCACATCTAGAGCACGTTAAATTAGCAGGGGGCAAATCAGAGACAACTATATGCAGCTACATAAATGAGGGGGCCTAAATGACCTCTTCCAGTGATGAGAAAAAGGGCAGCAAAAACAATGGCCAGCAAGGCAAAGGGAGGTGCTGCTAATGGGGGACTTTAATATGTCTGATTTACTGTAGGTTGGAGAATCCCAGTAGCAAAAAATACATAAAACCAACAGCTGCTCAAAGTCTTTCATTAAAGAGCTACTGATGCCTCAAAGAAAACTTTATTAAACATAAAAATTATATACCATTCTGCCTGCTTCTCCTCTCCATTATTTATTACTAAGGACATTTGCATGAATATATGATCTTTATCTGTTAGAGTTCCTTTAGAGTCCATCTGCCTCTATAGCTTACTCCCTACTGCAAGTCATACTCCTCTGTTGTGACATCACAATCTGTTGCCATTGGATTAACTGTGATGTCACAAGCAGTGCTCTATGACTTCAGGTAGGAAGAAAGCAGCAGGACTAGATGAACTCTTCAGGAGCAAAGACCCTGTTTTCATACGCGTGGCCTCAGTGATAAATAATGGGAAGGAGGAATACAGCACTAATGGGAAATACAAGCTGGGTTATATCTAAGTTTTAGGTTTTGTTAAAGTTCTCCTGAACGTGTCACTAGATCTTTAAGTATTCCTAGTACAAAACATAGAGGTGCCTATTATGGAAGCAACCATCCTTGACTTACTGCATACTGATAGAGATAGTATAGAGGAGGTTGCGGTGCTGGATCCATAGGGAACCAGTGACCATCAGATAGCGTGGTCTGACATCAAGATTGAAGCAGAGGGAACTGAGCCCCAGACTAAGGTTCTTGATTTTAGGATGGCTGATTTTGAAAGTATGAGGGCGATCTTACAGGAAAAACTAGAGGGGGAAAGAATAGCAGAGGGGATGAAAGTGAAATGGAGGAGGTGATACAAAATGGGTTGACAGAGGTCAAAAATCCCTGCTTAAGTGCAGTGTGTAAAAAAGGGGTGAAAACGTTGTGGTTCAAGAGAGAGGTATAATAGGAGAGGGTGTAAAGGCAAAGAAAAAGACATTTAAAAAATACAAATCTAGACAAACAGTGGAAGACAGGGTAGAGTTTCATAGAATGAAAGAGGCCAGCAGCGATGTGAGGCAGGCCAAGTAGACACAGAGCTGAAAACAGTAAAGACTACAAAGAAGGGAGACAAAACCTTCTTTTGGCACATACAGAAAAAGTAGGAAAGGAATCGTTCAACTGAAGAAGAGAATGGAGTGGGAAGAGGAGACCAACAAAAAGGTGAACATCTTGAGCAAATATTTCTGCTCTGTGTTCATAGTGGAGGACCAGGTGCAAAACTGTCGATCCCTAACTGTACCATCAGGATAGGGGTTGGAGTTAAATAACAATCTTATTTCAGTGAAAAAGTTGCTAGAGGGCTTAAGGACATTGAAAGTAAATAGGTCTACTGGCCCAGATGGCCTACATCACTGTGTGCTTAAAGAAATGGAGCAGGTTTTAGCTGAGCCACTAGTAGAGCTGTGCAATAGCTCACTGGAGACAGGGATAGTACCCAGGGACTGCAGAACAGCAAGTGTAGTCCTCCTGCACAAGAGTGGGAGCAGTGAATGAACCTGGGAACTATAGACTTTTCAGCCTAACATCTATTAAGGGTAAGCTGCTAGGGACCTTACTTATTTATTTAGTTTTTGTTGACCGGGTAAGGTGCGCTAGCCATAGCAATGACTATTTTCAGGCATGACCCGGGAGTTTACAGAGACAAAACATTTGATTAACAGAGGCAGAAACAATACTATACAGTAACAGCATGGACAGTAATAATACAATGTGGACCGAAAAAACAAGAGTACAAATTGAATCAACAAAAATGTATAACATAGAATGAAATAAGAGAGCAAATACAATAAATAGAACCATTAGGCAGTAATTCAGGAAGAGAAAATGGGGTAAGAAATTATGAGAACCTATTGTAATTGTATTAAGAGGATCAAGTAGAATCAGGAAATGACTAGGGTAGGGAAGCAATAAAAGAGGGAGGAGGATAGGATAGGAGAGAGAAAAAAGGCAAAGATAAAGGGATGGAGACTTGGTATACTAAAGTAAGGGCAAGGAGGCGACTGGAGGAAAGTACAGTGCTTACCTGTAGAGGTGAGAGGGTGCTTACCTGTTGAGGAGAAAGATAATGGGCTAGGGGGTTTGAAGCAGGAGCATGAGCAGGAATCAGCAAGATGATCACAAAGCAATTTCTTGAACGAGGCATGGGATGGTGCTAGCCTTATTGCTAGAGGGAGGGAGTTCCAGTGATGGGGAGCATAACAGGAGAAGGCACTAGCACCTTTGGAGGAGTGGTGTCAAGGGGTGAGAACAGGGGCATTAGCAGTTCAGCAAAGACCATATATGGATGGCTGGATGAGAAATAGTTCCACCAAGGGCTTCGGTGTTTGGTTACGGATGATGTTATCTATGACTGCGCCATACACAAAGTCTCTAATAAGAGGATAGTAAGCTCCTTGGAGGCAAACAGTCTGCAGAAGAGAAGACAGCATGGCTTCACTGTGGAAAGGTTGTCAGACAAATCTAATCAATTTCCTTAGGTTACAAAGGCAGTGGGCAAGGGACAGATGGCGGGCATACTGTACCTTGACTTCAGCAAAGCCTTTAACTCCATCCCACATGTATGGCTGGTAAAGAAGATAACCTGGTGTGGGAGATAAAGTCATTAGATAGCTGGGAAATTGCTTGGCAGAACCCAGAGGGTAATAATAATTGGTGATTTCTCAGGGAGTCAAGGAGGTCATAAGTAGTGTGCCACAGGGATAGGTCCTGGGACTGGCCCTCTTCAACCTTTTTATCTGCAACATAAGGGTAGGGACATCAAGCAAGATCTGCCTCTTCATGGATGAGTTTAAGATCTGTGGCCAGATGGATAATGATGAGGGTGCTAGAATAATGAAAGAGGACTTAGGTATATAAGGTGGTCAAAAATATGGCAGTTAAAATATATATATATTAATAAATATATATGGCAGTTACACCAAGAAATTGTCATATCATGCTGTGTGCTCTGATTACAGAATGGAGCACACAGCAGCAGGAGCCAGCAAGGTACGGACAGCTGATATTCTTGACAGAGGACTAGAGAACTTGAGCAGGGGTGTTAAAAACAATTATTTCAACTGGCCCAGTGGCACTGAGGGTTGAGGCACTGGACGCCATACCTCACACCACGTTGGCCACCCTGGTTGAGGAACGAGCCTGGGTCTCTGGGGCTCGGCAGGGGAAGAGAGGATTGAGCATCCAGAGAACTGCTCTCCTCTCTCAGAGGGAGGAGGACTAGCAGTCCCACCACTCGCTAACTTCCCTCTGACGGTGGCTGGAGGGCAGCATGGGTCGGGAGGCTCAAAGACGATGTCCTTGCATCAGCAGGAAGGGGGGCCAGGTGAAAACAGAAAAAGAGAGCCTGGCAAGCTTGATGATGGTCCGTTGCTTCCGGGAGTGGTCCCCCGGATTCTGGATTGGGTCTCTGGGATGAGGGAGAAGCCAGCAACCTCCTCCTGGACCCACCATGGGGGGCAATCTGCAGGGGAACTGCTGGGGGGCCACCTAGCACAGGAGCGATGGGGCCAGAGAGATAGTCCCTCCAATTGGAGGGCCATAATTATCTGCCAGGGCTCAGGAGGAAAAATTACAAATTAAGAAATATATATTTCTTGCCTGTTTCTATGTTTATACTCTGCCGACAATGCTTGTACTAACTAGCACCTTAATTTAATATTTTCAGTCGGCAGAGAGGCATGATTGTTTTTGAGCAACACCGTCACTGATCCGTAGCATGGTGATTTTAACAGAATTTGGACTGTACTTTAAGGGCTAGATATTCAAAGGGGATGCACCTCACACAACTGAGTTGCACCAGCACAACCCCAGAACTGTGCCCCGGGGCAGTATTCAAAAGTGGGAATTGCACAGCGCAATTCCCAATGCACAGGGATGCAAAGATAATGTTTGCAGCACATCTCCAGGGGGCATGCCCATGCATATGCAGCACATTCCAATATTCAGCCTGGAATGTGCGGGTGCATCTGCTGGCACAACCCAGAGATGTGCCGCATACCTGGGCTCAAAGTTGAGCCCGTAGAAAAGGGCTCAAGTGCCCGCCACCCACTGGTGTACTGCTGCATTGCAGTGCACAACACAGCAGCCACCCGCTGTGGGTGACAACCCCCCCCCGAACACCATGCACAATCCCCCACACAAGTTCCAGGTGGTCCAGTGCATACTGTAATATTCACATCTCTGTAAATGAATGACTTCATTCACAGAGATAATAGTTAATAATATGCAATCTAACCATTGGTCCACAGTGTGGACCAATGAGGTTGCAGCCACACACTGTGAGCTGTCATTCGGCGGGAAGCCGTGGTGGTATGCAGGCGTGTCTGCTACCTGTCGATGACCGGGGGGGGAAGCTGGGTTGGGTGGATGTCCAGTTGTGGGTGGGGGGGTTGGGTGTTACCACTGGACCACCAGGGAGGTGTTGTGTCATTTTACAATGGCAATCGGGGTTTTGGTCAGGGAATGGGGAACCACTGGACCACCAGGGATCATTATAACATTACAGCACTGGCGATCAGAGGGTCAGGATGTATTCTGACATGGCTATCACTACTACTGAAGGGGTGGGGGGTACCACTAGCTACCAGGGACTTGGTCATGTATTCTGACATGGCCATTGCTGCTATGAGAGGGGTGAGGTGTACCACTAGCTACCAGAGACATGGGCAGTAATGCCTACATGGTAATTGCCGCTACGGGCTAGGGGGACCTCTGGGCATCCACTACCAGCAACGCATGCTGTCCAGGGCACCAGTCACATTTCGCTGGTCAGCCCTGCACAACTCATGCAAATGGGGCTATAATGACATGCAAATGGACCCATTTGCACCTTGCATGCATAATGGCCCTATTTGCATATCGGTGTCTGAATATTAGGAATATGCACATGGCATATCTCTGATGCACTGGCGTATTACCCATTCCTGGTATTCAGGCCTGTCAGGGGTGGGCGGGAGTGCCAGCACATTGTATTTGTGCAGGGCGTATTCTTTGCTATATTCAGAAGGGATGCGCCATGGCACATCTCTTTTGAATATCTCCCTTAGTTGCTCCAGCTCAACTCAGTTGCTCTGGGCACCCACTTGCGCCATTGCAGGTGCATTTTTGAATATTGGGCCCTAAGAGTGCTATAGTTGTATTGTTCTCACTCTAGTTACAGCACTGTTTGAGTCTCTGACTAAGGTTTAATCCAAATTTGTTGATTGTAATTACCTTTGTGCCTCAGTCTCCATTTCTGGGCTGTGTTCCAACACTTGCACAGATCTATCAGCTAGAGGGTCCTTTGCTCTGCTTCCTGCCATTAATGCTGACCTTTTGTTATCTTCCTTTCTTCACCAGGCTCCCATCTGAACCCCCCCAACTCATTCTGATTACAGAATGGAGCACACAGCAGCAGGAGTCAGCAATGTACGGACAGTAGCTATTCTTGCCAGAGGACTAGAGGACTTGGGCAGGGGTGCTAAAAACAATTATTTCTTGCTGTTTTTGTGTTTATACTCTACCTACCATGCTTGTACTAACTAGTGTGACACTTGTACAGCTGGGTCTGATTACTGCATCATTTTTGTAATATAAAAATGTGTTATGGACTGTCTCTCATGAGAGATGCTGAGACAGCATGTGAGATCACTCACACACACGCACACAGGTTTTAGATACAAGGTGTTACCTGGATGGCCAGAAGCTAATTACAGACTAGAACAGGCCTTAATCAAGAATTTCCTGTTTTTCTGTTAACTATAGCTTTAACTGCTAAGAGGGAAATCAGTATCCATTTTATGACGTTTCGAGGAGGAAACCAGGTTTGGCACACTGGTGCAAAATCATAAATGCTTTGATGTCCACGTGAGAGGGGATACTGCTCATAGATGAAAGGCAATTTACAGACTTGATTGGGGAAGTCACATGGGGAAAGGAGTTTCTGCTGATGTAACCTTAATTAACTTTCCTTCTAAAATGATAAAACTTCCTGAGTGTATGATTTTTAATAAACAGAGGAAAAATAAAAATAAAGCATACCATCAGGCAAAATATAATAATACAGAAGCTGGTTGGGAGAATTACAAGAAACATCTTAAGCTTTGGGAAACACTTAATATGTTTCCGTATACAGTATGTTATGCTGCTAGCCTTTTTTATAGCCTTATTACACTGCATACCAAAGCTAAGGTCCCCACTAATAGTAATCCCTAGATCTCTTTCCTCTATTACAGTTTTTAATACAGTGTCTCCCAGGGTATATTGAAACTGCTTGTTATTTTTCCCAAAATGCATCACTGTACACTTATCAATATTAAACACAGATTGTTTTTGGGTTGCCCATAATATGAGGTTATGTAAAGCAGTTTATAGAATACACTGATCTTCTTGATTGTTTATTGGATGACCTATTCTGGTGTCATCTGCAAACTTTGATAACCACACCCCTGTATCAGCCTGCATTGATGAAATATATAAATGAAAAAGGCATGGTCCCAGTACAGAGCCCTGTGGGATACCACTGGTCACTCTAACCTGGCCTGAATATTCTCCCTGTATACAGACCCTCTAGGTTTTATTATTCAACCAAGTCTTAACCCACTGGTGGACCCAACAAGGTAGACCTGACTCCCTAAGGGCCTTCACAAGTTCTTCATGGGGGACTTTATCAAAAGTCTTGGCAAAGTCGAGGAAGATCACATCCACAGAATCACTCATATCCATAGATTTACTAACCTTATTATAGAATTCCAAAAGGTTAGTCTGACATGATCACCCACTAGTGAACCCATGCTGTGTTTTATCCATTTTATCTGTGGCTACTAGGAACTCCGTGATATAATCTTTTTTATCCCCTCTAGGATTTTACCCAACACAGAGGTCAGGCTAATCGGTCTATAGTTTGAGACCTCCATTTTTGACCCTTTTTTATGAATTGGGATAACCACTTCTTGTTTCCATACTTCAGGGATTTCACCAATTTCTACGGATTTTTGAAATATCTGGGTTACTGGGTTAACCAGTACCTCAGCCATTTCTTTAATTACCCTGGGGTGGATCTCATCTGGTCCCTGTGCCTTATTTGGATCTATCTTCTTATGTCTTTTTAAGACATCAGCTGGATCTATCTTAATACTTGGTCCCACAGTTATTATTTCTTCAAGGTCCTGAACAGTTTGTGGGCCTATATTGAATACTGAGGAAAAATATGTGTTAAATTCTTTAGCAATTGCCATATTCTCTAATATAGGTGCCCCATTCTGTGCTTTGAGGGGTCCTACTGTATTGTTTTTACCTTTTTTTCCGTTGATGTACGAATAAAAAGACTTGTAGTTATTCTTAACTTTAGAGGTCAGGGTAAACTCATAATTTCTTTTGGCCATATTGATACCCCTTTTAGCAAGCTTAAGATGATTTTTTTGAATCTCTACTCTTTGGAGTACCGTAGAATGAGAGGGGACATGTGTTTGATCTTTAGGGCTCTATTAGACACTAGTTTATGGGATATTTTGGGATTAATGAACAGGGGTCAATAGTATGATACCAGAGCTCACCATTACCAATTGGTAAAAGAAAGAAATAGAACCAACAAAAGGAGATTTTGGTTGAACAACAGAGTGACTGAAATTTGGAATTTATTGCCTAGTAAGGTGGTGGAGAGTAAAATAATGTCAAAATTTAAAACGAAACTTGATAGATTTTCGATAAGCAGGGATATTAGAGGGTATACATAATTATAAACTGGCAAGCTCATAGACTAATGTCTTTAATGCTCTGAAAATCTATGAAATCTATGAATCTATGAAATCTATGAGAGGAGGAGAACGGTGACCTCACACAAAGGGGTTGGCAAATACAGTTTTTTAAAGAGTATTCTTTTTTCCTTCAGAGACATTTTTTATCTACACTCTGACAAAGAAACATCTTTGAGCACTTTAAGCAGGTATTTAGAGAGAGAGATCTAAGTATTGTAGTAGGAACTGCATTGTTTAAACCTTGTTCTTTTAAAAGATTTGTATGGTTCTTGTGATATATGGTTCTGTATTTTATCTTTTACATACTTTTATCTATTTTAGTAAAAACTCTATTTTTAGAGCCTACTTGGTCTGTCTTTGAATTTCTTTTCTTTAACAAGTAAAGTCTATATGGTTAAAGCAGACACTGTGCATAAGCTTGAATGGTGATACCAAACTGGAAAAAGGTAAGAGTAATCTGAGGTCTTTATTAGAGTTTTTAAGGGTTCATTTTGTACACCTGGTTAGGTGCCCATAGGCACAGATATCTGGCCCCCCGAAGACAGAATTATCTGAGTCTGTGCATTGGGTATGCTAGCAAGAGGTTCACAGTTTGAATCCCTCCAGAACTGAGACCAAAGGTTGATTCGAACCCACAAAACAGATAGGAGGGTTACCCTGTTTCTGTTAACTGTTCAAAAGACTGCGCTCGGAGGTTGGCACTTTGGGAGTGAAGGGCTGACCTGCTGAGTGAGTTTGTGACAACTAGCACTTTAATATTTTCAGTTGGCAGAGAGCCTGATTGTTTTTGAGCAACACAGTCAGTGATCCATAGTACAGTGATTTTAATACAATTTGGACTGTCCTTTAAGAGTGCTATAGTTGTATTGTTCTCACTCTAGTTACTGCACTGTTTCAGTCTCTGACAAGGGCTTAATCAAAACTTGCTGATTGTAATTACCTTTGCGCCTCAGTCTCCATTTCTGGGCTATGTTCCAATGCTTAGGCAGATCTATCAGCTAGAGGGTTCTTTATTTTGCATCCCGCCATTAATTCTGACCTTTCGTTATCTCCCTTTCTTCACCAGGCTCCCATCTGAAACACCCCCACTCACTCCGATTACAGAATGGAGCACACAGCAGCAGGAGCCAGCAAGGTACGGATGGCAGCTATTCTTGACAGATGACTAGAGGACTTGGGCATGGGTGTTAGCATGCCGATGCTGCGTATCGTCTGCCCCACTCACCCACCCTGGGCCATTCCTACACTTATTGGGAGTTGTACTCATGTGATCAAGTCACATGACCATCATTTTCTAAGTACCTAAATCTCCATTAGGAACCTATACCACTTGGCCACTACGAGTCACTGGTGTGCTTCCCTCTCTTACTTCACCACCCTGTTTTACCTCTCCCTTGTTATTCTAACCCCTAGTTTTCCTCCCTTTGCCTCCTGGTGCAACCCTCTGGTATTACCTGTCATTGCTTCAATCTACAATCTCAGCGAAGGCCAGACTCAGACCCTCCACCCTCTACACTAAAGGCTAGCACCCTACCGCTGCGCTATTCTTACAGCCTCACTTCCCCCTACACCTTTGTGAACTGTATAGTTTTAAATCCTTATCCAGGCCTATTTCCCCTGTGGCCAGCACAATCTTTCCGCCCCACCGCAACTCACTCCTCTGTGAAACTTTCTGCCCTCTGAGCGATGCTCAACCTTACTTCCTGCGCTGTCCATACACTCTGTTCATTACACTCTAGCAGACCCAGATTTCTCTTATCAAACATGGGGCTCCATCCCCTAGTTATCTCACTCCTCCTTCTAATAGGGTTACCCATCACCACTCAACCAGCCCTCTTTTTGAATAGTAATTGCCACTCAGCCCTGCCACAAACCCCTATATGAGATACCATACATCCCACAGGCTCAACAGTGGCTGTGCCCCCCAGGAATATATTCCTGGAAAGTGGCCCTGATCCAACAATGTACATGGTCTACCCCATCGATCTGCCTCAGCCTAATCTGCTCATGATTGTTAACAAACCTATCAGTAGCAGAGGTAATATGTATTCCCGTATGCAGGTCTGAAAACTGTTTAAATGGCAAGCATTAAGGCTAACTTAGCTACTCCTGATGTTGTCAGGAAACATCCACCCAAACCCTGGACCGAGACCTAACCCATCAACTGTGGTAAAAAATGAAAGCAGCCTTACCATTGCCTCTATGAACATCTGCAGCCTTCTGGCTAAACAGGACTCCCTCCAGGTCTGGACTGCACAGTATAAACCTGATATCCTATCTATAGTCGAAACCTGGCTGTCCCCAAGAGTCTCTGACCTAGTAATTCAATTGGAGGGATACACCTCTGTCAGACTTGATAGAGTTGGCAACAGAAGGGGTGGCTGTATTGTGAATATCAAAGATACTGTCCGGGGTCGAGCACTTCCAAACTCTTTCGCTGGTGTTAACTACCAATTGCTGCCTTTCCAAATTCAATTAGGGTCCCAAGGTAAATGTCTCCTGCTAGTCACTGTCTATATCCCACCCAAAGAGCAGACACCAGGCTTAAATGCCACCCTTGATTACCTCTCCAGTCTCCATAAGAACTCAGATGTCCTAGTGCTTGTGGACTTTAACGTTAACTGGTTGTCCACAGAGGCATCACCTTTCAAAGATGCTATCTCCATTATTGGTATGTCCCAATTAGTGGTATCCCCACCCACAAGAATTACCATGCCAGAATCAGCACCCTACTAGACTGGGTAATTACTAACCACCCTGAAAGAATCCCCAGGACTGTAGTACTCCCAGATAGTATAAATGACCAGTCCCCCATCCTCTTAACATGGCCGAACAAGGCTCCCAAAACTCCACCTAAAACAATAACATCCAGGGTACTTAAAGGTGGGCAACTTGGCCCCCTTAAAACTCACCTTAAACTACAAGACTGGTCGGCCATTTACAACACCAGGGAGATTGACGTAGCGCTTAAGCACTTTATCCATACTTTCAATAAATCCTTTCACATCTATGCTCCCTCCAAAAAAAGCAGAGTGAAGAGATCCAGCAAATCGTGGATCCCTCCCTTCCTTCTCAAACTTATTAAGACAAGGGATTATCTGTGGCATACGGCCCAAAGCTCTGGCTCCAGCCTAGACCTCCAAAAATATAGAACGGTCCGAAACAAGTGTACCCAAGCCATATGCTCTGCAAAGAGCCAGTACTTTAGGCAGGAATTAAACAATTCCTGGGGAGATAACCAAAATTTTTGGGAGAATATCAAATCAGTAACTGGTAAACCAAACAAAGCTTCCTCTACAAGTCTATTTGTTTTTGTACTCATTTAATTTATTTTTCATTTTCACCACGACTCCATTTCTGTCTCCTTCCCACACATTTGTCACCTTTCAGCCTTCTTACTAGGCCCTGTTAATTAGTCTCCACCTGGGAACTTCCCCAGCTCTTTCACTCCCATTATGCTTTATCTTTCCCATCATCACCTTTTTGTTTCACAGATTCTCTCTTAATCTTACTATTTATCACTTCTTCTCCCCGAGCCTCGCCTTTCTTCTTTCTCCACATATATATCTCTCTCATTTTACCTCTCCTCTACACTAACTTGTTTTTTTTTCTCTTTTAGATATTTTCTGAAGAAGACCTAAGGTCGAAACGTAGATTTTTAACTCTATTTTCTATTTTCACCGTGTATTTAACATAACCATTTTGTTTTGCTTTTAGACCACATGCTAACGCAGTGCCTTGTTTTTGTTTTTTACAATTTGTATGCTACATTTTCTGCGACCCACTATGCCTAATCTGAAATCTCTTCTGAATTTTCTACGATGCTCCTTCATTTCATCTATGTCTGCATTCCCTTCTCGTATTTCTAAGCCTTCTCTTGAATTATTTTCTGCCATTTGCTCTAAGACTAAACTCTGCAGTCACTTACAGTTTCTTTCCAAATGCTGCCACCTGCATATTATTCCTAAAGGTTTCTGTTTGAAATTTCATCCTTGTTCATTTGGATCTGAGACACACGTTTCCTCTACTAATAAACTTTTGAAAACTTTCTCTAGGAAACTTATCACACACACCATTTTCTCCATTAAAACACAGCTGATCTCTGTGGACAAAACCATTCAAAGGCAAAAGGATTTCCTGCAGCGAACGGCTCCACATAACCTTCCTTTTGTTAAGCACTGCATCCAAAACCTTAACTCCACTCTCTTTCAGTTTCTCAAGGACACCAAATCTGCAAAACTCCAGTCTCTCACCCAGCAGATCAACAACCAACATGAGCCTGCGAGTCAGACACAACCTAACAATTTGGTATTTTGTATTCCTCCAGATCTTCCCCTGACACAAGATGAGCAATCACTCCTTAGCAAAGGTCTCTCTTTTGTGCCCAGACCCAGATATCTTGATGAACCCCAGGTTTAAGTTGATCTGCATTGCTTCTATCGTAGAGTACACCTTGCAGCTCATTTTTCTAATATGACTCCTCTTCCCACAGATGATGACAGTATCACCAGAACAATCAATGACATCAATCCCCAGGGAAGTGCATGGACACCCCCTCCAGGACATTTTGCTGCTGTTGATTATTTTGTTAACCAATGCATGGAAAACACCACTAACTTTAATCTTCATTGCAGGCACAACCATTCCAACCTGACACCTGGTGAGCTTGCAGCCTCAGATCTCTACAATGTAGGAATGACATTGTTATTAAACCAGCTGATAAGGGAGGTGCTGTTGTGGTCTGGTAAAAGGAGCTATACATCACTGAAGCCACACAGCAACTCTCTGACACCAGGTTTTATTCTTCTCTTCCACAGGACCCCACTACTGACTATCAGACTGAGGTCACCACCACCATCACCTACTGAAAACAATGAGCTCTCTGCTTCTGCTAAGAGACTCATAGTTCAGCATCCCCAGACATCCAGGTTTTAATTCCTTCCCAAAATCCACAAAACAGGTAACCCGGGACGTCCCATAGTGTCTGCCTGCTCCTGCCCTACATCCCACATCTCCGCATTTTTGGACAGCCTCATGAGACCCCTTGTTGAGTCCCTGCCCTCCTATTTTAAAGACACTAACCATGCTCTCCAGTTATTTGACAGGTTCAGATTCAGTGACTCTCATCAGCTCATCTTCACCATGGACATCAAATCTCTTTACACAGTAATCCCCCCATGATGATGGTCTGACAGCTTTGCAGCATTTCTTGAATAAGCGGGAAGTCCAGCAGCCATCCACACACACACTAACTCATCTGGCAGAACTGGTTCTTACACTCAATGCTTTTTCTTTTAATAACAGTTTTTTTCAGCAGGTCAGTGGAGTTGTCATGGGTACCAGGTTGGGTCCCAGCTTTGCTAATCTGTTTGTGGGTTGGGTGGAGGAACTTTTTTTCTCTCATTCACAGGGACTGTGCCTGAACTCTACAAACGCTACATTGATGACTGTGTGGGGGCCACCTCCTGCTCCAGGGAGACCCTCCAAGTCTTCCTTGACAAGTTTACCACGGCCCATCCTTCCCTTAAGTACACTGTTGAAGTATCCTCCTCTACACTGCCTTTTCTGGATATCCAGCTGTCAGTCCAGAACACTGGTCTGAAGACATCAGTCTATTACAAACCCACTGACTCTCACAGTTTCCTCCTCCACAGCTCCTTCCATCCTAAACATGTCAAGAATGGCCTGCCTTATTCACAGTTTCTTAGACTTCGAGGTTATGCAGTGAAGAGGATGATTTTGCTGAGCAGACCCAAATAATGCATAGTTTTTTATCAACAGGGGATACCCTAAAAGAACAGTGGACAGAGCACTCTCCCGGGTCAGTAACATGCCCCGTAACCTTGACCCCCGCAGGAGGGATACTGTCACACAAGAACAATGGCGAATTCCACTAGTTCTTCCTTTCCATCAGAACACACCTTCTCTTCACAGAATCATCACTAGTAACTTTCCCATTTTGAAAACTGACCCTAACATTGGTGCTTCCTTTACAGAACCACCTATTGCCTCCTTCCGCCCGACCTAACCTCAGGAATCTCCTGGTTAAAAGCAGCCTACCTACTCCTAACAGTTCCTCCCTCCCAGGTACCAAACCTTGCAACAGGACTACTGCTACACCTGCAAATTTATTTCCAGTGTGACTGAGATTCGGGGCCTGCAGGTGTTTTCACATCACCAAGGAGTTCTCATGCACCTCCACTAATGTGGTGTATTGTATTCTTTGCAGGAAGTGTACAGCTATTTACATCAGAGAAACTGGTAGGCGCTTGCTGACCATTTCAGGGAACATTACAGAGCAGTCAGGAATGGTGAAACTGCTAAACCCATTTGTATCCCACTTTATCTCCAGGGACCACAATGTCAATGACCTTTCTGTTTGTGTCCTTCAGCAGGGCTTCTGGGATCCTGACCATAGAAAAAATATGGAAGCCAAGCTGATCATCTGTCTTGGCTCCCAGCAGCCCTCTGGTTTAAATGATAGACTTATTTTCCACTAACATCTTTCAGCCATCCCTTTTTTTCCCTTAAGTCTATTTGTTTTTGTACTCATTTAATTTATTTTTCATTTTTACCACGTCTCCATTTCTGTCTCCTTCCCACACATTTGTCACCTTTCAGCCTTCTTACTAGGCCCTGTTAATTAGTCTCCACCTGGGAACTTCCCCAGCTCTTTCACTCCCATTATGCTTTATCTTTCCCATCATCACCTTTTTGTTTCACAGATTCTCTTTTAATCTTACTATTTATCACTTCTTCTCCCCGAGCCTCGCCTTTCTTCTTTCTCCACATATATATCTCTCTCATTTTACCTCTCCTCTACACTAACTTGTTTTTTTTTTCTCTTTTAGATATTTCCTGAAGAAGACCTAAGGTCGAAACGTAGATTTTTAACTCTACTTTCTATTTTCAGCGTGCATTTAACATAACCATTTTGTTCTGCTTTTAGACCACATGGTGACGCAGAGCCTTGTTTTTGTTTTTTACAATTTGTATTCCCCTACAATGCTCAATGTAAATGGAAAACTGACCCAGGTCACTAATGAGATTGCCAACACCTTCAACAAGGTCTTCACTTGCCTAGGTCAAGTGCTTCCCCCTGATTTCCTTAACCCTCAAAGTGGCCCTAGCCCCAAGAGCAATGCACACATATACCACCCCCCCCCTTCTACCTCGAAACTATCTCCACCTCTGAGGCTAAAAAATATCGAACAACGGCAATCTGTAAAACAAGGTCCAGTTGTGACTCTCTGAACCTAAAATTAATAGCCCTCACCTTGAATAAGGTACTCCATCCTCTAACCCACATCCTGAATATGTCACTCATCACAGCTAAATTCCCCAAACTCTGGAAAAAGGCCATGGTCACCTCTGTTTTTAAAAGTGGCAACCGCACCATCCCCTCAAACTACTGGCTTATCTCTATACTCCCCCTTCCCTTTCTAAAGTGCTAGAAAAGATTGTTAGTGACCAACTAGTGGACAACCTTGACAAACACCAGCTCCAATGTAGGGAACAACATGGTTTCAGAAAACTGCACAGCACCACCACTGCCCTGGTCGAGTACACTAGTTACATCCATGATGCCTTAGACCATGGGCACATGATTACAGCCACCTATATCAACCTGACAAAGGCCTTTAAAATGGGCAACCATGAGCTACTTCTTCATCAGTTATCACTCACTGGTCTCTTCTTTGTGTCAGTTGGGTGGTTCAGGAGCTAGCTCACTGAACGCACTCAGCAAGTGACAGTCCTAGACACCTGCTCAGATTACTGTCCAGTCTCAAAAGGGGTGATCCAAGGCTCTGTCTTGGGCACCCTACGTTTCAGTTTATTTCTCAATAACCTCTCCTCATCCTGCCCTGGCTGTGTCCTTTTGTACGCAGATGATGCTGTGTTGTTCTCTAGTCAGCCTGACTCTGCAGCACTAGAACTACAAATGCAGAATAGTTTCTCAGCTATGGAGGCATAGTTCCTAAACCACATGCTTCTCCTAAATTACAAGAAGACAAAGACCATGCTCGTTGCCACATCCAGAAACAGACACAAGACCTATCACTTGCAAATTCATAACAAACAAGGTGACATACTGGACATGGTCAATGCTTTCAAATACCTTGGGGTTAACCTCGATAGCACCCTTTCCTACTCACTACATGTTGACTTGGTTGCCAAAGCCGTCAACTGCAGGATTGACCAGATGTGCAAATATAGGCACTGCCTAACTGATGAAGCCCTCAAACCTGCCATGACTAGCTCCATCTTATCGACTATAGACAACAATCTGGTGATCTATGGAGCAGCTACCGATACAGTCCTACACAGAATCAGGGTAGCCCTCAACAAATCTTGTAGACTCATCCTGCAAGCCCACCCCATGTAGCATACCTGCAAACTATACTCCCATACTGGCTGGCTTAACTTAGATAATAGAATCCATTTCCAAGTATGCCTTCTCACTAAGAAAGCCACTCTTGGCCTTTCTACCCCAGGGGTGCTTGACCTTCTCCTCCCCAAGAACAGCATCAGGAATACCCAAAACCCAAGCTGTCTGTCCCTGAAAATGTCATTTTGATGAAACCTCCCAAGGTCAATGATCCCTCTAATATAGGGCCCCCTCATGGTTCAACTCCCTGAGCACTGACCTCCTGTCCAGTACTAAAATTGGCTACTTCAAAATGAACCTTAAGGCTCACCTAGTGGCAAATGGCTCCAAGTGTGACTGTGGTTGGTAGCACTTATTTCCCATGCCCAGATCTTACCCTTCCCTTCTCCCCCTTCCCTCATCTTTCCCTCCTCTGACAAAGGTTCTTTGAGCTGCTTTCTTTTTTTTTTCCCCCAATTTTATCTTTTTCCCCTGGCAGGACCCCATCTTTTATTGGCCCTGGTCACGGCCCCCTTGAAACCTCCACCACTGCCTATGGCTGCCGAGGTCCCTCAGTCACCCCCGGCTTGCCCCCGGAGTGCGGGGCCACAGCCACCTTCTTCGGTAACCACGGAACCAATGTCTGGTCAGGGACCTGCAGCGACAGTGGTGCATCGAGGTCTTCCAGGGAGGGCTTCATGTATACGGTGGTCCTTGTCCGCCTCGATTTTCTGCCATTTTTTCTTATGGAGGCGGGGACGTGCAATGGCGCCAGCATCCTTCCCGCCTCCCAGAACTGTACACGTCGGTCACCTGAGATCCCCTGGCCTCTGCCAGGAGTTCTCAGTGCGCCGATCACTTCCCCCACCCTCTCCCCAGAGAAGGAGAGCAGTCCTTAGGATGCTGTATCCTTCTCCCCCCGGCTGGCCCTCTGACGATCCAGGTCTGTTCCCGAACCTGGGTCGCCGGTGTCGAAAGTGGAAATCCCACCGCTGCGCCAGTGGGCAGGCTCTTTGAGCTGCTTTCTGACCCACCCCCTTGTCCACTCCTAGATCCCTATTATCCTTCCCCTCTCCCTCTCTTTCTCCTTCCACTGTCCCCCCTCCATTCTTTACCCTATACTTTCGTGCCTCCTTTTCCCTCTCCATTAACGGATTATGATTGTGTGTTTTTTTGGAATTTTATTCTTACTGTACCTCAATAACGTGTACCAAACTTTCTGACTATGTAACCTCATTGTAACTGATTGTATCTAATGCCTCTTTGTTGTCTCTCAATGCCTATTTGTTTTGTATATCCTTTATTTGTGTACCCTGAGCGGAACCTTTGTAAATTAGCTTTTCGCTCAAAGATGTTAATTCCTAGTATCTCTCAATAAATAAATACATAAATAATTTACAATAATTTTAAACTCACATCAAGAACCAAAAAAAATTGTAGATTTAATTTAGCCTTGTTTAATCACCCCCAGTTTATTGAGTTAATAAAAGTAGAAAATTCCTATAATACTAAAACAGAACTACTTTCCAGACATAGCTCGTACTGTTATGTGGGACACCCTTAAAATTGTACTCGGGTGAAATTCTCACTTATGCATCTCGAACTAAAAAAAATGAGAGAAGCAAAACTGAAACAATTAACTGAAAACCTACAATTTTACCAACTAGCACATCAGCAGGGAGATTCCTCTATGCTCCCTCTGATAAAACTAACCCAAAATAAAATTCAAGAACTCTTAAATGCAAAAACAGAGGTGGCATTAAAGTATTTAAAGCAAAAATACTATGATGGTGGCCCAAAAGCCACAAAACTGGTAGTATATTGCTTATGAAAACAAAAAGTTGGCGCCACCATAATAAAACTAAAAGATCCACAAACACAAAAAGAAGTATTTTCTACTTCTCAAATTCTTCAGGAATTCAGGAATTATTATGCAAAGCTCTACACGTAAGACCTGGAACCAGACCATCAAACATATGATACGGTTTTGATTCTCTACATCTTCCCAAATTAACAGAGGCCCAAAATCTTAGCCTTATTGCCCCCAATCTCTCAAAAAGAATTAGCAGATGCTTTGGCCTGTTCCATATAAGGTAAATGCCTAGGACCAGATGGGTATCCAGCTGAATTTTTCAAGACTTTCAGAAAGGCTCTATTGCCATCACTTTCACAAGAATACTCTGCAGTACAGCATGGTTATGATCCCCTCCCCCTCCTGGCAATTCCTTACAATATATACCATCCTGAAACCCAACAAACTACCAACCCTCCCTAAATCATATTGACCAATTTCAATTTTATATTTGGACTATAAACTATACACCTCTATTTTAGCAAAACATCTGGAACACTTTTTTCCCTCCTTGATTAATAAAGATTAAATTCACTTTATTATGAAAAGACAATACTAAAGATCAAACTGGCTTCATCATGAAAAGACAAACCCAAGACAATATGTACAGAGCCCATTCCCTGCTTCAATACATGTCTAGGACTTGGCAGAGGACACTGCTGCTGAGCCTGGATGTGGAAAAACCTTTCAACAGGGTGTCATGCAAATTTTTAAACAATACCTTACACAGATTTGGTCTTCGTAGCCAGTTCATCACAATCATTGACAATTTATATAATTCCCCACAAGCAATGATTTGAGCAAATGGATCCCTCTCTCCTCGATTTACCCTATCTAGGGGAACAAGGCAATGATGCCCTATGTCTCCCTTATTGTTTGCATTCTCGGTGAAACCTCTAGCCCAAACTATATGCCAAAATAAATATGTTACAGATATTACCCATTTTAATGCAGAACATAAATTGGCATTCTATGCTGATGATTTATTAATATACCTAATGCAATACACTTTTGACAATATCAATTGAATACGGCAGTTTATCTGGTTATAAACTCAATATCTACAAAACTGCATCTCTACATATTTCTGATAATCCTCCACCTTTAATTTGTGCTGCATACCATTTTAAATGAGAGCAGACATCTATAAAGAACTTGAGAGTATACGTCCCCAATGATCTTACCTTACTATATCAGCTCAATTACACTCCATTAGTACAAACAATGTACTCAGACCTGGATAAATGGAGTGTCCTACCTTTAACCTTGCATAATAAAATTGAAATTCTCCACATGAATGTTTTGCCACAATTATCTGTTCCAAACTCTTCTAGTGTCTCCACTGCAATCATTGTTTCAGGAATGGGATAAGCATTTTTCTCAGTTCATATGGGGAGGCAAAACTCCCCAGACAGCATATGGTAAACTGCAATTGCCAAAACAACAGGGTGGTCTGGATTTGTCAAATTTAAAATATTACTTTCTAGCAGCACTAATTAGACATGTAGCGACTTGGCTGGCTCAGTCCTGTGAAGTCTACTGGAATGATCTGGAGGTTGATGATTTTAACTTTGATAATTATAAAACTCTATTTTCTAATCCTCCTATACTGCCAGAACAGTTAATGAACAATGACTTTGCTAGAAATATTATATTAGTATGCAGAGTATGCAGACAGATAAACAACTACTAAAATCCTTAGCACCACTGGGCGCCAGAGTACATGATTTTACATTTCAACCAAACCGTATGGACCACAGATTTGTCCAATGGGGAAGACAAAGCCTCCTTTATTATTATCAATAATTTGATAATAGTCAGTTTCACTGTTTTACTTTTTTCACAGTAAAAATATACCTTGACAAAAGTGGACCATTTCCGCTATTTACAAATCGGGCATTTTTTGATGGCAAAGCTGGACCCTCTTACAGAATGTAAGGAATAATCACACCCACGTATTACATTGTTGCAGGCTGCACAAACCCAAGGGCTTCCTCTACATTTCATCTCTACAGCATACAAAGCTATTAATATCCCACCAAAAGTGATATTTAACACCCTTGAAACAAAATGGGAGCAAGAGCTAACTATATGTATTCACCCAGAACACTGGAGCAAATATACCAACAGCATCACAAATTTCCTCATCTAATAGTTGGAAAGAGTTTGTGTGAAATACTGTTATGCCATATTTTCTTAGTTAACAGTGATGTTAAAATTTAGTTGATCCCTAGGTTCAGACTGCTGGAGATGTTGTTGCAACCAGTTTGCTCATCCAGCACACATATTTTGGTCATGTCCCAAACTAACACAATTTTGGTCAGATTTAAACATGCCCTCTGCCTTACTTTCCCTCCTTTAAAGTGATTTATGGAAGTTCTCCAAATGCCTTTTTCACATAGTATGCCATTGCCAGCCATAATTCAGATGTTGAAGCTGCAATTTGTTTTGTAAAAAAATCTGTCATAGTCATTGTTTTTAATGTTTTATCAGCACTTTGTTTCTGGCTGCCCTCCAATTTTCTGAGGCCACACCCCCAAAATGATGTCATGTAAGGGAGCAGCCAATGTTTTACATACACAAACAAGGAATTCTAGGTAAATTATAGGGTTTACTTTAATGTCCCTTACTCAGAGATGCAGTCTTTTATTTTGGTAGTGGTGACAGCATTATAGCACCTAATATGTAGAAGTACATAGCAAGGCATTGTGGGTACAATAAGAAGTTGTTTTCCAATTTCCTTACAATAAGGCGCAGTATCTTATTACTGTAGTGGCTTCAACAATATAAGATCTCATATGTTCATTTTCAAAACAAGGCATTGTGCATATAGGCCACATGGTGAGGCTCATTATTGTGTCATTTCATTCCAGCAAGAGGGGCACTACTTATTCTATGCAACTTTATGTAGCTAATAACATGACAGACCTTGTGTTAAAAGTTCTCTACAAGAAACACTAGCGCATCCAAAGTTACCTGTCTGTCAACCAATTTTGACACCATACCCATTAAAGAATTGTTGGCTATAATTTCAACAATATTTGCCTAATCTGGGCCCAAAATTACTCAAAATGATTGAAATATATCCAAAAATGTATTGAAATGATTAGTGAAAGCAACATGCAGTTTATACATGATACATGCAGGAAAATGTGTTTAAAATGCACAAAAAAATCCCTGCATTTTATCTTTGAATTATGTATACAGTTGTTTATGGAGCCCAGAAGTCTTGCCCATCTAGTGCATATTATACATCCACATTTTCCTCATTCATCATGCCAACAGATAATGTGCAATAAACAGCCATATCTCTATTTTGTTAAAATTGGTGGGGCAAAACATCCCCCCCCACTTTATCTACCATCAGCAATACTCACAGTTCAATATGGCTATAAATATGTTGTATTTTAACTCCATGCAAAGTATTTGGATGAAAAATGCATAATATTTAAAATTAATTTCATCCTAAATATTCATAGTAGCATGTGTTTTTATGGCAAACAGCATATTTTCCTTAGTGGCAGCACTTTAAAAAAATTGCACATGAAGTCTTTACACAACCATGTTACAGGGAGGTTTTGATGTCTCAAATGATGATAAATTTAATTTCAAACAAAAAGAAGACAGTGTAGGGAAACAATAAAAGGTGCTTGTCCCTTGCTACCACCACATTTTCCTAGCAATAACTCTTCATATTTATAAGATGTTGCAAGCACAGCAATGACATTGGCAACCATATAGATTTTCAGGAAGTGACATTAATTCAGTCTCTGTAAGATGAGCTTTTATTCATTACTTCAGTGTTGTCTCCTAAACCTTGTTTTTTTTTGTTTGTTTTTTCAGCATCCAGTGTGCAAGTATTGGAAAGTTAACCCATTATTGAGGCAATCATTTGCAGCACATAAAAAGGGACAGTAGTAAAGCTTTGAGGCTTTGGATTTGACCAGTCGACATGTGTATTCATGCAGAACCAATATGGCCATGCTCGGGGATGGTGACAAAGACCAGGAAAGCCTTTGTCAATTCTTTAAGACTCACAAGAAATTCAGTTTTAGAACTGGTTTGCATTGTTATATGCATCTAGACTCAATCAAGAAGGAGTCCACTCAACTATTTATATGTGTCAGGTGGGATAAATACTGTGAATGTGCTCAAGCATGGTTGGAATGTCATGGTGATGGTCAATACATTGCTAAATCATTTCAACAGCACCTGTCAAAAGAATTTGATGACATCCCCAGTGATACACTCAACTCATCCAGGATCCAACCAGGTGGTCAGCGAACGGATCCTCCGGTACCCTACTGGACTGGATCATGTCCAACCGCCTGGATAGGATCTCCTCAGCTGGTACACTGCCGGACTCTATCTCAGACCACTCACCGGTCTACTGTGTATGGAAAATCTCCCCCCCCCCAAGATTCCACACAAAATCCTGCATGTCAGGAACTACTCTAGGTTTAACCCTGGGGAGTTCCTGGAAGACCTGCAGCTTACCAACTGTCCGAGGTGTTTGGGCCACTGACCCCTCAGCGCAACCTCCTCCTTCATCACTATCTTCGACCTGTAAGATAAGCATGTTTCCAATGTCACTCAAGGGTGAGGGGTCTGCTACCATTGGTTGCATGGGAATCTCCTGGCCCAAATGCAGAGAGAGACAAGTGCTGGGCCCACTTCAAAAGTTCCAGTGATCCCACCATTCTCCAAAAATACAGACACCTTAGAAACACTTGTAAAAAGGCCATCAGGGCTGCGAAAAGTGACTTCTGCAAGTCCGCCCTACTTAGCTCCGCCAGCAACCCCAGGAGTTTCTGGAGGAATATAAAAACTCTTGTCAACGGATCCTCCCAGTCAGGGGTATCCGACATGCTTATCAACAGGGTCTCCTGCACAAACCCCCACACCATTGCCAACTCCCTAAATTCACATTTCACTGATCTCTCTGCCCTCACTGCAGTCTTCCCATCCCACAAGAGCTTGCCCCCCCTCCCTTCCCCCCGTGGCTCGGAGGGTGGGTCACCCCCCTCGGTTACCATTTAACCTCAGGGAAGTGTCTGTACCGGACACCCAGAGGCACCTGGCTGGCCTCTTCCAGCACTCCAGCCCTGGCCCAGATAACCTTGAATCAAAGCTCCTCAAACTTGGCGCTGTACACCTTGCCCATCCAGTGGCCCACATCTTTAACCTATCCCTTGGAAGTGGTACTTTCCCCAATATCTGGAAAGAGGCCAGGATTGTTCCTGTACTGAAACAAGGCAATCCTAAACTACCGGAAAATTATTGCCCGATTGCCATCCTCTCATCCCTCAGTAAGCTCCTAGAAAAGGTAGTGGCTGAACAGATTTCGGAGTACATCCAGACCCAGGAGTTGCTGTCCCCGCCCAGCACGGGTTTCTAAGGGTCACAGCACCACTACCGCCTGATCTAGGTCACATCCAGAATAAGATCAGCCATGGATCAGGCAAACTCTGGAGCCATATTTATTGACCTGTCCAAAGCCTTTGATCTTGTTGACCACACATTGCTTGGCTCAAAACTGCGTCACCGGTCTCTCCCCACTCGCCATGAACTGGCTTATGGGCTACCTGCATGGTAGAGACGCAGCGGACCAGTTTCAATAACGTCCCTCTCAGAGTCCTTCCAGTGTCCTCCGTGTCCCTCAGGGCTCGGACTGGCCCTCCCTTTTTCCCTCTTTATCAACCAGCTACCTGTGGTGACCTCCACCTGTAGTGCCACCCTCTATGCTGGCGACCTGGTGATCCTGGCACATGCACGGGATGTCACTACTCTCAACAAGGCCATGTCCGAAGACTTTAACAAAGTCCAAACCTGGATCACTGAAAACAAGCTGGTCTTGAACCTGAAAAAAACTCAGGCCATGCTCTTTGGCTCAACAGCCAAACTCAAAACCCCATCAGCCTTGTTAAAGATTACCTGTCCCGACGGATCCTCCCTCCCCATAGTGAACTCTGCCAAATACCTAGGGGTCACCCTTGACCCCCAATTCGACATGGGTAGCCACATCCTAAACATCTGTAGGGCAGTTAACTGCAAGCTGGGCCTGGCCTACAGGGCCAAGTTCAACCTTACACCAGCGGCCAGACTAGCCCTCACGAAAGGTGTTCTTCTTCCCTCTCTCAGCTACGGGCTGCACCTATTCGCTCACTCTCCCCAGACTCATCTTACTCGGTGGCACACGACATATAATAACATCTGTTGCTTTGCCCTTGCTGTCCCCTGTCTCACCCACCGCTGCGTGTTATACGATAAACTTCGATGGCTCTTCCCAGCTAGGTACCTGGACTTCGGGGTGGGTTGTCTCACGGACAAAGTGGTCAGAATGGGCACCCCCCCAGAGCTGGCTCTGCTCCTGCCACAAACTGACACCACTATCTACCACCTTAGGTCCCAGGCCCCAGGGATGCTCAAGGTCCCCTCCACCCGTACCCTCATGGGTGACAGGGACTTCACCGCATATGCGCCCAGACTCTGGAACTCCCTTCCTGTGTATACCCGTTTGTCCTCCTCCCACTTGTGCTTCCGTAATTCCCTCTGGGGTTTCCTGAAACTTGCCTCAGCATGCAACTGCCCTAAGCCTCCCTAGAGAACTTCTCAACATGGTTGTTCTTCCGGGTTCAAAGTCTTACCTCCCTCAGATGCTACCCGTCTCTACCAATTTAAACAGGGTACTCGACCTAGGGCACGCTGCCCATGCCAAGGTTCCCTTGACATTTTGCTGTTCTATATTGTCTCTAATGGGTAAATTGTGTATATGGCTTTTGTTGGAATCTGTTGGTGTCCTACTCACCCGAGGGTACTTTAACCTAAATAGTTATAAGTTGTATTATGACCGGCCATACCCCGGACTATGTTACTATTTTCCTATATGTGGTCACACTGTACTTACTCTCTACTGTAAAAAAAAAAAAAAAAATGTCTGTATCCCTATGTTGTATGTTGTACTCTCCCGGGTCGTTCCTGAAAATAGGCATAATACTTGTCTAGTATACTTACCCGGTAACCAAAAGCTAAAATAAATAAAATACAGGGTTTCACCTCAGAGAGTGCAAGAAAATGCTGGGCTCAGCAGTAAATATTACAGGGGAAACAGGATGATGGGCAGTCTACCTCATCTAGCACTAGATCTACACCTTTGCCCAGCCCCTGGAAGAAACATTGGTCAAGATCTGGCCTCCCTGTTCATGCATCTGGACCTGTCCTTCCTTCCATAAGCATCACATGTAAGAAAGGGGACCAATACATCACTGTGGCCCATAAATGCCAGAAGGATCAACTACAGGTAGTTCAGGCAGAAACCATAGATGTAGGAAAGTTAAAAAGATCTGCAAAGTTGAAAGAGGATCAGTGCATTGTCATTCACATACAAGGAGAGGATTGTGTGTCAGTGTAAGTCCAGTGCCATAAAATATGTTACAGAGACTACACAAGAGTTTTGACAACAAAGTCGTCAGATAAGGATAAGCCTACTTGTGCTGAGCAGATGTAGAGCAAAGCCTACAAGATGTTTTGTGCCACTGTCATCCACCAGAGGCTCATTGTGGACCAGGAGGTGTTGCAGATGACAAGACTTTCTCAGATTTTCATTGAGCTTGTAAAAAAGCATGAAGGTCTTGATGCTTCAAATTACAGGTAAGTTATACATTGTATAAACAGACATTTTCATAATCATTTAGATATAATAATGGTAGACACAATTAAAAATGTAAACATCACAGCATTTTTCTAACACTTTAAGTTTGTAGTAAGTCTTGAATACAACAGTAAAACCTAAAATTGTATTTATTTATTTTTTATTTGTTTAACCAGGAGTAGCACACACTAAGCTGAAAGGTTTTTTACAGGAGCGACCTGGGAGCACAGGGAGGTTAAGTGACTTGCTCAGAGTCACACAGTATGCAAGTGGAAGCAGTGGGATTCAAACCCAGGTCTGGTATTTTTTGCTGGATGTCACCAGATTTGCAGCTCAGAGCCTTAAACCACTACGCTATACTGCCTCCAAACATGGTAGCAATACTCATGCCTTTCAACTACAATTAATGTACATGTGGAGAGCCCTGTTTTTAGAAATTATGTATGTTTTTGTGTTGTAGAGTTGACAGACTGAAATATCACCTGAAACATTACTTGCTTTCATGCACCACACCACAAGAATATTAGTGAGATGGTGTTTGTTGACACACTGTCAACAAATATGCTTATTGACAGACTTCCTTATCAATCAGAGGGAGGAACAGAAACAGATACTACAGAGACAACTCAGAGTGAAGAGGAGTGAATTTATCCTCAGCCACAAGCTGATCTGCCATCTCATAGATCATCAACAGCAAGTACACCAGCTCTTGATGTGTCTCTAACTAGAACTCTGTACAGTGCCACATTGGGCATCAAGAGCAATTGAAAGACAGTCCTGGAATGAGTTGTCCCTGGCCACCAACATCAATTGATTTGACTGTTGGTGCCACAAAATCTGTCATACCAGTTGCACTTTATAATTTGATGAGCGACCACAGTATCATTGTATGTACAAGATTCCAATCTAAAACTCAGCAGCACCCTAAATTCAGAATTAAACGCTCGTTCCGTAAATTCAACTCAGTAAACTTCCTAACCGATCTAGCTACGATCAGGTGGCAAGACCTATATCTTGCCAAATCTGCTGATGCTGCCGTCTCTGTCCTAAATGACAACCTCACGACCCTAATTACCAAGCATGATCCTCTTATTAAAATGAGGGTGTGGAAAATCTTGCATCCGTGGTTCACCCAAGAGCTCAAATCTGCACTTACCAATAGAGACAAGCTATGGGCTTGGGCCAGGCACACAAAGAACCCGGCAGACTGGCAGGCATTTAGAACTGCCAGAAATGCCTGTGTTAAAAGTGTACATACTACTAAAGCAAACTTCTACATCTCCAGTCTGGAGCAGGCCAAAGGGAACTCCCAAAAATTCTGGAAGACACTGAGATCCATTGAAAGCCATCCTGCTGCTTCCTCCCTTCCCACCAAGATTCTGGCCAAGGACAGGATGGTTGAAAATAAACTGCGAATCCTCAAAGAACTTAACCTTCACTTTGCCACTGCTGGATTGGCATTCGTCTCCTCCCCATATGCTAGTCAAGTGAATAGCAACACTAGCCCAGATTCTACACATTTTACTCCACCTCATCCCTTCCAGTTGTGCCTGTTTAGCTACAAAGAAGTTGAAGACATAATTCTTAGCCTTGACACCAAGAAAAGTGCAGGGGACGATGGCGTTGAATAATTTTTCTTGTGGTTAGGCTATGTCCAGCTCACAGCCCCCATCCTTCACATCTTCAACCTCTCTATTACCACAGCCACTGTTCCATCTTGCTGGAAATCTGCCCATGTTCTTCCTGTCTTCAAATTAGGAGATCCTTGTGACTTAAACAACTACCGTCCTATTTCTTTCTTGCCCGTTCTCTCCAAAGTGCTGGAAAAACTTATATACAACCAACTAAAAAATCACCTTGAAGCACACTCACTCCTAAACCCAGCCCAATCTGGCTTCAGGTTGAAGCACAGTACCATCATAGCCTTGGCTAAAGTCTCTAATGACTGGATCCATGCTATGGACACCAAGAAGGTTACTGGTGCAGTATTTTTAGACCTCAGTAAGGCCTTCAACACTGTAGACCATCGCCTCCTAATCACCTGTCTTGCCTACATAGGTGCCACTCCACTTACCTTACAGTGGTTTAACAGTTATCTCACGGGAAGGATACAGAAAGTCAAAACTGATGGCCTTCTATCTGCCCCCCTTCCAATTGCCAGAGGAGTCCCTCAAGGCTCCATCCTAGGACCAATCCTTTTTTCCCTGTACATCAACAACCTTGACTCCCACATAAAGAACTCTAGAATACATTTCTTTGCGGATGATACGGTTTTGTATGCATCAGGCTCGTCCTTAACTGAAGTCAGGGAAGCACTCCAAGCTGACTTTATCCAGTTAGAAAGCAACCTTATCAATGCCAAGCTTCTCTTAAATACCAAAAAAAACAAGACAATGATTTTCTCGAGACTTGCCTTGTCTGGTGCCGTACCTACCCCACCTAAAAACTTCATAGTTACCTCCCTAGGTGAACCCTTGGAAGTCGTACCTAAATTTAAATATCTAGGTATGTGGATAGACAACAAGCTTTCCTTCAATGACCACATAAAGGATCTATCAAGGGGCTTAAAGCACGCTTGGGTTTCTTCTTTAGAAATAGGACCCTCTTTTCTCTTGTGACCTGCAAAAGACTTGTCCAAGCAACATTCCTTAACTTGCTTGACTATGGAGACATTATCTTTATCTCCTCCCCAACCTTGAGCCTATCTAAACTGGACATACTTTATCACTGTGCTTTTCGCTTCATTACTAACTTTGTGTACAGGACCCACCGCTGTGATCTTTATGCAGCAGTTGGGTTGACCTCTCTTGCCACCAGATGCCTCCTGCATGCTGGCATTTGGACCCTCAAATTACTACTCCACAAACTGCCTGTCTATTTAACATCTCTCATACACATCTCGCATAGCGCCTACTCCCTAAGGAAATCTGACCTTATCCTATTAGATGTTCCCAGGACACATACCACAGCTGGCCAAAGAGCTGTCTCATATGCCTCTCAAACATTTGGAACCAACTACAAGCCATGCTGAAGCTAACCAGCATCGTATCAATTAACTCCTACAAAATACTAGCTATCTCTAAATTAAAAGACATATGTAGGTGCTACTAGGCACCCAATGCCAAGTCAACTTCCTAGGTACCAACTGGCCTGCCACTTATTAAGATGAAATGTGTTGCATAATTTAGGGCAAGGTTAAAGCTGGAATGTACTGCATATATAGCATAAGGACTTCTATTGTGTATACCTCTTGTGTTATATATTTTTTCTTTGTTGTTCTACATTTTATATCTCCTGTCTATGTAATTGCGAACTGTATGTGACTCAGGACCTCCTCATGAATGAGCTTGCTCAATGGAGTCTTTCCTGCAATAAACTTGAATTGAATTGAATTGAATTGATGGCATGGATTATTGGAGCATCAGAGGCACCAACACTGACTGGCTATGTTGAGCTTCTAGATGATGTGGAGCTTAAATTGACATCACTTTGCCAAGACATTGTTTATCTTGTATCCAAGGGTCAAAAACAGACACTTAAATCCCTTTGCCTTGGATTGACAAATCAACACTTGACATAATCATCTCAAGTGGTCTCCATACTAAACAAACTGGGACATTGTGCATCTTGAAATGCAGTGATTAACCATAACACAAGCCTTGCTCAGCTACAGTTTGTTAAAAGTTCTGATAAGGTCCCACTGGGTTCTGCATATAAGACTCCAACAGTTCTAGTCTGGGACAATATTGATTTCAGAGAAGAAACCCTATCTGGGTGTGGCACCAGCCACCATACAAATGGAATAATGCTGCAGAGCCACATCACTAAATCTACCCCAACACCAGGCAGAGTGCCACTGCTAAAAGGAGTCTATTCTGTTAAAGCACCCCCTAGTTTTGCAAAACAGCAGTACCATCAGTGCAAGAGGCAAGGTCCGCAAAACCTGAGTCATGATGAATGTGCCCAATTAGATGCTGACAAGTACAGATCAAACCGGGCACCAGCACTTAGAACTGAATTGGTATACATTTTTATGAAGGCTCTCAATACTGACTCATGTACCCTTCTTGGCTGGACAGGTTTTCATACTCCTTTTCAATGTGATTGTGCTTTTGAGAAGTCAGCCATTTATTACCTTCCAGTCATTGAGGCATCACCAACATAGATGTCTACTGTCAACACTATTCTGAAATGAAGTATTAATATAGCTGATTAGCTTGAACTTGAGCATGTAGTCTTGGTCTTTGACCAAATGATATATGCTAAAGCACAATAAATCCAATAGAAAGACAATGACTATACAAGACATCTGATAGTGCGGATCAGTGAATTCCATACCTGCATGTTATTTCTAGGTATCCTTGGCAAAAGATTTGGGGATGCAGGACTTTGTGATATCTTGATAAAGTCAGACATTATTGCCCAAGGATCAATCAATGGTGTTCTGAATGGTCACCATTATAACCGGAGTATGAGAGCACACAAACTTCTGCATGAAAGCATGCAGCATCTGAGATTCCAGATTTTCCTTAAATCATTACCACTGGACAAAGCAGGTGAGTGCCTAGAGGTCATAAAATAAATGAAGCTAGCATTCCCCGTTGACTCATTTTATGTTCTGTGTACAGCTGATGAATTCACCAATGTGGTCATGAAATATAAAGACTTTGTCAAGAGGAAGAGCCAAAAGAACCCAACATTTCCCTTCTGGAGCTCTTATATTGACATGGTACAAATCTTGCTCCTTTTTATGAGAGCAACCCATAAGTCTGACTGGGAGTTGCACCTTTCAGCTATCTGCTTCATGATGCCCTGGTTCTTCTCTTATGATCAGGTGAACTATAGCAGGTATCTTTAATCATATTGGCTGGAAATGGTGAACCTGCCCATCACACACCCAGAATGTTACACAGAACTCAGCGCTCGAGGACAGTGGACAGTCCAACGTCAAAGTGGACATGGATTCTCTTCAATCGCATATGACCAGGTAGTTGAATAAACTTGCAATAAAGATTCAAAAACAAAAGGTGGCTTGATTGGATTGACACAAAACTGTGCAGCACATATCGCTACATCTTGTCACAACATGAGAGAGCTACTATAATGAGACAGTGTGAAGTAATGGCAAGCATGATTCCAGAGCTACGTATTTGGAAAGCTCTTTCAGCACAAGAATTCAGAATGATGAGACAGCCATAATGAGCACTCTGTTCGCTATTGAATGCATGATCAATCCTTTAGGTGCCCCTCATGATGGACTACTGTGTTTAAGTTCAGGTGTTGTTGCTACCAGTGAGATTACAAATGACTTGCTAGCTGCTCAAGAGAAAGGTGAAATTACACTGATGGACTTCTTGAACCAGTGACTGCTTTCTGCTATTCAGGACATTTTTTCTTCCATCAAAAGCCAGAAACTGAAAACATTCAGTGATCAAGTCAAACCAAAAACAAAAGCAAAAGTAGCTGGCAAAGACGTGGTTCTTCCTAGTAACAAGAAACTATTTGCAAGTCTTCTTGTATTAGGTCTAAGTAGGAGAATTGATCTCAGGGAAATCTTGTCCTACTCTTTGAGAGCCATTTCCTGTCCTCTTGCTAGTGCTGATGGGAGTCTAAACCAACAAATCAGCTCTGCTTGATATGATGCAATCAAAAGGTGGAGACTACCTTGTTGACCATGGTGCAATAATCTTTGATGGAATGGCTGTCATCCAAGCACTACGTGATGTTCCTTCAACAGTTAGTGAGCTTGCAGATACCATTTTAGTGTACATGGTTAAGCTTGCAACAAAGTACAAGTGTACTCATTTGGACTCTGCAACAGATCATTATCCCACTGTGAGTATAAAAAATGTAGAACAGTTCCACTGAGCAGCTGGTGGCTCACAAACTATTCAAATCTATAGAAAGGAGCAGAAAACCCCAAGTCAGAAACATAGAAACATAGAAGTTGACAGCAGATAAGGACCACAAGGCCCATCCAGTCTGCCCATTTTTTCTACCTTATGATGTGCAATAGGCCTTTATTCTGTCAATGGCCTATCAATTCATACTCATCTGTTTTACTCCCTTATGCCTATCCCATGCATGTTTGAAGTACTGCACTGTATTCATATCCACCACTTCCTGAGGTAGGCCGTTCCATGCATCCACCATCCTTTCTGTGAAAAAGAACTTCCTCACATTACCCCTTAATTGGCCTCCCTCTAATCTCATGATGTGTCCTCTTGTCCTGCTGTTTTTTTATTGAAACATGTTAGACTCTTTCACCTTGTTAATGCCCTTAACATGTTTGAATGTTTCGATCATATCACCTCTCTCCTTCCTTTGCTCTATGGTATACATATTGGGCTCCGTTAATCTGTCCTCATATGTTTTCTGATGCAGTCCCTGCACCATTTTGGTTGTCCTTCTCTGGACTGCCTCCATTTTTTTAATGTCCTTGTGCAGGTGAGGCCTCTAGTGCTGCATGCAGTACTCCAGATGGCACCTAACCAGTGTTTTGTCAAGAGGGATTATTACCTCCCTTTTACAACTTTTGATACCTCTACTAATACACCCCAACATCCCTCTGGCCTTACCTACTGCTTTAGTGGTCTGCTTGGATGATGTCCAGTTATCTGTGATGATGATGCCCAAGTCTCATTCTTCTCTTGTGATTGCCAGCAACTCCCCTCCCAACTTATAGGTAGCTTCAGGGTTTCTTTTCCCTATGTGCATGATCTTGCACTTCTTTGCATTGAACCCCAGTTGCCACTCTTCCAACTATTTTACCAGTTTATCCAGATCTCTTCTCATTCTGCCCACCCCATCTTGATCATCTACTCTGTTGCAGATCTTGGTGTCATCTGAAAACAGACAAACCTTACCCTCCAGTCCACCTGCAACATCACTGATGAAGATATTGAAGAGGACTGACCCCAGGACTGATCCCTGAGGTACCCCTTGTGTGACTTGCATCTCTTCTGACTGTATACCATTTACCACCACTCTCTGTTTTCTGCCAGCCAACCAGTTTGCCACCCAGTTGACCAATCTTTGACCCACCCTGAGTCTACCCAGCTTATTAATTAATCTACTATGTGGAACAGTATCAAAAGTTTTGCTGAAGTTAATGTAGGCGACATCAACTGCACCCCCTTGGTCCACCACTGTGGTTACCCAGTCAAAGAAATCTATGAGATTAGTTTAACAGGACCTTCCTGTTGTAAACCCATGCTGTCTTGGATACTCTGCTCCTATGGATTCCAGGTGTTGTACTATCCTTTCCTTTAGGAGTGCCTCCATAATCTTGCCCACTACTGAGATAAGACTGACTGGTCTGTAGTTCCCTGCCTCCTCCTGCTGCCACAGTTGTGGTGCGGGATCACATGAGCCCTTCTCCAGTCTTCTTGGACCACTACTGTGCTCAGAGACTCACCAAACAATTTTGATAATGGCTCTGCTAGTTCCAACCTTAGCTCCTTTAGTACCCTGGGATGTATGCCATCAAGTCTTATTGCCTTGTCCACCCTGTGAAGGGACTTGTGCACACCTCCCTTCCCCATGTCTATGGTGCTGAGCTGTGGGCACTGCCTTACCTTCTCCTCAGTAAATACTGAGCAGAAGTATCTATTTGGGATAGATGCTTTTCTTTGGTCCTCCTCCACACATTCCCCCTTATCCCCTTTGATCTTAGCAATACCCCCTCTGGACTTTCTCCTTTCACTAATGTATCTATAGAAAGTCTTGTCCCCTTCTTTTACTGTTCATGTTAGTGTTTCCTCGGTCTGGGCCTTTGTCTGCCTTACTGTCTTCCCTGCTTCCCTTAGGGAAGTTTGGTATCCTTCCTATCTTCGATCCCGCTGTGTTCCCTTACATTTCCTGAAGGCCAACCTTTTGGCTCTGATCTTTTCTGCTACTGTTTTTGAGAACCAAAGTGGGTTCCTCCTTCTTTTGCTCTTGCTTTTCTCCCTAACGCAATGGGATGTTGTTTCAAGTATTGCATCCTTAATGCTTGCCCACTTTGCCTGTGCCCCCTTACCTATATTTCTTCTTGCCAGGGCTAACTTAACTCTGTTGGCCATCTTATTAAAGTCAACACCTCTGAAGTCCCAGATTTTTGCCTTGGAATGGGATGATTTACTTCTAGTGGCCAAACTGAACCATACCATGTGATGGCCACTGGCCCCCAGGTGACCTTCTACCTGGAGATCTGTGATCCTTTCCCCATTAGTCAGTACAAGATCCAGGATAGCCCTGTCTCTTGTGGGTTGTTGTACTAGTTGTTTAAGGCCCTCCCCCTGCACGGAATCCACTATGTGTCTAGTTCTAGTGGATGTTCCTGCTGGTATTGACCAATCTGTATCTGGCATGTTGAAATCTCCCATTATCAGAACCTCCCCTTTAGCTGTCATGTTTGAAAATCTTCTAACAGTAATATGTCTATGTCCTCCCCTGGTCTAGAGGCCTGTAGACAACTCCATTTCGTATGGCTGTCCCATTTACTGTTTCCAGGGTGTCCCACAGTTCTTCTGGCTCCTTATATCTAGTCTGAAGTTCTGTAGCTTTGACATTTACATTGACATAAAGGGCCACTCCCCCCCCCTGCACCTCAGTCTCTTCTGAACAGTACATAGTTGGGTACTGAAGTCTCCCAAGTGTGGTTACTGGTGAACCATGTCTCTCTAATGGCTACTATGTCCATTTTAGTCTATGTCATTTTTGATTCCAGGTCTGGGATCTGGTTTCCTAGTCTGCAGGCATTTGTGTACATGATTTTCCATTGGCCAGATTTTGATGCGTTAGTTGTTGGGTGAGTTCCGGCTTTTCCCCTGCGCATCGTAAGGGGAGCCAGACCTTTTTCCTTACCTGGTGATGCAAATGAACCACAAACATACTGAACTCCTGTTTGATCACTAGCTGAGGGGGGGGAGAAGTGTTCCTCCCATTCAATGTATCAGGTGCTGCACCTCTCTCCCCATTTGCTAGTTTAAATATTCTGCAAAGACATCAAATTTCTGCCCCAATGCACTGACTCCCTCCTTAGTCAGATGCAATCCACTGAATTTAAAGAACCTTCACTCCCAAAACTGTTGCCAGTTACCTACAAAATTAGTGTCCTTTTTCCTGGCACCATGGAAGAAGTATTTTTTCTGATGGCAACAATAAGGAAGCACTTCAGAAATTCTTATACATCATGTACAGGGATACAGATTTGCAAGCCAAAGGCAAGGACATCACTCTCTACATAGCCCATGGAGAGGATTATCACTGCCTGGCAGTAAAGGAGGGTTCAGTGACAGTCAGTGCTGTTGATGAATTAAGATGTGACCATGAATAATGTGACATGTGATTATGTCTTCATGCGAAGCATGCTGGCAAGGACTGCCAGAATGTGATAACTAGGAGTCCAGATACAGATTTTGCAGTCATATGCATCAGTCTGAAGTCACAACTGCCAGTCAATTTGTATTTCTTCAGTGGTGTTGGGAATCAAAGCTGCATTATTGATTTGGAGAAAGTCACTTCAACTCTAGGCCCGAGGGTATGTACCTCCCTTATTGGACTCCACAGATTCACAGGATGTGAGCCTACAAGTGCCTTCTATGGGAAGGGGAAGGGAAAGAGAAAGGCATTTGCTGTGCCCTCTGAGACTGAAGAGTTCCTTGATGCTTTCACAGACCTTGGGAAAGACGTCACACTTTAAGACTCAACATTCCTTGTGCTTGAGAAATTTGTGTTCCATCTGTATGGTCAAGCTCCATCACAGGATATTAGTGATGCCCGATACAAGGTGTTCTGCCTGGCATCATCTTCATTGCCTGAGCAGAGCATGCCACCAACATGTAATGCTCTACACTTACACAGTAAGCTGGCAAATTACAAGGCTGCTATAATGAAGCACTCTCTTATTAACAGGATGAATGCTTCTTCCCCTGTTGGCCATGAATGGCATTTAGAAAACAAGGAGCTTGGCATCATCTGGATGACAAGAAGTCCAGCACCAGATAATATTTTACAGGCAGGTCATTGTGCCTGCAAGCATGTGAAATGTCAAAGAAGGAGGTGTTCCTGTCTTGCTGCTGGGCTATCCTGCACAGACTTGTGTAAATGTCAGAAGTGCGAGAACATTGACAAAAAAGTTGCTGAACATGTCATTCAAACTGATGATGTGTCCAAGGACAGAGACTTTGATGAGTAGGATGCCATGATTTTCAGACTGAGGAAATAAAAATGTATTTTCCTTGGGGAATAAGCACTACAGTGCCAACAGCAAGACACATGATTCAAAGACTGGATTTGAATAAGAAAATAAAATCTTGATTTATATCAACAATTTATATCAACAATTATGTCAACTCATACCAATCAAGATAAGCTGTCACTTATAATTATTGGAGAAATAAATCTTATATAAAGAGGGATTGCAGTAAAAAGGTATGTGTTTTACTTTTTTCAGTGCTGTTGCTGAGGAAAATATGCTGGTTGTCAAGGAAAATAGTAATATTTTAGGTATTTACATAGAAAAATGCATCAGATGTATTACATTTATCATTTCATGTAGTTAGGCTGGTGTACAAACACTTCTCTTGAGGGTAAATGATAAAATACTTCAGCCTATAGTGAAAGGCGAGCATTGCTGAGAAAAACAAATTATTGGTATGGGGTAATACCTGACCTATAGTTATTACCAGAAGATAGCTATGGTAATTTACTTGTTAGACTGATGATTGTAGAACATTTTGATGCATAAATCACCTCAGTAGGCAATAATTTTTAGTTCTTTAGCACATTTTATGACAATAAATGCTTAAAATAAAAGAATTTTCACCCAAATTTGCTATAATTTGCAATGTGTTTTTCTTGTGTATGACTTCTAAGTTCCCCAATCCATTCAGTCTTGCCTTTAATATACTTCCATATACATTACAAACATTTTAGCCAGTTTGGGGCTTTACAGGGTAAATATTAATGGAGTTATGGACAAGAACCCTTCATCGGTATGGTGTCAAAATTGGTTGACAGCCAGGTAACTTTGGATGTGCCATGACAGAAAACTGCAGGGTTTCTTGCGGAGAACTTTTAACACAAGGTCTGTCAGGTTATTGGCTATATAAATTGGCAGAGAGTAAGCAGTGAGAAACATAACTGTCACATTTGACTTGGAAATAGAATTGTAGACCTGGCAAGGTTTAGGGTCAAGAAAAAAAAAACTCACTGCACACAGCAAAGCAGGTAGCAAGAAAAGTAGATTTGACAGGCATGCTAACATTTGTACTAATTGTACTGTAGCTGAAACAAACTTTTTTTTTTTGGAAAACATTTTTCATTGCACTGCTGCTTTAAGAGAGAGATACCAATAAATGTTTTTCATGGAAAGGGTATGTGTGTGTGTGGGGGGGGTGGAATAAGGGAATAAGCTGCCAAAAGAGATGATCTGTGCAAAGTCTGCGGGGGAAGGGGGTTCAAACATGGGTAGGAGTAGGACAGATCCATAGGCCTGATAAAGAAAGCGAGAGGAAAGTAGAGTGGAGCCAATAGGGCTCTTGGTCATATTCCATGTTAGCTTGGTAGGCCTAGGGCAGACATCATTGGCCATGGGACCTTTTTCTATCCACAAATTTTATGTTTCTATGACAAGAATGTGATACACCTGCGTACTTCCAATTCAAGCAAAAAGGAAGCTCAATAGCCAGAGCTCTCAGAAGGTTTCCTTCAAAATCCTTTTTCACAGCTTCTCAGCAGAAAGCCTCCCCTCCTTCTTGGCATGTTGTATTCCAAAGGTTTATTGCCAGCAAACTGAGCTCTACTGCCTCACCTGATCCACAGTTCTGTGATTTGAGCTTGGGGCCTTGGAGTTCACAGCAGTAAGTCCTCCTGACTAGCATGCTAGTGTAGAGAACTGGCAGAAGTCTGCAATTATGCTCTTTAATCAATACATGACAGACAGGCACACATAAAACATTCAGCACTTCTGGTGGATTCTGTAAATAGCTTTTCTTGACCGCACGTTTTGCAGGGAGTCAATCATCCTGAGAATGCTGGTGGGATTTCTTCTGGATTATTCAACAAGCACAACGAGGGATGTTTTTAATAAGGCTGCAAGAGGTGGTTTTGGTGGATTCTCAGTTCAGTGCAATTAATCCTCCATACAGTCATGAGCAAGCTGGCTGTATCTGAACACTGACATTGGATGTAGAGTCAGACTATCTATCACACTTGTCTATGGCTCATCTGGTTTGAATTGTTTTGCTAGAGTTTGTAGCATCTCCTTTCCAGGATTTTCCCCCAAAGTACAAATACCCGGTGGATGACAGCAGCATTTCTGACATATGTCCAAATGGTTGAATGGGTGTTTATTACCATATTACAAGTTCTAAAACATATGTAATTTCAATGTTGTCAATTCTGTTTTTCTTGTAAGCATCGTATATTGAAAATGAATTTTTTTCCAGATTGCACAAACATACCAAACCCATATTAATAAACATGCTGACAGTTCCAGGGTTTGTCACAGAGAACTTGTACAAAGTTTGGAGTGCTGACAGGATTTGAGATACGTGACCAAATGCAACACCGTGGAAGCTGTAGAATTAGTAGGAGAAGCAATAAAGGTGAGAACAGGGACATGAGACAGAACACTGCAGTTTAAATGTATATGGGTGGTGTTACTGGCATCTCTTATGGTTTATTAAGGGTCTCTTGTGCTGGTTGGACAAGAAGAGCACAAAGCAAAGCTGAGTGGTTTTGTCTACCCAACCAGCATGAGATGCCTCATTAAACCATAAGAGATACCAATAAGAACACCCATATACTTTTAATTGCAGTGTTCTGTCTCATTTCAGTGTCCCTCTTCCCACCTTTATTTCTTCTCCTAGTAATTCTACAGATTCCACCAGTTTATGAAAGCAGTAAGATATGATACACTGGAGCAAAGGAGGGAGAGAGGTGACATGATAGAAACATTCAGATACCTGAAGGGCATGAACAAGGCGAAAGGGGACAACATATTCCAGTTTAAAAGTAGTGCCAGAGCAAAGAGGACATGACACGAGACTGATGGGTGGTTGCATAAGGGGAAATGTCAGGAAGTTCTTTTTTATGGAGAGGGTGGTGGAAGCATGGAATAGCCTGCCCCAGGAAGTGGTGGCCAACCCTACGGGGACAGGCTTCAAATATGCATGGGACAGGAATAAAGGAATATTAGAGATAGTAAGAAAAAGCTAAAGCCAATGACCAGATAGGGTTACTGACCACTTCATTGGGCAGCATAAATGGGCAGACTGGATGGGTCTGGCAGCCCTTATCTGCCAACAGTATCTATGAATCTATGTATGATGGGGTGTGGGTTGTTGCCTGATAAGAGCATACCCCAGGTGTGTAGTGAAGCATGAGGTGCTTGTGCCAAGTGCCTTCAGCAGTAGGGAAGTGCTCTTATCAGGCAGCAACCCACACCCCAGGAATGTCTTATTGCTTTTATAAAATGGGTTATAGTAGTAAATATCTCAAGAAAACTAATAAAATTAGCAAATATTAAACAAATATAGTTTAAATGTATTTTTTCCAGTTTAGAAAAAGTAGTTCTTGTTTGTTCATTGTTAACTAGATGTTGTGTATTTTGTCACGAGATTAGCAGCCAGTAGAGGGCGGTTATTGCCTTACTCCCAGCCCTACCAGCTACATTGCTATGCTCTTTGCATTGCAATCTTCCCACCTATATTTGTGTAATTGTACCTTTATCTATGCCTTTGCTGTGAAAGCCATGTCTTTAAGTTAGCATTTAAATCTGTCAGGAAAAATTTCAGAGTATGAGTTTCAGCACACCTTTCAGCGAGCATCTATGATAGTGAAAGCACTTTTTCCAGTTTCAGTGGCTCTCCCAGTTTCAGCACTCAGGATTGGATTTAAAATAAAAAAAACTTTCTTTGCTGCCAGTTGAGGTACATAACTTGTTTTAAAAGCCAGAAGTGCCTTTCAGTGCCTCTGGTGGTTCCAGAGTTTCAGGAGGAAGTGACTTCCTGGTTCACCAATAGAGATGCAGCGAACTTAAAATCCACCTGCGAAGTGAACACGACGTGACATTCTGCTGGCACTTACTGCTACACGGAGTGCCCCATAGAAAGGCTCACTTTTGCTTTGTTATTATTACTTCTCGTTGTCATTCCGCTTTAAATGCGAAGTAAGGCAGAGTGATAACAATATTGGCAGCACACCACCCACACAATGACCAGAATTAATGTGCATCCCCAAAGTGCTACTTTCTTGTATCCAGGAAACTCCCCAGAGCTGATGAAGTGAAATGAGAGCATAACAAGAAATGCAAAGTCTCCCAGAATTAATGGTGTACTCAGTTATCCGCACAGTGGTCACACACAGAGTCACCAGAATTAATGTGCATCCCCAAAATGCTACTGTCTTGTGTCCAGAAAATTCCCCAGTGCTGATGAAATGCTACTGCCTTGTGTCCGGAAAGTTCCCCAGTCCTGACGAAGTGAAATGAGAGCGTAACAAGAAATGCAGTCTCCCAGAATTAATGGGGCACTGCAAACGCACAGGCAGATTAAGATTGCGCTGCGCACTCAAGGGATGCATACGAAAAGGCACAACAACACCTAACTAGTGCAAACAAGTCACAAATCCAAATCTGGAAAGGAATACATTTTGCCAGTTGGGGGATTAGTGCATGGCAGTAACAATCCACTACCAGTAAAGACACCACAAAGCAGTATAAAAAATTAATGTAGGTGCAGTGGATAGCAGGTTCATACTGCTGCAATTACTCTATGGCACAGTAAAAGGTGTCTGATTTAATGGCATGCATCGCACACACACTCACACACACACACTACAAGTAATGCGTAGCAAATTGAAAATTTTTAGTAATATAACCAAATATTTTAAACAGACAAATTATACACTGCTGCACCACAACAATCAGCAAAAAAATTTCAAGAATTGCTGAAAATATTACTGTGTGTACATTAACACAGTTATACAAGAAAAATATAACCAAAACAGAAAGACTGCCTTTTTCTCCCTGTTAATGTACGTACACCACAAATACGCCCCTTCCCCAAAGCACACTTCACAGTACACAGACTGACTGTTCTAAATTAACATTCAAAATCCACACACAACAATAATCAGTTGATGATGAGAGCACAGAAGTGTTTCCTACAATCGAAGTAGTACATTTTGAGCAAAACAAAAAATGACTCAAAAAGGCATTTTAAACAGCTTTCAGAGGTTTTGAATCGGAGAGCACTGAGAGCAAACTGTCTCCAGCAACACTGCACACACACTACCCAAGCCAGAATGGAGGCTGTGCAGAACAATCTAGAGCCCATGTGACCTGCAATCCCATGAATCAATGCAGAATTTCATTTGGCACTCAATTACAAGGTGAAGTGAGGTGAATTACATTGATTTCAATGCACTTCACTTTAAAATTGGTGGAGAAGTGGTTTGGGGAAGGCGGAATAACGCAAAGTCATTGGTTTCAATGGATATCGCGTTCCTCATTATAGAAACATAGAAACATAGACTTTGACGGCAGATAAGGACCGCTTGGCCCACCTAGTCTGCCCATTTCCCTACCTACAGGATAGTCCGCAGATCCTAGTTAACCAACAGCCTATTTCTTCCTACCCCCCACAAGAATTGCCTTATGTCTGTCCCATGCATTCTTGAATTCTCCCATAGTTTTAGACCCCACAACCTCCTCAGGAATGCTGCTCCATGCATCCACTACCCTCTCTGAGAAAAAATACTTCCTCACATTGCCCCGGAACCACCCTCCCTCTATCTTTAAATTGTGTTCCCTTGTTCTTGCACGTCTCTTTTTCTGAAAGATGCTACCCTCTTGGACTTTGTTGATTCCACTGAGGTACTTAAAAGTTTCTATTATGTCCCCCCTCTCCCTTCTTTCCTCAAGGGTATACATATTAAGCTCCTTTAGTCTCTCCTCTGATGGCTTCTCTTGCAGACCCTGCACCATTTTAGTTGCCTCCTCTGACTGCCTCTATCCTGTCTATGTCCTTGCGGAGATGGGATCTCCAGAACTGGATGCAGTACTCCAGATGGGGTCTCACCAACTGTCTGTACAGAGGGATAACAACTTCCTGTTTTCTGCTGGTGATGCCTCTCCCTATGCATCCCAGTATACCCCCAGCCCTCCCTACTGCCTTCTCACATTGCTTGCTAACCTTAAGGACATCTGATATGATTACCCCCAGGTCCCTTTCCATTTTTGTTGTTGTTACTACCTCCCCCCCATTGTGTAATCTTCCCCTTGGTTCTTGTTTCCCAGGTGCATTATTTTGCACTTCTTTGCATTGAATCTAAGCTGTCATACTTCTGACCATTCCTCCAACCTTGCCAAGTCCCTTCTCATCCTTTCCATGCCTCCTTGTGTATCAACCCTGTTGCAGATCTTTATGTCATCTGCAAAGAGGCATACTTTTCCTTCCAGTCCCTCTGCAATGTCACTTATAAAGACATTAAAAAGGACTGGACCCAGTACTGAACCCTGCGGTACCACACTAGTAACCCCTCTTTCTTCAGAGTGGACTCCATTTACAATTACCTTCTGAGTCCTGTTGTTCAGCCAATGTTTTACCCAGGCTACCACCCTGGGACCCACTCCCAGGCTAGTTAATTTGATTATTAATCTTTTGTGTGGGACTGTGTCAAATGCCTTGCTAAAGTCTAGGTAGACCATGTCCACAACCCCTCCCTGGTGTACTACTTTGGTCACCCACTCAAAGAAATCTATTAGATTCATCTGTCATGGCCTTCCTGCTGTGAACCCATGCTGCCTTGGGTCCTGTGCCACACTAGCCTCAAGGTACTCAACAATTCTTTCCTTCAGAAGTGACTCCATCACTTTCCCTACCACAGAGGTCAAACTGACAGGTCTGTAGTTTCCTGCCTCTGTCTTGGTCCCACTTCTGTGAAGGGGAATCACATCTGTCTTCCTCCAGTCCTTGGGTACCACACCATCCTCCCATGATTCATTAAAAAGAGTAGTCAGTGGTTTCACTAGTTCCCCCCTTAATTCTTTTAGAATTCTGTGGTGAATTCCATCAGGGCCCATTGCTTTGTCCACCTTCAGTTTTAGGAGTTTTTGCAGAACCCATTCTTCTGTGAAAGGGCTGGGATCGACCCCCCCTATCAAGAGTGCTTCTGTTAATTGGATTAGGCACTTCCACCTCCTTTTTTGTGAATACTAAAGCAAAGTACTTCACTTCACATTGTGGAGTACTCCACGGGTTCCGTGTTACTCCATGAGTCACTTCATGGAGCGAATTGGGGCCACTTCGCCCACCACTACTTATAGTACTGTAACTCACATGCTGTATAGGAAGAAACACAAATGCCTATGGCTGTACTTCCCTGATGAGCTGCAGCACAAAACTCCCTGACTTGAAAACACGTATTAATGAGTACAATGGTGGGGTGGTGAAGCCTGGAGAGATACTACAAAACAGGCTTACAATACATCCAAGTAACTAGAAAAAAAAAAATAATGTGATTTGTGACGTGATCGTGAATCATGATTTGTGACTGCATTTGTGACCGTTATGATGAAGAACGTGACTCGGTATCGATGGTGTGAGATAACCAGTATGAAACTATTTTGGGAACATGAATGCCTATGGCTATACTTCCCTGATGAGCTGTAGCTTAAAACTCCCCTACTTAAAAACACATATCAATGAGTACAATGGTGGGATGGTGAAACCTGGAGAGATACTACAAAACAGGCTTACAATACATCCAAGTAACTAGTAAAAAAATTAATGTTGTGATTCATGACCTGATCGTGAATCGTGATTTGTGACTGCATTTGTGACTGTGATGATGAAGAACGTGATTTATACCACGAGTGACTCATGATGATGGTCCTGACTTAAAAATGCATATTAATGAGTACAATGTTCATGCAGAATTATGCACCACACCTGTCCAGTACTCTGAAGGGAAGCCAAAGAAACAACTGTGACTTAAGTTACAGATGGAGATTGAGCCCTAAAGAGATGCAAATGCACAGACAGATCAAGATTGCACTGCGCACCGAAGAGATGCATACACAAAGGCACAACACCTAACCAGTGCTCATCATCAGAAATTCAAATCTGGAAAAGAATACCTTTGCCAGTTGGGGCAGGCCATGGGGGGGGGCACTGTACTGCACTGCTGCAGTAACAGTCACTAGTACTAGTACCAGTAAAGATACCACAAAAAGTACACAAATCACACAGCTGCAGTGGATAGCAGGTTCACACTGCTGAAATTATTATGTGGCACAATACAAGGTGTCTGATTTGATGACACGTGTCACACACAGTCACACACACACACTAAGTAATGCATAGCAAATTGAAAACTTCAGTAATATAACCACATATTTTAAACAAACTAAAATTATGCACTGCTGCACCACAACAATCAGCAAAAAAATGGCAAGAATTATTGAAATTATTGCTGTGTGTACATTAACACAGTTATACAAGAAAAATATCTCCAAAACAGAAAGCACTGTCTTTTTCTCCAAGTTAATCTACCTACACCACAGATACACCCCTCCCCCAAAGCACACTTCCACTGTCTCTCAGTACACAGACTGAATGTTGTACATTAACATTCAAAATCCAAACACAAACAATAAACGCGCGATCATATGAGCACAGGAGGGTTTCCTATAATCGATGAACTAAAGTTTCAGCAAAAAAATGCCTCAGAAAGGCTTTTTTAACAACTTTTAGAAGGTTTAAATCATAGAGACCTCTCAGAGCAGATTGTCTCCTACAGCTTCCTACACACACTACCCCAAACTGAGGCTGTGCAGAACAATCTAGAGCCCATGTGACCTGAAATCCCATGAATCACTGCAAAATTCACCTTTGGAGCTTAAAAACAAGGCGAAGTGAGGCAAAGTACATTGTTTTCAGTGTACTTCACCTTAAGAATTGGTGGAGTAGTGGTTTGGAGGCGGATTACAAGTCATTGTTTCCAATGGACTTCGTTACCCATTATAACGTGAAGTACTCTGTTTCTGTCATGGAGCACTGCAATTCACCTCACTCCACGAATCATCATGAGCGAAATGGGCCACTTCACCCATCTCTATTCACCAATGGGAGCACTTACAGTCGTACAAACAAGAAGCTAAATTAAAAAAAAAGTGATAAAACTAAAAGTTGTTTTGTAATGAAGATGGATGAAATTGTTGCTGAAGGTCTGTTGTGTTTTGGTGTTAGTGTAGATCAAGCGGCAGGCTGGCTGGCCAGCTGGGGTGGGAAGCCATCATGGACAAGAATGAAGCCAACTGTGTAGTTTAAAAAAAAAATAGCCACATTATTTTGAAACGGTAGAGAGGAAGGGGGAGTATGGATGTAATGAGACTGTATGATGCTGGCACTAAGGATAATGTGGGGGTGATCAGAAAGCACAAGCAGCCATCCATGTGGGGGGCATGCTGCAGATCCTGGCTGGTACAAAAAATGAGCACTGTAGAAGATGCTTATGGGAGCATTGATATGAGAGCTGTGCTGCATCCTGCTTGGCATTAAAAGTGCCAGTTGCAGAGCTGTTGTCCTGTATGGACACGGGTCCTCCCCATCACAACTGGCAATCCCATTTAGCGATGTGTAAAACTGCCAAATTTCATTACACTAAATATTTCATGTAATTCAGCCGTTTCACGAAAAGTTTTGCTGAAGCAAAATGTGGAAATTTTCCCGCGGAGTGCAAAGTTTCGCAGTTGTGACAGGTGTTGGGTTTGCTGCAGCGCTGATGTTTGCAGCATTGATGGGTTTGTGGCAGTAATAGGTTTATGACAGCTGTTAGGTTAGGGCAGCAGCTGGATTTGTAGCTGTGTTTGAGCAGTGGAGGAGTTTGTGGAGTTTGCAGATGTGCAGTTTGTGAAACTAGTGGGTTTGTGGCAGTGTTGTGGTTTGCAGTACTGGTGAAGTATGTAACAGTAGTGGGTAGCAGAGGTTTTTAGTTTGTGGCAGTGATAGGATTTGATGAACTGGCAGCTTCGCAGCAGTACTTATGTATGGGAAAGTAGCAAAGTACTGTAACTGGGCTTGTAGCTGTGATGGGGTTTATTGCAGTGGTGTGACCTGCAGCAATAGGGGGTTGTAGCAGTGGATGAGAGTTGCATCAGCAAATGGGTTTGAAACAGTGGTGGTTTTTTTTGTGGCAATGCTGGGTTTGCAGTCATGGAGGGGTCTGCATCAGTGAATGAAGAGTTCAGCAGCATATGAGAGCTTGCAGCAGTGTGTGGGTATGTGACAGTGATTGGGTTTGCAGCAGTGTGTGATATGCACCAGTAGTTTGTTTGCCGCAGTGTTTCTGTTTGCGATAGTAATGGGATTTGTGGCAGTGGTGGGATCTGTAGCAGTGAAGGGGGTCACGTCAGTGAGTGGGGCTTGCAGCAGTGGTTGGGGTTGTGACAGCTATAATGTTCACTGTAGTAGTGCAGTTTGTGTCAGTTGTGTCTTTGTAGCAGTGCTCTGGTATGTTACAGTTATGATTTTGTGGCAGTGATGGACTTTGTGGCATTGGTGGGTAGGCAGGAGTGTTTAAGTTTGTGGCAGTTGTGTGGTTTACTTCAGGGGTGGGGTTTGCAGCAGTGGTATAGTGTGTGGTAGTGGTGTGATTTGTGGCAGTGATAGGTGAGTAGCAGTGGTATGGTTTGTGGTGTTGTTGTAATTTTTACCAGTGATGAGTTTACAGCAGTGGTTTGGTTTGTTGCAGAGGTAGGGTTGGTGCCAGTGGTGGGGTTTGCAGTTGTAGAGGTATTTGTGACAATACTGTGCTTTATGGTACTAATGAGATTGGCAGCAACAGTAGGTGGCAGATACTGAGGTTGTGGAAGTGTTGAGTTTGCTGCAGTAACTACATTTGAAGCAATGATGGGTTGCACCAGTGGCTGTGTATATGGCAATAATTTGTTTGTAGCGATAGCTGGATGTGAAGCAGTGGCATGGGGTTTGTGTCAGTGGTTAGGTTAGTGTCAGTAGTGGGGTTTGTGGTAGTAATTGGATCTGTGAGAGTAGTGTGGCTTTCAGCAATGACGGGGGTTGCAGCCACAGTGGGTTTGCAGCAGGGATGGACTTTTGGGCAGTGGTTGGGTTTGTGGTTGAGATGGGGTTTGTGGCAGTAATGGGGTTTGTGGCACTGGTGAGTTTTCAGCAGTGATAGGGTTTGTGGCAGTGGTGAGTTCCCAGCAATGATTAGGTTTGCAGCAGTGGTGCAGTTTGTAGCAATAATAGGATTAGAGATGTTGCGAAATTAAAATTTGCAGGCAAAATATTGCATGTAAATTGGCCATTCCATGAAATTTTTTGTGGGGTGCAAAGTTGCAAAATTTTGCTCACAAACTGTGAAATTTTGCCTGAAAACAGCAAAATTTCACCTGCAAGTGGTGAATCTTGACATTTTGCAGGTGAAATTTTGCACTCCAAGGGCGAAATTTCACACTCTGTGGGTGAATTTCCACATTTCACTTCCATGAAAAATTTGCAAAATGTCTGAATTATGCAAAATATTTCACATAATGAAATATGGCAATTTCACACATCTCTAAATGGGACTGGCAATTCTAATGGGGATGAAAATATTATCTTGGCAGGTGGCAGGAGAATCAAATCACTGAATGCAATGTTGAAAGAGATTACCTAGAAAACTTTAACCAATTAGGTCTGGAACAGACAGTAAAGGAAAACACCAGGTGAAACAAGTTATGAGATGTTATATTAACAAATATGGGAGCAAACATAACGGACACATAGGTAGGCCCTCCATTAGCAAATAGTGACCATAGATAGTTTTCTTCAAGCTTAAAGATCTGCCTTTGCAACAGGGTAGTAAAACAAAGATTCCTAATTTTAAAAATGTGAATTTTGATACAGTAAGAGAGGCCTTGCAAAAATGGGGTTGGTTATCAGACTTTTCTGAACTAACTATAGATGGGATGTGGGATAAACTGGTAGCCAAAATAGAGACAATATCCGACACATATATTCATTATACAGCTAAGAATTCAAAGAACGGGAAACACCCCCAAATGGCTCACTCAGAAAATAATAAAAAAAATACAGCTAAAGAATAAAATGTACAAACAATCAAAATTAAATAAGAACTACCTTCCAAAATATAAGGATGAGTTAATGCGAGTAAAGAAATCAATACAAATTGCTAAAGCAACCTTTGAGATTAAGCTGGCAACAAACAGCAGAGTTAATTATAAGCACTTTTATTCTTATATTAACAATAAAAGAGGAAATAAACAAACTTTAGGTCCATTCAAGGATGAGAAAGGGGAAATATTAAATGATAAAGAAATGGCTAACGTTCAAAATAAATATTTTAGCACAGTATTTAACCCTAAGGATAATCCATTCACAAATATAAAATATAATATGTCAGATAAAAATCAGATCAAAATTGAGATCAAGGATGTAATGGATAGATTGAGAAAGATAAAAACAAATAAATCACCTGGACCCAACGACTTACACCCAAGAGTTATTACAGAGATAGCAACAGAGATAGCCCAACCAGCAGCCTTTTATCTTTAAAAAATCATTAGATACAGGGGAGGTGATTAAGAAATGGAGAGAGGCACATGTCGTGCCAGTCTTTAAAAAGGGTAGTAAGGATTCCCCTGAGAACTACAGACCTGTGGGTCTGACAATGGTAGTGGGTAAAGTTTTGGAAGGAATTATAAAGGACCACATTCTTGTCCATCTGACTAAAACAAACTGTTGAATCCAAACCAACATGGGTTCACAAAAGCTAGATCTTGTCAGACCAACCTTCTGCATTTTTATGAGAAGGTGAGCAAGGCTTTAGACTTAGGGAACTCTGTGGATGTGGTACAACTGGTCTTCTCGAAGGCGTTTGACAAGCTTCCATATCAGGAACTAATTGAATCCCTTTATTCACCGTGATTAACACTAACATTGTCAACTGGATAGCAGATTGGTTATAAGGGAGGAGACAGAGGGTTATAATAAATGGGGAGCTATCCGACTGGCTTTCTGTGACAAGTGGGGTCCCTCAGGGGTTGGTATTGGGACCCTGTCTGTTTAACCTATATATTCCTTCTTTACAGTGTAATTCAAATAACATATGGTTGAAAAAGTTTGTTGATGACTGTAGAGTGGGGGAAGTTGTCAACTCACTACAGGATCAAACTAAGCTCCCAGGCACCCTCAATTATATAGAGGATTGGACAATTAAACATAAGTTAAAATTAAACAAAGAAAAATGTATAGTTTTACACATGGGTAAAAAAAACTTGGAACTAATATACAACATACATAACAGACACCTGAAACAAGCTGTGAAAGAAAGGGACTTGGGAATTATTATTAGAAATGACCTTACTTTTAGTTCTCAATGTGATCAGGCTATAAAGAATGTAAACAAAGCACTAAATTGTATTTTAAGGCATATCTCAAGCAGAAGTAGAGAGGTTTTGATCCCCCATATGGGTCGCTGGTGAGAATTCAGTTGGAGTACTGTTCCCAGGTTTGGGCACCTTATCTGAGGGGGAAAGTGGCTAGAGTGAAGCAGGTGCAGAGAAGGGCAACAATACTGGTATTGGGGATGAGGAGTAGACCCTATGAGAATAGATTAAATGAACTAAATCTGTACTCACTTGCACATAGGAGATGGAGGGGTGACATGATTTTGGTTTATAGATCCTTCCAAGACCATAGACTAAGAACAGAACTGGGACTAAATCCAAAACAAAAATCCTACAATACTAGAACACACAATAAACAACTAAATCAACAAAAGTGGAATTTGCATAAGAAAATAATGGTTTAGTCAAAGAGTGGTTTCCCATTGGAATTCTCTCCCAGTTGAGGTAGTGGAAAGTCCAACACTAGAAACCTTTAAAGCAAGACTAGACAAATTTAGCAAAAATAAGGTTAGAGAATATCAAAATGTTTTTAGCAAGCAACTATGGATGCAAATCTAAACAAATGCTTCGAACTACTATGATACTATGATTTGTGGCTAGCATGGGTTTATGGAAATGAAGAAGTTTGCTTCAGTTGTTGGGTTGAGGTAATAGGGGGATTTATGGCAATCATGAGGTTTGCAGCAATGGTGTGGTTTGGTACAGTAGTATGTTTCCAGAAGTGGATCTGTTTGCAGCAGTGGTGTGATTTGAACCAGTGGTAGGTTTATTGTAATGTCATGGTTGGGGCAGTGGTGAGCTTGTTGCAGTGGTATGGTTTGTAGCAGTGTTAGTTTTGCAATACAAATTGGCTGGGTCACAGGAGTGGTGTGGTTTGGATCAGTGGAGTGGTTTATGGCTGTGGTAGGCTTTTTAGCAGTGGTTAGATTCACAGCAGTGTTGTGGATCTTGGCTTTGCTGGCGTTTGCAGCAATTGTGTGATTTGGACCAGTAGAGTGGTTTGTGTCTGCGATGGGGTTTATAGCAATGGTTGGGTTCACATTAGTGATGGTGGTTTTGGCTTTGTTGGGGCTTACAGCACAGGGTGGGCTTGAAGCAGTGGTTGGGTTTGCAGCAGTTGTTTGGTTTTAAGCAAACGTGAATTTGCAGTAGTAGTTGGGTTTGTGGTGGTGGCGTGGTGTGCATGCCCTGGTGGTAGATTTGCAGCAGTGGTTGGATTTTTTGCTGTTTAGGGATTTATGGCAGTGGTTGGGTTTTCCATAGTTGTGTGGTTTGTAGCAGTGGTGGGCTTTGCAGTGGTTTTCTGCAGTGGTCATTTTTTTGTTTGTTTTTTTTTGCAAATCATTATACTTTATTAACCATTTCCAAGGAACAACAATAACAAAGACAAACCATCACTAACAATCTAAGGAAACAGTACAAAGAATAGAAAGAAAAAAGAACAATTAACACATAACCCCACCCACCCCCCACCCCAAATCCCAACAACTCACCCCCCTATGCTATTCCAGGCTTCAGAAAAAAAAAACAGTTACAAAAAAAAGGGGAACACATTGCTGTGCAGCAAACAGGCAAGACTGCCTAAGCATGAGCTAACCTCACCAAAAGATGATGGAGTAAACATGGGAGTAGGATAAGGAGCAGTAAACCAATATAAACCCACATAAAAACCGATTCAGGAAAAAGAAGAAAAAAAAAGGGTAAAAAGTTGAGGGTAAACAGACCAAAAATAAAATATCTTATGAACTTAGGAAAATCATGAAATCAGACAGAAAAGTCTGAAACTTGACAAGTGTACCCTGTAATTTGGCATCTTTTTTTTCTGCGCTTAACCCTAAAAGACATTCCTGCACCCATTCCGAGTAGCAGGGTCCAATCCCCCACCCAGTAATGAGCAATAATCAGCTTAGTTACCAAACAAATGATGGCCATACAGTACTTAAATTTAGATGAAGGAATTGCAGAGTAATCCCCCAACAAACATACTTCAGACAAGAAATAATTTCAGTGACCAAAAAAGGGGGTGAGTTTGAATTGAACTAATGGCCAAACAGCCCCGGCAGATGGGCACACTCACAGTGTATGGTGCAGTGAGCACCTCACACCTGGACAATGATCACAATCCAGAGAGGGAAGTTTTTTCATTTGAAATAATTTATACGGGGAAAGGTACAGGTCATGTAAAACATTGAACTGTATCAATCTGAGATGAGCTTGTTTAATATATATATATAGATAGATAGATATCGCTCCACAGGGCAGTCCAGTCATAATTTGTCCAATTATTTCCCAGAGTACTCTGCCAAAAAAAGCATTAGGCTGTACTCAATTACAGGCCTGTTCAGTAAGTTCCTTATAGATATGTAAAATAGCTCTTCTTTTAAGGACCCCCTTGAACAGTGGCTGATGAAAGGTAGAAGTTTTGTTGGACCTAGGAGAGGGACCTAAAAAGGATTGAGTGCAGTGAGCCACCTGCAGATACCTAAAGAAAGGCATTGACAGGCCAGTTCACCTCTCGCAAAACTGCCAAAAGGAGAAAAGCCTACTTTCCTGAAACAAGTCCCCTAGGCTCATACCTTCTAAAGTTGACCAATGGGAGGTACTGAGTGGGCTGCCAGCAATACAAAGATTTGGGTTATAGAGTAAGGGTTGTCCTAAATCTTTAAGGTTGTGGAGCTTAAAATGAAAACACAATGGGATGTGGGCTCTAACACTCCAACCAATTGAAGTATCTTTAAAGGCTGCAGGCAAGGAAGAGTAGGGCAGATATAGAAGGGATGGAAGGGAAATATGGTGTGGGCAAGCAAGGGAATTCTCTATGTTGAACCAATCTAGGGGAACAACCTCAGCATCTGCCAACACTCCCCATTTAAAACATCTAGCTCCATGAAGGGCTGGGTAAAACAGAAAAAGATCTGGTACCTGCATACCTCCCAACTGGCGCGGCCTGCATAATTTGGTGTATGAACAATGAGGTGGTTTATTAAGCCATAAAAAGGAGGAGCAGAGAGAATGTGATTTAACAAACCAGCCCTTTGGGAGAAAGATATTCAGGGCACCTAGGGGATAAAGAAACTTTGGCAGAATGGACATTTTAAGTATATTGGCACATCCTCATAATGAAAGGGGACGGTGACGCCAACGAGCCAAATCCTCTCCAACTTGTTTCGTTAATGGGTCTAGATTGAAGGTTTTTAATTTTGTGAAGTCCTTAGTCAACCTGATACTGAGGTAAGGTAAAGTGAAGGTCTCCCACTGTAACCCCAATTGCAGACACAACTCTTTAGAACACAAGGGTGTTAAAGGGTAGAGAATTGACTTATTAGTATTTAATTCATAGCTTGAAAAGCTACTAAAATGGGTTATGATGGACAAAACTTCAGGTAACAAGCTGGTCCAATCTGCAATATGTAATAGAATGTCATCTGTAAAGGATGACATCTTTTGTAGGAGTGGGGGCCCACTGTAATACCTCTAATAGAAGGAGTGGAATTAATTTTCCTTGTAAGGGGTTCCAAGTACAGACTGAACAAATATGTGGATAGGGGACACCCCTGTCACGTCCCCCTGGTTAACTTAAATGTATCTGAAAGGGCATTGTTGCAAAGGATTCTTGCAGAGGGGCAGGTGTATAGAACTTTAATCCTTGCTATGAATTCTGCAAAAATCCAAACTTCTCCAGGGTCGTAAACAGGTAGGATCAGGCGACCTGGTCAAAAGGTTTTTCTGAATCCAGGGAGATCAACACAGAATTGTGATTAGTCTCCCTGGATGCAGTGAAAAGGTGGGACATTTTTCCGAAGTGATCTCCAGAACATCACCCCACAACAAATCCTGCCTGCTCTGGTCCAATCAGAGAGACCCAAACAGAGGGCAGGTGAGCAGCCAAAATCTTTGCATCTATCTTAACGTCATTGTTAATGAGTGAGATAGGCCAGTAACTCTCAGGTTTGGAAGGGTCTTTGCACAGCTAGGGCAAGAGGACAATGCGGGCCACAAATAAAGTATAGTCCTTGGGTGTGGTGCAGAGGCGAAAATTATAAAGTTTGATCAACAGTGGGGTAAGATCTTCTTCATATTTTTTATAAAATGCAGAAGTGAACCCATCAGGGCTGGGGGCTTTTTTCAGGGGTAACGCAACAATGGCCACTCTAATTTCAGCCTCAGAAATGGGGCTGAAGACAGACTGACATTGGGATTCAGTAAGTTGGGGGAGGATTAAAGCTTGAAAAAAATCATGCTGCAATGTTTTGGTCTCTGTGGTCTCTTCTGGGGCTGAGTAAAGTGTACAATAATACCCCACAAAAACTGACGTCATAACATGGGGATCCATTGTTGAGTCCTGAGTATCCAAGTTCAACAAGGAAGGAATTATCTCTCTCTGCTTGTTGCTGTTTAACGCAGAGAGACACGAACCAGCCAGCCTTATCTCCTTGGCCAATGTAAGTGGCCTTGAGGTGGGCAGCTGTTCAATCCACTAGGCCCAGGAGGTGCTTGGAGTATTTGACCCTCAGTCAACTCAGTTCCACTAGAAGGGTCTTAGGAGATGAAGCTGACAAAGATTTTTCTAAAAATCTGATTTGAGCAAGCCACTCTTCCATCTGAGCCTGTTGGGCTTTCTTGCGGATAGAAGCTAAACATATCAGTTCTCCCCCACAAGTGGCCTTGAGCCCCACCCATAGAGATTCAAGGGATACTGGAGAGCCTTAATTGTTAAGGATGGATTGGGTTAGGTATGCCTGAAAGCTAATGGCCCATGCCTGAAACATAGAAACATAGACTCTGACAGCAGATAAGGCCCGCTTGGCCCATCTAGTCTAGCCTGGTCTGAAAGTAGTTGGTCATTAAGAGGCCAAGTGTATGATCAAGTGGGAAGGTGGGGAATCTCAAAAGAAGTCAACACTGGGGAATGGTCAGAAAGAACCCGACCATGAATTTGGGATAGTTTTAACCAAGGGAGGATATGTTTAATAATAAGGAAAAAATCTATCCGTGAAAGAACTTTATGGGGGGATGAGTAAAATGTAAATTCTCTTGTGGTGGAGTGCAAAATGTGCCAAGGGTCCAGAAGTCCTAGGTGGTCGATAAGCTCTGTAAGGGCTCTCTGGCCTGGGGAAAGACCCACCTTAGTACAGTACATCCTATCATCAGAATTTACCTGTACAAGATTCCAGTCACTGCCCCCCCCCCCAACACAATTGGGAGGTGACTGAAAGGCAGCACCACCTGCAATAAGTTGGAAAAGAAGGACAGAGTATCCTGGTTAGGGCCATAAATCGAACCCAGAACCAGTTCAACATCTCCCAGCTGACCATGTAAAAGTACATATCTACCCTCCTCATCAGATCAGGGTGAAAGGGATGCCTCTGGCTAGCAGGATAGCCATGACATGTTGCTGAGAGCTGTTGCCAGCCCCAAGCACCTGAGCCACCCAGGATTTCTGCAGGAATCCCGCCTGACTGAGGTCCAAGTGGGTCTCCTAGAGAAAAACCACATGAGGCCGGAATTCCTACAGGTGAAGCAATAAAGTATACTTTTTCCAGTTGCCCCTACCCCCTTTAATGTACCATGTAATGAAGGTCAATTCCATATGTTTACTAATAACAAAAAAATAAAAGTAGGACAGTTGCCCAGCTTGTCCAGAATAGCACAGTCCACCCACTCCCTCCCCCATCTCTCCCACAATTGCCCGACCTCTGAAGAAAAATAACACAACATGATCTAAAACAGAAACTCTGTGTGAAATCAAAGATACTATATACAATACAGAACCCCTATTCCCAAGCCTGATAGCCTACTCCTAGAAAGTTTGAGTCTGCCTAGTAGCGTTAGGTGAGCCCCATTTGGGTAAGTGCAAGTAAAACAAAAGTAAGATAAACAAGGCCAATAGACCCAATTAACCCCAGTAATAAGGCCATTCTTCCATCCCCCCCTTCTGAAAGAACCCATCTGCATCTACGTCATTAGATAACAAAGTAATAATAATTTGTACATGTGCAGTGTCTCTAAAAGCTCTAACACAATATTGTAACAGTAAGCAGTAACTTAAAAGTATTGAAAAATGTAGTTGAATTCAGAGTCTGTGCAGCCCCCAGCTAAACGATACATCACCTAAATAATACCTGGGTCAACAACTGAGCCAATCTCTTAATAAATAATAAAGAAAAGACACCAGCCTCACTAAATAATGAAAAGCTCATGCCCCTTAGATGCAGCTGCTCCTTCGGTGTAGCCGGAACCTACCATTAAACAAAATAAGTAAATATTTGGAGGACCTCCTTAATAAAGGAAACAGGTATAAAGTCCAACCATCACAGTTAAATAAATACATGTGCAAATAAGGAACATTAAAAGTCAAAAGATGAAGTCCCTCTTATAGGGGAAAATCGTCCTTCCCCCTGTAACCTGGTTCAACTCAGAAGAATTATTAGGGGGCACTGCAGGATAAAAGAAAAAAGTTAACAGAGCCCCAACTCCTGTCACGCTGAGGCCGCAGAGTTGCAGAGTCAGTTGTAACCCCTAGATGGCGCTATCCCAGGGGCTACTACCCCTGCCTGATTTGCCACTAACAGGTTGAGGGGCCTGGATCCAATGGCGGGTGCCTCCACCCAGAGGTCAGGGTTTGCAATAGTTAAACTAACTTGGTCACAGCCCTCTGGGACACTGCAACCCCCCTTTCTTCCCACTAGTGGCCCCACAATATATCAGGAATTACGATAACAGTATACACTTACCCCAAGGTCTGGTTCCGCACTGGGACCTCCTGTGAAATGCGATACAGTGCAACAATCACAGTACAGTACTTTAACATAGACAAATACCTCAGGCAGTATAACTTTGCTGAAACAAGCAGCTCTGATTTATTTAGGGGATATAACAAGGACAGGGGAAATCAGGTTAATTAGCTTATCACTCTAATAATCTACCTATGGCTCTGTGCACAGGCCTATCCCTATCAGTTACTGTCCCTAGGTTTCCCAAGCCTAGTGGCTAGTCCAACCGTGGCAGCTGGTAGGGCCCTTTCACACAGAAAAGGAGAATTAAACAGTCAGCAGTACAGTAATTCCATTTGGATTTAATGTGGCAATTCAACAGGGAGCAACCCTGAATTAGTACTCACGACCTCCAAATAAGATAGGGTCCTTCAATGTCAGCAGGGCTCACTTGAGGTACACAAACCTCTTCACACATCCATATAAAAGAAAGCACTATACCAGGCAGGCTGCATCTGTATCCCGATTGCAATTACTGCACAATACCCGGGAGAACACACAGCAGATTCAGTTCCTGACAGACAGAGTGCAATTTTCAGCAATTCCTCCAGTCTTCTACAGCGTGAGCCTGGTTTCTACTCTTCAGAGATCCTTTGATTCTTTTCACAGGAGAGATTCAGTCCTAACAAGCTGTTACACAGCTGCAGACCGAACTCTGGGGCTTACACACGTTTTTGACTAAAACTGCACACTGAAAAGCACAGGGCTCCTTCCTTCTTCACTGCCAAAGCTCAACTGAAACTCCAACCCGACAAAACCGGGCACTTCCTTTGAGTTCCTCCCAGTTCTTGACTGGATTGGCTGTCACTCACAATAGACTGCTGCTGTTGGTCCAAAAGGCACTGAAGTCTAAACTACATCTCCCAGAGTCACTGCCCATACAATCCTCTTGTGGCTGGCTCAGATTATGAGTCCAAGTTCTGATTCGTCCAAGGCACCATTTTAGAGCTAGCTTACCCACACTGATTGGTCCAGTTCAGCAGTTCAAAACTAGAATGGGAACTAGCAGACACAGTTCTGACTGCAAAGAAAGCAGGTTAGACAAACTGTAATTTCATTATTACTGTAAATGATTTCTGGCAAACAGTTACATCTTTCAGATAGGTTCCCTTTGTACTCCTAGTGACTGCAAAAATGGAGTGAATTGGCAGCAGCTCGAGTGGCACTCAATCAAATAAACACACAGTCCCCCCATATAAACTAACTATGTCTGCAAGCAGGCAGCTCTTAAAGAGACAGTACCAGAGGTTCTAAAAACACTCACTGATAAATGGCTTAAACGCCAAACACCATTCAGGCTTGGAGCATTCAAGCAAGCTCCTGGAAGTCTTTTGGGAACCCCCATTTGGAGGGGGGTTACACAGTCATAAGCTTCCTGAAGGAGTGAGGATGGAAAAACAGTAGATCGCTTCAATCCCAGTCCAAACTAAACAAAACTGAACACGCCATGACTGGTGATCGCCATGGATAACATACAGTCACATTCAAAAGGGAGAGTGGTATTAGAGGATCACAGACATAACAGAAAAAGCACTCCCAGGTACAAAAAGCTTCTCATAGCCAGTAATTGTCATGAGGAGGAAATCCAAATTCAAAATCAAGGCTTGTCTTAGTGCACACAGTAGCAAAGCACCAGAATGTGGTCGACCCTACATCAGTCAAAGGATGAGGAAGCACATCAGCTGGTCGAGGAGCTGAACAAGTTTGGAAAGAGCTGAGGTAGTTCCTTGCCCACCTGGGTGGCAGTCTCAAACCTTTTCTGACCTGCTTCTGTGGTGACTTCAAGTCAAGCTGGATAAAGGAGCCTGTGTGGGATGTGGGCAGCCCAAAGATTTTTCAAAAATGGTCAATATTCTGATCAAGCTTGCCAGGGTAGGTTTAATCTCCCCCATTTCTGCTACTAGTTTAATAACTGCTTCCTTAATAAAAGAAAGATCTAAATATATTTGTGAGTGAGAAAGTTCAAGCGGTGCTGAAGGTTACTGGTCGGTCGGTGCAGAGCTCCAATGCAGGTGCTTAGTTTCTAGGCCATGGACTTGCTCATCTAAGCCATCCAATTGTGCTGCCAAAATTCCAGTTGGAGACGATGTCACCTCCATTTCTTTGGTGGTCATTTAACACTCTGATTGTTCCAACAATAAACCAAAAGTAGCTAAAGCGGAACTGAGGCCGTTAACTGGGGTTAAACGACTGATTTAATCCGACCCGAACAGAGCTCACTAGGAAGCTGCCTACCAAGACTCTGCCATCACTTGACTCCATGTGCAGTGGTCAGTTTGTAGTAGTGGTTCAGTATGCATCAGTGGTAGGTTTGCAGCAGAAGCTGGTTTCATGGCATTGGTATGGTTTGTGCCTGTAATGGGTTTGTGGTGGTGGTGGGATATGCAGCAGCAGTTGGGCTTTCAGTAGTTGTGTGAAACTGGTTGTGCTGGGTTTAAATCAGTGGTTGGACTTTTAGCAGCGGAGGTTGTAATTGCCATAGAGTTTTCAACAGTGGTTTGTGGCAGTAGCTTGGATTTTACCAGTGGCTGGGTTTGCAGCAGTTGTGAGGTTTGTGGCAGTGGTGCTGGGGCTGATGTAAGGCATGTGGCAGTGGTTGGTTTTGCAGCATGGGTATGATTTGTGGCAGTGTTATTTCATTTTTATTTTGCATTTTTATGTTTGCTTGCCCATGCGCAAGAAACATTATGTGACAGTTTAGGAGAGAAGGGGTTGTGGAGGCACGGCACTGTTACAGCCAAGGGAGGCACTGCATTTGGGGGCTTGGCACTGGTGGACCAATGGAGGCACAGTGTGCCGATGACACTGGTCTTCCAAAAGTGCACCAAGCTGTAATATTTTCACCGCTGCAATCAGGGGCCACCTCGTCATTGCAGCATCAGTCATTCTGCTGCAATGAGGGAGCGACCCGTCATTGCAGGGTAGAACGTTAGCTAGCCTAATACTGTTTGGGAACATGGTGGGTGGCTTGCTGCTGCATTCACAAACAGTTTTAGGCAGCCAGCCCCCTTGCTGAGTGGGTGCCCAAACCCCCTCAGCAGCCTGTGCCCCCCAAACAGTCTTTGTTTGCCAGCAGGGGCCCCAATCCCGCTGGCTGCAGTGACCCAGGTATTTTTTTCAGACGGGGAGCCCACTCCCATCGGCATGATGTAACCCCCACCCATTTTCCTTTTGTGCACAACGGGTGCCCAATCCCCATTGGCACAAGTCCCTCCCTTTTGCTGTGTGCCGACGGGGGTGCCCAATCCCCATCAGCACACAACTAAAGCAGGGGCCGTTATGCCCAATCCTCATCGGCATGATTTGGCCCCCCCTTTTTGTTGCGTGCTGACAGGGGGTGCCCAATCCCCCATCAGCTACAGTTGGCCTCCCAAAAAAAGATTCCCTTGGCATGCTGGGAGCCCACCCAAGTGTGCCAAATGCCCCTGTGAAGTTAAAAAATGTCCCCCGATGTCGTTTTTTTCCCCCTGTAAGCAAGAAAATGGTCCTTTGCGGTCTCTGGGGCCCCCCTGTTGCAACCCGCTCCCACCCACTGCATACCCTGCCTCCCCACACCCCCCTCACCACATGCTTACCTCTGGAGTCTGGCGTGACTATCTTCGGTGGACCGGCAACACGTCTGCAGTCTTCAAAGCCAACCGCGAACTGAGGAAATGCCGGTAAGCTGTATAATGGGATAGATAGGGTTTTTTTCAACTTTGGCACATATCTTGGGCATTTTTTGGAATTTTGGCACCAAATTTTCAACATGGGGTTTTGGGACCCCTCCTCATGAATTCTGTCACTGTCATGGTGTTAATCGGGCCCAAAGGGTGATTTTGCAGTCACTGCGTGGAATCACCTTTCAGGAGTGATTAACGAAATGACGATGCCAGTGTTCATGAGGTGGGCTCTCAAAAAGCCTATGTTGCAAATTTGGTGAAAGAATTCCTAAAAATGACTGTTTTACGAGTGTGCATTGCGCAGTTCCTACGCACACTCGTAAGTTCACAAAATTGTAACATTTGCACTCCAGATTTTCAACACTGGCATTTTATCACATGTACTTATGAGCAGTACAACTGTCATTTTTCACATCTCGCCCAAAATTCTTTTCCGTGCATGTCGCACACAATGGCGCAGTCGGTGTGCAAAATCAATGTTTGGGACAGATTAAGAAAATCTCAGTGACGATGTTCATTAGCAGAGGTCCTAAAATGCCTATGTTGAAAATTTGGTGAGAAAAGTCCATAAAATGACTGTGTTACGAGCGTGCATTGCGCAGTTTCCACACACACTCGTACCTTCGCATGTTTGCAATACTTTCACTCCAGATTGTCAACACTGCCATTTGTCCCCACCTCCTTATGAACAGTGCAGCTGTCATTTTTCACATCCCCGCCAAAATGTGATTTTGCACTTCCTTCGCAGAATAGCGTTGTTGCTGTGGGAAAACCATGTTTGGGATACATTACAAAAATTACACTGCCACTGTTCAGTAGCAGAAGTCCTAAAATGGCTATGTTGAAAATTTGGTGAGAAAAGCTTAGAACTTTGCACATTTGTAATATTTTCACTCCAGATTTTCAACATTGCCATTTTTCCACATCTCCTTATGAACAGTACAGCTGTCATTTTTCACATCCTGGTCGAAATGTGTTTTTGCCGTTCCGGCGCAGAATGCCATGGTTACTGTGGGAAATCAGTGTTCAGGACACATTAACAAAATCACAGTGACATTGTTCATTAGCACAGGTCATACAATGCCTATGTTGAAAATCTGGTGATGAAACTCCATAAAATGACTGTGTTATGTGCATGCGTTGTACGGTTTCCACGTATGCTCGGAACTGCAAGCATTTTTAATATTCCCACTACACATTTTCAACATTGCCATCTCTTCATACCTCCCTATGGATGATACAGCTGTCATTCTTCATATCCTGCCCGATCTGTCTTTTTGTACATGTGGCGCAGAAGGTCACTGTCGCTGTTGGAAGTCAGTTTTTGGGACACATTGATAAAATCACACTGCCACTGTTCATGACAAGAGGCCCCAAATGCTTTCATGAGGTGGGGACACAAAAAGGCCATGTTCAAAATTTGTACTGTAAATACCAACAAACACCCGAGGCATTATGGTTTCTAACCATAACATACTACCCTGTACAGACAGACAGGCATCGGGTGTGCCTTTGGATTGCCGCCTGTACTGCTCATGCTATCCCACCCCCACCCACTGACAGGCATCGAGCTGTACCTTGGACTCTTTGGCCCAAGACTTCACCCCATTCTCCTATGCTGCACCATATGTTCTTATGGAATGGGGTGACTGTAAAGCCAAATGCCCTAAAGCACAGCTCAACACGTGTCAGTGTCTGCAGAATAGGGTGAGGTGACACGGCTTGACCGTCATGGGCGACGACCCAAACACTTTCCCCAACTCCTGTCCATCTCTACAGGATGGAGGTGGACTTCATGTGAACTTCAATACTTCACTGCCATTCCTAGTCTGTATCTGTCTCACTCCTGCATTTCTAATGCTCATACCAGCAAGCAAACATTCTGCATTGACAAATGCTTGTCTATACTTGTAGGCATGATGAGCAATACTGCCCATATTCACAAGTGAAATGTATTACAAAACCTATCAAAAATAAATACAGACAAACAACAGATTATTAAACAAACATTTTCAGCAACAATATAAAGTGTATCAAGGCTAGACAGAACATCTTCTATGTTGAAAAACAGGTACATTCATTTTGAACATCAAGCCAGGTTTTAAGTCTTGATTTAAAAGTTTGAACTGTCGAACAATTGATAATTTCCATTGGAAGAGAATTAAAAAAAGAGGAGAGCTCAATACAATAGAGACCTTTGTCCAAACACCTTTTTGAAAAATAGCAATTTACAAGCAAGTTTACTTTGAGATCTAGTCCCACATAGGTTAGTAAGTCTAGGAAATAAAACATATACAGATGAGAGGAGGGGACCAATGATCCCGTTGAACAGAAGAATGCCCATTCTTATTCTAGCCCTGTTTTAAAGGGAAAGGCAATTTGATAGCTTTAGCAATTCACAATGGTGTGTTCTGGTTGGTGAATATGTCATAAATCTGAGAATGGAATTATAGGTGACCCTAAGTCTATCCAAAAGTTTTTCACCAGTGGCTGTGTATATGGTAAGTTCATAGTCAAACATACTTAGCAGGAAACTGTAAGAAAGTAGTTTCCTAGATTCTACAGTAAGGAAAGGTTTTACTCTGTAGAGTAATCCAAGACTTTGGTGTATAGATTTCTTTAAACTATTAATACATGATTTAAAAGAAAGGTTAGGGTCCAGGATAATCCCCAAATATCTAAAGCTTTCTACAAGCTCAATAGCTTCACCATTTAGATCTACAATGGGATTAAAATATACTGCTTTTTTTCTGTTAGGTTTGTAGCAGTGGTGTGTGGTTTACACTAGTGGAGGGGTCTGTGGCTGAGATGGGCTTGCAGTAGTGGTGTGGTTTGCAACAGGTGTGAGTTTGAAGTAGTAGTTAGGTTTGTGGCAGTGTGGCTGGCACCAGTGGTGAGTTTGTGGCTGTGGTTGGGTTTGTGGCAGTGAAGTGATTTGTGGCAATGAAATGGGTTATAACAGTGGTTGGGTTTATGGCAGTGGTGAGTTAGAACAGTGGTTCAGTTTGCAACAGTGCATTATTTTGTGGCCGTGGTGGGTTGTAGCAATGGTTGGACCTGTTTTAGTGATTTGGTTTGACAGTGGTGTGGTTTGTAGCTATAATAGGGGTTGAGTATGTGGTCTGGTTGAATCTATGATGCTGGTTTGACAACAATAGTAGCAACAATACTTACATTGACAACTCCTCAACAGCAACTACTCGCTACCACATTTTGCCAACAATGGGACCACTGACAGCAACCGCCATGATAGCAAGAAACAACATATGTAATGCCGGGGGCTCCACCCCCTATGCTACCCACACATACCGTGGAGTACCAGTGAAAACACAAGACTAATGCTTCAGTGTTCTTTATTGGTGACGATTCCACATAGCCAGTTACAATACTAGTAGTCGTTTTCCCACCCCACCACCACAAACACCCAGTGAAGTGCAAACATTAGGCAATCAGCTACTGTCCACAGAAACCCCCAACATGGCTATTAAACCTGCAGCTTAACGTTCAGTGCACTTTTAACAAACTTCAACAGCATTGCAGACACCTCTCACAGCTGACCCACACGCCACAAACAATACTCTCCGCTCTAAGGCACAGGGTCATAATATCGCAAGACATTATGCCGCATGCATATAGCACACTGCTAATATAGCGCAATTTCTTGCGTGTGGCATGTCTTTTTTTTTTGCGCCATTAAGCATACAACATATTGACCCAGTAGGCCACTCTAACACCCTCTTACTGACTCTGACTAGAACCCTCATTACAAACAGTCAATGTAACACACCTGCTGGTACAGAACATGTCCAGTCGATATAACACACCTGTTGACACAGCCTGGCTCGCTGTAACACACCTGTCACCGTACAAGACAACTCGGTGAAACTGACTTCAGTGACATGGTTTTGCTCTGCTTGATTTGCAGTCAGGGGTTCACTGTAACAATGGCATACTGGTCTGGTTTGCAGCAGTGGTGTGTCTTGCAGCTGTAGTGGAGTTTGCAGGAGTGGGTGGTTTTTTTTGGCAGTGGTGTGGTTTGTGCTAGTGACTGTGGTGGGGTTTCAAGCAGTGATGTGGCCTGTGGTTGTAGTGGGGTCTGAGGCAATGGTTGGGTATTCACCTGTGGTGGGGTTTGTGGCAATGGTGTAGTTTTTTTTAATTTTTTTGTGGGGTTTGAGGCAGTGGTGTGGCTTTAGTGGTGTTTGAGGCAGTGATGTGGTTTGCGTCTCTCATTGGGTTTGCAGCAGTGGAGTGGCCTGTTGTTGTGGTGGAGCCTAAGGCAGCAGTGTAGTTTGCAGCTGTGATTGGCTTTGAGGCAATTGGTGGGTTTATGGTGGTGGTGGTGGCGATGGAGTTTTCAGCAGTGGTTGAGTTTGTAGCAGTGGTTTAGTTTTTGGCAGCAGTGTGTGTAACATTGGTTGGGTATGTGACTGTGGTGGATTTTGAGGCAGTGATGTGGCTTGCAGCTTTAGTGGGGTTTGAGATAGTGGTTGGGTTTGTGGCTGTGTTGTAGTTTGCTTTTGTAGTGGAGTTTGAGGCAGTGGTATGGCTTTTGTGGGGTTTGAGGCAGTGAAGTGGTTTACAGCTGTTAGATTTGTGGAAGGGGAGTGACTTGCTGTGGTGGTGGTGTGGCTTAAGGCAAAGGTGTGATTTGTGGTTGTGGTGAGGGTTATGGCAATGGTTGGGTTTGGTGCAGTGACTGAGTTTGTGGCAGTGGTGTGGTTTGCAGTAGCGGCTGGGTTTATAGCAGTGGTTGGGTCTGTGGCAGTGGTCAGGTTTTCAGCAGTGGTTGGGTTTGCAGCAGAGGCAGGGCTTGATGCCGTGGTGGAGTTCGCAACAGTGGATGGGTTTGTGGCACTAACTGGACCAAGTTTGCTTTTTTGTTGTTTTTTGATGGAGGGTGCAGAGGGCTGTTTTTAACTGCCTGCCACCTCCTTGTAAAACTATACTCTAGCTACGGTGATATTGTGCGCTGGCCAAATGGATTGGTTTATAAGTCAACTCAGAATTTATTCATCAGGCCAGCAAGAGGACAGGCTTTTGATCTCAAGGTAGGGGACTACTGCCCCCATTACTCTAGCCTCCCACCCTAACCCCCTATTCTGCTCAACCGCAGGATTTGGCTCATTCATTTTGTGTTTTGAAATTTAGTTACCCAGATTAACCCAGATAAATTGTAGCATCTCATTTTCAGTGGGGTCCTGCTGTCATCTAAATTTATAGCCGGGGGTACTGGGGCATAATGAGGCCAGGAGACTTTGAAATGGTGGGACTCAAGCACTGTGTTTACTTGTTCACCATGCTATGAGCTGCCCTGCCATGAATAGGTACAGCAGGGTCAGGGGTGGCCACTCACCTTACCCTCTTAGGTGGAAGGCTGTGCAGCTGGAATAGTAACTAGACATTAGTGGGGGGAAGTAATGGTGGAATGCTCTCTTGAATGATAGTGAGGTTAAACTCCAGTCAAATGACCTGATGAATAATGGTGCCTGGATGGGTCCTGGTTCAGTGACCAAGCTGGGAGTCGAATACAGAATGAAAGGTTTGTTTCTTTATAGTTGTTATCAGTATCATGCACAAATAGACTGTCTGTCTCTTCTCATCAGAGGGTAACTATCACTACACTGGACTCAGAGAAACAGCAAGATAAGTTTTATGAACATACAGGTACTATTGACAGCTACATGCCATCCCTCCAACATTGCTTTTCTCCCCCACATGTGTAACATTTAACTCATAGGATAACAGCTTAAGCAAACTAGACATGATTCAGCTTACATGAAGAATCCATGCAAACTGAAGAGCTGTGGAGAATGCAGATCAGGCTGAGACAAAGGGAAAGTAAGGCAATTCTATTTATAGAACACCCTTACCCAGAAGCTCATGGCACTTCACAATCACAGTAAAGAAGAAATATTTCAGTAGCATGAATAAAACAGCTGAAGGATAACATATAATTAAGCTCTAAAACTATTTAGAAACAATTTAAGAACAATCTGGGGATGCTTCCTGTAATAAATAGGTCTTCAAGGAGGTATTAAAGGCCGCTACCATGCGAGCATATCTAGAATTTGTTGGAAGGGCGTTCCATAATATCAGGGCTGCAACACAGAATGCCCTGTCCCCTCACTATCACAGACGAGATGTAGGGACAGTAAAATGACCTGCGTCAGAAGAGTAGATGGAGGGAGTTGGGTTATACAGGACCAGAAGGTCTTTTAAGTACTCTGGTCCCAGACTATGTAGAGCCTTGAATGTTATCCAGAATATCAGATTATGAGCCACCACATGGGCTGGCAGTATGGCCTAGAGGCTAGAGTAATGAGCTGTGAATGAACTTGGTACATCCAGCAGACCTGGGTTTCATTCCCACAACCTCCACTTGCATGCTGGGTGACTCTGAGCAAGTCACTTAGCCACCCCATTGCTCCTGGGTCACTCCTGAAAACAGGGACTTGAGCCTAGTGGTCCTTATTCAGTAACCAAAGAATAAAATGAATAACTAAAAACTAACTAAATAAATAAAATAAATATAGGCAGCCATTGTAGCACATGCAGAACCAGTGTGATACGGTCCTTACAAGAGGTGCCCACAATCAACTGGCCTGCAGCATTCTGGACCAAATGCAGGTGTCATTACAAACCTCCAGATAACCCTAAGTATAAAGCATTGCAATAGTCAAGCCTAGAGGTAACAAAGGCATGAACTATCATAGACAATCTGCCGGAGATATATGTGGTTTGATCATGGCGATGTTACTTGGGTGGTAAAAGTCAGCCCAGACCATGGATGACACCTGTTGACTATCAGTCTCTGGTCCAGAATGACCCCAAGATTCTTAACTGCACCAACAGCTCTGAGTTATTGACCCCCAAATGAAGGAAGAAAAGCCACATCACCCATCATTGCTGGGCCCTTCCTACTGAACTCAACAACCATGACCTCTGTCTTATCCAGGCTTATACATAGTCAATTGGAGACCATGCAGTCATTGATTTCATTCAAACACCACCCCAGCACAGAAGACACCTGAGACCCTTTAGGAGTGCCAGACAGTTATAGCTGAGTGTCATTTGCATAACAGTGAAACTCAGCACCATACCATCTAATCATGTTAGTTAGTTAGTTAGTTAGCTAGTTAGTTAGCTTTTGTTGACTGGGGACGTACACTAGAAAAATTCTTGCCTATTTTCAGGCATGACCCGGGGGGAGGGAGATACAGATGGATCTCAACTGACCTTGAACCAGATTAAGCTATTGGTGGTATTTTTAGTGAATGGGGGGAAATTTGGCCAGTGCACTGAGGAAATTCCCCTACTCTTTTCGAGAAGTGCCGCGGGATCTTTAACATCCGCCTAAACTACCACCAGAACAGGCAGATGGGACCTTGGTTTAACGTCTCATCCAAAAGACAGCACCTCAGGAGTGCAGCACATCCCTCATGCTGCACTGCAGTGTCAGTATTGGGACCTTAACCTAAGTGCCTGGTGTGGGGGTAGAACTCACAGCCTGCTGATCTCCCGGCCTCAGGGGCATGTGCTACCTGTTGAGCCACTGACACTGCAATGATCACTCCCAATGGCAACATGTACACTGAAAACAACATGGGCGCAAGGACTGAAACTTGAGAAACACTGCAGGAGAGCACAGAAGCTCTGCAGATATAATTACCAAGAGCCACCTGCTGTGTTCTCCTGGTTATGTAGGACTCAATCCAGCTCAGTATAATGTTAGTGAGACCCATATAATTCTTCAGGCAATGCAATAGCACCTCATGGTCAACAGTGTCAAATGCCAATGAGAGATCTAGGAGGACCAAGATGGAACAAAGTCCTCGATCCCTCACCATGAGGAGATAGTCACTCTGATGAGGTCAGTCTCCATGCTGTGGTGAGACTGAAACCCCTACTGGAGAGGTATGTAGATGTTAAAATTGTCCAAGCATCTAACACGTTGCTCCACCACTTTCTCAATAATCTTCCCTAAGAAGGAGAGATAAGAGACAGGTCTGTAATTCCCCATAACCTTGGGGTCCAAGGATGTTTTTGTTTTTCAGAAGGGTTCTAACCACTGCCCCTTTCAGGGCAGAAGACAAAACATCATTCCTCAAGAAACATCCAACAATCTGGGAAATATCTAAACTCAAGGCCTCCCCACAGCCTAAAAGCAACCAAGTAGGCCCAGGATCCAGCAAACAGCAGGTGGGGTGTAAACCTGCAATCACCCAGAGCCCCTTTTTCTCAACAACCAGCTGAAACTCACCCTAAGCAGACAGATCAATGATGCCACGCAAATCTGACCATCACTAGTCCATTACAAGCCACTTGTGAAGATACCCGAGCTAATGGAGGACACCTTGTCAGAGAAGAAATTGACAAACTCCTTGCATTTTTCAGCAGAGGAAAAAAAAGTGAACTGCAGGCAGGATGTGTTAATCAGCTTGTCCACATGTGTGTAATAGCTGAGCCAGCCTATTTCTACCTGCTGCAATTGTCTGTGACAGGAACATTGTCTTTTTTAGGGCAACTACTCATTGATATTCACCATAATGAGTCTTCAACACCAATCAGTCGGCCACAGATTGGGATCCATGCCAAGAATGCTCTAACTTCTGTCCCTTAGTCTTCAAATGACACAGTTTACCACATTACCACAGAGAGCTGCAGCAGGATGTCAAAGTAAGGTGCTAAGGAATCTAAGGCAAACATAAGAGTACTGTTATAGTGATCTACAGCATTCTCAGATCTCTGAGCAAAAGCAAGCCCAAGATGTCCAATACCTCCAGGAGTTTTCAGAGCTCCGGATTATGTTTCTGACAGTATCAGATTATCTCCACAGGGGGAGTAATAAAACATGGGTCCTCACAAAACAACGATAATGTGCGATTATCCGACCAGCAGACTGGACCCTGACCACATTTATGCCAAGACCTAATGGAAGATCAGATTCAGAGTATGTCCATGCTGATGTGTACTAGATGTAACAGACTGTGTTAGTCCCGGTGAGGTCATCAAGTAGAGAATCTGCTGACCAAGGGCATCCAGGTGTTGAAGTTCCCCAGCACCAAATGTTTGGGGGGCAATCAACTCTTGCTTGACCATGAAATCTGCCAGCTCCTGCATAAAATCACTCCTATACCCTGGTAGGCAGTATATAAGAATGAATTTGCGGCTAACACCTAGGACGCATATAACAGCAACACACTCAAAAGACCTGAAAGTTCCCATAGGGTATACGGTGAGTCCCAGAACAGATTTGAAACAAATGGCAACTCCGCCCCTGCTGGGGTCCCACCTCGGGCAATGTACCACTGAGTAACCCAGCATGATGAATGTCTCCAGCATAAGGCTGAAGTCATCCCCTAGCCAGGTCTCGGTGCTACAAATAAGGCCAGCCAAGGACTCAGCAATGAAATCATGCATCATTGCTATTTTATTCCTTAGTGACCTTGCATTACAAAGCATGGCCCAAAGGGGAGGAGCAGAGCTGGCCAGACCTGCTACTTCTTGCTTGTTTACATTAAGTGAAGGCATAGGGAGGATTCAGGCATGGCAGTTCCCCATCCTGGTTCCACACCCTACCTGGATGCCTCCTAGTTCGCAGTAACCCATTTAACCACCCCACAAACATTACACTCAGGACCTCCTCTGTGGATATTGCTCTACTATTGCTCTTGAGAACCCCCTGCATGGCTAAAAAGCTCTGCAGAGAGGGCTAATAGGGCTCCATGAAAGGGACAGAACTGCCACAGGAGCCTTTATCCATGTGCTGTGTCATTTGTGCACCCCATACTTATTGAATATTTATTTATAAACCTGCCCAGCCTGAACCCATCTGTGCCCTGGTTATGAATATCTGTGCTGTGCCTACTGTGCCTCACATATCCATCAATTTGGGAGTCACTACTGTGGAAGAGAATCTATCCGAGCTGCAGCACATAGGTACTGGTGGCACTGGCAATCATAATGTTGTTATTTGGGGCAGTATGGGCGTGGTACCATGTGGATCCACACCAGTATCAGCTAGAATTCTACTGGTATAACCCAGATCTAAACTTGTTTTGCCATCCTCAGGAGCCAGATTGTTACCAGCTGGAATTATCTTAGTATTATCAGAAACCACATTGGTAGAGCTGACACTATACCAACAGCACCAGGAGTCACATTGGTAAAATGTGGAATCACACTGGTATTAAGTGGAGCTGACTTGGTACTGTGCAGCACTATATATCTTGTTGGATGTCACCCAGCTTTGAATCTTGGCTGCAGCATGTTAACTGGACTTTTACACTCCTAGGGCAGTCTCCCATTAATTGTTTATTTATTTATTTATTTATTTATTTATTTCACAATTCAGATTAATACCTTTGAGCACAAAAAGGCTCTTTTACAAAGGTTCCAAGCCAAGCAAGACATACATTACAACAAGATGAACAGAATGACAAACATCAAATTAATAACATAGGACACTCAGGATTATAACATTTTAAATACAAAGTTACCAAGAGCACTCTGTTTCACATTATGGACAGGATCTAATAAGACCTCTATCTTTTTAATAAGTGCCAGCCAATACCTTTGATAGCAGCCTGAAAAGGTTTAGTCAGGATGTCGAGGGAGATGAGAACAATTGGGGATAAGAAGAGCTGGGGAGGTGAAGGGACAGAAGAAGTGAGAGTAGGGAAGAGTAGGGGAGAGGGAAGGAGGAGGGTTCCATTTTTAGGGAAGGGAGGACCAATGTGAGGCCATCGGGATTAGCCATAAATGCAATAGAGGTATGTTGGGACAGAAACAGGTAGGGATAAACTGGTTTATTAGTAGGAGTGGGGGAGTTAGGTAAGAGCAGAGGTGGCCCAGAAGCGGAGAACTTGAGTAAGAGTAGGAGTGGCCCAGTATGAGGACACAGTTCACACAAGCTGGGCTGCAGTCACAGAAGGTATCTGTGGCAGGTTTTACTCAGCTGACTAGTTTATGGAAATGCAGCCAGAGAAGGCCATGTCAAGGGAATGGGGAGAGGTATAGGGAAACTAGTCATGTGCTGGGAGGGGGATGGAGATGAAGTAAAGAAGGGATATTAAGAAATCTAGGGTAGGAAAGGGGGCAGGATTGGGTAAGGAATTCTTAGAGAGGAGCTTAGAGAGACAGGACTCTGGGTGGGGTGGTAGAGGTTGTCTGGGGGAAGGGAGTGTAAGATATATTATAGCTGCACGGAAGTGCAGCTATAGTTAGGGTTGCCTGGCCACTTCTATGTTAAGTCCAAATGTTTGCACTTTCATAACTTTGCCACCATATGACAGATTTGCCTGAACTTTTGCATGCACAGTGGGGCACCACAGATCTCTGGATGTGGCAAGTTGCGTAATGATCTGATGAGCAGTTGCGGAGCTGCAGAGCACCAAAAAATGTGCAAAAACAGGATTTTTGTGCATTTCTTTGCTCATGGCCACAGCCCACAAGATTTGTCTGTCTGGTCTGAAATCTTCAGGGAAGATGCAGTCTGGGTCACTAATGTGCCTTTTCAAGATGTGGTGAAGAAATATTACTCCATTCAAAAGTTATTCAATTTTTAATTTTCCCATTATAGTCAAAGGGAAAAAAATATATGTGCCTCTCGAAAGCTGCTGCCAGTACATTTTACTTTTGCAAATGGTCCTTTTACTGTCATGCGGCTGCCATCTTGTTTTCAGTTAGTGAGAGAGAGAAATGCATGGTGTTTAAATTTGGAACCCCCTAGGTAAACACTGCCAGTTGTGTTTACCTAGTCAGGCACTGAGGATCACAGCACTACCTTTGTTTTGGGGGAAAAATTCCCAGAAAGGCCTTTTCAATGATCGGACTCCCATAGTGTCGCAAACTATGACAAAACAGATGCGACACTTTCGCAAATCACGAAAGTGTCGTGCCCATTCTGTCACACATTTTTGTGAAAGTGTCACAATTTGCGATACCACTGTACCCAAAAACAGCAATTCTCTTCCACCACACTGCATCAAAATGTTTGGGGCTTTTGGGCTGACATTTGCAGCATGGCAAGCCCTAGGACCACAGATGTGTCTTCTGGTGGTTTGGTCCCAAAACACTCAATCATCCCATAGTTACAGCACTCCAAAGTTGAGAAATCTCCCATGGGCTAACATTACTGCCCCCGCTGTGCCTTTTGGCACCCATATCTCGAAAATGACTTGAGATACAGATTTTTCACTACCCACAGCATAGAGCTTGTGTGGAGGTTTTGAAGTCATGATTACAATTTTTTTCATAGTTGCTATGGTTACTGAGATATTGCCAAATAAGTGTTATGAGGGTTCCTTTTCAGTACTATGGGGCTGCTGTATGGCTCTGTATTTATGTGTAAGTGGAAGTGCAGGGCCCAGAGGACCCACACTCCCACATATACACACCATTACACAAAAAATGGGCAATGTGAAGGGAGAGCAGGGTCCGGAAGGCCCGCACTACCACAAATGCATAGCAGTTACCAGTTAAATTACACTTTCTCAAAAAGAAGGGAAATTCAGTGCAAAAAGCTTTGTTAATACATCAGTTAGGGTTGATAGCACAGTGACAAAAGTATGAAAATGTGATGTTAGGGTTACCATCCCTACCACCCTACCCCATCCCTCCTCCACCCCCACACACTAACAGATGTCGGGATGTGCCATGGGGTCATCAGGCCTCTCACCCCATTCCCCTATACTGTAACATGTCAGCTTGTTTACACATGGAATGGGGTGAGAGTTGGGCCTGACAACCCCATGGCACACCCCGATAGTCTGGTGTGTGGAGGATGGCGGGGTGGGGCGGTGGAAGGGGTGGTAACGCTAACATCACATTTCCATACTTTTGTTGTTAGAAGATTAATTTTGACCGATGCATTAACAAAGTTTTTGCAAATGAATATACAGTATATATAGATAGATTTATATATAGATATAGATATATATATATATATATACATATACTGTATATATACATATGTATCGATATAGATATAGATGTATATGTGTGTGTGTGTGTGTATATATATACACACACAGACACACACACACACACACACACATTGCAAAAAAACTATGTTAATGCATCAGTTAGGGTTGCACACACCAATAGGCATCGAGTGTACCTTTGGGTCATTGGGCCTACCTCTCAGCCCATTCCATGTGTAAACAAGCTGAGATGGCCAGTATAGGAGAATGGGGTGATAGTTTAGCCCAATAACCCCAAGGCACACCCGATTCCTGTTGGTGTGTGGAGGTGGGAGGGTGGGGTGGGGTGGTAGGGTTGGTAACCATAACATCGAATTTCCAGACTTTTGTCACTGCACTATCAAACCTGACAGATGCATTAACAGAGTTTTTTGTAATGAATTTCCCTTCTTGTTGAGATATATAGGATAAAGTAGGGGTGCAGTGTGTTACGAGAATTTAACACACACCTGAGTTATTGGATGGCACATAAACCCCTCGGGCAAAGCCCGAGGGGTTTATGATTGTCGTCCAACAACGAGGGTGTGTGTTAAATTTGAGTGAAACACACTGCACCCCATATTTTGTTTTATATAATTGAAGGGTGCCATTTTTTTCCTGTTGAGGTTTGAGTGTGTAGTCCGCGGTTTGAAATCTAGTCATTTTTTTAAAATTTTACTCAGGCAATGCGAGGGAAATGAGAAGGTTTAGTATGCAGTGAACGGCAGTGAGGAGGTGAGTGTTTATGAACAGTGCTTTGAGAGAAAAACTGAGAGTGTGAAGCTCGAATTTGAATGGGAAAGGACAGCGTGAATGCCGTAATATCTACTCAGGTATTACGGTATTTAATACATGGTTTTTCCCATTGAAAAAAACTGAACCCAGTAATTATAGTTTAATAGTATCCTTACTTTACTGTGGGAGCGCAGGATAATTTGGACCCTGCACACCAATCCCTCCGTAGATGTGCATCCATGTGTCAAACAACAGTGACCAAATTTCAGCATAGCCATCTGATTACCCCACCTCATGTACCCCAGTACAGAGAAATTGTGAAATGCAAGGCAAAATGTTATTATGCCCAACTGCAATGCCATTCTGTGCCACAGGTGGTAAAACACATTTTGGGCAGGATGTGGAAAATGGCAGCTGTACTGTTTATGAGGTGGTGTGAAAAAATGGCTATGTTGAGAATTTGGTGACAAAAACATTGAAGCATACCAAAGTTACGCGCGTGCATAGAATAAATTCAATGGGCGCACATAACACGGGCATTTTTAGGAATGTTTTCACCAAATTTTTAACATGGCCTTTTGGGGACTTCACCTCATGAACAGTAGCATTGTCATTTCAGTAATCTGCCCTGAATGGTGATTTCACACAGCGTACACACCATTCTGCACCACAGTTGTGAGAACACATTTTGGGCAGGATGTGAAAAATGATAGCTGTACTGCTCATGAGGCGGTGTGTAAAAATGGCAATGTTGAAAGTTTGTAGTGAAAATATTAAAAATTGGCAAAGTTACATGCTTGGGTAGGAAATATTCAAAGAGAGGGTGTTTTTTCGTACTTTTGCACTAAATTTTCAGCATGGGCTTTTTGGCACCCCACCTCATAACTAGTGGCACAGTCATTTTGTTACTCAGTCCCAAAAGGTAATTCTGCACAGTAACCATGAAATCACCTTTCGGGACTGAGTAACGAAATGACAGTGCCAGTGTTCATGAGATGGGGTCCCAAAAAGCCCATGTTGACAATTTGGTGCCAATATACAAAAAAATGGCTGAGATGTAAACATAAGTTCAAAACACCACTGCCAGCCATTATACAGCACTTACCTTGATTCTTCAGTTGGCTGTTTGGCTTTGAAGAGTGCAGACGTGCCCTGGTCCACAGAAGATTGCAGACAATGGTCTCCGGTTATAAGTATAGGGAAAAGGGGTGTGTGTGGGGAGGTGGGTTGCTCAGTGGGAGGGTTGGGATGAGGGAGGGGGATGGGGAGATCACAAGGGACTGATTTCTTAGGGGGACTGTTTTCTATGTTTTACAGGTACACATATGTATCAGGATATTGGGGGTGGGCTCCCCAATGTCCCACAGTACTGCAGACTGGATCATATAACTGAGAACACTGGGAGTAGGCTGCCCAGTGTCCCACACAGTCAGAGGGGTAATGCCAACATGAGGATTGGGCACCCCAATGTTGGCAAGGGTAAATAAATATTTTGGTACACTGGGAGTGGGCTCCCCAGTGGACCACACTGGCAGGGGGTGGAGGGAGTGGATTTCTACTGCTGACATGGGGATTGGGCACCCCAATGTCAGCAAAATCATTTAAAAAAAAATTCTGGACACTGGGAGTGGGCTCCCAAGTGTCCCACAGTGACAAGTGTGTGGGGGGCTGTATTCCTACCCCCAACACAGGAACTGGGCACACCGATGTTGGCACAAACAATTTTATTAAATAACTTCTGCCTTGGCCCCCTTAGAGGCTTTAAAAGGTGAAAATCTCAATTTATTAGGTAAACACCAAGAGGTGTTTACCTAAACAGGGGCCGAGGATTAGGATTCTGGCATTATTTCAGCCCAAAAATGGCCAGAAGAGGTTTTGGTAGTTTTGACTGTTCTCAATGGGTTTTTCCCATTGAGGTTGCCCTAAAATTGCTGCAATTTTGTGAAACAGAGCCATTTGTTTACGAAAATTGCAGCACTATTCTAAAGTTATTTGGTGTGGCTACCAATGGCCAAAACGCTGAAAACATATTTCTGACAATTCTTTTTGAAAACTAATGCCAGGAGTGTGTTCCTCAGGCCCAGATTAGGTAAACACAACTGTTGGTGTTTACCAAGGGGCATTTTTTTTAAATTACACCATTTTTTGGCATTGCTAACTAAAAAGATGGCGGCAGCATGAAAGTACAAAACCCATTTGTGGCAGTAAAAAGTGCTTTCATGAAAATTTTCATGCCTAGCATATATTTTTCCCATAGACTATAATGGGAAAAGTAAAAGTTTTATAACTTTTGAATGGATTAATATTTTTTCACCAAACCTTCAAAAGGCAATACTGTGTGATCCTGAGCAAATCACTTAACTTCCCTGTGCTCCCAGGCTGAACCTGTAAACAAGCTTTCAGCTTAGTGTGTCTCACCTGGTTAAACAACTGGAAAAAAAAGGCACTTCATTGACCCAGTCCTCACATACCCTGAAAATTTCAGATCAGAACCATAACCCATTTGGGTTGTAGAGATGAGCAAAGAATTTGCCAAAACATGAGGATTTTTCACACTTTTTGCTACTCCACAGCTCCACAACCACACATCTGACCAGAATGAAACTTACCAGATCCAGAGATCAATGGTATCAGACAGTGCATTAAAATTTTCAGGCAAATCAGACAAACGGGTGCAAAGTTATTAAAGTGAAAAATTTGGGGTTTAACATAGAAGTGGCCATGCAACCCTTACTATAAAGGCACTACTGTGCCACTATAATATATACAGTATATATATATATATATATATATATATAACCACTTAATCAGGACGTGCTTAAAGGGGACGTTCACTTTAAGGGGGCATCTCCCAGGGCACCGATTAAGTGGCTATACATGTCAATGGACAATGGAACCTTAACGTGTTTAAAGGGGACAGGTGCTCCCTAAGTTTCAACAGTTCCCTCATTAGCTGCTGTTAGCAGCTGCTGAAAACAGTTAACATATATTCAAATGCTGATCAGCACTTTATAAAAACCATCAGCTGTAGCTTTCCTGTATTCTTCTGTCTCTTTTAATCATTTTACCGTCTGTCCTGCCAGTCAGATGGCAGATTAACGAATCGCCCTTACCATGTCGGAGAAAATCAAAGTTCTGGGCTCTCTACAGGAGCCTGGTGCATCCATGGCCAAAGAGGCCCATCAATTTAAAATTTTCAAAAGCCAAGTCAGTCGGATAAGAAGAAAGCTGAGGTGGTTTCTGAGTGGCTGTCCAACACAAGCCCTAACCGCAAACACAAGCAGGAGGGAAAGGACACACAGGTAGAGAATGCACTACAACTGTGGTTTTCCAATGCTGTAAGTAAAGGGGCTAGACTTTGTAAGTCAGTGTTAAAAAAGAAAGCCACTGAGATAGCCACCCATCTTCAACGTGAAGATTTTGAAGCCACTGATGGGTGGCTATCTCAGTAGAAAGGGTGCTGCAACATTGTATGCAAGAAGGAACATGGGGAGAGGATGGATGCTGACCAGCAGTCAGCATCCAAGTGGCTAAGAAATGTTCTTCCTACATTGAGTGCCGATTATGCTCCAAGCTACATTTTCAATGCAGACAAAACCTTTTTTTTTTACCTTGGTTACCCAGACAGCGGCCACATCCAAAAAGATCTGGACCTAGTGGGAGGCAAAAAAGCTAAAGACAGGGTGTACATCCTTAATGACAAACTCACTACAATAATAAATAAGCATGTCCCTTTCATCAAAGTAAGGGTACGGAACAATTCCAACCCCTGGTTCACCTCGGATCTCAAGGCAGCCCTTATAGCTCAAGATAAGCTCTGGGCTAAAGCTAGACATTCCAAAGAATCTTCGAATTGGCAGGCCTTTAGAACAGCCAGGAATAACTGTGTGAAAAAACTTCGCTCTGCTAAAGCTATTATATTTCTACTCTCGAACAAGCTAAAGGTAACCCTCATAAAATATGGAAAACTATCAAAGCTATAGAAGGACGGCCCATGGCTTCCTCTGTCCCAACAAAGATAGTTGCAAGTGGCAAGATTGTGGAAAACAAGTCCTTAATCCTGGAGGAACTTAACTCCCACTTTGCCACAGCTGGATTAGCTTTTGACTCGTCACCTTATGCTGGTGCTGCGGTGAGCCAGCATACCCCTCCCCCTACATCTAGTCCTGCACCTAGCCCCTTCCAACTGCGCAAGATGACTTATAAAGAAGTAGAAGATTCTCTTCTTAACTTAGACACCAAAAAAAGCACAGGGGACGATGGCTTGGAACCCTTTTTCCTAAGGTCAGGCTATGCCCATCTCACTGCCCCAATTCTCCACATCTTCAATCTTTCCATTACATCTGCTACTGTGCCGTCCTGCTGGAAATCAGCACATATCCTCCCTCTATTTAAATCTGGTGACCCATGCGATGTAAACAACTATAGGCCTATCTCTATATTGCCTATCCTTTCTAAAGTTCTCGAAAAACTGATCCATATTCAGTTAAAATCTCACTTGGAAACCTTCTCTCTCATTAACCCAGCTCAATCCGGCTTCTGGGCTAATCATAGCACAATCACTGCACTAGTAAAAGTAACCAATGATTGGATCTCTGCTATAGATGCTAAGAAGGTAACTGGCACAGTCTTTTGGACCTCAGCAAAGCTTTTGATACTGTTGATCACAAACTATTAGTCAATTTGCCTTGCAAAGTTGGGTGCCACATACCATACCACCCAGTGGTTCTCTAGCTACCTAACTGGAAGATTCCAAAAAGTAAAGGTGGAAGGCTTTTTTTCTGCTGCCTTGCCAGTTGCAAGAGGAGTCTCCCAAGGATCCATCTTAGGCTCTATCTTGTTTTCTTTGTACATTAATGACTTAGATGCTAACATATCTACGTCCAATCTGCACTTTTTTGCAGATGATACTGTGTTGTATACTTCTGGCTCATCGTTATCTGAAGTCAAGGGAGTGCTTCAAGCAGACTTCGCACAACTTGAGCATAATCTAATAAAGGCAAAGCTTCTGCTCAATGCTAAGAAGACTAAAGTGATGATATTCTCCCACAGTGCTGTCACAGGCCCCCCCAATACCCTTGCCCAAGACTTCATTGTCACCACGTTAAACGAGCCTCTGGAAGTTGTAACCAAATTTAAATATCTGGGTATCTGGATCGACAATAAATTATCTTTCAATGACCACGTCGAAGATGTCTCTAGAAGGTTAAATGCAAGGTTAGGTTTCTTCTACAGAAATACGCCCCTTTTCTCCCTTGAAACTCAAAACAAGCTTGTACAGGCCACTTTTCTCCTCCTACTTGACTACGGCAATGTAATCTATTCCTCCACCACTCTTGCAAATCTAAGTAAACTGGACATCCTTTATCACCGTGCGTTATGGTTCATTACCAACTCCCCTTACTATTTGCACCACTGTGACTTATATGCAGCTGTTGGTTGGACATCCCTTACTACTAGACGCCTGCTCCATGCTGGGCTATGGACTCTTAAACTGCTCCTGCAGAAATTGCCAAGCTATCTCTCTTCCCTTATTAGTATCTCACATAGTGCATACTCTTTAAGAAAATCTGACTTTATTATGCTTGACATACAAGGACACAGACCTCCTTTGGTAAACGTGCTATTGCATATGCCCTTCCCTCCATTTGGAACCAATTACAAACCGTACTGAAACTAACTAGCACAGTTTCAATAAACTTCTACAAATCGCTAAGTTCAGCCAAAATAAAAGACACCTGTAACTGTCATTAAGTCTCTTCCTTCCCCATGTGTGCCATATTTATCCACTGGTAAGGTATAGTTGCTTTGTCATATTAACTGCTTTCCCTTCCCCTTGTACTCCTGGCTTTATCTATGTTTACACTCCACTGCTACTCTATCAAATCACTCCTCCCCCCCATATCAGTTGTAGTCTGTTGTTTGTTCTAGCTGCCAAAATATATGTATTGCACACACCAGTCATCATGTTTCATTTATCAGTATGCAACCTGTAAGTCGCTTCCCTGTCTCATATTAATGTTTACCACCTGCGGTCACCCTATGTGGTACCCTTGTATGTATATCCAGCCTGTATCATGTAATGTGCATTTCATGTATATACTGTTATTACCTATCTATGTTTGTACTTTAAGTGTTTATGTCACAGGACCTCCTTGTGAATGAGCTTGCTCAATGGAGTTTTCCTGCAATAAACTTGAACTTGAACTTAATATTGTGTGTAAACATGCTTGGGACAGAAAAACTGCCTCTGCTCCTTATTGGGAAGAGCAAGCTACTTCGCTGCCTCCCAAAGGACCTGTCTTCCCCACCTGTCCAGTATGTTAGCTTTGCTAACACCTGGATGATCGCAGCAATTTTTTCTAACTGGCTTGATGGGTGGAACAGTAACTCCACAGGCACTGCAGAAAGGTGATCTTATTTGTTGACAACTGCAGAGCTCACCCTGCCCATCTTTTGGGCAGGTTCAGCAGTATCTCCATACAATTTCTCCCCCCCCCACCAACACCACCAGCTTAATTCAGCCCCTTGACACGGGGTGATATGAAACCTGAAGGGGCACTGCCACTCCTTGTTCTCAGAGTGAATTGTGGGCATAATCAACAGCATCACCAATGCCTTGGCATCTGCGATTACTTGCTGTGTTAACTTTCTTGATGCCATCTTTATGCTACACAAGGCTTGGGCCACAATCAAGCCCACCACAATTGCTAATTGCTACCAAAAAGCAGGGTTTAAGCTTGATGTAGCTGAAGATCTATATGCTGGTGACGTGGAGGGCTCTGAAGAGGGCACTGCTGTGAACAGTCACAACCCATTGGCCAATGTTGTGCGTCCACAGCATCTAACCAAGGAGGAGTTCCTCTCCTTTGTGGACACTGACATGGAAGTGACCAAGGATGAGCTCATAGTGGAGATGATCTGTGTGTCACTGCAATCACTCGGTCAGCCAGATGACCAAGATGTGGACATGGACCTGGATATGGATATGGCACTGGCCACTGTGAGCAACAAGGAGTTGCACCAGCACATCGGACCGCTCTGAGATTGGTGCCTGCAACATGGAAGGATCCAGGAGTGGGAACAGCTTTTTGACCTGGAGGGGGAGATCATTTGGGAGATGGCATCAGAGGCCCGACAACAAAAGATCACCGTTTCTTCACCAAGCCAATTTACCACATCCTAAGGAAGCAGGACAGATAAGTGAAACTGTTTTAACATTTTTAAAGATTTGTGATTAAATAAAGTTTAAAGTTCGAGACATACAGCACAAGCTCAAAAAAGAGCTGTAATCACTAAGTGCTGTGTGTTCTCTGTCTTTATCACTGTTGTCTGTGATATCCATGATGTCTGTGCTGTCTGTTCACTCTGTGCTGGTGGCTATGTAATGGTTGCCACAGAGCCATGCCCTCTAAGTGGCTTCATCTGTAGAATATATACACATAGATCAAAGATGAAACCTCTCAATTTGCTTTGCAATTCCTCCAGATGATGTAGTCACGAGGCCTTGTTTCCTGCACTGCCCATGAGCATGGCCACGCCTTGGACCTTGTCTTCTCTCTGGGGCTGAATGTATTGGATGTCAGGGTGGATGCAGTAGGACAGCTGGATCTCCATGCTGCTAGTTTTCTCACAGGTGTCCCTCAGAAACCATTCCCCCTATGGAAAAGATTTAATATTGTCCTAGACATGCTTTGGTATGGGAACTCTACTGGCAGTTTTGGACATCTCAGGTATGGAGGCAGTATGCGATGAAGGCATGGAGACAGTTGGGGATGGGTATAAATGGCCATTACGGCAGTTCTTGACTCCATCATACCAATCTGTGTCCACCCACTGACCACTCATTGCAGCTCACTGTGGTATAACAATGATTTGAGGCTGTTGAAGGCCACTGGGCAGAGGTTAGAGCTTTCCTGGAAGAGATCCGGTTCGATGAATAACATAGAATGGTGCTGAGGTCCCATTACAAGGACTATCAGAAGGCAATAATCCTGAAAAAGGCAGAGTTCCTGTCATGGGTTATTACCTGAAGACAAAATAGGTCCACTCAACTCTTTTGCATTGATGACAGGTTACTTCATCCCCACTGTCTTCATTCCGGAGGAGTTTTGTCTCAAGAAAAGTGTGAGGAAATTGGGTCCTTCTTTCTGACAGAATGTCTTCAGCCACTCTTTGGACCTTGTCTTCTCTGTGGGGCTGAACATCTTGGACATCAGAGGGATCCAATAGTGTGGTCAGATTGCCACGCTGTTAGTTTTCTGGTAGGGGTTCCTTGGAAATCAACCCCCTGTGGAAAAGATCCAGTCCTAGACATGCTCTGGCACTGGAAGAGCTATTCTGTGGGCCTAGATTCAATTTCCAGTAGGTCACATTATTTCTTTCTCACTTTTCTCACTAGTTTGTTATTTAAATTGCTTGGCAGTGGTGCTGCTGCACCAAAAAACATCTGTCATCTTTGTTAACATACAGTACAAAGCCTTGCATGGATCATGCCCTACCTAGCTTAAAGACCACTTGGCCTGGTATGCTCCCAGCTGCTCTCTTCACTCCACCAAGCAATTATTGCTGCCTGTACTGAGATCATGCTTAAAACAATCTGGTGATAGAGCATTCTCAGTGGGAGTGCCAACAATATGGAACTCCTTGCCTGTCCTCAGTGGCGATGTTCAAAAGGGGCCTAAAAAGTCATCTGTTTAACCAAGCATATGGATCTGATGTATGATGTATTCTGTCTGTACCTCAGAAATATATTCAATCAAGTTGCAGAGTTAGTGACCTGTATTTCGCTTAAATTACATAAATACTGTATATGTACTGTACGGGAAGCATCCTGAACTACAGGTGTGCAAAACTGGGGAGGTTTTGATTTTGGTTTTGCCAAATCCCTCCTGGTATTGGTTCCGGTTTTGGTTTTGGTTCTAGTTCTAGTTCTGGTTTTGGTTTTGGATTCATCGCAAATATTCATTCAACATACATCGTGGCGTGCACCTTCATTTTAAAGTATAATATAAAGGAAAACAGGTTAAATTCTGTAGAAAAACAGTTTACCAGCATGGCAGCTATAGTAGCAAGGCCCAGCTGTTAGCAAGGTCACAGGAAATTATGTATTATTTTGAGCCAATGCTAAAGTTGAATAAGCACATAGCTTCATTTGCTTGCAGTCTAAATTCCTAGCAATAAATGACAGGAAAAAAGACATGTTAAATACAAGGACATAGGCTAAGGCAATATAATAGTTGAGTATAGCAGTATAGCCTGGCAGTATAGCCTAGGGGTTAGAGTAACAAGCTGTGACTGAGCTTGGTTCAGCAAACCTGGGTTTGATTTCCCACAACCTTCACTTGCATACTGTGTGACTCTGAACAAGTCACTACTTAACCACCCCAATGCTCCTGGGTCACCCCTGAAAACAGGATGTGGACCTTACCTGGTTATCAAAAAATAACAGACGCACACAAAAGTAAACCCTTGCAACCTTGTTTAGTCTGTTAAGCAAGGTGTGCACTGCTAACAGTGACTTGGTGACTGAAGGAGGGTAACAGGACAGGAGAACACAATAAATGACAGGTGATGGTCTGAGAGGAGATATTTAAAAAAAAGGTAGCAGCATGCACACACAGAATTGAACCCTCCCACCCACCTTTTGAACTATTTTTTTTTTGATAAGCTGAATTTGTTGCTTGTGTTGCCAGCAATGGGCCCCCACAGTTTCGACAATTTTTTTTACTCAATTAGGATGTGCATGCACACATTTTTTTTTTTTGTGGTACAGCGCATGAAAAGTCGGACTAAGGTAGCATTGTGATTAGTGAAAGAGAATACCCACTTTTATGTAGGGTTTGTAATTTTTTTTTCTTTCATTGATGACTATTGATTCAAGAGCAGCAGATCAGTCAGAAGTCAGAATGGGGTTAGATGTTATCCAAGACAGAGACCTGGTGCATATAGTACATAACTGGAAGATATCTACCAGAAATTAGTACAGTCAGTTACAAATTTAAGTTAACCTTACAGATAAAAGATTGAAGAAAAAATATGTGAGTGTGAAATTCTTTTATATGTTTCATAGAGTCAAAGAGTAGCCCCTAGCTTTTGTAGTCTAGCTCGACAGCAGTTCAGTCGAAGAAATAAAATGGTGACTGGCATGAGACAGGACACAAATGACACGAGAGACAGGCTGATGCAACATTTCCTTTCCCCCAGTACTGAGCCAGTAGTACTACTATTCTTCTTCAACATCACTGCTAATAGGCTCATCATCACTACTGTCTGAGCAGTGTTTTGGAAGTGCCCCCAAGTATCCTGCAAATATACCATAGTTTAGTTTAATAAAAGTTAGAATTTCAACATTTTCTGGAATGAGTTTTCGCATCCTAGTACTAGCAATATAGCCAGCAGCACTAAATATTCTTTCTCAATAGACACTTGTTGCTGGGCAACTTAAAAAGTAAAGGGACACTTTTTGTAATGCTGGTCAGACCACACCCTTTTCATGCCAATACTGAAGTGGGTCATCTCGATCATTTATCTTTCTGGAATAGTTTAAGAAATCATCCAACATACTGCTTGCTGAGTAGCTTATGATGGGAGAAGTAACAGCACTGTTTTTCTCTATGTTTATTTATTTATTGAATTTAATTTTGTTGACAGGGTAGGCCCACTGAGACTAGAAGTCCCTTTTTCTGGGGTGACCCGGGGGGGGGGGCACAGATGGTAACCAATTGAAATTGAACAAGATTAAGCTGTTGGTGGTATTTTTAGTGAATGGGGAAATTTGGCCAGGACACTGGGGAAATTCCCCTACTTGTGGTAGGGGGCGCTGTTGTGGTTCTCCACATCTGCTGGTTCAGATCATGGCTGATGCTGGTGGTGGAAGGATGTCTGCGGAGTCCTTCTCTTCTTCTGTGGTTCTGGATGTATCTAATGGAGTTCAGAATACCAAGGCAGCTGGGATGCACCCATCAGGTGGCCAGCTTTCCGCCTCTTCTATGGATGCCGCGATTTATGCTCAGGACGTACCTCTGGATTTGACTACAGACTCTCCCCCTGTTACCTTAACCTTGGCCCAAAAACAGTGTGTTTTGTCGGCTGAATTGGAAGCAGTGACTCGGCAAATGGAGGAAGAATCACTCTCTTTGGATGCTGAGCAGAAATGGAAGAGATCTTTCTCTTCGGCCCTTGGGCCTAGTAGGGTGGGACCGGCGAAGTTGTTGGCAGTGGATCCGTCGACAGTTGGCCTAGAACCATCTCCGATGGGGCCCTTACAGTTGGACTGGAGTGCTGACTGTGTTCAGTCCTGGTCCGAGGAAGACGCCCTACATTGGGCGGGATGGATTCCGGTGGCAGACAGTGCTTGGAAGCCAGACTCTTTCATTCCTTTACCTGGAGTTCAATTGGATGGGGGAGACCCGTTGATTGAATTGCCTTCTCCCATGACTTCTCCAGATGATTTGTTGCCCACTTCAGGTACTGCTTCTTCTAACATTTTGACTTCTGTTGTTCAAATTTCTGAGATCTCAGCAAAGGTGGCTGTGCCTCCAACTGAGACCCCACAGGATAAGGGCATCTCAGACCAGCCACCTGATTTGGGTCAAGGTGGGACTGAACCGCAGTCTTATGCTAGTCTCTTTCATAAGCCCATAGAGCTAGCTCAGAGGCAGAATGCTGTCTGTCTGTGGTTTATAGGCAACAGGGATGACCCTCCTGATCGTTTTTTTGTTGGGAAAGCACTGCTTAAACAGTCATTGGGCTTCACACTCTCCGAGGTGTATGCCCTTATTCATGCCCCAGGAGAAATTACCTTTGATGTGAGCTTTCGCACCCCTGCTCTTCTTGAATGTTTTTGGTGCAAGTATGCTAATGTGAAAACTAATCCTCTGTGGTCCAAGTCTTTGGTTATCCCCCTTACTAAACAGCCATTTCGAGTGGTTACCATCCTCTTCTGCAATGAAGGGGTTAACATTATTGATATTATTTATTGGTTGGAGAAGAGATGTTCCATCCAGGGAATCCTACTCCGATTCTGGATGATGAAGGACTTTGGAACGGGGGTTGGAAGGTTAAAGAAAAGTTATAGCATGAGGACCAGAATATTGTTCATCTGCTGAATTGCTTCTTTGTTGGTTGGGATATGGGTTTTTTGTTTTATCCTGGACAGCCTCGCACTTGTTTTAAGTGCGGTTCTACACAACATATTAGTAATAACTCTGACATCTTGAAATGTATTCGTTGTGGGGATTTGGGTAATCCCAGTGCTCATTGTTTTAAGGCCCCTAAATGCAATCTCTGTGAAGAACTGGGGTATAACTTTATGGATTGCCCCTGGGCTGCAAAGAATAATGAAAATTATGATTTTGGGGTGCAGGATTACTATATCAGAACGGCCCTTAAACAGCCTTATGTGGGTCTTCGGGGGGGGTCCTCAGGGGCTTGAACCTCGGTCTGAGGATACGGCTGCTCCTCAGAATCAGCCTGAGTTGGGAGTTGGGGGGATCCGGCCCTGTGGTACTGTCTGTCCCTGCTCCTTTGACTGAACCTCCTTTGGATGCTATGGTCCTCTCTTCCTCCCCCATGGCTCACCCTCAGGATTTGGGTTTTCAGGTATCTAAGGGTAAGAAAGGGAGATTGCCTGCACAGAAACAGTCTAACTTGCCCCTTGTAGGGGATCTCCTTCCTTTGCACAATAAGTCGAATCCTACTCTGGATTTGGCCGAGGATTCGGATACGGCTTCTTTGCCATCATCCCAACCAGACTCCTCAGTCGAGGCTGATACTGTTGCGGATACCCAACATAAGTATCAACGGAGTGCTAGGGTGACACGGGCTTCCAGTAAGATTAATTGACCACTTTTTTCTGGTTGATGGATCCTTCCCTTTATAAATTTATTGTTGCCTCCTTTAATATGAACAGTATTCACTCCAATAGGAAGCGACTGAGCACTTATGCCCAGTTTATTTCCTCGGACTTGGATTGTCTCCTCCTCCAAGATGTTCGGCTTCATTTCCCTATGGAACATGAGGCTGCTAATTCTGGATGGGTTTGAGGGATAGCTTTTGAACTCAGGATGAGGAGACTTGTTCAGGGGTGTTTTTTTTTTTTTTTCTCGGGTTCAGATGATTAATAGTTTAGAGGTTGTAGCAGGGAGGGCTTTTCTTCTTGGTGTTCATTTTCGGGGGCTGGAACTCAGGCTCCTTAATGTATATGCTCCTCAATTGAAGTTTGATAGGGTGAGTCTTTTTCAGAAATTGAAACCCTTTCATTTTACTACTAGGTTGTTGGTGTTAGTTGGGGATTTTAATTGTGGTTTATCTTGTGCAGATCGGGGTTTACGGACCAACAAACTTTTTTGTGACTCCAATGCCCTGAATATGGTGATTTCAGATATGGGGTTGGTAGATGTTTTTTCTAGCTTCTTTTCGGTGGCCCCTCATTCTTATTTCTGTGGCCCTCGTTCCTCCAGAATTGATTTCTAAGGCTTTGCAGATTCAGAAGGCGTCGGTGGTCGATATGGCCACTTCTGACCACAAAATGTTGAAAGTTATGTTGGGGAATTTACCAGATCAACGATTTGGCCCTTGGTTGTGGAAGTTAAATTTATCACTTTGTCATGATTCGGATGTTGCTGAAGGATTTCATCATCTTTTGGCTGCTCGCAAATTTGTATTTTTTTTATATGAGGATTTAAATGTTTGGTGGGAGGATACGAAGGTAGAAGTGGTTCTCTACTTTCGTAAGCTGGGGAAACTGAGGGGGCGACAGCTTTCACTGACGCAGTGTATGTTACAAGACAGATTGAGGGATCTCACAACTTTACAAGCCTCTGGTCAGTGTGATTTGCATTCTGTTATTGTGCTGTAGAGTCTGTTAGGTGCTGTAGTTGCTCCTCAGTGAATTTCTGTGTTATTTTGTGTTTTTTCGTTTTATTTTGTAGTATTTTATCTTCATTTTATTTTATTTGCTTTAGTGATTTTATTTGTGTTATATTTTGGCTTTGGAGTGTTCTGGAGCGTCTACTGTAAGCTGACAGCATGTAACGCGAACTTGGATGAACCTCGATGTAAAGCAGTATAATCTTCTGTCCCATCATTGCCGTTTGGGCTCCTGTGGAGCTCCTAGTGAGCCTGAAGAACCTTTTGTTGCTGTGGCTGGTGTTCCTTGCTCCGTGTGTAGGAAGGAACTCTGCGGGACTGTACGGGACAAGGAGTAGTGGAGAGAAGCTGGTGGAGCTGCGGAGAACACATGAGAGGGAACGGGACACCTGTTGAAGCTTAGTCGGGAGGAAATTGCAAGAAGATCTAGTGAGGGATCTTTTGGCTGGTTTCTGCCGGGATTCTGGCTGTGAACTGACTTTGGGTTGGAAAGTGAAAGCTGAACATTGGGCTGGAAACTTTTTGGATGGTGGATAGTGACTTAAGGGGGCCCGATTCCATTGTGTGTTTCCTGTGGGATTTGCTGCCTCATGGGGGGGTTAGAGTATTTACTTAGCCAGGGAGCTGCCTGGGGTACTGCGGTCCCCTTAACTCACAGATCTGGCTGCAGCGTGGCCTGACTCGGGTTTTTTGGTGGGGCTGCATTATTTCCCATGGGGTTACACTCAGATTGGTGTTGAGGTCTCTAAGCTGCCGAGTAGAATCACCTGGCAGACCTCGACAAATGTTGGTTTCGATCTGGATTTGGGTTTTCCCTCATCTTTACACTGGAGATATACGCTGAATTTTCCTCTTGCTTCTACCTCTATTTCAGTTTGGTTAAGAGTGGTTCGTTCTGGTTCTTCTGTTTGATTTTATGGTTGCCTATTCCTTGTTTTGGACTTTGTGACTCCTGTACTGCATTGATGAAGATTCCTGGAACTAACTGTACCCTTCTCTGGATTTAAAATTTTGACTTTTTGGATGCCTGGGTGGTGAGAGGACCTTGGCGTCCATATATTTAATTTTCTTTCATTTATGTATGTTAAAAGTTTTGGGATTTCATTTCTGTGGATTGTCATTTTTATTTTGGCAGTGATAGTGCCGAAATTACCCTATCTGCCTGGTCATGAGAGGACTGGGGGAAGGGGTAAATTTCATTATTCATACGTTATTTTGTCCATTTGTGATTGTTTGTCTGGGCAGTGAGAGTGCCTAAATTGCATTTTTCCCTGTTCGTGAGAGGGTTTGTGGGGGGTAAGTTTTATTATTTTATTTTTTGTATGTTATATATGTGTGAAGAGGATTGTAGTGGCTCCAGATTTAAGTAGAGGAGTGACTCTGTTAGTTAATAGGGGATAGGGTGGTGTTTTAAATTGTATTTTATTATATATAGGGTGGGTTAGCTGAGTAATTGTGGGGTTTGTTTTGTTTTATTTTAATTTATTTTATTATTGTGAATTTTGGGATATTATTGTTTTGGGTGGGGTTGGGTGAGAATACGATTGGGTTTGTTTAGTGTATTTATAATTTGTTTTTGTTGCTGCAGAATGTGTTGGATGCCAACCCCCACAGTTGTGCGCTACTCATCCTCTACCCTTCGTGCCCTTCGCCCTTTTTATACTCCCCCTCTCCAATTTGAGACCTACCAGCACTGTAGAGTACTGGGCATTATGCATAGGAGATGGAGGAGGGAGGGAGGGGGGTTATGAACAGTGGAGGATGTACGAGGGGGGTCACCGAATTGGGGTGGTTGGATCCAGAAGATGCCTGGGGTGAAATGGTATCCAAATCATGGTCCGCCATGTCTGGTGCCCATACCCAAGAGCACTACTGAATGTGGTAGGCAGATGGCCCGGGTGGCCCGTGAGGTTCGTCCAACTCGGGTGGTGTTGTGCAATGCCAGGTCCATTAAGGATAAGACTGCAATTATTGCAGATCTTGTTGGTACTGCGGACCTGACATGCATCACCAAGACCTGGTTGTATGAAAATTCTGGCCCCATTGTGGAGGCTATGACTCCAGCTGAGTACTCGGTGATACACTGCCCGAGATTGGATCGCAGTGGGGGGGGGTGCTTTCTGTTTCAAGACCGAACTAGGCCTCATGGGGGTATTAGTTGAGTCCTTCGAGTGTACAGTAGTAGCAGGTGTAGGTTATCAAATTGCTCTCATCTACTGTCCACCCGGTGATGAGAAGCGATTCCTTCAGGAAGTGGTGGACTTCGTTGTCGACATGGCATTTGAGTCACCCAGATTGATGGTTCTGGGCAACTTCAACGCCTGGGTCGATGACGAACTCTCGTAATTTGGGCAACACTTCCTCCAGTTAATGACACCTCTGGGCCTTACGCAGGTGGTTTCCACTGCTACTCATAAACATGGACACTGTTTGGACTTAATCTTTCTCCTTGGGATCGAAACATCTGACATGGGGGTGGAACCAGTTGAGTTGTCCAATCACTACACCATGGGGTTTAGTTTTAGCACCCCTCCTAGAAGGCCTACCCCTGCAGAGATGGTTAGGTACTGCCCTTTATGGGATCTTAATTACTATGGCCTTGTGGCGGTCCTTGACAACTCTTGTCCCTCGCGTTGGCAAGCAATGATCCAGAGACCCTCGTGTCAGCTTATAAAACAGCTGTTGCAGTGACTCTGGATTCCATTACTCCAGTCCGTGTTCGCCCTCTCTCCCTTCACCCCAAGTCCCAGTGGTTTGATGGGACTTTGAGAGGGATGCGGAGATGGGGACGAAGGTTAGAGCATTGCTGGCGAAAGTCCACCCTTGATGCCGACCGCCTTAGATTGATGGACCATTATTCAGTCTATCAATCTGCAATCACCCATAAGAAGGCAGAATTCCTGTTCAGGGAGATTGCGGCTGCTCAAAATCAACCAGCTCAGCTATTTCAAACTGTGGACAGACTGTGCAACCCAGCCTGTCTGCATGTTCAGAAAGCCTTTTCGCAATTAGAGTGCGACGAGCTTGCTCGATTCTTTGCAAATAAGGTGGCTGACATCAGGGTGGTACTGCAGCCAGCACACTCTAGGGGGGTTGCTGCTGATCAGTATGGGGTCACTGTACCTCAGTTTTCCTGGAGTACCTTCAGTCGACTGGAGTTCATGGATGTCATGAGGATTATCCAGAGTGTGTGTGCCCTACGTGCTGTAGTTTGGACCCTGGACCGACCTCCCTAATTTTGGGTTGTAGTGACATCATTGGTCCAGTCCTGGTGTGGATAGTCTGGTGCTCCTTGGAATCAGGAGAGTTTCCTAGCTCCCTGAAAGAGGCGGTGGTAACACCACTCTTGAAGAAAGCTACCTTGGAACCAGACTGTCTCGCAAACTACAGACCTATCTCTAACCTTCCCTTTGTTGGGAAGGTGATTGAGAAAGTAGTGGCAGCACAGCTGGAGCACCATTTGACCATCCATGACATCTCTGAACCCCTCCAGTCCAGTTTTCATAACAGACATAGTACCGAGACGGTGCTGGTTCGGGTGCTCAATGATCTCCTGATGGCGAGAGATCGGAAGAGCCGTTCCATCTTGGTTCTTCTGGATCTTTCTTCAGCTTTTGACACCGTCGATCACATGGTGTTGATAGGACACCTGAGGCATATCTGTGGAATGTCGGGGACAGTCCCCAGATGGTTTACATCATTTCTCACAGGGAGTACACAAAGAGTTGTATCTGGGTTTTTTTCTTCAGGCCCAACTGCTTTGTCGTGTGGGGTGCCTCAGGGTTCTGTGCTGTCACCCATGTTATTTGTGGTATATATGCTACCCCTCGGAGACATTGTAAGAAGGTATGGGCTGAGGTTTCACTGTTATGCAGATGATACCCAGCTCTACCTCTCTTTTGCACCCGACCAGGATGGAGCTCTTTCGGTCTTTAACAACTGTCTGAAAGAAACCCAGGAGTGGATGTATTCTAGCTGGCTGAAGTTGAACTCAGAAAAGACTGAGGTACTGGTGGTGGACCTGGGTCATCAGATAGGGTGTTGGGTGTTGGTGTGCCCTCCGGAATTGATCTTGGTGGCATCTCTCTCCCGACCTCTGAACGGGTGCATAACCTGGGGGTAGTTTTTGATGATGGACTGACCCTACATTTACAGGTGTCAGCTGTTGTCAAGACTTCCTTTTACCATCTTAGGAATATCGCTAGGGTTAAGCACCTGGTTCCGTCTGATGACCTTCCAACCTTGGTCCATGCCTTTGTGTCCTCGCGCTTGGATTACTACAACTCCCTTTATCTAGGGCTTTCTGGGGTTGAAATCCGTCACCTGCAGCTGGTGCAGAACGCAGCAGCCCAGCTTTGGATGGGTTCTAGTTGTTCCTGCCATATTACTCTGGTGCTGCCCGAACTGCACTAGCTGCCAATACAGTGGCGGATCACCTTTAAAGTCGGTTTACTGACTTTTAAAGCCCTGCATGGACAGGGCCTGGACTATCTGAAAGAGCATCTGGTTCCTTTCTGCCCTGGTTGATCACTCTGCTCGGCCAACGAGGGGTTGTTAGAGATTCCAAGGCTGAATCTGAAATCATCTGGTTCAACAGCTGTTGCTTATGCAGCTCCCACCCTTTGGAATTCTCTACCCGTCGGTTACGGGAGTGCACATCTGTGGAGGTATTTAAGAAGGGCTTAAAAACCTTTCTGTGGCAAAAAGCTTTTTTGGAGAATTGAAGTTTTTGTCGAATTGTTTATGATTTTCAGTCGTATTGTTTTGTTATTGGATTTTATATTAGCTGTTTTTAAATTGTTAGGTGCCTTGGAGTTGGAAAGGTGCTTTATAAATAAAATTATTATTATTATTATTATTATTATTATTACTGCACAAACGAAATCTGCTCTTGCTTCTGTACAATGTAACCTAATGAAACGTTTAGTCACCCAACAAAAGCATTGTACGGTGGGGAATAAGGGTGAGACACTTCCCTTTGTCTCCTTTTCCGACTTAAGGGATCTTAAACATATTTCATATCTCCTTACTTCTACTGGTCAATGGGTTACTGGGAATTCTCGGATTCTGAGGGAGATCCAGCTTCACCTGCAGAGGAGTTTTACCAGCTTACCATTACCCTATGAGTCTATGATGGATTGGTTACAGAGTTGTGACCTTCTGAAACTTATTTCAGATGACTGGGAAGCTTTAGGGGCCCCAATTTCATGGGATGAATTGCAGGATGCCATCTGGTCCCTGAAAAGTGGTACTTCACTGGGGTCAAATGGTCTGCCCCATGACATTTATAAAACTATTTTTGAGGCTTTAGGGGACGAATTAACCTCCTTTTATAATTTTACTTTGAGGTCTGGAGGCCTTGCCACCTAGTATGTATATGGGTGTTCTGGTGCTCCTGTACAAGGCCGGAGAATGGGGGGATTTATCGAACTGGAGACCGATTATCCTCTTGAATACTAATTATAAAATTCTAATGAAGGTTTTGGGTTCTCGTTTGGTTCGGGTTCTGCCTGGGCTTATTCACCCCACCCAATTTATTGGGGTTCCTTCACAGAAGGTCCAGGATGCCTTGTTACTTATCCGGGAAATTTCCCAGAAGGGACAAAATGGGGAAATTATGGGATACGTAATTACTCTGGATCAATCTAAGGCCTTCGACCATACTGAATATGCTTATTTGTGGGAACTCCTGCGGGCATATGGGTTTTCCCCATTTTGTTATGTGGCTTCAGACCTGTTATAGTCATATTAAGCTTTTGCCTAGTGTTAATGGTTGGTCTGGTGAAGTGGTTAGGGTGACTCGAGGAGTTCAGCAGGGGTGCCCTTTGATCCCCTGTTATACCTCTTGACCCTGGATCCTTTACTCCGGTACCTCAATGCAGATCCTGATAGTTTGGGGTTTGTTGGTAGGTTGTGAGGACCCTCAGATTTGTACGGTGGCATATGCTGATGATATAGAATTATTAGTGGCAGATGTGGCCTCCTGGAAGGTGGCTTTAAGGGTTTTTGGACAGTTTTCCCGCGATTACTGGGGCAGCTTTGAATATGCAGAAGAGTGTTTATTTGCCCATTGGATTCGATGGGTTTTCCCCGCATTCCCTTCTGTATATTCCCCAATCTTCAGGATATGTGAAAATGTTTGGGGTTTATTTTGGTGATTCAGATCCACAGTTTTATAATTGGGACCTTAAGCTTCATTATGCACAAGCCAAGGTGAGGTCTTGGAATAAATGGCGTATGTCTCAGAAAAAGAGGGTTTATTTGATAAAATCCTTTTTGTTACCTATGTTTCTCTTTTTAAGTGCTGTATTTTCTCCCCCTCGGAGTTTGGAGGCGTCTTTATATGTTTTTTTTTTCAGTGTCTTTGGGGCAGCCATTTGAACCCCCTTAAATGGAGTATTACATATTTGCCCGTGGCGCAAGGTGGTCTGGGGATGATTAATCCTTTGGTTTTTTTTATATGTTACGTTTCCGTATTCTAATATAGTTCCCCTTTTGAAGGGAGTCAGTACCCCTTGGAGTCCTTGGATGTTGGATTATTTGGCGCCTCTTTTAGACTCCGGGGGTGACCTCCTCCCGATATCTAAGCATGTTTGAGGTTTTCCACGCTATTTTGTAGATGTGGTGGCAAAGTTAAAGTCATGGTTGGTTTTAAAATCACATTTACTTACTCAGTCCCGGAAGGTTTTTTATGTCGGTGTGTTGGACATGCATTTCATTGAACACCCATGGTTTTTTGAACTGACCCCTTCTGTGCAGAAGTTGTTCACTGGCATTTTGATTAATAAACGGGTACCAACTCATATGTGGGATTCTTATGGCTTTCCCTTCATTTGAAATTGGGGGTTCGGGTAATCAGAAGCACAAAAGTATGAAAGAAAGGGAATGCCCTAGATTGGGTCCATGTTTGACTAAACAAGACTCTATGGAGCACCTTTTTTTGGATTGCCCCTTTGCACAATCTTTTTGGCAGTATTTGCATAAAGTTTGGCCCCTGCATCCTTTTTGTCTCTTGACTTTTGAGATGTTTTGTGAGGGTTTTTTTCCAGGACGATGGGCGAAGTACGATGTCCTAACACTGCGATTGATCTTGTTGAGTATTACATTTCAGCTTTGGCAGGCACATTGTAGTCTCACTTTGCACCAACAACAGATTACTGTTGAACAGGTTGTTTTCTGTACAGCAAGACATTTCAGTTTTACAATCCTGTGATCTGGTGCAGTATTCCCCATCTCTTTTTCATTTATAGTGGAGACATATGACGTGGTTGGATACTGGGTGATGGGTTATTGCTTGGGTTTTATTTTTCCCCATTGTGTAGCAATATAGTTTTTATTATTGGTTTGGAGTTTTGCATCTACTGTTCCCCTACTTCAAGGTGTTGTATGCCGTCATGTTGTTTTGTTTGTGTTTTTGTTTTAAGTTTAATTGATCCTTTCCCTGCTCTTTTAGTGGGGGGGAGGGTTCTGCTTTCTTACTGGGTTTTGGAACTCTTTCAATGTACTTTTGTATTGAATGTCTGCTGCAATACCTAATTGTTTTCCTTTTTTTTTGCTTTATGATTTGTGTGAGTAACACTATTATGTACGTATTTTACTTTTCTGTTTTCATACGATATTCCCCTACCCTTTTTGTAGGGTTGGGACGGGGGTTATATTTATATACACATTATTTCTGTTTGCTGTTTCTGTATGCCGTAATACTTTTTTCTGTTTCTTTTGATTTTTTTCTCATGATTTTGTATGCCGTAATGCAATTTTTGTATATTTTGTTTCACGTTTTGAATAAAAAATTCCCCTACTTTGCCTGCAGGGGTGCTGTCACTTCCTGTGGACAGGATGGAGGGACCTTGCAGTCAGACACAGGAGGAGGAGGAAGTGCTGATGTGGCAGGGGAGATGGCCACCTCCCCAGACCTAACTAGTTTAGAAGCTGTAGAACATGCCATGTTAATTCCAGAATTTGGAGACATTGGAATTGAACAAGAAATCCTTGCATCTGATACAGGCAGCACTGAATATAATGAGGTAACTGACAGTACCAGAAATGCATTAGAAACTGGACCAGTGAGCCCTGGAAAAATAATGCTGGAACAGAATGTGTTATTTAAAGCCACTTACACTTCTAGTGGAGACTGTACCTGTAAAGAACTTCCACAAGCTGCAGACTGCACTGGTAAAAACAAATTGACTAGTCCGCAGCCAGCAAATGACAATCAGCTGGATAACCAGGAAATGCCACTGAATACTGATGCTGTGACTCATGGAGTAGGAATGCACTCTTCTGTCACGGAACGGGAGAAAGCGCTATTGGTAAATGTGGGTGGCAGTGTTATCGGAGCAGCCTGGTCTATCTGATTCCTACAGGTCCTTATATCCAACAGGAGGGCATACCTGATACCTTCTTCAAAGGGAAATTATCTAGTAGAATAGATTTTATCTTTCTCTCACGATCTCTGGTAACTGATAAGGTTTATACTTTGGTTTGGGAATTTTCAGACCATAAATCACTTTCTGTACACCTTAGTTGGGGCATATCTTCTTCTAGTTGCTTCTGACCCCCTCCTCACCTAACTCCTGTCTACCTTCTCTCCTGCCCCCTACCTCATGCACTTACTCCACCCTGCTTGGTCTAGCACTTAACCTCGAGACATGCTCACCTTGCGAAAGGATACTGTAACTGCTGCAGTGTACCACCCACAAAATCCTGTTGCACTCCTCCTAGGCACATGGCTCAGCACTGCTCTTAACAATTGTATGTATTATGTATTGTACACCTGTCATCTATGCTCCTCCTGTATTGTAAATGATGCCTCTCACATGAATGTACTTCTTACTATGTTACTCACTCCTGACCTTGCTTGAATGTGTGTACTGTACTGTATATATTGTACTACAGTATTACTGCATTTAATCCCACCTCTGTATTACTGTACAATTTGTCATTGTTACTACTGTCATTCCATTACCCCTTCCCCCAGGACGTACCGTGAGACGAGCATGAAGTTGCTCAGTGTATCTTTCCTGATGAAACATTTCAATAAATAAATAAATAATATCCCCCAGGTGCCAAAAAAAATTCCTGGTGCTTCAATGAATCTCTTTTAGACCATGATACAGTTGAGCAAACATGGCTAAAAGAATGGGGAGCAAGACTGTCGGTACTAGCCTATTATGATAACAGGACAGATTGGTGGGAAGACACCAAGAGATCCTGGAGACACTTTTTTCAAGCCAGATCTCAGGATATCTCAAATTCAGATTACTTGCATTACTTGCAACTAAGGGGTCAACTGCAGTCCTTAATTTCTCTGTCTGAGACACAAAGGATAGACCTAAGTGCCCAAATAAAATTTGTTAAAGGTCAAATGCTATCTTGCCAATATAACAGAGCCAAATCCCTAGAACAAGAATTATGTTTTAGTACTCAAGTTAAAAAAGGATCCTTGGACTCCTTTAAAGAATGTTGCACGAGGTTGGATCATAGAATTATGTTGGGACTCAAAAATGCTTCAGACACTCTAGTTACAGTTCCTACCAATATGCTTAGGATAGCAGAAGAACATCTTACAAATTCATTTGGTCAGAGGTCACGTGATGCAGGCGACCTAGTGGCAGCAGGGTTACAGGACACCTAAACCCAACCTCATATCATTGGCTTTTACATCTAGATTTCTACTGGAATCTCATCAATAATACAAATTATGAAGAGAGGGCATCTCCAGCATCAGATATCACCATAACTTTCGTCACTATTGGGAGAATTTCTTCAGTGATGGATGCAGATATGAAGATGGCCGAGCTTAAACATATGCCTCCTCCCTCACCTGAAAAGCTGCCTAAAAAAGCCAGGCCTCAAGGGGGAGCCTCCAACTCCAAAAGCCTAGCATCTATACAACCAGTTCCACTTACTGAAGATCGGTTTCTACAGGAACTGTTGCCTTTCAGAGAAACATTGCTTGAAATTTCTATAGAGATTAAGTCTATTAGACATGACATGGCAGATTTAAATAAAAGAGTGGGAGACACAGAAGCCAAATCCTCCTCACTGGAATGCTGGAGAGATAAAGTAGACCCAGAAGTAACCCAGCTCCGGCAGCAAATACACAAACTGCAGTTAAAAAATGAGGATTTAGAAGGTAGAAGTAGGATGAATAATATTCTGTTAATGGGTCTGACCGAAGAGTACCCCAACATCATAACCTTTGCCCAGAAGCTTTTGTTGAAAATAGTGGGCCCTTCTCCACTCAGGAGCAACTACCAAATTGAAAGAGCTCACCGATCATTATGGCCTCGTCCCCAGCCTGGATCTCCCCCAAGACCCCTAATTTTAAAATTCCTGAGCTATTTGGTGCGACAACACATGCTAAATAAAGTAAAAGAACTCCAAACAATATTGTAGGAAGGCACCAAGCTCCATATTACACAGGATCTACCATATGAAATGCACCAGAAGCGAGCAGCCTTCCATGCCATTGTTACCAAAATCATTGCTGCAAGCATTTATTTTAAAATGCTATATCCTGCCAAACTACAGGTCTCAGTATCTGGATCCTGGATATCCTATGACTCGTCCTCACAAGCAATGGCTGGTCTAAAGATCAAGCTCCCAGAACTGTTCAAGAATGACTGAAGTCTCTGACTGCAATTAGTTCTGCATGAGAATTTACTCTTTATGCACAAGATTTAATGAGAGATGAGGATTCACCTTCTCGCCTCCAAACTTTTTAGATATCCAGGTCTGCGATTAATTTGTGGATGGGCCTGATCTCACCGGTTTCAGTGCTAGATTTCCAGTACAGAGGGCAGCCTGCTGCACAGTTTCATTCTCTGGGGAAGGAGCTGATTAATCCGGGTGAGGGTAGAGGTGATTGTTTTTCTCCTGGGACTGAAGTTGGTCCGGCTACCCTTAGCTTTCCCTCTCTAATTTCCTTACCCCATCAATGTCGACATGACATGACTCTAACACTGAAGCACTGTTCCAATTTTAATTTCTTTGTTGTTTTCTAGCAATCGGTTGTAGCTGGTCAAGAGGTTTTTCTTCCTTAGTTGTTTTCCAAAGTTTCTGAAATTGGGGGAAGGAGATCTTATCTCCTCATCTCATGTAACCTTATAATGTGGGAGATGAAGCCTGAATCAAGGATTATTAATTTGCTAGGCCTCCAGATACTTCCAGGAGAGATGAAATCTTGTGTATTAGATGGAAACTTATATTTGGGTTAAGAAGAGCAGGTTCTAATCCACCTAGGAGCATTATGAACCTCCAGAATGTTTACTTTGTTCTGAATATGTTAGTGCCTAAACATATCAAAATAATATGGTGTTAACAAGATTTATAATCCAGATGATGATGTGGGGGGTAGAGGGGTGGGGTGCCCTGACTCAAGCAAGCTCGGGGCTAACTGCATAATGAACTAGTTTACCAGGGGTTTAGCTCCTACACATTCCCTACAAAGGGGCATTGGTGGTCCTGGTATCTTTGGCTGCAGTTTTTTTGTTTAGTACAGTACCGCCAGACCATACCAATCTTCTGTTTCCTATTTTTCTGGGATTTGTGGCTAGGAGCTGTATGGGATAGTCTCCCTCACTAGGACCTGTTTGTCAAGAACTTTAACCATTTCTTTTTTTCAAGGGAGACAAATGTATATAGTTGCTGGGGTTATGAAGTGAGGGACTGAGGATCTACTGCTTTATACTTATTATGGTTTCCTCTTGTTGGATTAGTCCTGTACTTTGAAAATATCATCATTTTGGAGAGTGGAAACTATAACTCCTGGGCAATTAGGGGGTTGGGGATGGGGCAAACTTATCAATTCGCTTGCTGTACTTTGAAATGGTTTCCCCTTCACTTAAATCATCCCTGTTAGTACCAGTTTGCAAGATCAATATTGCTGAAGGGCTCAGAGAAGGGGGGGGAGAAGGAGGGCAGGGATTGGAGTGTGCCTTATAATTATTTCTGGTTTCATAATGATTTGTCCTCTAGAACAATTATGTGGTTTATTATTTGGTATGGCTATTAACACATGTAAAATAGTGACCTGGAATGTCAGAGGAGTCAGGGAACATACAGAGAGATATCAAGTATTAAAACATTCTGCCCTACTTAATGCAGACATAATCCTGCTACAGGAAATGCATCTGTTGACTAGAGAGGCCATTTGGTTACACAGACTGGGAATTGCTCAAGTCTTCGCTACTGATGTTTCCTCATCAAGTAAAGGGGTAGTCATTTTAATCAAAAATACAATCCCATTCCAGGCTGACTCCACAGTAACTGATCCTCATGGCAGATATAGTCTCATTAAAGGTACCCTCTTGGGCACCACAGTAGTTTTAGGCTCTGTATATGGGCCACCGGGTGGCGAGCCATCATTTTTTACAGAACTTGCCAGCAAAATTGCACCATTTCTTCCCATCTCCCTAATTCTAGGAGGCGATTGGAATGCCACCCCCACACAGGATATAGATAGGATCCATCGACCCTTAAGACCCCCTATTCCATCACAAAGAGTCCTACAGGACTTGATGGATACACTAGGACTTTGCGATCCATGGCATTTACTTAATTCATCAAATCAAATGTTCTCCTTTTACTCTAATGTGCACCAATCCTGATCCAGATTGGATTATATCTTAATCAGTATCCCTTTGTTAACCGGTTTACATCAAACAGGCATCGAGCCTATGGTAATCTCTGATCATTTGCTGGTATGGGTGGCCCTATCTCCTTCCCCTGACAGTCCCAAAGATAGATCATGGAGGCTGAATATTCAACTTTTAAAACACAAAACTATGATCTCTAAAATTCGAACCTCCATTCAAACCTTCATAGATACTAATATAGGTACGATTTAAAGAGATGATTTATTATGGTGTACTCTCAAATGTTATATTCATGAGGAATTCATTAAATTAGCTACCAGAAGAAATAAAATGAGAGAAAAAGAAACCTTATCCTTATTAACTCAGATAAAAGCGCCGAGCTTTCTCTCTCATCCTCAACAAACCCTGACTCCACAGCCGAGCTCTTAGATCTCAGGAACAAATATGCAGACCTCTTAAGAGAAAAAGCAGAGTATGCACTCTTAAAAACTAAGTCCACTTACATAGATCAGGGAGAAAAAGTGGGCAAACTCCTAGCTCTTAGACTCTGCAAATTGGAAAGCTCAAGACTTATACCTTCCCTTCAGGCTCCAGATGGGACTATTAAAATCAATCCCAAAGACATTGCTCTAATATTTGAGAACTTTTATTGTTCCGGCTATGGGGAAAGATCCATGTCCACTCCTACCCAAAATATAGACTCTTATCTGGATTCCTTAACTCTCTCCTCCTTACCCGAATGCCTCCAACTTTCCTTGCTCTCTCCTATCACCCTTGAAGAAGTGATAGAAACAATTAAAGACTTAAAACTTGATAAAGCTCCAGGTCCAGACGGCTTCCCCACTAATTTTTACAAATCCTTTGCAAAGGAGCTGGCTCCACATCTGCTCAAACAATACCAATATATGCTCTCAGCTAAACCTTTGGATCCTACTTTATTAGAAGCGACCATATCTCTTCTATTAAAACCCAACAAGTCCCACCTGCTCCCACAGAGTTATCATCCAATCTCCCTCTTAAATTGTTATATCAAGATCTTAACTAAAATGCTAGCTTTACGCATTTGAAAAGTATGGTTTCATCTTCTAGGTCCAGAACAGGTGGGATTTGTCCCTGGTAGATTCTCCACGGATCACCTTCAAAAGCTTTCCCATATTTTCAATGTAGCAAGATTATCTCAAACCCCAATGGACCTAATCTCATTGGATGTCAAGAAAGCCTTTGACAGAGTGGACCGAGGCTTCCTCTGGTTGATTTTAAGTAAGATGGGCTCCCCCCCCCTCTTCATCCAGTGGATTCAAGCCATATATTCCTCCCCTTCAGCAAAGATCCATTGCAATGGGTTATTCTCTTCTCGATTTCCCCTTTACTCAAGTACAAGGCAGGGTTGACCCCTCTCACCTTTTCTATTTAATCTTTATTTAGAACCCTTGATTCGTCATATCAAACAGTCTTCCCAAATACAGGGAATTCCAATACTCAATCACAACCTCATCCTCTCTGCATATGCAGATGATATCCTCCTCCATTTAGAGAACCCTGCTAAATCCCTGATACAAGTAGTGGAGGTAATATTCCAATTTAGCTCACTATCCAATTATAAACTTAATCTGAACAAATCAGAAATCTTTCCCCTAAATCATTTCACTCACAAAGTTGACTTCAATGGTTTTGACCTAAAATGGACTCCTCATTCACTTAAGTATCTGGGCATTCACCTAACCACATATCCTCTTCAGACCAAGAAACTCAATCTTGATGACCTAGTGACAGTCCTTCAACTTGATCTTCAAAGATAGGAATCTCTTCCATTATCTCTTTGGGGATGCATGAACATAATTAAAATGAATGTCCTGCCTAGACTTTATTATCCATTACATATGCTGAACATGTGGCTCCCACTATCTTTCTTCCAGAAGGTACACTGTCTCATCTCTGGCTTTATATGGCTACATAAACAACCCAGAAAATCCTTTATTAAACTGAGTCTCCCCAAAGCATCAGGGGGTCTCCGCCTCCCTAATTTACTTCTTTATTATTGGGTGAGCCACTTCCCTAGGATCGGGAAATGGCTTACGGATCCCATAGATGAAGCCTCTCCTATTTGGCTGCAAATAGAAACCCAGATCTTACAACAATACCACTTGCTTTCCCTTGCCATTTACTATAGTTCCCTGAAGAAGTTGCCAGACCCAATTGGCCACTCAGTAATTGGGACCTCCGTGAAAGTTTTTTTCAATTTTGCTCCTCTTACAAATTTTCACCTCATCAAGACTTCGCACAACCTCTCATCTTCAACCCCAACATTAAGGTGGGTGGCACTCTCCTCACACACACTTGGTTACCTCCTCTACAAAATGCTAAAGTAACAGATCTCTACACCTCCTTGTCTCTTCTCTCCTTTTCCAAAATCCAACATAAATTTGGCCTAAATGTTTCTCATAATTTTAAGATCTTCCAGTTGAGACATCTAATAGCACAAGTATTTGGCACTGCTTCCCTAGAATCTAAGCTTCAACCTATATTGGAAGGCTTCCATGATCTATCTTCCAAGCCACACTGCTTGTCCCTCTTACACACCTATTTTCTTTCCATTGGATACACTGATCCTGTACCTGGTTCCAAAATCTGGTCCTCTCTCCTTCCAGGAATAGTCATTGAATGGTCGAAAGTCTGGTAAGATTTATATACATACATCTCCCAAGATAAACTGTGACTTACCCAATACCATATACTACATAACCTATACTACACACCAGTAAAATTAGCCAAAATTGGCCACCTGCCCAACTCTATTTGCTCCAGATGCGGTAAAAGTGAAAGAAATTTAGTACATGTATTCTGGGACTGTGCTATAATTGCCCTTTGAGGCTGTCAATTCAATACAAATTGGACCCAATACTTGGTCTAGGGGACCTCTTCACTGTGAAGATCTGTATCCTAGGGATTTACACCACTATCCGGATTAAAGAACAGAAATATCACATGGCATTAATTTCCTTGGTGGTAAAGAAACCAGTGCTTAAACACTGGTTGGATCAATTACCTATCTTCTATAATGAATGGCTAAATGACCTCTCAGCCTACTTCAGAATAGAGCACTTGATTGCTGGCTCCTGTAATAATCTGGCATCATTTGATAAAAAATGGGGCAAATTGTACACCTTATATCTGCACTGAGGTTATTAACATTTAATTTTTCCAGGTCCATCTCAAGATGTTTCTATATACCAAATATTTCTTTCAAGTATTGTACTATATGTATTGGCACACTCCCGTAAAGGTTTTGGGAGGGAGGTAGGGAGAATGGGATGGGGGGAAGGGTTTCTTTTCTCTGTTTCATTGGCTTTCCATAATATACGCTAAGTGGATGTTTGCATCTATGTATCATACCTGCTATGAATACTACTATGTTTATAATTTAAAACCAATAAAGAAGTTGAATTGAAAAAAATTCATTTGGTCAGTGTTCCACTGAAATTCTGCCTGCAGATTTTTTTACTTCTTTAAATCTTCCACAGGAATCTGATGCCGATAGGGAAGTCATTTCTAAAGACATTTCCTTAGAAGAGGTTTGAGGGGCAATTATTAGTTCACACAAAGATGCAGACCCAGGAACAGATGAGTTTGGAGCAGTGATTTACAAACACTTTATAGAGGTATTGGCCCCAGTTTTAGTTATTTTAGTCAATTGTATGTTGACTAAAGGTAGCCTAGCCCCTTCCATGAATAAGGCTATCCTGATTTTCTTGTACAAAAAGGGGGACAGAGAAAAATTAGCAAACTGGAGAACCCTGAGCCTCTTGAATACTGACTTAAAAATTCTCAGTAAAATTCTATTGGCTAGACTAAACACAGTGAAGGGTAACTTAATTCATCCTTCACAAACATACATGGTTCCACACAGACATCAATGCAACAATTTGATTATCCTGAGGAAATTGTTTCATAAAGGGACTCCAGGACAGCCACAGGGATATATCCTCAGTCTGGACCAAGAAACGGCCTTCAACAGGATTGCCCACTCATTTCTATTTTCCACACTCAAAGCTTATGGGATACCAGATTCCTTTGTCTCATGGATAACAACATTATATGCTTATGCCACACTGATACCAAATTTAAATAGTTGGAGGGGGAGGCACATCAAGGTAGGCAGGGGAGTCAGCAGGGATGCCCACTCAGCCCCGTGTTATATGCATTTGCCACTGACATATTTATTTGCTTAGTTATGGCACGGGAAGGCATTAGAGGCATGCAGACTTTACCTGGACCTGAAGAATTTAAAATGTTGGCTTATGCAGACTACTTAGTTCTTGTGGTACACCCGGCTTATGCAAGGAAATCTGGAGCAAAGATTAATATGTCCAAAAGTAAGGGAATAGTACTAGGTGACATTTTGATCCCTGGTACAGGCACTTTTGCTGGGTTTGCCATCTCTCAATCTCCTATTAAGATACTTGGGATGGAGTTCAGGAACACTGATATAGCCATACACAAATGGGATATCTGTCTGAATAAAGCAAACCATTTAGTGGTTGGCTGGAAAGGAAAGCAAATTTCTAAAAAGAAGAGAGTAACTTTAATACATACATTACTGGTTCCCATCTTTTTATATATCAGCTATGTTTACCCCCCTCCCCAAGCTGTGGTAACCTCTTTGCTCAGCATTTTTTTTCAAGCAATTTGGGGAAGTAAGTTGAACCCTATTAAGAGAGAATTTACTTACAGGACAATCAAGGAAGGTGGGGTTAATATGGTGCATCCAACTGCCTTTTTTTATAGTATCTTTATAGACTATAATGTGGGTAATGCTCTACAGCCAGGAGTCAAGGTCTGTAAAACACTAGTGTTAAAATGGTTAGCCCCCTGTTTAACTGTAGGGGCCCAGAAGAAAACACAACTTCTTTGTGCTATTTCTATCTTACCCATAATTGGGGTAGAACTTTTCAAGAACTTAATTAAGTAGCAAATCTCTTAAGATATTACACAGACCCAAGACAGGAAAAAAATTTGTAGAAGCATACATTTAATAGAACAGAAGGTGAATGTGACCTTCCCTAATTGTCCAGTTTCTCAGTACAATAGTACATTGAAATTCTTAGAATCCAAAGGCTTCCTTCATATACATGGGATATTATTTAGCTTAGTAATTATGGTAGGGAAGGGGTTAAAAACAATAACAAACATAAACCCCTTACAGAAAAGTATTGCCTTAGAGATACCTGTGTGCAAATTCTTGAAACACAGGAACATTTATTTAAGGAATGTGTTTATGCGACAGCTTTCCGGATACCTTGGCTGAAGAATGGCATGAACCTTAATTTAAGACTTTGTCTTACATGAACTTTATGTTCAGAACAAAGGAAAGAGGTTGGGGAAAGTATCACTTTGAAACACTTTATGTTGTTTTTGCTATAATTAATTTTTGTGGCAATCTCGTTGTGTCTGGGTAACACAACAAAGGGTAGTCCCTTATGTTGAAATAACCAAGAATATATGTATAGCAATACAATAAGTTAAAAATGTTGACAGCAGTTTATTCTCTACTGAAGCATATTGTATATTAAAGGGAAATCGTGAATTATGGGATCAGGATAAATCTGTATAAGAGACTGAGCATTTATTGTTGTAGGATCTTTATTCTTTTTTGTGCCCATATGTATGTTTTTTTTTTCTGCTGGATATTCTGATGTATATGCATCTTTGTTTATGTACTGTGATGTAGCCCGACCTCTTCAATAAAAAATTCCCCTACTTTTTGGGTAGGGGGCACTGTTCCGGGTGCCAGGATGGAGGATTCCAGCAGTCTGCTGGATGCTATGGAGGAAGGAAGAGGTGTGCAATATCTGAGACAGGGGAAGCTGGAATGCACCTGAGGGGTGGCCAGCAAAACGTCCCATAACCAGGGAAAAATATGCATGCTGAAACTGAGGAAGTAATTTTAAGTGAGAACAAAGCAAATAACCTTCCTACTGGAGAGCTCTCTTTACAAGAAAAACCAAAATGCCTTGAAGTTGAATTGGAGAAAATCAATCAGCAACTATAAAAAGAAAAGGAAAAAGCAAAAGCCAAAAGTGAGGAAGACAAGAAGAGGAAGCGTTCAATAAACTCACCACTGAGTCAAGAAAATGCAGACTTGACTAAATTGTTTGTCACTGAACCACCGGAGACCACGCCCCAAACATCCAGGAGAGCTGCTGCAGATCTCACTTTGTGGTCTCCAAAGGTGGCACTACAACAAGCTGGTTGGTTGGAAACAGAGATGGGAGACTGGATACCAGACCCTAACATTCCCCTGCCAGGTACATTAGCAAGTGAACCGGCAACTGCAGAAGCAGAGAAAGGGACTCCACAAGCAACAAACACTATTTTTTTATTTGTAATATCGGAAGACCTTTGAGTGTGAGCTCTTTTACAAAGGCTCCACGTCAGGGTGGACAAATGATACAAGACACAAATACAGTAGTTACAGGGTTCAGCACATATACAGTAGTTTCAGGGTTCAGCACATTAGGCAATTAAAGCATAGTACATGAGAATTATAGACAAACAGTGGAAAACAAAGCGATTGTAAGAGGATTCAGGCTATGTCTAGGAATACCACCAACAGCTTAATCTGGTTCAAGGTCAGTTGGCATTCATCTGTATCCCCCTTCCCCAGGTCGTGCCTGAAAATAGGCAGGATTTGTCTAGTACACTTACCCGGTCAACAAAAACTAAATAAATAAATAAATACTCTGGGTAGCTCAGCCCTGGAGACCACCAAAATCCATTGATAGACTATGGTTGAGAAAGTGGGTGGGGGGGTTGGAGGGGGCAGTACACAGAGTGGTAAAGAGGATTAATAGCTTATTAGTGCTCCTGGCTAGGCTGGGATGAGGGCATGTTTTTCTAGGTATCCGTGCTGGGTATTACCAGTGGTGAAGGTTAGTCTTTCAAGTATGGCCTGAGAAACAGGTGCACTACTCAGGACACTGCAGGTACTGCATCTAGTTCTTTTTCAAACACAATGCCAGATTCACATTATTTGCCACAGTCAGAGCAAAATTACATCAATGAAAATTTAACAGGCCCCTCACAATCAGCAGAGCAAGGTACAAGTTTGAACCCCACATTTGCCAGCCTTTTCCACAAACCAGTGGAATTGGCCAAAAGGCGTAATGCTTTAAGACTTAAGTATATTGGTAGCAGAGATACGCTACCTGAAAGATATTATATTGGCAAAACCTTGCTCAAGCAGTCTCTTGGCTTCACACCCTCTGAAGTGTATGCACTAATACATGCCCCAGAAGAAGCTACATATGATGTTAGTTTTAGAACCCCTGAAATTTTAGAGTACTTCTGATGTAAATATACTCACCTAAAAACGAATCCACTAAGGTCGCCATTTTTAGCGGTACCCCTAACTAAGCAACCATTTCAGGTCATAACTATTTTATTTTGAAATGAGGGAGTCAACATAACAGATGTGATGTACTGGCTGGAGAAATGATGTACTGTCCAGGGAAACCCAGCCCCCACCCTTGACGATGAAGGATTTTGGACAGGGTGTTGGAAAGTTAAAGTTCAAAGCCACCAAAATGCAAATAAAATGGTCCATCTCCCCAATTGCTTTTATACTGGATGAGACAAAGGTTTCTCATTCTACCCAGGGCAACCTCGGACCTGTTTTACGTGTGAGTCAAGCAGGCACATAATTACAAATTGTGAAATCCTGAAATGCATGCATTGTGGGGAAACAGGGCATCCTAGTGCTCACTGCTTTAAGGATCCAAGATGTAATTTATGTGTGGAGATGGGTCACAATTTTATAGACTGTCCATGGCCTTCAAAAAGATAACCATAATGCAGATTTTGGGATACAAGATTTTTACATGAGGACAGCAGCGAAGCAACATTTTACCCACAGAAACCAAGATTCACCTGCCAGACAAAATAAAGAAAGACAGACAACACCAGAACAAACTAGTGCTACAGGCCCAGAGGATGAGGCCCATAGGAATCAGGCAGACCCAGTACCAACTACAGACCTACAAAGGGAAAATATGCCCCACCCCCCAAACTGCTGCTCCAAAAGAGACAGAATTTACAACAGTCCTAAAGAAAAAGGGAAAAAAATCTAGGGGAAAAAAAACAAAGAACAGAAAATGCAGGAAGAACATACTGAGATTGGAAATAAATTTGCACCCTTACAGTGGGCTGAGTCAGAGGCAGATGGGGAGTCAGATAACATCTCTGTCAGATCTTCACAACAGGGAAACATTTCTGACTCTGAACCCTGGATAGGTCTAGACCCAGAATACAGAAAATTGCCAGAGTTACAAGAACATCAAGTAAAGTCAAGTGAATTAAATTATTATGAGACACTTTCCATATACCTTGAAAATAGCATCCTTGAATGCTAACAGCCTGCAATCAGGGAGAAAAAGGCTAAGCACATACGCTCAGTTTCATAACTTTGATTTGGACTGCATCTTGTTTCAGGACACTCGCTTACACACGCTCATAGACATGGAAGCTGCAAGCAGAAGTTGAGTGCCGGGACAATGTTTTTGATCCTGGGGGGGGGGAGACTTGTTCTGGGGTCAGGATATGGTTTTTTTCCACAATAAAAGTTGTAAATCTAATAGAAATTTCTCCTGGATGGGCCTTTTTGTTAGATATACAAATAAAAGGAATGGATTTTCACATTTTAAACATTTATGCTCCACAACTTAAGTCTGATAGAGTCTCATTCTTTAGGAAAAGTAAACCTTTTCTTTGCACATCCAAAAATATAATCATGGGTGGGGATTTCAATTGCAGTTTGCTGCAAACCCATAGGGGTCTGCAAACCAGTAAAATGTTTTGCGATACAAATCGCCTCCAGGGCATCATTGATGAAATGGGACTGGTAGACGTCTTTTCAGCCTTACATCAACCTGCACCTCGAACATATTTCTGTGGAAGGAGGTCCACTAGAATAGATTATTTTTTGTATCTGAACATTTACAATTACAGAGTGCTATAGTTATACCAGTAGCTACTTCAGATCACAGGCTCCTGAAAATATTAATAGGAAATCATCCTGAGCAACAGAGGGATCCTGAGCTATGGAAGTTAAATTTAAAGCTGCTAGATATTGATATCATAGCACAAGGTCTGAAAATGTTCTTGATGCCTGAAAATCTGTATTTTTCTTATATGATGACAGCAACAAATGGTGGGAAGAAACAAAAACTGATGTTGTTTCCTACCTTAAAACTATGGGGAAATTAAATGGTCAACTGTAGATGGAAACATATAAAAATCTTAGAGATAAATGACAGTATTTTTCTGCATTACAGCATGAAGGAGGAGGGTATTTTTCCACGCAGATTAAAAAAATAAAATCTGAATTAATGGATTTACAGCAAGAAAAAATGAGAACTTTAGAAAGAAAACAACAGTATGGGACTAAAGGAAAAAAGGTGACACAGTGCCCCTTGATACTTGCAAAGCTGCATGAGAGCAAAAAATCATTTCACACCTGACAACACCAGAAGAGAATATTATTACAAATAAAAAAGGAATAATATAGGCGATAGAAAAGTTTATCATAAATATGTTTGCTAGCCAAAATCTTCCTGACGCTGGAATAACAGATTGGTTAAAGAGTTGCTGCCTTCCAACTCTTTTCCTAGACTTATTGTATATACAATGTTAGGGTTTCCTTTTACAAAACAAGAAATGAGGGCTATTATCTGGGCTTTACATACAGGAACAACACCAGGTTCTGATGGGTTACCACGTGAACTGTTTAAAATAATATTTGACACCTTGGTAGATTAGCTAGTTAGTGTCTATAATGAGGCACTACAAAAGGGAACTCTTCCCAATGATATGTACACAGGGGTCCTAGTACTGTTGTACAAATCTGGTGAATGAGGGGACTTAAAAAACTGGAGACCCATCTCCTTGCTAAACACAGATTGTAAAATATTAATGAAACTTTTCTGTAACAGACTTTCAACAATACTAGACATCATTCACCCTATACAGTTTAGTTGCGTCCCATCTAGAAAAATACATGATGCTTTGATTCTACTTGGAGAACTACTGAATAAAGGAGAAGAAGATGAATTAATGCGCTACTTAATTACTCTAGACAGACAAAGGCATATAACAGAACAGAGTATCAGTATGTTTGGACAGTACTGAAAGCTTATGGTTTACCTGCACAATTTATAGCCTGGCTACAAACCTGTTATAAATCAACATGTATCATTCCTTGTGCAAATAGAAGGCAAGGAAAAAAATGTCCAGTGAATAGAGGGGTCAGGCAAGGGTGCCATTTAAGTCCCCTATTGTATAGTCTCACACTAGATACCCTATTGCATATAGTAAACCAAAATAACTCGGTGCAAGGATTATCAGTAGGTAGTGAAGGTTCACCTATGTGTTCCATTGCCTAGGCAGATCATGTGGGCCTAATTGTAACAGACAGAGCATCAGGTTTAGCTGCAAGGCAAAGTGGCTGAATCTGAATTAGTCTCTGGATCTGAAGTTGACTTAAAAAAGAGTTGCTGTATCTCTATAGGACTCAGGGAAAAAGAAACATCAGATGTCTTAACTATCCCCATGGTAACAGGGTATCATAAAATCTTAGAGATCTATTTTGGTGGAAAAAACTAACACTTCTTTAATTGGGACCTAAAACTCGAAGAAGCAAGAAGTAATGTATCAAAATGGAATCAATGGTGGATGGGGGAAAAAAATCTGTATGTGTAAAACTTTCTTGCTCCCCATGTTTTTAATCCTGAGTATTATTTTTCCTCCCCCAAATCCCTGGAAACTACCCTTTTTAGTATTTTCTTCTAATGTTTATGGGGTAGTCGCTTGAATCCCTTAAAAAGAGGCACTGCATATTTACCTATAGCACAGGGAGGTCTAGCCATGATAAACCCCTTAGTTTTCCTATACTATACATTTATATATCATAATATTGTTCCCATTTGTCAAAAAAAATACAAAATCTGGAGACCTTGGGTGTGGGAGAGCATGGGTCCCATACTATCAAGTAGGAAATTTTGTCACCAATACCAAAACCAAAACATGTTGTGGCATTGCTAAGTTATTTTCCAGTGATGGTTAGTAAATTAAAACTTTGGAAAGTAACTAAACATGAGATCCTTAGAAACACAAGAAAGGAATTATATAATAAAATATTAGAAACTCATTCTATTGAATCACCATGGTATGTGAAGAAAACACAACAAGAACAGAAAATTATTTCTGAAATGTTAACTTGTTGCAGAACACCAGTTCATATGTGGGATTTCATGTGGCTCTGCATACACCTCAAACTAGGAGTTAAAAATAACATGAAACATAAAGAAAAAGCAGAAAGAGTATGCCCAAGAGGGGGCGTTTGTCTTGGACATTTAGGGACAATGCATCAACTGTTTCTTGAATGCCCATTTGCAATATCATTTTGGCAGCACTTAAAATATGGATACATGGTCCTTTTAATAATATAACCCCTGAGATGCTAATTTTAGGTATTTTCCTTTAGGGTGGATAAAATATGATATAGGTATGATGCAACTAATTTTTGTAAGCATTAAATATCAACTGTGGCATGCAAGATGTGCTCTAACATTAAGGAAACAACATAAAACAGTTGATAAAGTTGTTTATGCTGTAATGCAGGACATAACGAGATTACAGGAGAAAGACAAAATTGACTCTTCTCCTGATTTGTATAAATTATGGTAGAGAAATACATCCTGGCTAGACACTGGTTAAAATAATAGACCAAACTGTCCACAAAATGTTTCTTTTGACATGTATTACCATCTCTTTCACAACTTACACTTAGAATAAAAATATTTTTCCTGGCACCTTTTTGAATGGGGGGTGGTGGGCAAGAAGTCAGAGAAGTGGATAACACACTTCTTTTAGCAATTTGAGATGTATGGTTTTGATTTATCGCGAGGGTCTTTGTTGTTTTTTCTTTACAAAATGTTTTTTTTCTTTATAAAATGCTTTCATTACTGCAGAGTTTCTTAATATTTTTGTTTCGCTTTCATATGAAACACTCATTGGTTATTAGATATGCTTTCTATTATCAATATCTATTGTGTGATTATAACACGTATTGTATTTATGCATTTGTGTTTTGAAGTTACAATAAAAATTTCCCCTACTCTTTTTTGAGAAGTGCCATGGGATCTTTAACATTCACCTAAACAACCACCAGAACAAGCAGATGGGACTTCAGTTTAGCATCTCATCTGAAAGACGGCACTTCGGGAATGCAGCAACCCCCTCATGCTGCACTACAGTGTCAGTATTAGGATTTGACCCAAGTGCCTGGTTTGGTTATCCAGTCCTGCCCAAATGTTGTCCATGAAGGCACCATGCAAATTGGCCCTGGGTTCCAACTCATAATGCAAGGCTTTTCTTATTCCTCTGCCTTCACTGGGATCTGTTTCTTGGAAAGGAGCATGGCTATTTTCATGATCAGTAGCTGTAGCACTTCTAGTTGGAGTTTCTGTTGTCATGTTTAGAGCATCTTTATTAATGAGCAGTTCTTTATAATGGCTGAGGTCTACACTACTAGACTGGAAAAGACCGGGCAAACTGCTTTTGAAACATGGATCCAACATTGTTGCTATCACATAATGTTCAGACTCCAAAATCAAGGCAATCCTGAGGTCTGTTTCTAAAGACAGCTTTTCAGCAAGAGTGACACCATGCTTGTACCTTGCTCTTCAAATGTTTCTTGGAATCTTTCCAGTCTCTGCATGAGAAGATGTATCAATGGAATGACTTGACTTAGGGTTGCACTGTCAACACTCACTTCATGTGTGGCTTTCTCAAATGGCTGTAACAACTGACATAAATATGATATAAGATTTCACTGCCCAGAGGTGAGTGTAACATCCCCTTCCCCTACTGCATGGTCCATACTATAGTGGTACACTGCTTTGCATTGTTCTTGGAGCCTCTGTAACATGTAAAAGGTGGAGTTCCACCTAGTGGCAATTTCTTGCTTTAGCTGGTAAAGTGGTATGTTATTCTGTTTTTGCAGTTTCCACAAAATTTTACAAGCTTTTACAGAGTGCCTAAAGTGACCAAATATCTTATGTGAAGCACCCAGCATATTATGCACACTTCTGTCTTCATTGAGGAAGTCCTATACCACTAGATTAAGTGTATGTGCAAAACACTGTAAATGCAGAAATCCACCATGCTTCAATGCTTTCACAATGTTAGCTCCACTGTCTGCAACCACAAATCCTGGGGAAAAGTTATTAGGGGAAAGCCAATCTGAGAACCATTTCTTTAGCTCCTGTAAGATGTTCATACCAGTGTGATTTTATTTGTCAAAGCTTACAATACAGAGGGCAGCCTGTTTGTGAGGATTTTTTTGGTTGTCGGTGGGGCCAGAGGATGAGGAAAATTATACCCAATAGGCAGTGACAGTCATGTAGTCTACTGTTTGACCACTCATCTACATATCTGTTGTTACATGTACTTTTTCAACAGCTGATGACTGCAAGGCACTGTTTATTCTGTTGGTGCAGTTTCCTGTAAAGAGCTGGCACAGCTTTCTGGAGAAATACATCCATAATAGCAACTGATATTGAGGGGCACTAAGTTTCACCACCTCCTGAAACCCAGCAGAGTCAGCAATAGAAAATGGGCATGGGTCCAGTGCAATCATTGCAGATACTGCTTTATTTAACTGCTGAGCAACTGGATAGCTTTGGTCGTATTTAGTTCTCCATTCAAAAGCCTGCTGCATCATTAACTGTTTCTGAGGTGTGACTGGCACAGTAAAATAGTCTGGAAGTGACATAGATAACTCATTCTGTTGTCAGTTGGGTAGCTTTCTTATCCTGATAAAAACCTAGCAGATAGAACGATGCAGTCAAAGTCCTGCTCTGAGTCTGAGAGGTTCATTGTATATGGAAAAATGTAGTTATACCAGTGTGAGTACCAGTGTTATCCTGTACATCCTCTACCATGTCACCTTGTGGCTTATTCCTGGCCCACTGAAGTGGATGTATCTACTGTAAGTGTCTTATTAAGTTTGATGTGCCAAGGTTGCTTACCTGTCTTCCTCTGCTGAAAGAGGCCTTACATAAGCAGCATGTTGTACAGATACTGTTCTTTGGGTCAAGGTGAAAAAAATTCCAAACGGAAGAGGATGTCTTTTTTGTTTTTGTCCCTGGCATTGCAATTTCTGAATCATCATTTAGCATTCCTGTGTTATTTATTATGCTGTCTTGCATGTGCGCAAGCAACATCTTGTGGTAGTAGGAGAAATGCAGAGGTGTGTCAGTGTTGGCGAATGCAGGGTACGCTTTAGAAGATGCGTCCCTCATTCCCCAATGAGCCAGCATGCTAGCACTGACACAAGTATTATGCAAAGTGCCGCCATCTTGAGAGAAATGCGCTGCTGCAATCAAAGACAAACTCGTCATGCAGCGGCACAGATGACATGCCTCCTGTATGTGCCTTCCCTGGTGAAACATTTCAATAATCATGGTGGCAGTTCCTGTTGTCCACCACACAATCCCAAAAGAAAGCCAACATTGGAGGTGAAATCCCCGTGTCGGCATGTATGCCATTGTATCCCAGTGTGCTGCCACTCACAGAAAGCCGACCGCATCAGCATGTTCCTACCCCCTCCCCACCCCATTGTGGCACACTGGGAGCCCACCCCAATGTTACCAACATCACGCCCCCTAAAAGTCGTGGGGCACACTGGGATCCCACCCCAGTGTGCCCAACATTTGTTTTGTTTCACCTGAAAAGAAAGAAAACGGTCCCGTGAGCTCCAGTTTGGGGTTTTTTGTACCTGAAAAAAGAAAGGGTCCATTGTACATGGTGCCTTCCCTTCCCCAACCCGCACTTACCCTCTGTGCACCCCACATCCACACACACCCTTACCCCATACTTACCTTTGGAGGTCCGGTGCTGCGCTCTTCGGTGGAGCGTAAACATGTGTGCACTCTTCAAAGCCGAACTGCAAAATGAAGAAATGCCGGTAACCTGTACAATGGCATAAATGGGGAGTTTCAACTTACTGTAGGTGGATATCTCAGCCATTTTTTTGAATTTTGGCTCCAAATTTTCAACATGGGGTTCTTGGGACCCCACCTCATGAACACATGCACTGTCATCTCGTTATTTGGTCCCGAAAAGTCATTTTGCGGTCACTGCGCGGGTTCACCTTTCGGGACTGATTAACAAAATGACAGTGCCACTGTTCATAAGGTGGGGTCCCAAAAAGCCTAAGTTGCAAATTTGGTGAAAACAATTCCAAAAAATGACTGATACAAGTGTGCATTGTGCAGTTTCCACACACGCTTGTAACTTCAACAATTTTTAATATTTTCATTCCAGATTTTTAACATTGCCTGAAATGTGTTTTTGCACATGTGGCGCACAATGGCACAGTCGCTGTGGGAAATCAATGTTCGGGACAGATTAACAAAATCACAGTGACACTGCTCATGAGTGGAGGTCCCAAAATGCCTATGTTGAAAATCTGGTTAAAAAAATTCCCCAATAATTGAGTTACAGGTGTGTGTTGCCAGTTTCTACGTATGCTTGTGACTTCACCAATTTTTTATATTTTCAGTCCAGATTTTTAACATTGCCATTTTTGACACCTCCCCACGAACAGTACAGCTGTCATTTTTCACATCCTGCCTGAAATGTGTTTTCACATTTGTGGCACCAAATGGCGCAGTGGCAGTGCAAAATCACCTTTCCGCTAATGAACTGATAGTGTCGCTGTTCTTGAGATGGGGTCACAAAAAGTTCATGCTGAAAATTTGGAGTGAAAATATGAACAAACACCCATGGCGTTAGGGTTTCCAACTGTAACGCCCCACCCTATAGAGACTGACAGGTGTCAGGGGTGTGACTTGCGATTGTCTGCTGTAATGCTCATGCTATTCTACTCCCACTCCCACCCTACAGCCAGTGACAGGCATCAAGGTGTGCCTTGGACTCTTTAGCCCCAAAGTTCACCCCATTCTCCTATACTGCACCCATCTCAGTGTATTTCCTTATGGCATGGGATGAGCGTAAGGCCCAAAGATCCCAAGGCACAACGCAACACTTGTCGGTGTCTGCAGGGTAGGGTGAGGTGAAATGTCATGAGCATTATGGCTGATGACCCAAAGGCACACCCCAATGCCTGGCAGTCTCTGCAGGGTGGGGGTGGGGTTGGTGTCAGTTCAATACTTCACTGCCATTCCTATTATGCATCTCTCTAATTCCTGCACTACTAATGCCAATGCCAGCAAGACAACATTCAGCATTGACAAATGTTTGTTTATTTCATTTTGGCAGTTGGGTGAACCCACTGGGACCAAGGTTCCTTTTTTCAGATGTGACCCGGAATTAATGACAGTTATACAATTAGGGTGTCATTTCATTTTAGACAATTATACAACTGAGTATACACAGTAAGCGTATTACATAGTGTGAGTGAAAGAAGACATGGATTAATAACAGTAGACATGATGGTGGATAGCACTCCACATCCAAACAGTGAATCAGAAATAAAACAGACTACATTCAGCAAGTACAAGTAGACACATTATAATGAGTAGATACATTGCGTTGTTACAAAGCTGGTCAACGGTAACATGAACAGAAGCATTTTTTCTAGTAAGTACACTTTTAACCCCTTATTGAAGCTGTCTAGGAAATTAGACACTTGTAGGTGTTCCGGCAGGGCTTTCCAAAGATTGGGAGCTGAGTAGGCAAATGAATTATTCCCTACTGAAGTCCTGATTCTAGGCACCTCAAGCAATTTTTTGTTGGAGGTTCGTAATATTCTATGGGACCTCTTAGGGATAAGTAGGCCTGCCAGACTAGGAGGTTGGTGAATGGAGGGGAGTTTGTAAGCAATACATAATACAGAGTACTGTAGCCGCTGTTCTGAAGATAGCCAGTTAAGGGATGCAAGCACCTCTCAATGATGCTTCCTAGGATGAGTCATCGCTGCAATTTGGCCTATTTTGTGATAGAGTAATTGGAGTCTATTACTCCCAGATGTGCCAAGGGACTGCAGAACAGGGACAGCATAAGTGAGTTTAGGTACTGTATTAGTACACTTATCTGCAATGGTGATTCTAGTCTCTGGGAGGATGTGGCTGTTTAATCTGTATAATAGTCCTAGTTTCTGGTGGATAGAACGGGTGACCTGGTCCACATGTGATTTAAAGGTTAGTGCTTGGTCAAGCATCAATCCAATATATTTAATTGTGCCTATAATCTCAATAGGGGAGCCAGAGGGGTTGTGAGAGGGAATAGAGCAGATCTATCAGGGCATAAGTTCCTGGAGCCAAAGAGAACCGCCTTTGCTTTTTTGGCATTTAGAATCGTCTGGTTCAACAGGGTCCATTTCTCCAAGGCAGAGATGTCGGTGTGTAATTGAGAACTGAGAGCCTTGAGATCTCTCAGGCTCCTGTACAGCATGGCATCATCTGCATATAGAATAAGATGACTATCACTGCTATTTTCACCCAAGTCATTGATGAATAAGGAAAATAGTAATGGCCTAAAACTGAGCCCTGAGGAACACCCTCAGTGACTGATAACTGCCTAGACAAGGCCCCGTGCCATTTAACTGTCTGAGTATGGCATGCAAGACAATGGGAAAATCAGGTGAGCACATGAGTATCAGAACCAATCTGTCTGAATTTAGCAAGGAGTAATTTGTGGTTGGCCAGATCAAAGGCCTTCGTGAGGTCTATGAAGATGGCTCTAGTAGGAATTCCATTGTCCATAGCCTGCAGAACATCAGTGGTGAATTTTATTAAGGAAGTGTCTGTCCCGTGATTGTGCCTTAAACCATGCTGCTGAGGGACAAGAGGTGGTACAGCTCAAGATAGTCCCGCTTCTGGTTACATAACAACCAGTCTCTCTTGGATTTCAGCAAGGGCAAAGCAAGGAAATCGGCCTGTAGTTGGCTATATCTTCCCTGAGCCCACCCTTGTGGACTGGGACAACTATTGCTTCCTTCCATTTAGCTGGGATCACTCCTTCACAGAAGGACCTGTTGATCAGCATAGTTAACGGGGATGCTATGACTGGGACAGCATCCCTCAGCAGTCTGGGTTCAAGTATATCCAGACCCACAGTGCCCCCAGATTTTATTTTCTTAATGAGGGCTAGCACCTCCTTTCATGTCAACAGCTGAAGATGAAATTTAGGGTGAGGGAGAACAGTTTGGGGGTGGTGGCAGTGCGAACAGGGGATGGGGTAGTGACTGTGATGCTTGGCCAGCTGGTTATGATTGCTGTATGATATGTGTAATATAAAAATATAGTATGTGAGTCTGTGCTTCCATGAATGCCCCCCCCCAACCCACCAGGTTTCACTGAAGCTACAAGATATATTAAATTGACCAGGAGATCTCTGTAATGTAATTAACTTCCTTGAGAAATTGCATTTTATGGCCGTTTTATGACCTGTTGCTGCTCTAAAGCTGGGAAACTAAAATATACATTTTATGACTTCAGAAATAGGACATCATAAAGCTGATTCCTGCCAGATATCATGCAACTAGGTGAGAAAATTGCAGGGTTGTAAACTTAAAAGGAACTGGTGGATCAAAAGGCTCATAATTTGGGAAATTAGTTTTTGCTGATATCACCTTATTTAATATACCTCCTGATAGGACATCCTGTTTGTATTTTTTTTATATTCTAAAAGGAGGAGCTAGATGATTCACAGAAGGGGTGTGGATAGACACAGTTTAAACTAATACTGGTGTCTGATCTTTTTGATATTCCATCTTGGGACTCTAGAAAGACACACAGCTGTCTGATAAGGCACTTAAAGAGGAAATACATTAGATAGAAAAAGTCTAAATGTATTGTGGTAGGAGATTTTGTTTTGTACTTTTCCCTTGTATTTTTATGTGATTGTGAGCTCTTTGATATATTGTTCTGTGTTTACATGTTTCATATTTTTATTATCTTTTAGTAAAATCTTTATTTGAAAGATACTGCATGGGTGTGTCTTCCAAGTTCTTTTTGCATGTGATGTATACGTGGTTAAGTGGTTAAGGGAGGCAGTATAGCGCAGTGGTTTATGGATCTGAGCTGCAAATCTGGTGATATCCAGCAGACCAGACCTGGGTTTGAATTCCATAGCTTCCACTTGCATACTGTGTGACCCTGAGCAAGTCATTTAACTTCCCTGTGCTCCCAGGTCGCACCTGTAAAAAAGCTTTCAGCTTAGTGTGCTACTCCTGGTTAAACAACTAAAAAAAAAAGTTTGACAGCTGTTCTGGAAAGCTTAATGGTGTTACTAAACTGGGAAAAGGTAAGAATATACCTAAGGTCTTTTATAGAGTTTTAAGGGTTCATTTTGGAAGCCTGGCTTGGTGCCCCTGGCAAAAGATTGTACCACAATCCCCAAAGAGGGCATGTATCTGAGCCTGTGTACACTAGCATAAGGTTCACAGTTTGAATCCCCCCAGAACTTGGAACTAAAGGTGATTCAGACTCAAAAGCAGACAGGAGGGTTACTCTGTCTGTTACCTGTTCTCATTACTGTGCTCGGAGGTTGGTACTCTGGGAGCAGAGGGCCTGACCTGCCAAGTGTGTTTGTGACAGTGACTACAGGTTTATAGTTGTCCACATCTGTAAAGTGAAGATTAAAGGCATTGGCCATGGTCAGAGGGTCATTTATAGTCTGGCCATTAGCTGCTATTTGACCAAGTGAGGTGCGTTTCCCACCCATAAACAGGTCATTTATCTGGACCCAGAAATGTTTAGGGTCAGATAAGTTGTTCCGCTGAAGACCCCTGACATACTCCTGCTTAGCTGTCTTGGAGTTTTTCTTGCACAGATTACATAGCTCATTATTTGATACAGTCAGGAGTGAGCCTAGACTTTATAAAAAGTGCCCAGGCTCTATCGCGCTGTGACATCAGTGTTTTCAATCAATCAATCAATCTTTACTTTACCAGGTGGAACACCATTGAGCAAGCTCATTTCCAAGGTGGGCCTGGTCGGTCACACAGAAATGCCAACAGATAAATAATATATATACAGGTACAGGCTTTCAGCTCTGGAGTAACCCATCTGTAGCATTTGCCCTTGACCCTAAGCTTCCTAAGTGGGGCAACATTTTTGGTGGTGGATGTGAAGCAGTTAACGAAGAACTCAAGGGTGTTATCAATGCTGGGCAAAGTGAAGACTGGACTCCAGTCAAGATCAGCTAAGAAGGCCTGGAAGGACTCAGCAGAGATACATGAGAAGTCTCTGGCAGTGAAGATTCTAGGAGGAACTCTGGTTGACCTGTTCTTCCAAACACAGAAGATGGGGGAGTAGTCACTTAGAGCATCCATGAAAATTTCTGAGTCCCGAACATTGTTAGAGTGGGATACCAACACCCAGTCTGGTAATGAGTGATTTCCTGACTTTGCATTGTGCTGAGTAGATGCATTAATGATCTGGGTTAAGTTTGTTTCTATGAGTTGTAATTTGAACTGTAACTCTGTGTCCCAGGTCCAATTGAAGTTGAAATCACCCAGGATGATTACCTCAGAAGGAGAGTGTTCTACCAGGAGCTTAGTGAGGGCATCAAGTGCAGGAGCAGCCACCAAGGTGGGTTGTAAATGCAGCCAATGGTCAGGGCCCTTGCATTTTCCAGTTTTAGGTTTACAAAAAGCACTTCACTGCCAACACAGTCAAGTGGTGGAAGAGTAGCAGACACAGCACAAAAAGTGCCTTTGGTGTATATTATGACACCTCCACCTCTTTTTACCACCCTGTCTTTCCTAAAGACTGAGTACAAGGAGCTTAACCTCATGCATCAGCACATCAGGTTTCAACCAGGTTTCTGAGATTGCACAGTTGTCAGTCTTATACAGGTCAGCCCAGGACTGCAGCTCATGTATCTTAGGGTGAAGGCTACATATGTTCACGTGCACCATCTTTAGGCCCTTGAGGTATCCCCAGCTTTGATCTGAGTGGGAGCAGATAGCTATGTTGAATTTCTATATGTTAATTATTTTCCTCAATGTCCTTGCTAGATGATTGGGTGTGAGACCTGCCCTCAGCAGAGAAGACAGACAAGCCAGGAAAAACTTCATTTTCAGTTTCACTGGCCCCTAATGGTCTTTCCTCTGATGACCTTTCCCCAGATTTTTTGATCTGGCATCTCCCAGGTTCCTTTAGCTATGAACCCTCATCATCAGAGTCCCCATCATGCACTACTTCTCTTTCAGGAATGTTCTCACTGCTACTGCTCTCCACATGGTCTGACTCTGAAGAATGAGAAATGGTAGAATCTTGAGAAAGTGGCACAACGTATTCACGTGTGCTTATTCTTTCCTTTCTACTATGTGTAGTGCCAGCAACTGTCTTTATTTTTTGCAATAACTGTACCTTTGGCAAATCTACTTTTCTTAGTTGCTGGTTCAGAACCCGAGATTTTCTTGCTGCCTTTTACTTGAACTGTATTTGTTAACTGGGTATCACCTGTAGCAGCAGACAAACATGATGGGATCTCAGAAAGGTCTTGGAGTATGAGGAAGCTTCAATCAGTAAAGAGGAGGATTTTGCAGCAGAAGAAGCACTTTTTGGTGTTGTGACTTTTTTTTTCTGAATTGCTGTTTTTGTCTTGGAATCTTGTTTCAAAGGCTTGCTCTTGCTCCTTTCCATCACTATTTTAATAACAGTTGCTGATCACCATGAGGCAAGCTCACTTTAAAGAAAAAACCCAGTACATAACTGCACTATCTTTGTCAGTCACCACAGGGAAATAGGTGGCAATGATGATGAGTAGTTAGTGCATGTCAGTGCAATAATATGAATTGGTTAACTAGCAAGACTACAAGTTGAGGCTACTATGCAACTGCCAAGAGCTGTCCCCTCCCTCCAAAATGTTTTGCATATGATGCAAGCCTTTATTTGGCAGAACTAATCAAAAAAAAAATATGGTCCTCCTGTCCCAACTACTACTTTTGTGGGAAATGGCTGGTGACACTGTACAGACAGAGGCTGCTCAACTTCTGGGCTGCCCCCTCTCTCAAAAATGTTTTACTTGTAATGCAAACCTTTATTTTACTGGACCACACAAAAAATAGGGTCCTCTTGTCCTCACTCCTGCTTGTGTGGGAAATGGCTGGTGACATTGTGCAGACAGAGGCTACTCAACTGCTGGGCTGCCCCCTTCCTCCAAAATATGAACATATGAAGGTGCCAGCAGAAACAGACCATCCAGCCCATCAACGTCTGCTTGGTTGTGCAGCTTGCTTCCTAGGTTGCAGCAGCCTCTCTCCCCTCCCTCCATGATATCCCTTGGTTACCTTCTGCCTCCCCACACTCCCCTGCTCTCTATACCATGCCTTCTTAAAGCTATCCACATTCCTGCTTGATGTCACTGTCTCCGGAAAAGTATTCCACCTTGTCACCACTCTCTCCATGAAGTAATGCCTCCTTATCTCCCTCTTAAATCTTCCTCCCTCCATTCTCAGCCTGTGGCCCCTGGTGTCTCTTCCACTCCTTAGTTTAAGCACCCCATCCACACCTCCCTTGTTGATCCCCTTCAAGTACTTGAAGGTTTCTATCATGCCCCCCATTTCTCCTCTCCTCTAAGGTGTACATATTCAGTTCTCCCAGCCTACTCTCATAGTCCTTCCCCTCCATCCCCTGTATCATCCTAGTCACTCTTCTCTGTACCCCCTTCAGCAGTTTGACATCCCTCCTCAGGTAAGGCCTCCAGAACTGTACATAGTACTCCAAATGAGGCCTGACCAGTGCCCTGTAGTGGGGCAAGATGACCTCCCTGCTCCTTGATGTGAACCCCCTCGCAATGCACCCCAGCATCTTGTTTGCCTTTGCAGCTGCCTTCCTGCATTGGGCCATGTCGTTCATATTCCTTGTTACCAGTACCTCCAAGTTCTTTTCCTCTTCAGTGGCCACTAGTTTTACCCCCCCCCAGCCAGTACTCCCTTCTTGGGTTCTTTGCTCCAAAGTGCATGACTCTGCACTTCTTCATGTTGAACCCCAGCTGCCACCTCTCTGACCACTCTTCCGGCTTGGTTAGGTCCCTCTGCAACTGTCTCCACCCTTCCTCCTTGTCCACCACTTCACCCATCTTGGTGTTATCGTCAAAAAGGCTCACCTTACTCTCCACTCCATTTACGATGTGCGAGATGAATAGCTCAAAGAGCACCAGGCATAGCACTGAGCCCTGCAGTACCCCACTTGTCACTGGTCTAGGTCCTGAGAGTTCTCCTCCCATTACCACCCTTTGTAGCTTTCCGCTTAGCCAGTTTGCTATCCAGCATGCCATCTTTATCTCCACTCCTACCCCAGCTAATTTTCACTGTAGTCACCCATGAGGTACTGAATCAAAGGCCTTGCTGAAGTCCAAATAGAGGACGTCCACCGCATGGCCCCCATCCAGCCCACTAGTTACCCAGTCATAATAATGAATAAGGTTCATTAGGCATGATCTCCCTGATATGAACCCATGCTGCCTGCCATCCTGGAGGTCATTCTTCTCCAGAAATGCAACCAACCTTTCTTTCAAAATTGTTTCCATGAGTTTTCCCACCACTGGCGTGAGACTGACTGGCTCATCCCTTGGCCCACTGTTGTGGATCGGCACCATGTGGGCCAATCTCCAATCCTGAGGTACACATCCCATTTCTAGAGAGGTGCTGAAGAGGTCCACCAGTGGTTCCACCAGGACCTCTGCTATCTCCCACAGCACCTGGGGTGGATACCATCCAGTCCAGGAGCCTTGTTCACCTTAAGTGACCTCAGCCCCTCCAGTACTCTACTAGCCTCAGTCTTGCCATTTGTCATCCCCCCTTTCCCCTCCCTTCCCTTCCACTGTGGTAATGATCCCCCTTTTTCCTGCATGAGCAGGGAGAAAAAGTATTCATTCAGTGTCTCCACCTGTTCCACTCTGTTTTCCACTACTCCCCCACTCTTGAGCCTCACTATGCTGTCCTTGCTCTTCCTTTTCCCCCTAACGTATCCAAAGCCTTTCTCTCCTCCCTTGATTCCCAGTGCTAACCTAAGTTCCCTTGCAGCTTTCGTATTTCTCACCCTCTTAGCTACCTCCTTAGACCATCTTGCATACTCTTCCCTATCCTCCTCCTCCCTTCCTGTCCTACTAAATTTCAGGTATGCCACTCTCTTTGTCCTCACCCCCTCCATCACCTCTCCTTCTCAGCCAACATGTTTTTTTAGCCCAGCCTTTCTTGCGCTGTAGTCTGGTGCACATTTCTGTTGTTTCTATGATTCCCCTTTTGACAGTCTCCCATTTCCGTTCTGCTTCCATTCCTGGGTCTAATGCCACTAGTCTCCATTTTAGCACCTCCTTCATCCTCCTGAAATCTGCTCTCCTGAAATCCGCTACTTTAGTTGTTGATCCACCGGGTTCCCTGCTCATTGTGACATTGAACCACACTGTTTGGTGATCACTGTCCACTAATGGGTCCTCCACCCTTATTCCCCTCACTGCCTTGCTATTGGTCAGTACCAGGTCCAGCATGTTCCCTAGACTAGTGGGGCCCGCAACCTGCTAAGTCAGAAATCCCTCCTGGATTGCATCCAGAAACATCTGCTCTCTGGCACTGGAGGTGACTGAAATGCTCCAGTTCACCCCTGGCAGATTGAAGTCCCCCACTATGACAACGTTCCCCTTCCTGCAAATCCTCCTGATTTGATCAGTTAGCTCCTGGTCCACTCCCACTGTTTGGGATGGCAGCCTGTACACCACCCTGAACCACAACTTCCTCCCCCTGGAGTCAAGGAGCCCCATCCATATTGCCTCTGTCTCCCTTTCCTCTCCATGTTCCCTTGTACATTTGATGCCATCCCTCACATATACTGCCACCCCCCTCCCCTTGATCCTTTCTGTACAACTTGTAACCTGGGAACATCAGGTCCCAGTCCTGGTACTCAGTGGCCAAGGTTTCCGTGATGGCCACAATGTCAGCTCTTTTGACCACCAAGAGCACCTGTAGCTCCACTCCTTTGTTGCCCAAGCTCCACACATTTAATGACATCATCCTCCATCCTGCCTCTTTTCCCTCCTGGTCCTGCAGCTCTTTCTCCCATTGTCCCTTTTGTGTACCTTCTCTGAACATACTGTTACCGGCCTGGGAGGTAGGTTTGTCTGTCCTCGCCCTAAGGGTTCCTTGCCTACCATCTGTCCACTCACCTCTCCCCCTACCTAGTTTAAAGTCACCTTCGTCTCAATATATTCCTCCAGTTTCCTTTTTAGGACCACTTTCCCTTCCCTACTCAAGTGTAGCCTGTCTTTTGCATACAGGTCCTTGTTGTCCCAGGTACTGCCCCATCCACCCACTACTTCGTACCCCTTGGACCTGCACCACTCTCCCAGCCATGTATTGAACTCATCAGTCCTCACTTTCCTTGCTGTACTAGCGTTGGGTACTGGAAGTACTTCTGAGAAGGCTACTGACTCCTCTACTTCCTCGCACAGCTTACCCATTCTCTCGAATCTCTCCTTCACAACCTCCACCATCTCTTCCGCCAGGTCATTTGTTTTCACATGCACCACTATGTGCGGTCTCCTACTTCCCTTGATCCCACATTTCTGAACTGCCTGCCCTGTACCTTCTGCCCATAGCCCCGGTATGGCTTCCACACAAATATGACTATGCCTTTCTCCTCTACTGCCCCATCTAAACACAAACCTAAACCTAAAGATGGGCAAGCAATGTGAGAGGGCAGCAAGGAGGGCTGGGGGGATACTGGGATGCATAGGGAGAGGCATCACCAGTAGAAAACAGGAAGTTATTATCCCTCTGTACAGACAGCTGGTGAGACCCCATCTGGAGTACTGTGTGCAGTTCTGGAGACCCAATCTCCACAAAGACATAGACAGGATGGAAGCTGTCCAGAGGAGGGCAACTAAAATGGTGCAGGGTCTGCACGGAAGACATATGAAGAGAGACTTAGGAGCTTAATATGTATAGCCTCGAGGAAAGGAGGAGGGGGGACATGATAGAAACTTTCAAGTATCTCAAGGGAATCAACAAAGTCCAAGAGGGTAGCATCTTTCAAAAAAGAGGTGTGCAAGAACAAGAGGCACAATTTGAAGATGGGGAAGCGGCTCAGAGGTAATTTAAGGAAGTAGTTTTCACAGAGGGTTGTGGATGCATGGAACGGCCTTCCGGAGGAGGTTGTGGACTCAAAATCAGTGGTGGAATTCAAGCATGCATGGGATAGTCATAAGGCAGTTCTGGGGGGTGGAGGTAGGAAGAAGTAGGCTGCTGGTTAACTAGGATCTGCAGCTTATCCAGTAGGTAGGAAATGGGCAGACTGGGTGGGCCTAGCGGTCCTTATCTGCTGTCAAATTCTATGTTTCTATGTTTCTATGTATCTTATCCCTTTAAGTATGGAGTCCCCCATTACCATAACTCCCCCCTCCTCCTTCTTCCTCCCTCCCTTCCTCTTAACTCCCGCCATCAATTCGCATACTCTTTCCCAGAGTTCCCCCTGCTGCAGGATCCATGTTTGCCTCCAGCATTTGTCTCCTGCTTCCTACCCTCCCCCTTCCCTATCCTCCTTTTATCTCAGCACTCCCCTTCCCTCCTTTGTTTCTCCTGTCCTCCTTCACCCCATGACCATCTGCTGCACTCTCTCTGCTCCCCCCTTCCTCCACCTCCTCCTGTGTCTCCTTTCTACCAGCGTCGTCAGTGCTTCAAACCTGTTTTCCACTCCCACCAGTCTGATCATCGCTGCCTCTTCCCTCTTGTTCTGGGCCCTCCCCTTTTTGATTGGCCCAACTCTAGTCCATCTTTCTATACTATTCCTCCCGTCCAGAGAGTCCCCCCCAGCTCTGATCCAGGGTTCCCCACTTGCATTGGCCTTATTCTACTTTTGTGTTGTTTCACCCCCTAATGCAAGCCTTCATTTGACAGGACTACACAAAAAAAATATGGTCCTCCTGTCCTGACTCCTGCTTTTGTGGGAAATGACTGGTGACACTGTACAACAGAGAGAGGCTACTCAACTACCAGGCTGCCCCCTTCCCAAAATGTTTTACACATGATGCAAGCCTTTATTTGAGAGGACTACATAAAAATAAACATGAAAAAATATGGTCCTCCTACCCGACTCTAATTTTGTGGGAAATGGCTGGTGACACTATGTAGACAGAGGCTACTCAAATGCTGGGCTGCCCCTTCCCCAAAATATTTTACACATGACACAAGGCTTTATTTGACAGGACTACACAAAAAACAAATATGGTCCTTCTGTCTTGACTCCTGCTTTTGTGGGAAATGGTGACACTGTGCAGACAGAGACTACTCAACTGTCAGGCTGCCCCCTACCCAAAGCATTTTACATGTGATATAAGCCTTTATTTGACAGGACTACACAAAAAACAATATAGTCCATCCTGTCTGACTCCTGCTTATGTGGGAAATGACTAGTGACACTGCTCTTTGAGGTGGTTACACTGTGACTTCCTCAGCCAACATCTCACAGTTTTCTAGCCCAGTATTCCTGATGAGCTGAATAAGCTCAGTCAATGCTTTGTCAGCTAGGCACATGTGCCTGTTTTTAGGGGTGACCCAAGAGCACTGGGGAAGTTAACTGTCTTGCTCAGAGTCACACAGTATGCAAGTGGAGGCACTGGAAAATTTGGGAATTATCTGCTGCTGGATGTCCCACCAAGCTCATTCACAGCACACAATTCTTGCCAGTCTGTAGCACTTGCCATCCCTCCTCCTCCAACACACAAACACTCACAATTAGTCCCTGTCCTGACTCCCAACCCTCTCAGTTTTCTTTTTTTTTTTTTTAGTGTTCTGACTCTTTGTTTCATTGGTGGCGTGGGTGAAAAATGGTCCAGGCAAGACCCTTCCCTTCCTTCCTGCACGGTCACTTGGAGCCTTGCTCCCCCGCTCCCCAGTCCCTGACCCACATCCCTCCCAAGTCCCCACCCAACCCTCTCAGTGTTTTGTTGGGTATTTTATGCTCATTTTTCTTTTCATGCTGAGTGCTCACAAAGTGTCTGACTCCTCCACACACTTATGTCCGACCACGGTCAGAGTTCCTTCCCTTCCTGCCCAACCACTGTCTTGCTTGACTGAAAGAGCTCCTCCCTTCTTGGTGGATCAACTCAAATGGCACCAAGGAGTAGAGCTCTTCCAATGTGCAAACCAAAGTTTCTTCACTTGAACTGCCAACTGATGAGCCCTCACCTGTCACATGACAGGCAGGAGCTCAACAAGAAGGAAAAAAAAAACCGCTGGAGATCTGAGCTGAGTCAGTAAGGTTCAGCTCTGATCTCATGGAAACTGAGCCATATGTGTTCAGGATGGCTTGGTTTCACCCCTGGAGGTTCGGCACACCTCTACCCTAAACCCTTGGGATAGGGCACACTACAAATAAAATTGCCTTGCATTGCTTTGCCCATTATAGCATCTGTCTGGGGGACAGGGTCCCAGGTGTGGGTGCTGGGGTAAACTGAGAGAGGGAGGTTATTATATTATCTATTTTGGGGAACTGGGTGAATGGGTGTCGAGGACCAGCAGGGGAGAATGTATTGTACTGTCTATTTTGGGGGGGTGGGGCCCTGATTGTCAATGGTAGGGGTCAGCGGTGGGAGAGGGTATCATACAGTCTATTTTGGTGGGCAGGGCACTGGGTGTGGGTGGTAGGAGTCAGCTTGGGAGGGTAGGGTAGGGTATTTTACTGTCTAGTTTGGGGGACAGGGCATTGCATGTGGATGGTGGGGCTCAGCAAGGGAGGTGAGGTTATTATAACATTTATTTTGGGCTACAGTGGGTGGTGATGGTATGTTTCAGCTGTGGGAGGACAGCATCATAAGATCTATTTTGGGAGACTGGGCCCTTGATGCGGTAGTGGCGGTCAGCTGGTGGAGGTGAGGGTGTTATACTATCTATTTGGGGGTGACAAAGAGTAAAGTGGAGATGGTAGGCATTGGCTGGGGCAGTCAGGTGGGTAATAATGTTTTTTTTCTGGATGTTCAACTGTGCTCACCCTCATTACATGAAATGTGGAAATAAAGTCAAAGATTTCCTCATTAAGCACTACAATGGCAGATTGTAATGGGGCAATGTTGCACAGCTCCAGCTACCAATTAAAACTGTATTGGTATCACCTGCAGTCTCACTGCTATAACTTTATGAGTAGAAGACACATGTAAACACTGGAATTTTGTTAGTATTTCCTGGAGTCATACTGATACCTGCATGAGCTGTATTGATATCAACTTGAACCAAACTGGTACATGCAGAAACCATACTGGTAACAACTGGAGTCTCTTCAGTAACAATTAAACTTGTATTGGGATCAACTGGATTTTGCACTGGTATCAGTAAGACCACTACTGGTATCACCTGGAGTTACACTGGTGCCAAAAGAAACTGTACTAGTTTCATCTGGAGTCACACTGGCATTAACTATTAGTGTGCCACAGATAAAATAGGATCAGGGCTGTCAATACAGAGTAGGGAAATGGGCAGACTAGGTGGGCTGTATGGTCCTTATCTGCCATCAGATTCTATGTGTCTATGTAACTGGAGTTAAATTGGTACCAGCAGGACATGTACTGGTATAACATGGAGTTACATGGTACTAACAGAAACAGAAACAGAAACATGAAAACATAGAAATTGTTTGCAGAAAAGGACCCGTAGGCCCATCTAGCCTGCCCTATTTTTTCCCTGCCTCTTACTCCACCCTAGACCATATTTGGTCATTGGTCCCCCCCCTACTCTACTTATTATGCCTATCTGCCTACCCCATGCATGCTTGATACTCCCCACTGTCTTCACCCCCACAACCCCTACTGGCAGCCTGTTCCAAGCATCCACCACCCTTTCTATGAAGAAGTATTCCCTCATATCCCTCTTGAACTCCCTCTCTTAAGCCTTATTGCATGCTCCTGTGTTCTGATGCTCCTCCTTCTATGAAAGAGACTCCCCTCTTGCACCTTGTTCACCCTCTGTAAGGCACTTATAAGTCTCAGTCATGTCCCCTCTCACTGTTGTCTCCTCCAGGGAGTATATGTTGAGCTCCCACAGCATCTCCTCATATGGTTTCTCATGCAGTCCCCAAACCATTTTGGTAGCCCTCCTCTAGACCGCTTCACCCTGTCAATATCCTTACAGAGATGTGGCTTCCAGAACTGGACATAGTACTGTAGGTGAGGTCTCCCTAGTGAGCAATACAATGGCAACACCACTTCCCTTCTCCTGCTAGAAATCCCCCTCCTTATGCACCCCAGCATCCCTCTAGCCTTGCCTACTGCCTTGTTGCACTGCCCTGTCACCTTGAAATCATTAGATATGATTACCCCAAGGTCCCTGTCTTGCTTGATGACTGTCAGTACCTCTATCATCTTATACATAGCTCACAGATTACCCCACCCCAGGTGCATGACTTTGCACTTTTTGGCTTTGAAACCCTGCTGCCACACCTTAGACCACTCCTCTAGTTTCCCTAGATCCCTTTGCATTCTATCCACCCCTTCCAGGGTGTTTGCCCTTTTGCAGATTTTTGTGTCATCCACAAAGAGTCACATCTTCCCCTCCAGTTCCATAACAAAGTCACTTATGAAGACATTGAAGAGGGAAGGACCCAGTAGTACTGATCCCTGTGGTACTCCACTAGTCACCCATCCATCCCTGAGTGACTATCATTTAACACTACCCTCTGCCTCCTATCCTTCAGCTAGTATGACACCCAGTATAACACCTTCTCCCTAACCCCCAGGTTGCTAAGTTTCATTATCAGCCCCCTGTGCTGCACACTGTCAAAGGACTTACTGAACTCCAGATAGGCACCATCCTCTGCCCTCCTCTGATACATCTCCCTAGTCACCCAGTCAAAGAAATCTATAAGATTTGTCTGACATGACCTCCCCTCTAAGAAACCATGCTGCTGGTGGTCCTGCAGCCCATTCTCCTCCAGGTACTCAATCAGCCTCTCCTTCAGCAGGGTCTCCACTAATTTTCCCATTACTGATGTGAGACTGACTAGTCTGTAATTGCTAGCCTCCTCCCTGCTGCCACTCTTGTGCAAAAGGACCACATTGGCCCTCCTCCAGTACTCAACTACCCCATCCACAGTGAGGTACTGAGCGGTGTTACCAGAGGAGCAGCTAGCACAGTACTCAGTTCTTTTAGAACCCACGGATGAATCCCCTCTGGCCCCAGTGCCTTGTTCTCCTTTAGGGCTTTCAATCCCCTTTGGACTCTTGCCTCCTTTCCTCCAAAAATGGACCTGTGTCTACCCCACCCTCCCCATGGTGCCTGCTGATATATGTTGGTCCCCACCCACCACCCCCACTGTGAAGACTGAGCAGAATTACTCATTTAAGATTTGAGTTTTTTCTTTATCTTCTTCTGCACAGTCGCCACTATGCTTCTGATCCTCACTATCCCACTCTTGCTTTCATCTTTCAAGTCATGTACCTGAAGAAAGTCTTATCCCCTTTTTTGACCTCCTTGGCATTCCTCTCCTCTCCTCTGTTTGTGCCCTAGCTGCCCTTACCCTCCTTCTTGCTGCCCATTGTTTATGTAGATATTCCTCCCTGACCCCCTCTGCCTGGGTCTTCTTTTTTTTCTCCCTTACTGCTTTAGCCATCTCCTTTGAGAACCATAGAGGCTTTTTCCTCCTCCTCCTACCCTTGCTTACTTCCTTCAAACGGCTTGCTGTTGCCTTAGTTATTCCCTGCTTGATCTTTTTCCATTGTGCCTCCACACTCTACCCCAGCCATCAGCCCCTCAAGGTATTTACTGATGCAGTTACCCATTTCTTTAAAATCTGCCCTCCTGAAGTCCAGGCCCCTTTCTAGTGAGGTTTTTATCTTGCCCAGTCCATATACCAAACCACACCATATGGTGATCACTTGTAGCCAGGGGGGCTACCCACTGTGATGTCTGCAGTGCTGTTTCTATTCATAAATACCAGGTCAAGCACTGCCCCCTCTCTAGTGGGTTCCATAACCAGCTGCCTGAGAAATGTCCCTGCAAAGAGTTGAGGATGGCAATGCTTCTACTTGTAGCTGTGGCTAGAATAACCAGTCTACATCCAGCAGATTAATGTCTCTCATAAACAGTACCTCCACTTTGCTTGCCATTCTGCCAGTGATCTCCCCCAAAACCTTGTCTAATTCCTCCCCCTGTGCTGGTGGGCTATACATCACCACTTCATGAATAAAGGCCCTCGACTCTGTTTCTAAGCTAACTCAAAGAACCTGCAGCCTTTCCTTATCCCATGGTGGCCCTGTATCTCTGTGGCCTTTATACCTTCCCTCACATACAAAACAACACCCCTTCATCCCTGTCCTGTCCTTCTGAAACATGGTGTAACCTGGAATGACCACATCCTAGCTGTGATTATCAGTGCACCATGATTCTGTTATGGCCATGAGACTCAGGTCCACCTCCACAATGGTTTCCTCAAAGTCTGGAATTTTATTTCCTAGGCTCCTTGTGTTGGTGCACATGACTCTCCACTCAATTTGTCCCCCAACCCACACTGCTCTCCCCTCCTGATTCCATCCTTCACTCTTCCCTTGTCCCTCACACTGCCCCATCCTTTTTCATCCCTCATCTTCCCACCCTCCTTAACTCTTCTTTCAGCCTTAGATCTACCTCCTGTCCCTCTTGTCCTTTTCACACCCTTGTCCCTATGCCCCTCTACCCCTGGGGAATTTATTTACCCTGGGCTTCTCCTCTCTGCTACTCCACTTTTGGGGTGGGGAGGCATTCATTGCCGTCCTTTTTTTTTCTGCCCCGGGCTAGTTGAAATTCTTTTAAAAGTAGTATTTAAATATTCTAGCCAGGACTGCTGTTTCCCTCCTGGATGGATGGAATCCATCTCCTTTGTACAGGCCTATATCCCAATAGTTAGGATCCTAGTCCCAGATGCAACCAAAGCCCTCCTCCCAGCACCATGCATTCAACCAGTCATTGAAGGCCCTAGAGTGGTATTCCCTAACCTTCCACTGGCTGTATACAGGTAGCACCTCAGTGATGACCACCATGTGAGCTACCTGCTTCAGGCCCCTCCCTAGCCTATAGCACTTTCATGCACCACCACTGCTGTATCCCTTGCCAAATCATGTCCCCAGATGGACAATGACATCTAGCTCCCCCTCCAGCCCTGCAGCTCTAGTGATACTAAGGATCCACACTCCATCTCTCCATGCCAAGGTGTCACATAGGCAGATCACTCCCTCTGCCCCTTCTTTCTTTGTTCCCTAATCTAACCCCCCCAATCACTGAAACCCCCACCAGAAGTTGCTTCTACTTCTGCTGGAGTCCTCTGCCTCCCACCTTGGGGCTTTCCCTATGGAAGACCATCATATCCTCACTGGCCACTGTCGCTTGTGCCTCATCTTTGTTGTCCTATCCCACCAGAGCAGCAAAAGAGTTGTGTAGTGGCACTGGCTGAAGATTGTGTACCCATCCCACCATCCCTACCCTCCAAGAGCCCACTACAGTCTTGCCAGACCTCCTCCATGGCACCCTTCAAGGTAACAGTGGTGGACTTGGTTGCCCCTGGGAGGGGAAGGTAGTCCCCTGAATCCTAGTTAACTCAATCTGGAATGTAGTGACCTCCACCTGCAACCCAGAGAGGTGTACTCAGATGGGGCAGCACCTCAGTCTTCAAAAGATCTCCCTGAAGATTGCTGCTCCACAGCCACTGCACCGATCCCAACATTCCCAATACTACACTCCGCATGATATGAAAAATAACTAGTTTCCTTATGCCAGATAGGATGTTTCTAGATTTCCCTTTTTTGTTGTTTAATTTACCCATTGTTGCTTTACCCTAGATAGGGTTTTCTTTGTGTTTACCCCTTTTATTTTTAATAAGACTTTTTAAACTTTCCCCTTCTTTGTTTTGCTTATCCCTTTGTCACCTGACCATAGTTTTTTAGCATTTCTCCTGTTGCTTCTTTTTCCTCCCCCTGCTTACCCTTACCCTAGATAGGGTGTTATATCAATACCCTCTTTAACAGGTGCTTACAGTTTATGTACTCCTTAACATAGATATCAACAAGTAGACAGATAATCCACCTTACCTTACTGGACCGGCAGAGTCCCCTACATGCCAGCTGTCACCTGCATATGCCTACTGATGCCTAGGATGCCATCCCTCAGCTGTACCACACCTGCTCTGTTTCACTTATGCTGGAACATGAATGTGAATGGGACACGTTAGAGTAGAAGGGCTTTTATACTACTGATGGTCTTGCTGCTCAGCCCCTATTGGTGCACTCATCCCTTAGTCCTGCCTTCCCACCCAAATCTTTCCCATGTCCAACTTCTGCTGCTGTATTGCAAAAACATACACAAGTTAGTTAAAAGTGAATGCAGTTAAGTCTCCCTGTTTAGTACTTGCTCCGAATGCCCCCAGACTGTACTGATATCACATGGAATCACTCTGGTACCTACAAGAACTGTTCCAGTAATACCTGGAGTAATTTTGGTATGAGCAGCCACTACACTGGTATTAATAAAAAAATACATGGGTACCAGAAACAACTGTTTTGGTATCAACTGGAATTAAACAGGTACCAGCAGAAACTGTACTGGTGTCAACTGCAATCCTACTGACAACAGTACTGGTATCACCTGGGACCAAATGAATACCATCCAGATCTGTATTGGTGTCCATTGGATCCACACTGGTACCAGTGTCCCAATGGCTGAACATTCCTGAAAATGAAGGTTTCCCTGTATGATACTGTGACATTATAGCCCACAATGTTACTATGTGCTATGACATACACTCAAATCTCCATCTTAAACAGTATGATTTCTTTAAAATCACTGAACTCTGCACCAGATATTCCATCTTATATTTCACTATATTGGGGGTTGGGGTGTCAACATGGATTGCATGAAAGGACCATTACAAATCCTTTTAAAGGTAACTGTAATGATGTCCTGAGCCTCAATTTGCTATTCTGCAACCTATGTTCCCAGAGTCCCAACCAGATTCCTCTTCTCAGTGTCCACCACCCCAACACACACATTCTGTTGTTTGTAGAAAGAAATGTTCACATCTCAACTGCTGTCCAGCATGGGTGGTCTTCCTCTCTTCTGTGGTGGCACCATGGGAAAGAACAGCAGGTCTGGGGACATCTCTCATACTCAGCAATATTGCGCCACCTGGAATGTAAGATGCAAACAGGAAATACGGCACAAAGTGGGCAAAATGTAAACCATAATTGATTGGCCTTTTTCTGAAGCATCTGCTGTCACGATGACCCCCAGCTTTCAGGGGAGAAACCTAGCATTTCAGAATAATTTCAAACCGCTTCTAAGTCACCAAGTCTGCCAAGGCCTAACCACATCTGTCAAAGTTTTCATTTGTGGCTTTGTGTGGTTTTGCCCTCCCAGGACCTGTGGGCTGTGTTTTATCATGGGGGTGAGCATGTGATGAAGTCATCCTACACCAGACTCCACTGCTCCTTGCCAAGGCCGTGGTTCAGAACAATGCATGAGCATTGGTATGAATATGCATCATACGCTAATGTCCAAAATATTTTCCCCCTCTTCATCAGTGATGCACAAGTAGTTACATTTTATCTCTGTTTCTCAAGTTGCAAATGTCAACTTTCCTCAGGAGATAATTATTTGGTTTTGCTGTTTACTAAGTGAAGTGGTCTGGTGTTTTCCTCCTTGACTGTTCCCCTGGAAAGAAAGAAGCTGCAACAGTCACATAGTAACACATTATGGTAGTAGTAGTCCATATGTATCCAGGACAATCTTTTTCTTCCTAGTGTGCTAGAAAAAGGTATTATTATCCCCCTTGATTCTTCCATCCCTGTTTGGGCCAGCACGATCACTGAGAAGCATTACTTTCCCTGGGTAGTGCCCTATGTGGATGGCAGTTTTGCCTAGTGGTTACAGTGCCAAGCTGTGAACCTAGGGATACTGGTTTAACTCCCACAGCCACCACTTATTCACTGTGTTACCAGGAGCACATCACTTAACCTCTCTATGTTGAACCTGTCTAATTTTTCTCCAGTCTGTCTCTGAGCTTTTAAATCTCTCTGGTTACCCCATATTCAAAATGTTATCACAACACTAACAGGAAGAGCTCCATGCTACAGTAAGTTGACATAGGGCATCCAAAAGTGGCCTGAGCCATATTCAAAGAGCTCCATCGTACAGCTCAAAGTGGATAGTGTGATCACACTACTCGTATGAACACCATGGCACCCATGTAAAAGAGGAAACCTTCTTATATACAGGGTGCAGTCGTATATTGAGAGGCTCTTGGAAACACTAATAGGATGCCAAGGCAGAGCTATTTAATGCTTCCAAAACCCTGCTTTTAGCAAAGCGCAAAGTGGTGCACCACTTGCCTCCCTGCAGCTCTGGTGCCTGTTAATGAAATAAAACACGTCCCCCTCCTTCCCCGGTCTAAGTTATATTAATATATTTATCCCCTGGTAGTCCAGTGGTACCCCTCACCCCATCACTGTCATAGTAATGTATGTATCAATGGAAGTCCAGTGGTAACATAGCCAATCTCATAGCCAAGCACTGGACTAACTCCCTACCCCCCATCTCAGCTCCGTTCTGTCAACACAACCCCCCCCAGGCATACTCCCTGAGATGCTCAGATTCAAAGCTACTACAAGTGCCTTTCATGCGCACATCAAAGGGCTAATCTGCCTTCAAATATTGACTGCCCAAACTCTGGAATGACCTCCCCTGTAGGTATTAGGCTCTCCCCCACCCCACGGCTCCTGAAACCTCTCCTCCAGGCCCACTTCTCTGACACATGCAACTGCAACCTGCAGCCCAGACCTGCTACCACGTGGCACCGTAACATGCCCTGAACTGTACAAATGACCAGTACTTACTATAATAATTTTATACCTACTGTCACTGTCTGTTATGCCCTGCGGTCATAGGCCCTAACTATGACATAGCAACTATGTACTCTGTCTCTAAATCTAAACTTGTATATCTCTAACTAATGTGTTAATCCAGCTTGTTAACTATTTCTGGACCTGTTGCAATCACCCTATACTGCTCGGAACCTGTTAAGCACCTTTGTCTGTGCTTCTACTTGTATTGAATATAACCCCCAGGTTACATCTGGAAATGAGCGGTCCCCCGCTCAGTATGCTTATCTGGTAAATCTCTTAAATAAATAAATAAAATAAACTCCCTCATGCCCCAGTCACCATTGTAGTACTGTATGTTTCAATGGTAGTCCAGTGGTTCTGGCCTCCTGCCCTGATCATTGCTATAGTAATGTGTGCATCCCTGGTAGTCCAGTGGTACCTCCCCACATCCTGATCATCATTGTGTAATTGTATATATGCCTCATAGTCTAGTGGTTCCCCCTCCCATGCCTGCTCTGATCACAATTGTAGTAATGTATATACAATCCCCACCACTTATAGCATCTGCAGTTTAAATGAGCATTAATTTTTTTGTGGGCAGATTACGTTTTCTACTTTCCAATGCTATAGACCATAATGTAAAAAATGCTGCATACAATGTCTGTGCACGCCTTCTATTTCTCGCAGAGTAGCCTGTTTGGCTGCTAGTTAGCGCATTTCAAGGTGTTAATGGCAGTGTCATTTCACATGCAAAACACAAGGCTATGGTCTAGCATAGCATTTATCAGTTCCAGAGTCCACTGTTGCAGATCTTGTCTAGTTAGCGCATCTTAAGGTGTTAATGCTGGTGTCAGTTCACATGACCATAACAAACAAATGGCAAGCATAACACAAGGCTATGATCCAGCACAGCATTTGTTGACAAAACCTCAAAAGTCAAGACTGCAGTGCAGACAAAAAGTAAGAGGTTCATTTTCTTTATGTTTTTTAGATACCTTAAGTGACTTGCATGCTGTAGAGGGAACAGTACTGTTATGTGCTGGTGGTAATAAGTTTTTGTAGTTGAAACTGTTATAGCATTCAACTTATATACTGGACAAAACAACACATATTAGCCCACTATAAGCGGTGTTGACTGTTTCTCTGGTAGTCCAGTGGTACCTCCCTCCCATCCCAATCCCAGTTATAGTAATGCATATATCACTGGTAGTACAGTGCATCTCTTCCTGCTTGATCCTCATTGTACTAATGTACAGTATATATACCTGGTGGTCCAGCAAAAAACTCTCCCCTGCCCTGATCCCCATTGCATACCTAAGTCACTAACCCCCCTCCGGCTCACTGACTCAGCCTTGCTAGTCAGTGTCACCCATCCAGCCTCGTGCCCTGCAAAACATGACAAGTCCCCTCACCCACACCCATTCACCATCCACCACTTTCCAACCTCACCCCTATCTGATATGGCTCCTTACCCACCCAATGAAACTCGTAATTGTGGGTGGGCAGAGAGGAGGGCAGTGACTTGCACAGACACTTGTCTTCTCACCTTGACTTTCTGCCATCTGCATTAATGGGACTGAGTGTGCTTGTACATTACTGTACCTGCATGCTCAGTCCCATTCATTCAGACAGCTGAAGGCCAAGGTGGTGAGAGGAGGGTCTATGTCGGTCACCATTCTCCTGCTTGTCTGTCCACAGCGATAAGTTTCATGTGGTGCTTTTGTTGCCAGACAGTGGTTGGAGGGTGGTGGGTGCTGACAATGGGGCTTGTCTTGTTTTATGGGTGGTGCAACTGTCCAGCAATGCTGAATGGTGTGCCAGGGAGAGGGGGATTTCGTTTTACAATGGGGATCGAGGTGGGAAGGGGTACCACTGGACTACCAGGGATATATACATTACTACAACAGGGGTTGGGTGGCAGGGGGTACCACTGAACTATGAGGGATATATACATTACTACAACAGGAGTCAGGTGGGAAGGGGTACGATTGGACTACAAGGGATAGATAAATACAACAGGGGTTGGGTGGAAGAAGTGCGACTGGACTACCAGTTATATACATTACTACAACAGGGGTTGGGTGGGAGGGTACCACTGGACTACCAGGGATATATACATTATTACAATGGGGATTGGGTTGGGTGGTACCACAGGGCTAATAGGGATATATACAGTAACACAATCAGGATAGGGGCAGGAAGGGGAACATTTGTTCCTTCATTAACATGTGCCAGTGCTGCGGAGGTGGGGGGCTGCACTGCTCTGTGCATTGTTAAAAGTAGGGTGGAACCATTAAATAACATACAGTAACTCTGGCAGCCTTCAGCACTTTCAAAATCTGCTCAATATACTACTGCTCCCTGTATGCAAGAGGGTTTTCTCATTTGAATGGGCAAAGTGGTGTCTGTAGTGTGATCATGCTATCTACTTTGCATCAAGCTTTGGTGCCCTTTGAATATGGCCCCAGCCACTTTTGGAGGTACTATGTCCACTCAGTGCAGCACTATTCCTGGTTGAGCCTTGCTGACCTTCTGAATGTGAGGGCCCCTGTGCACTACAAATGGCAGAAACATCCTCCCCCCTCCCTTCTTCTGCACAGTAAAACACTTTGGGATACAGTTTGAATGAAGGGTGCTATATGAAAACAAAATTCCTATCCTTTCAATTTTTTCCTATATTTTGCTCCCTGGAATCCTTCCCCTCATCATATACACTGGGCCTAGTTCTCAGTTGAAATTTTTTATGTGAGAAAATGGAGCAAAAATTGTTTTCCACTGGGCTGACAAAACCAAAGATTTTTGCTGGGGGTGGATCCTCCCAGTACAAATCCTAAAATTAAGTTGAAGGTGCCCAGATGTTATTGTGGTTTCCATACAGTAAAGGAACCAACTACAGTCACATACAGTACACATGTGTGCATGACACAGTGCCATGCACATACATGTGAGTGTGGTCCAATCACTGAGGATATTCCCCTGTCCCTTCCTTGTCAGTACTTACAGGTCACTTCTGGCTCTCTGCCAAAAGTCCTGGTATTGTTCCCTGAAGATCTCTGTGGTAGCCCAGTGGTCTCTTAGCCTGTTGTACTTCTTGTTAACTTCCCTGGTAGTCTAGTGGTCCCCCCTCAACCCCAACCACATGCATCCATCCTTCAGTGATCTGGGCCCTCGATGATCTGATCCCTCAATGATCTCTGTCCCTGACATCTGTGCACACCCAACACAATACTCCAACACCCTTGTGCCAGTTTTTTTCTGGCAGTAGTAAGGGGTCGGTGCACAGACGCTGTCCCAGATGGTACTTGGCAATGAATGGCACAGCATGTCTCTTAACATGTCAGCTTGGCCCCCTGCCACACGCCATCATGCTTTGATGTGCATTGATGCAGAAGAGTTCCCTAGACTATAGCTCAAAGGGGGGGTGCACACACAAAAGGGCTTGTGGTAAATAACTTTAAATCACTCTACAATGACGTACCATCAGCCCTTTCCATTTGAGAAAAGCAGCCCTTATTTTTCCTCCCTTAACGTCCCCTAAAGTTCCGTGAATAGCCAGGAATGTCTCCCCCTAGCCTTCCTGGCCTTGTTTTCCATTGGAATGTATCTTTTCAAAACCTCCATTATAGTCTTCTTCAGGACTTACCATTTGGCAATAACTGGGAGATACAGACCCTGAAATATTATTCCCAACTACTACAAATAATAAGCACTCTGCACATTGATCTGAGTACTGAGTATTGTTCCCCTTAATTAGAGGTATTCTTGGAAAAATATTCTGGAGTAAAAAAAACTCATAGCTCTCTACAACTTCAGTCATTACCCACCCTTCGCCCACCCTCCTGCCCTCTTAAACAGAGATATATGAAATAAATTGCCACCTCTTGGCACTACAATATGTCTGGAATTAACATTGTCTTTTCAACAACTCCCCCTTCCCTAACCCACCCCATGTCCTAAAAGGCATTATTCAACACTCGAGGCCAGTCCATAAAGTGTGCAGAAAAAACTGCTAAGTCACTAAGGGTTCATAATTATAAAAAGATGCATGGACTACTACTGGGACGTCCTTGTTATCTTCAAAGAGTGGAGTTTGCCTTTTCATTATTATCCAATTGTTCAATAATAAGTCAAAACACAGGCACAAAACATGAAGATACTGTAGGAAATTGAGGGGCAAAGCAATTAAGGGTCATACTGCCTTCTTGAAGTCATAGCAAATAGAAACAAACATGGAGTCAGGGCCCTGCTTTGAGACCCTGTGAGACTCCCCTCAAATCCCTCAAAATGTTTTTGCTGAGTCTGAAACACTGTGAGACATGGCCAACTTTAAGCCCTGTTTGGGTCCCTTCCTAACTCTTGATCCATGATTTGGGGGTGTGGGTACTGGTAATCACAAGCAAGGCTAGCAAGTCAAGTCTTTCCTTCCTAACCCACCATGTGCCATTCACATTGAGCTTATGCAGTCATCTGACTGTACAAGAGCACAATGCACAGCATGAACCCAGGGGCAAGGCGGCATACTGGTCTGCATCACTGATGATGCTAGCCAAACAGACTGGATCAGTTGGCCTAGTGTCATCAATGCTGCAGGCTGCTTCACACGCTTCTTCCCTTGGGCATGCACACCACACATTTATAAATTTAGATGAGTGTGCAGGCTAAATGTGAATGGCATGCTATAGGTTTAGAAATGGGGCTCAACCAGCTATCCTTGTGTGTTACTGTCATTGGCCCTGTGGATGGCGGGTGGGAAATGATTCAAACTGGGGAGGGGTTGGACAAGAGACTCACCCTAGCAAACAAGAGAGCTTGGAGTTTTTTTTTTGATTTTGGATGATTCAGAGTACTGAAGTATGAGTAGCCAAGTATCTGAGGGTGCTAGTTTCAAATACTTACCTAGTATTAAAAAAAAAAGTACTCCCACACTCTTAGCATCAGCACTCCCACTTAATGCATGTACACATTTGAAAACTTCTTCAGAACCATCTCCCATAATTCTTGTATCTGTACTCATGTATATAATGTTGTTGTTGGTTTATCTGTCTTGTACTATACCTGACTTGGAACCTTTGTAAACGAGCCTTGGCTCAAAGGTATTTAATCTCAAACTGAAATAAATAAATAAATTGAAATCAGCTTTCCTGAACTTCAACATCCTAGTCTTGTGCTGGTGCAGAAGTTGCTCCCAGGTTCCTCAAACTTTAACTCTTCTATGGTTCCTGCAATGCAGTGGCTCTCCCATTCTGACTGCCCTATAAATGTCATCCCTGCTGCTCAGCAGCATTGCCAATGCCACTTCCCATCTTGTCCCATTCTTGACATGCTACAGAAGGAAACAGTCATTCATAATTATCAAAAAAAGTCTTCTCCAGGGGCACTTTCAACCCCCAGTCAGAGCCAGGCCAGTTACAAGGGTTTTCTAGATGTTACCCTCTTTATTTCACTCACCAGTTCCAGATCTAGTCACTTGAGCTTGGAGGCCTGTAAAAATTGCTAGGATCATCTTTGTATTTAGGAAGCTGAAAATGTCTGCTTTACCCTGGAGGTTCTCATCTGAGCACTGCAGTCCAAGTGAAGCACTCGGGTATTTGCTTACTTAAGTGCTTCATTTTGGCAGAATGGAGGCATTAAAGTAGGGCATATTATCAGCAAAATGTCTGTCCAACTTCTTAATAAAGAAGAACAGAGCAACTTGTTTGTATGAAGTCAACAGAGACTGACTTTTCTCCACCAAATAAGCATGTCCATGAAAGATATGCGTACAGAGCATCACTGAGGGGCTGCAAGACTAGAATTAAGGAAGCCCAAGGGGATCTGGAACCCAGGAGAGCAGTAGGAGATGCAGATAATACCAAAGCCTTGTTCCAGAACATTAATGGAAAGAAGAAGAAGGGGAAGGAGGTGATTGGGCCCCTGAAGCAAGGGAAAGGGGGACCTGTGTGTGTGAGCCAGGGGTTCTGGCTGAGATGCTGAATAAATACTTAACTTTAATGTTTATCAAAGGATCCCAAGAGGGCGAGGGTGTTCATTTGGCAGGCCCATGGCCACAAGGGTAGCCATGATATAGCCTGCGGGCATCATGTCCACCCTGATAGCTGACTACTTGGCAAAGATCACTGCTAAGAGGCAGATGGGTTACACCCCAGGATTCTAGCTGAGTTAGAGGAACAATTGACTGAGCATATTTCGTGAGTCTGTCTGCATAGGTGTGGTGCTGAAGGAATGGAAAGTGGCTGATGTGGCCTCCACCTTCAAGAAGTGTACAAGGTCAGACCCAGATAACTATAAGCTGGCCAGCCTGATATTAGTGCTGGTCAATGTCCTGGAATCCATTATTGAGAACAAAATAATAGAATCCTTAATTAATTTCAAGGTTCTCACTCCTCTCAGCTTGGCTTTAAGTGGGGCAGATCATGCAAAACTAATCTGATCACATTTTGTGAGGGGGGTGACCTGGGAGGTGGAAAGGGACAGAGCTGTAGACATAGTCTACTTTGACTTCAGCATGGTCTTCAGCACTGTGGCGCATGATACATTTCTGGTCAAAGTATTCCAGTGAAGCATATATGATACATACTGTACACAGGTAGGTTGCTACTTGGCTTGGGGGCAGGAAGCAGAGGGTTGTGTTTTACATGCACTACTCTGAATGATGAAGGGTATTCAGTGGCATTGCATCCCTAAGGGATTTGTGTTGGGGTCACTGCTATTCAATATTTTCATCAATTATCTGGAACCTGAGCGGTGCTAGTGAGCCACTGTCCAAAATGGCCATTTAGGGATCTGACTCCATAGAGCCTCTTTTAAAATCCACATAAATTTGTTATTTTTCATTTGAAAGCAGAAAAAAAAACAACATACCTGTGACCAGGTACCATGCGATACACTCACCAGTGCTTTAATTTTACCTATCAGACTGTGTACGATACAGCAGTCATCAACTGAAATTCTGTGGGATGGGTCAGGCAAAACCAGCGGGAATGGTGATGGCTGTGGAGTATATGATGGTCAGGGTCATGGACCTCAATGAAATCCAACAAATGCTGAAGGCTTTGATTGATGACATTCCCACAATGAAAAAAGCAGTTACAGATGTGGAACAGTGAGCAGAAGCAGCTAAAATTCATATAGCAGACAGCAAAACGTTTATTAGCCAAGTTGAATCACGGGCAGCTCGCTGCAGGGAAAAAAATGAACTCACTAGAACAGCAGGTACAATTGCTCGGGGCAAAAGTGGATGACCTCAAAGACTAAGGTTGTCGGAATAACCTGAGGATAGTGGGGTTAAGGCAGAGACATGAACTTATTTATACACTCTTTAATACCAAAAGTCCTCAATTATTATTGGGCTACCCTCTGGAGGTGGAGCACTCACATAGCTTGTTGGCACTGAAACCGGGCAGAGGATCACTTAACATCCCATTCTTGGATACTTCTTAAGATACAGTGTGAAGGAGCAGATCTTTAGGATTGCCAGTGAGGAAGCCCCTCATAGTGGAATGGGTACTGAATTTATTCATGACTACTCAAAGGAACTGGTTGATAGAAAAAAGCCTTTACTCCTGTGAAAAAAGACCTTGCTCAAGCAAAAGTCCCTTATAAAATGAAATACCATGCCACCCTCCAGGTTTTATGGAATGAGAAATGGCATTGTTTTGTTAACCCTCAGGAGGCAGCTAGATCCGTCTCATAGCACAAGTTGACAGGTGGGGATCAATATGCGGCTGGCAAGCCCAGAACAACAACTGGCCTACACCAGCAAGCAAGAAAACCTACTGAGAGGAAAACTAAAGGGTATGTCTGGACTCACACAGAAAATATTGCTCACACACCAAAACCACAGAAGTTGAGCAATGGCAGGTCTTCAAAGCCACGAGACAGAGAAACCGAGGCCAAGACACAATGAAGAAAGCAATGTCCTCCCCCCAGCGACAATGAAGCAGGAGTTAGGAATCAAGAAGACCATCAAACCCCCGAGTCAAACATTCCCTTTTGTAAACCGGTGTCACCAAATTAATTATGCAGGGAACCTGAGACAGGCGAGGGGTAGGAACAGCAGCCTGAAATATTTACTACTGAGCAATATATGGTGGCTGAGCCAATCTATCTCACCCCCTCCAGGATGAAATCTCACTTCACCCAAGTTGAGCTTCTATTGTGGAGGGAGAGACATAGTCTGAAAATGCCACAAATTATACCATCAACCAAAACAGTCTGAAACACAGTGGATTCTTGATTGGCGATAGACTATAATGTTGAGCTCATGTTTTGACATTTGTTCTTGGTTGTATACCTGATTGTCATGCCTACTGAACTTGGAAAGTTTCTACAAGGAAAATGTAAGGAATGTCCTGATGCTGTATGCTATGTCTCCTTTCTATACCTGGGGGGAAGGGAAAAGAGGAATACCAGTCAGAGAGATGATGGCAGCGGCAGCTCACATTAAAGAGGCAGGGAGGAGAACGGATGCAGAGTCAAAGTATAAGTTATTTGGCTGATAGGGAGGCAAGGGGTTACTTAACCATAATCAGACCCTTTTCTATATGCTGTAAAGTGAAAAACTGTTTCTTGACTATTTGGTGCCTACCTGGCCCATGATAAAGTCAATGTTCAACCAGCTAACCTCTTCTAATTTTGATCAGCACCTTCTATGGCAGGGGAATCAACCATATAATAGTTCCCTCCTGGCCATTTAACCACATAAGGATGCAGAGTTCAAGGAGCGTAGCTGGTTGTCTGAGGGTGCTTAATTAATGTCCAACATTAAGAGCTTAATCTAACCCTTTTCTTGCTGTCAGTTACCCTCGTGGTGTAATTTACAAAATGGCTACCAAGCCTTGTTGATGACAGTTTTAACTGTTTTACCCATGCCTGCAGGTGACTGGAGCACTGGAGTGCTGGTCTCCTCAAGATTTGAATTCAGTATGAACATTTGCTGACTCGAGTTGGAGGACAGCTCAGGGAAGAGTAACAGCCAATGTTCGCATGATCACACAACCATGCAGTAGCAGCTCTGCGAGTGTGTGACTTGGGGAAGGGTGGGTAGGGAAAGATGGTGCAGGACTGCTAAAGGACAGTATAATCTGGAAAGGCTGCTTAGACTGCCCCTGTATGACCTATGCCAGCCCAAACTCAAATGCACACTGCTTCCAATTCCTGACAATAGCAGAACCAGGTTCTTCTCCACAGCCCCCCAAGCATGCTACTGAATTATATGATCTGAGTAGGCTGGATAGCTATGGTGACTCCACAGAGTATTGGTCACAGGGGTAACATAGTGTGCCATGCCCAACATAGAGACAGGTATTTGTGGGTAGGGAGCACATGAGCCCTCCAATCAAGTGAGAGGCAGATAACAATGGGATGAGGTGGGCAAGGGATAAAACCATATTCTTATCAGTAATTACCCCCTTTCCCTCACTCCCCCCCCCGCCTATGGAGGAGAGAGCAGTATAAATCTGAAAATCAGATGTCTCTTTTCATATCTGGTACAGTAGTACTTTATGCCCCCCATACTTATTACTCTAGGTGGCTTACCTCTCCTTTTTTTCCTCAGTTTAGCACAACTGTTCAGTGAATGTCTTTTTGGAGAAGTGCTGCTCTGCTTACCTGAAGACCCAGCTCAGACTGGGCATCAGGTGTATAGTCGGATATGCCACCACTACAGTGATACCCACACAGTGAACCCCCACACAGCGAACCCCCCACCATGCCTAAATTGGCAGTGCTGGGGTTTTTGCATTCAGACACTTTAGGGCAATGGGGGGTAAATATCTAACTCTACTGTCTGTGCGACGTGGAGTTAAATATCTATAGTAGGGGGTGCAGGGGCACAGCCCCCTGAATGGGGGATGCGGGGGCCCCCCCACATTGTGCATTGCTGATGCGATGTTGCTGGTCAGTTGAGGGTTGTATTATGGTTGGGGTTGTCAATGGGTTCCCAGTGCTGTAGCAGACGTCGTGGTCGGGGTTGTCATGCCGGTGTCATGGATCCGTATAGTCACCTCCTAATACACAGTTCCCCCAGGCAAAGATATGCAAGTTACTGGAACTTGGTCATCAGTAATACTGCCTCTGAGTTGTCAGGTTTCCTAGCACATAAGTTGGTACTGGAATGGAGCAGAGGATGAGGAGTCCCAGATTATGGAGCAGTAGTATTCACATCTAGAGGTGGTGCATATTTGATTCAGCACTAATGCAGTGTGAGTGATCCCCTGGTACTGGTAAATCCATTACCTCTGACCTCCTGAAAGTCAGGTGTCTGGCTTGGTGGAGGGACTCAGGGGCCAGGGGGGTCTTTGGCTAGCACACTTATACCACCAATAAGGATCTCAGAGCCCAGCAAAACATGCTCCCCTCGACAGTGAGTAACAGTGGTAACCTGACATCTTTTCTCCCATGTGCCTTTTCTGTACCTACAAGAAGATAGTGGTAATTGATCCTTGCACTGGGAAACATTGGTGCACTTCGTTCCTAATGACACTGCTCAATGGCCCCCATACATTGATCATGGGTGTGAGCTGGTACTGCTATCCAACCAACAACAGGGCAATGGTCATATCCTTGAACCCCTTCTGATGAGATGCCACAATGGTATGCTCAGTCCTAGGATGAACTGCAGGACAAAAACCCAGGCTATTTACTTCCCCTTCCCACACCTTTTGTGATTTTTCCTCCTCCATAACTGTATTAGCTGGAGTAGGGAGAATTACCAGATCAAGCCTGGCTGCCCCCAGGACAGCAGTTGGAGCATTCTATAGTTCCTCAGTGCTAGAGGAAGCATACAGTCTTATCACATTGCAAGTCACCCATAAGGGAAAGGATGCCCCCCCCCACTCATAACCATGCAAGTTCCATGGCACAGCATTTGGAGAATGACATCAGGACAATGGGCAACAAACAAGGAGCAGCTCTCCAAGTTCAGGCACAGCAGGGAGGTGGCACAAGCAGAACACAGCTGCTGACAGAGCAACCAAAACGTAATATATCAACAAGTTTTATCATATACGGAAATGGGTAGGAGTCATGACAGCATCAGGTTCTAATACGGAAATTACATAGTATGTAGTGATCAAAGTGGGGTCTAGAGAGTTGGGTGGTGAATCTTGCCCTTTCACAAGGGAAGACCTCTCAGAAGTGGTTATGCAGAAGAATAGGCTTTGTATTTATTTTGGTTTTTATTATATTGATAGACATTAGGGTGTTTTTGATAGACTTACAAAATGTTATAGTTTCAGACACTCGAAAGTTTTTAATGGCAGTTTGATGAAAATCCCTCACCAGGGACTTCAAGTTCACTGCCACCACCATGGGTATTTACAAACAGGATGCAGGGAAACCTGTTTCTTACCTCCTTCTTTGCACAAGGTCAGGAAGGTCAAACACAATAACTGTGGGTAGAGCGACCCCTTCAGAGATGGACTGCAGAGTCCAGCAGAAATAGTAAAATTACCCTTTTAAATAAAACAAGCAGTCACTGACTCTATAAAAATATGATTCTTTACTAAAAAGACTACAAGTATTTACAACAGGATATATTTACAGGAAAACAGACATGTTGCACATTTACTAAGAAGCAGAAAATAAAACAAGTTGAACAGACAGTTGGTGTACAGCAGAATTATGATCTATTCTCACCTAAAATCCTTCAACTGCCCTAGCTACAGAATTGCACTGTCCCTTACTGTGCAATTTTACCAGTCAGCTAGTCTTTGTATGCAGGGCCTCTGGTCTTCAGATGTTCCAAGTCCAAGAGGAAGTGCCTTCTTACAGCACCACAATTTATTCCTTACTCCTGTGGGGAGGAATCTCACCTCCCCTTTTAGTGACAGTCCTCCACTGCACCCCCAAAATGGGTGTGCCTGAGTATAGGTGTGTGTGTGTGGTAGGTGCGTGTGTTGGTGGATGACCTCATCCACACCAGCTGGCTCACCCTGGAGGGGTCTCGACCCCTTTGAGTGACAGTCCTCCACTGTCCCCCACCCCAAATGGGTGTGCCTGTGTATAGGTGTGTGCGTGGTGTGTGTGCCGATGGATGACCTCATCCAGACCAATTGGCTCACCCCACACCCACCCCTGCTCTGTTCACTTTTATGATTCTGTTTTGAAGAATGTCCAAGGTGTGTAACCCCATGCTTCTTGCCTTTTAAGCTGACAGAAGCGTTCAAACTGGCACTCTCCCACCTGCCTTAAAGAATCTGTGGCTGAATGTTCCCAAGGGAACATTCCCTTGAACAACTTTAGCCAATGTTTCCCATAAAACCTGTCTGGTCATGTGACATCAGAAGCCATGTTTTGTGCCCACTTAGGACAGCAACATTATTACATTAACAAAAATAAATTACTACATTACTCTGGTCACATGTCCGTCACAAATAGCACTCAGGGAATTAATCAGCCTTATGCAACAGACACTTTTTGCTTCCATTTTACTGATGCCTCCAGTTCTCAAAATATTGGTGGGTTTATGCTGGAAGTTACTGCTGTTCTCTCGATGGTCATCACAAGATGAATGTGCAGCGAAGGAAAAGGAAGGCTTGTTGACAAGTGACAGTAGCAGCATGCTTCCTAAACAGCTCATATGGGTTACCAGGATTTATATGATACACCATGACTGAACTAAAATGGATGTTTTAGAACATGCTGGGGATAAACAACCCAATTAAAAGACAGAAAATCCTCACCCATCTTTGGGCTACCACATGTGACATGGTCCTATTACAAGAAACACATACAGTCAAAACTGAGTCGGAGGAATTGGTGAGGGGCTAGGAAAGCCAGCAATTTTTAAGCTCCTATTCATAAAAAAAGAGGGGTAACAATACTAGTAAAAAGGGGGTGCCTACTCACAGTGGATGAGTTGGAAACAGCCAGGGAAGGATGGTGGATCTTAGTGAAAGGCAGAGTACATACAAGGGAGGTCCTTATCTTGAATGTTCATGCCCCTAACGAGGACAAAGCTTCCTTCTTTTTAACATTCACTCAGAAAATTGCTGATAAAGTGATGGTTAGATGTGCAGTCTTCATTACAGGGGATTTTAATTTCATCCAGGACCCTTTCCTGGACAGAGCCCCACAACCCTTAGGGGAGCACATACACAAGCAGGCCAGGAAGGCCGTTCACACTCTCTGTCAAAAGTTCCATCTCTCCAATATACGGAGAGTGCACCACCATGCCACTGAGGACTACACCTTTAGGTCATCTCACCATTTGACCTATTGTAGATTGGACTATTTCTTCGTGAGTATACAATATGCTTTCAGTGTTCTGGACAGCATTATATAAGCTATTTTGCTGTCTGATCATGTGCAGGTAACTGTTGCTATTGTCATGGACAGGTTGCAACAAAACAGTTCCACTGCTAGAGAGTGTGCCTGGGTACAAAGTACACAGAGCAGCAAACAAAACCAGCACCATTTCAGACTGTTGTTGTACAAGGTCAGGCTTTAGTACAAACAAGTCAAAAACATAAAATCAGCCACAAACAGCAGCAGCAGCAGTGGGCAGAACAATTATCCCCTACAGGTTTCACACTACATGCGTCATCAGGAGGATCCAACAGATACAACAACAGTCTGGAGTGGTGCCAGTTTTGTTTGCTGCTCTATTGTTATGGACCAAACAATATCCAAATCCCCTAGATGGAGATTTAATCCCTTGCTACTGCAGTCCTCACACTTCAAGAGGTGATTAAGATGTGCTTTTAACTTAGTAGGGACACAGGGTTAACAGAGGCCACAATATGGGATGCCTTTAATGCCTTTATAAGAGGGTGCATTATTAATCATGCCTTCTTTTCAGAACAAGAAATGGGATGAAGTCCTTTCTCTTTCCAAATAACTAAGGACAAACATTATGAGGTTCCCCCTAAGTCTGCTGTAGACCTAAGAAACATCACCCTCCTCAAATACAATTTAAACACAATACTCCTCCAACAAACAGAGAGATTACTTTACTTCTCCAAACAAATTCTGGGAAACCAGTGAATGAACGAGTAAATTACTAGCTTATTGACTAAAAAGAAAAGAAGTGAGGTGCTTATCTCATGCATCACCATGCCTGGTGGAGGGGCAACATCCGAGCTTCACAGGATCAATGATGCCTTCAAACAGTTTTACATGGCTTTATATGAGTCACAACTGCAGGCCAAGGAAGTGGATTTCTGCACATATCTCAGATCACTTAATTTTCCAGAGGCTCCTCAGGAACCTGTGGGAGAACTGGAAGCAGAAATCACAGAAAAGGAGGTACAGGTGGCCATCAAAGGTCTTCAAATGGCAAGAACCATGCCCAGATGGTCTCAGTGCGCATTCAAAGCAAGGGTTTGACACTCAGCTAGCACCTAACATGGTGAGCTTGTACCAGGAGAAGGCACAGGTATGCGAACAGTTTTCCCAAACATTCAGTGAAGTGACAATAACAGTGCTCCTGAAGCCTAATAAGGACCCCACCCTGTGTTCCAGTTATCAGCCAATGCCTTTATTAAATGTTGATGCCAAAGTACTGGCAACTATCTTGGCCTTAAGACTGAAAAAGGTGCTCCCACATCTTATTCAGAAATCTTGAATGGGATTTATGAAAGGCAGACAGGGGTCCGACAACCTGAGTATGGTAGTGTACTTATTAGAAGAAGCTAGGCAATCTTCATCTTCATCTGCTTTTATAGCACTGACGCTGGCAAAGCCTTCCACTTGCTGGAGAGGAAATATTTATTCAAGGTCCTAAGGGTGGCTAGCCTGGGTCCATCATTGAGTTCTTGGGTTAAAATCTTATATGCTTACCAGTAGCCATGGTCCTCACAAATGGCATAACAGCAGCTCAATTTCCACTCCGCCGAGGGACAAGACAAGGATGCCTGTTGTCACCACTATTGTTTGTCCTCGCAGTGGAACCCCTATTTGTAGCACTTAGGCAGGACCCAAATGTTCAAAGCATTAATACAGGCAATACTGCTTGCTAGTCCCTTTCCTACGTGGAGGACCTCCTTTTGACACTCTCAGAGGTACAACAGTCCCTGCCAAGGGCTTAGATGCTTACACACCTGTTTGAGTATGCTTCTGGTCTGAAACTAAATTGGAGCAAAACAGAGATTCTCTCATTTATCATTCAGGTGGGAGACCACAAGTTATCTTGGTCCCCCAATGGAATTAAGTATTTGGGGATCATAGTTACCACTACCACTGGAGATAACATCCAATCTGTCTTATAGAGGACCTGGCAAAGGAAACTGCCAGGTGTCTCAAACTGATTCTCACCCCACCAGGAAAGAGCCTCATTTGCTGCTTAAATAACCTCCCACTGAACCCCTCACCTAAGATATGGACACAAATTGACAAACTAATTTCTAATTTTCTTTGGAAAAAGTGTCAGCCCAGATTTAGCAAGAAAATCCTTAGAGCTCTCTGTTTGCAGAGTGGTTGGAATCCACCTTAGATGTGGGCACACCATATTGTGTTTGGGGTGAAACAGGCACCATGTAGCTGGCTTGCACCCACATAATCAAGACCGTTATGAGCAGAGGTGCAGCAAGCACTCTGGGAAGCCACACCTCTCAGTCTCATTTTCAGTGGCTCTTACTTCAGGAGAAAGCCCTTTCCAGGAGCCATGCAATGCTTGAAAAAAAAACTGGAATAAGCTCCTCCACATAAATAAGTGGAAGGATGTCCCTTTAGGGGAGCATTAACCATTTTTGGGATAACCCTGATATTTGAATATTTTTGAATTTAATTTTCAAAAAATATTTGAATTTTCAAAACTATACGAACCTATTTGGGATAACCCTGGTATTCGAATAGACAATGTATTGAATAGACAATAAGACCCTCCTGTGGAAGGAGTGGAAAGATAACCAGACAATCCAATTAGGATACAGTACATGACAGATAGTACCTCCAGGATCTTGAAGACATTACAGCAGTTGAAAAATGAATATGGTCTCCTAAACAGGGAACACTGCAAATATTTGCAGATAAGGCATGTCATACAATCCTGGCCAGACAGGCATGAAACAATTAAGGACATGGACAAGAGAGGCTGACTTATAAACATCTGCAAACCCTTCATCTCCCAGACTGGGAGATGCAGAGTAGCAGATGGACACAGGAGCTCCAGCTCCCCATTACTCCTGAATGTGGGGAAAAATGTCGGTCAGAAGCTTACAGCGGGTCACCAAACCTTAGAGACTAGATGATCCAGAAAAATGTTTTGACCCAAAGGCACCAAACCCTTATGAAATTGTTCCACATGGGGCTACAAGTTTTATTTTATTTTTTTTTATCATATCATATTTTCTGCCTCCAGACAGCCCCTCATCTGACGGACCCTCCCCAGCCCGTCCCGGAATTACTGGGACTTACCTTATGCCCGGCCCAGGAGGCGCCACCTATGGGGAGTCAGTCATCATCCTGTCACTGGCATTTTCTCCTCTGGTTTTTCTCCCAGGGGCCCCAGGAGTAGGAACGCATGCGCCTTACAGCCCCAGTCATGACCCCTCTCCCCCACCCCATTGGCCTAATGCCTTGGCACCCTCTAAGCCCATGCTGCCCCTAACCTCCAACAGGAGGCACCTATCAGCCAAGGGATGCCGCTATTCTTCCCCGGAGAGGAGAGCTGCCTGCCAACTGCTACATCCAGCTCCACCCTCTCCCCCCCACCCATTGCTGACCTCCGACGGCCCGGGCTTGTTCCCGAACCTGGGTCGCTGGCGTGCCACAAGGTAAGACATCCAGCGCTTCAGCCCTCAGCGCCACCTGGATGGATGGGATACAAGTTTTAGACAGAAGCTGGAGATACCAAGAGGTTCCAGGAACCATTACCCATACTCTATGGTAATGTCAAGTTGATTCAACCCTTTTGGGCAGAAGTGATTACTTTTTTTATTTATTTACTTAGGTATTCGCAAAACCTTTGAGCAATAGCTCTTTTACAAAGGTTCCACATCTATAGGCAAATACAAATGATTCGTACAACAATGTCATGAAACAGTTACAATGAAGTATGTACAACAAAAACATAGAACAATTTGGTTAACAACATCAGCTGGGGCACTGGTCAGCCAGATACATACAATACAAGTACATAATTAATATTTACAAAAACTGTACTATGGTACTACAGAGCAGCAGAGAGGAGGAAAGCTACTGCTAAGTTCCAGAGAGACAGCTAGGTAGGGGAGGTAGAGTTAGTACATGGGAGCAGCCATCACAAGAGGTCTTGTCAAAAGAAGAGGTGGTAGAAGGGGTGGGCAGGGATGGGGAGGAAAGTTAGAGGATAGCGACTGGCGTAATCAAGGGGAGAGAGGAGGTGTTGGGATAGCTAGGTGGTGTTAGGGAGGCGGGAGGGAGGTAGGGAGTGGGGACTGGGGGAGGGGACGAGGGAGGAAAAATCAAGACCATTGTGGCACACTGGATGGAGCATGGGGAAATTATGGGTAGGTGGATAGGAGCAGTGAGGGATTTCAGGTGCCCAACTGACACTCACACATGTTCTTGGAGATAAGGTGATGCTTGAGTTCAGTCTTGAAGGCTTGGAGACTTAAAGTGTTATGCAGGACCTCCAGAATATCATTTAGTCAGAGGGGAGCTCTGTAGGAGAAGGAGCATTGACCTGGTGTCGTTCTTCAGAAAGGCACAGTGAGAGCGTTCTGCATTCTACCTCTAGTTGTGTACTTGGTATCCGCCTAGGAGACAATTTCATGGATGCACAGGGGGCTTTGCCAAGTAGAGCCTTCTTGCCAAGGAGACAAGTCTGGAACTTGATCCTATTTCCGAGAAAGAGCCAGTTTGTCTCAGTGTACAGCGAGCAGGTGTGCGTAAAGCGATCAGCAGCAAGGGCGAGCCTACATGCCTTGTTGAGGACGATGGTAATCCACTTAAGTGCAGTATCCAAGGCTGCCCCATAGACCACAAGCCCATAGTCTAGAGTGGATAGAATAGAGCTGGTGATGGAGAGGCGGAGTGCAGCAGGCGTTAGGTTCCTTCTGTGCCTATACAGCACTCTGAGCCTGGCACTGACTGGCTTGACCACAGTGTCTATGTGCTGTGCAAAGGAAAGGGTGTCATCGATGGTGACCCCCAAAAACTTGAAAGAGTGGACCTGCTCCAGTGGAGCCATGACATTATTTAAGACAGTGAGGGTGAGGTACCTCCTTCTGAGTTGGGAGCGCGACAGGAGCATTGTTTTAGTTTTCTTATAGTTTAGCAGGAGTCTGTGAGCTCAGAAGCACTCCTCAATCTTTTGGAAGGAAGACTGTACTTCACTCTGCAGAGGGATAAGTTGAGAATTGCTGTTGAGAATGACAACATCTGCATATAGAATGATTTTGCTCTCACAGGCCATAGGAAGTTCATTCAGAAAGAGACTGAAAAGTAATGATCCCAGGACTGACTCTTGAGGTACCCCCAGGGATACATCTCTGGCTTCTGATATGGCATGTCCCACCATGACACTTTGGGACCTGTGTGACAGATAGTCTTGAAACCAATGAACAGCATTTGTAGCCACCCCCAAGGTCTGGAGTTGTCCTAGGAGGAGGGGGTGGTTGACCGTATCAAAGGCCTTTGTTAAGTCGATAAAGATGGAATCGACCAACTTGCTTTCATCCAGAGCCTTGTGGACAAAGTCTGTGAACTCCACTAGGGCTGTTGAGGTGCTGTGGTTTATATATTGTTCCCAGCTCCTAAGAGGTGTAATCATAGATTCTCCCCCTTTCTGGGTGTGGGGGGGGGGCCACAGCAGATTGTGCTTGACAATGTCATGACATATACTGTTGCTTTTCTCCATAGCAGTTGAAGCAAAGTGACAAATTCTTATGAAGTGGAGGTCATCTGGTATCCCCAGCATCTCCACTTGGGAGGCAGCAGTGTCTAGAGCAATGTCCTATATGAGGATTTCTTTGGGAAAACATTGGAACCCTGATCAAAGCAATGGAAAGGAACAGAACAGGGGGTAGTAGTCAGCCAGATTCAGTGGGCGAGTAGGGTGTGGAGGAGCTATGAGTAGTGTAACCTCTAGGTGGCACTATCCCAAGGGCTATTACCCCTGCCTGCTTAGCTAGTAGCAGGTTAAGGGGCCTGGGTACTGAAATGGGTGCCTCCACCAGGAGGTCAGGGTTGGTTAGTGGTTAAGCTAACCTAGGCACAGCCCTCCGGGACACTGTAACCCCTCTCTTTCCCTTCTAGTGGCCTGAACAATATACAATAATCACTTTCACAATGACCCTTATTCACCATACAATTACCCACACTGTTTGCACTTACCACCGGGGCTGGTTCCTCTAGCTCGACCCCGGGGACCCCCTATAAAACAAGGTTATGCACAGCAAATAGCAACAGTACAGTACTCTTGGCACAAACTGGAACCACAGTCAGGTTAAATGCAAAAAGAGTTAGATCTGATTTATTCAGGGGACTTGAACAAGGGAGGGGCGTAATCAGGTTGATTTGCTTAAAGGCTGTATCAATCAGACAGTTATGCATGCACTTTAGAGTCCCTACACAGTCACACACTCTGGATACCCAGATAGGAAGACGGTGGGCTAGCCAGGAACGTTGCCCAGGGTAGGCCGGCTCACAGCTGGTTGGGGCCCTGTGATGGAAGAAAGCAACATGCACAACACACACTATTTGTAATCTTTTTTTTTTTTTTAACCAGGTATAGCACACTAAGCTAAGAGCTTTTTTACAGGAGCGACCTGGGAGCATGAGGAGGTTAAGTGACTTGCTCAGGGTCACACAGTATGCAAGTGGAAGCTATGGGATTCAAACCCAGGTCTGGTCTGCTGGATGTCACCAGATTTGCAGCTCAGAGCCTTAGACCACTGCACTATACTGCCTGTAATCTGGAGCCGGAGGGCTCAGTTCGTGACAGAAAAGACAACAAAGCAGTCAGATGACAACACTTTAGATTTAGCTGTTGTTGCAGGGAGCTACCCTGTTGTTTACTCACAATACCCAATACAGAACACAGGCAGGATGAAATCGAGACAGCAGGTTGTTAAACTGGAGTGCCAGGAGAAGCAGGGCCACATGAATCACCGAGGCATCGTTCCTGTTCAAAGCGTGAGCAGGGGGCTGATCCCCAGGCAGGTCTCTCGTCGATGGCTTTCTCTGCGGGTAGTCTGGCTGGGCCAGTGTGGCAAAGGCCAGGCCCAATGGAGATGAATACAGATTCAGTCCATGGGAGCTGTATGCAGCCTCCAGCAAGCAGAACACAATTCAGCACACTGCGGGGAACCAAATCACCACCCACTAACAGCACACAGCACATTTACATGTAAGAAATTCTACTGTACCAGGCAGATTGCTATCCGGTCGCAATTACAGAGTCTCTGCACAAACCGGGAGTTCAGAGGTGGCTGGAAATCCTGACAGGCCGATCGCATTCAGCAAATCTTCGGTCTTCTTCAGGTTAAAGCCTGGTCACAGTTCTGTGGCTTAAATCATCCTCCCAATTCAGATTCAGTCCGAATTAACTTCAATTTCCCTCTCAGGGACAGCAGGCAGACAGGCAGGCCAAAACTCAGCCCTTTCAAAGTGCTCCCACACAAATCTATTCAGGATTACTGCTCGACTATCTCGAGCTGTTGTTACTCCTTCACTTCCCAACTCAAATCTGAACTGAAACTGCAAGCAGTCTAGGATTTTCCCCAGGATCCAAAAGGTTTGGTTGGCTGATTCCTCTGTCAGTCACAACAAGGGCTCCCCCTCCAGGTTCATGTAGGCACCAAAAGCCCAAAACTACAATTCCTACAGAATTTTGCTCCCTCAAAGCCCCTGGGGACAGGCTCCATTTTAGAATCCCCAAAGGTATTGATTGACCCATTTCAGCAGTCCAGGACCAAGATGGTGGAGACAAACAGAAATGTTCATGCTGTAAAGAAGGCAGGTGCAATATTATTACTATTCTAATAAATGATCAGCAAACAAGTACATCTTCTAACAAAGCTTCCTCTGCGCTAATAGTGATGGCAGAACAGAGCGATTATTTGGCAGCCCGGGTGGGACTCGAGCATAGCAACACTCAGCCCCTTCCCAGGTTAATTATAACTGCAATCTATGCAGCTCTTAAAGAGACAGTATATGGAGGCTATACAGGCACTCTCTGGCAATACATTTGAACTGCTAAAAATGCAGGACACCAGCTGGGCAGTGAGCATTTAGGCAAGCTCAAGGAAGACTTTTTGAGAACCCCCATTTGTAGGGGGGGTTACAGTAGACTATGAGAGGTGAGACAATCCTGGTTACCCATATGACTCAGACCCATTGGTTAGTCCCCTTGCATCATATTTGCATGTACAAGGAAGATAGGGTGGAATGTGACACATTATAACTGCATTTTGCATGAAGCATGTACCATTTGTTTATTTAGTTTTTGTTAATCGGGTAAGTGCACTAGACATATTCTGCCTATTTTCAGGCATGACCCAGGGGTGGGGGCTACAGATGAATGCCAACTGACCATGAAGCAGATTAAGCTGTTGGTGGTATTTTTAGTGAATGAGGGGAAATTTGGCCAGGGCACCAAGGAAATTCCCCTATTCTTTTCAAGAAGTGCCATGGGATCTTTAACATCCACCTGAACAAGCAGATGGGCACTCTGTTTAACGTCTCATCCAAAAGACGGCACCTCAGGAGTACAGCACCCCCCTCATGCTGTACTACAGTGTCAGTAGTTAACCCAAGTGCCTGGTGTGGGAAGAGAACCAACAGCTTTCTGATCTCCTGGCCTCAGAGGCAAGTGCAACCTGCTGAGCCACTGACACTATTGCATGAATATCACACCGGAAGGCACCTAGTGATGGGCACCACAGGCCATTTGCACTTAGATATGGCATGCATGCACTAAACTACCATAAACATCATAAATAGTTTTTTTTCCAGTGGTTGATTAGAGGAGAACAATGTGTTTGACCGTATGTAGAGTGTAAGTCCACAAAGATTATCGGCTTATATAGAAGAAGAATCAGCATTTTATATAGTGCTTTTCATACACATTGTATCCCAACGTGCTTTACATGTAGTGCTAGACTAGTAGTAACAGTAATGAATTTCTATTAGTGGCTGGTTTTAGAGTTTCTTGATAAACTATTAGTCAAGCTGCACACTAAGTGAGTCTAACATGCCATTTGCGTGGATTTTTTGCTCAAGTATCATGTGATGCATGTACTTTAGCCACCGTTGATCCTATTTAAATGTATTTGACTGAAGTTAGTCACATAAAATGTACCAGTCTGACAACCTAAAATATATTTCTTGCTATCATTGTATTTGCAAGGGGGGGGGGGGCTCTGGCCAGCAATCTACTTGATTTATGTTCATGCATTCTGTTGTGTTTACCTTAACAAAAGTCTTTAGATACATCATCCAGATCTGGCCATTCTGTTTGCTGGACTTGTCCCACCTTCATGCTGATCAGCTAGCTATCGACTGGTCCCCTATTTCTACAGGTGGGAGTGTGAACAATGAGCTCAAATTCTTCACCTCTAAATATACGTCTGTCTGGGATCATAACTGCACCTCCCCCCCCCTTCAGAAGAACCAGGTTCTGAGTTTCACACCTCCCATGGATCTTAGCTGAGTTGCTGGCTTGTCATCAAGCGGTTGACCTTGCCTGGTGGACTTGCAAATTCTCTGGCTCCACTTCTGCCCTTTAAATTAATTACCAGACCCTGTAATACCTGTACTAAAGCTACTAGGCTTGTGAAGTCTGAACACTTTGCATGCACACTCCAGAACAACCTTTGTCACCCCCACTAAGTTCTGGAAGGTAATTCATTCACTTTTCTCCCCTCCAACCCAGTCCCCACACCCTGTTCTCAAGATAAGCAATACTTCTATGTCTGCCCCTATTGCAGTCACCTCATCTTTCAATTCCTTTTTCACCTTCTGTGCCCATTCACTCGTCTCTTCCTCTTCCTCCACTCCTTTCTTCTCTTCCCTCTCACTCTTCTCCTCCTACTGCATCCCTCCCCCTTTTTTGATTTTCCCCCATTACTCTGCTGATTCTCTTGAGGCCCTTTTGGCTCTAAATCCTCACAACAATGGGTGCCTTGATGGTCTTGACTCTAAACTATTATTCTTTCTGTTCATGCCACTGCCCCTCCATATTACCCACCCCCTCAACCTCTCTTTCACCTTAGCTTGCATCCCTAACTCTTAGAAGCTGCCTGCTGTCATTCCCCTACCTAAAGAGGGTGATCTCTCTTCCCCTAGTAACTTCCAACCTATCTCTCTCCCTCCCACTATGGCAAAACCCCAGGAACACCTTGTTCTCTCCCAGCTCTCCCCTTTTCTTGACACAGCCTCCTTCTTCACTCATTTACAGACTGGCTTTAGAGAGTCACACTCCATGTCCACCTCTCTCCTCCATCTCACTGATACTATTCTCTCTGGTAGGGATCAGAGCCTTGTCACCTCCACCATTTTTGTTGACGTAGCCAAAGCTTTCAACACTGTAGCCCATCCATTCTCCCTGGACAGGCTTAAAGCTTCTGGGCTATCAGCTTCCTGGGTTGAGTGGTTCCACTCCTACCTTGAGGGCAGGTCACAAGCTATTCATACTGGAGACCCTCCCCCCCAAACCCACACACACCCTTTTAGCTCAGGCATCTCCCAAGGGTCTATCTCTGGCCCAATTCTTTTCTCCATTTTTCTAAAGACCTCCACAATGACTGTTCCTCTGTGTCCACTCATATGTGTGAAGATGATGCAGTACTCTTTCCTCTGGCTCCTCTGCCCCGACCTCATGAACCAACTCCAACTAACTTCAACAACATCCTGCTCTGGTTCCAAGAAAATCAGTTATCCATCAATAATAAGAAAACAGTCAATATTAGTTTTTGCAGCAGACAGAGGCTTGCTAGAGTCTCCCCCTTTCCCTCCATTCATACTCTTGATGGTGCAACTATTTAAGATGTCTCCTCCTTCAAGTACCTTGGGTTCTGGTTGAATCGCCACCTTGATTTTTCTGTTCATGTGGATACTATCCACAAGAACCTCCACCCCAAGCTTGGGGTGCTATACAGAAATAAGTGAAGTATTCCATTTCCTGCACTCAGAGAAATTCTCACTAAGATGATTCTCCCCATGTCTGACTACAGAGACATTGTTTATAGTGTTGCTCCAAAGTCCACTTACATAGACACATAGAATTTGACTGCAGATAAGGACTGGTTGGTCCACCAAGACTGCTCATTTTCTCTACCTGTTTCATATACTGCAAATCCTAATGTAACCCCCCTATAAATGGGGGTTCCCAAAAGTCTTCCTTAGGCTTGCCTAAATGCCCACTGCCAGGCTGGTGTTCTGTGTCCTAATGATTTAAAAGTGTTTGCATGTGAGTGCCCTGTTAGCCTCTGTACCTGTCTCTTTAAGAGCTGTCTATTTTGTGGTGTAAAATTAATCTGGGTAGGGGCCGAGTAGTTTCAGGCTCAAGTCCCACCCAGGCTACAGTGTTATCGCTCCATTCTGCCATTGCTAATTGCACAGAGGGAGCCCTACAAGGATCTGTGACTGTTTGCTGTTTATCTGCTTTAATAATAATAATAATATTGTAGTTTGTCTAACCTGCCTTCCTTTGCAGCATGGACAGTTCTATATTTGCACCACCATCTTGGTTCTGGACTGCCTATTGGGACCAATCAGTACATTTGGGGACCCTAAAATGGTGTCTGTCCCCAGGGGTCTTGTGGAAGTGAATTTCTGTAGGAATCGTAGTTTTTACACTTTGGTGCCTAAATGGACCTGGAGGGGGAGCTCTAGCTGTGACAGACAGATGGATCAGCCAACCAAACCTTTTGGATTTTCTAAGGATGTCCCGGTGCTGCCTGCAGCAGAGTCAGTCTAGAGTTGGAATTGAGAGAGTGAACAGCTCGAGTGTTTCGAGCAGCTGCTCCTGCGTAGTAGCATGGAAAAACTGTGGGAAGGCTGTGCTTGGCCTGCCTGCTTCTTCTTCCCTTGTAGGGAACTTTGCTTGAAAACAATTCAGACTGCATCCAAGGAAGATTGTGATCAGAATTAGCGAATTGAGACTGCCTGTTTACCTGAAAAGGACCAAAGATTTGCTCAATGCGATCGGCCTGCCAGGAAGTCTGGCTACATCTTGGAGGCACCACTGGGATTAGCACCCCCTAGTGGTCAGATGTTAGAATCATTGTTGCCGGAATGTGGCCACACCAGTAGAAGTCACTGTGCACCAGTTGGTGGAGTGGTGTACGGGACAGGAGGTTGACCCCAATCATGCCATGCTTATACTAGATACTCCCTTGAGTATTAGTAAGGACACAGTAGAAGGGTCCTCACCAAAGTCGAAGGTTTAAAAAATGCTGTGGTGGTGGGTTGACAGGCTGATTTAACGGCCCAAACCCTCATGGCCTTGGTGGAGTGGAGTGACACCGTGGATGGCACTAAGGTGCCCACGACTATTACCCCCGAAGGGTCCCCAATTGCTTGGAGGGTAATAACTAAGGACAGCAAAGATCCTGGTGGGGATGAGCCCCCACCCTTATCTGAAACCCTTGAGGAAAAGATTATCAAACTGTTGCTAATGGAGGGAAAGACTGTAGAGGACTTTAAGAAACTATTCCTGCCACCTGGGGGTGTTCCTTCCCCCACACCTCTGCCCATTCCAGTACTGGCACCTGTGCCTGCAGTTAGTCATGATAAGTACCGCAAGTTAAGGATGTTCTCAGGTACCCTCTCCACCTCACAGGGGGAGGATGACTGGGAGACCTGGATTGACTATGTTGCCCCCTTGGTACCCGAGTGGCAGTGTGCAGAGGCCGAGAAGCAAAACAGGATTATGGAGAGCTTGAGGAGTCTGGCCTTGGAAGCAATTTGGTTCCTGAGGTCCACCAACCCTGATGTGCCTGCTCAAAGGTATCTGTCTGCCCTTGAAGGCCTATTTGGCAGCATTGAGTCTGGGGAGACTTTGATGGTAAAATTCAAAGGCACCAAGCAGTGGAAGGGGGAGTGTTTATCCAAATATGTCACTCGTCTGGAGAGGGCCCTACAGAGAGCTTATTGAAAGGGTGAGGTACCAGCTAGCGACTTGAACCATGTGAGGTTGGACCACATACTGCAATATGCCAAATATTCTAAATTGCTAATCTTTCAGTTAAGGCTCCAGGATAGAAAGGGTAATCTTCCCGACTATTGTGACCTGATGAAAGAACTCAGGGAGGCTGAAGGTGAGGAAGGAGATGGGAGTTCCAGCGCAGGTACAGCCAGAGTAGTCTTGGCGCAGGGAAACCCCCTTGGAATCAGAGACTGCTGGGGATACTTCGCAGTGTGCAGAGCTACTGCAAGAGATCAGAGAAATGAAAGCTGCCCTCCTCCCCCAGTCCCTTTCCAAAGACACTACAGATCCTAGCCCCTTTCAGAGTGCATCCACTATGGGGGTGGGGGCGCACTCTTTGGCATCCCCTGCAGATAGCAGTCAAAAAACTGAAACGAAGGAACTAATGTTGGCAATAAGAGAATTTTTGAGACATCTCCCACTGCCTTTAACACCCCAGGGGGAGGTCAAGCCCAGATTGCCCATTGTTGGTACCCCAGCTCCAGCACAAACTATGTATCCACCCCAACCTCCTAGTTGTGATTGGAGACCAACTCCCAATGTGATGTGTCAGCCACGTCAGACCCCAGAAAGCATGTTTTGTCATAATTGTGGGAAGGATGGGCATATTAAGAGAGAGAGTGTCGGTCCTTGAAGGACCTAGATAAAGTTGTATACAGATTTCAGGGGGAGCTTTGGAAAGTAAAACAGTGGCTGAGGGGTGGCAGCAACAACTGCAGTGAAGGTTCATGAAATCCTAATTTAAACTTTTTTGTGGCCAAGTCGTCTGTCCAGGCCCCTGCTACTGTCCCTTCAGACTGGTCCAAAATAGTGGGCCCTTCAATGGAGACTACTGTGACTGTCAATGGTATCCATGCTCGGGCTGTGCTCGACAGTGGGTTGCAAGTGACCATTGTAATTCAGGACTGGTATGATAAACACTTATCTGATGTGCCATTGCAATCTCTGGAAGGTCTACATGTGTGGGGCCTGAGCGACAAGTCTTAGCCCTACCTAGGATATGTCTGGCTCTGGCTGTCTTTTCCTGTGGCTGTAACTGGTGTAGATGAACAAGTGGAGACACTAGCCCTGGTGTGTCCTCCTACGGGATTGTATGATCGGATTCCCTTGCTCATTGGAACCAACGCCCACGTGTTTGGAAGACTAGCACAGCTGTGTCAACAGAAACAAGGGCAGCAGACTGGGCGGCCCCTGAGAATTCCAGCATTGAGAAAGGGAGCCTATGACTTGTAAAAACAGACTACAGAAGTGGACAAAGATGAGCCAGTGGGATTAGTGTGGAAAAAAGATCCCGATTCTTTGGTACTACCACCCAACACTCAGCACACCGTTCATGGAGAAGTTTGCCTTAGAAAGGACATGAAAAATAAAATATTGATGCTGGAAGCACCTGGTGAAGAGAAGTTGCTAGAGGGGTTATTGGTTAAACCCAGTATCTTACCTGCTTGTGCCCATGCCTATGCATGGCGAGTGATGGTCCAAATCCGGAATGTGTCTAATTGAGAAATTCGAGTGAACAGAGGGTGTACGTTAGCTACGGTACACTGTGCGGACACTACAGTACTGCCCAGCAACAAATATTCTGGTGAAAAGGAGGAGGTGACCCCAGACCTATTTGACTTTGGTGATTCCCCATTGTCTGCTGAATAGAAGACTCAAGTCAGGAAGAAACTTGCACAGAGGGGCCCCCGACTAAAGTTGCAAGGCTAGTTACTCTATCGAGAGACAGTAGATCGGCGAAGTCAGTTGGACAAGCAGCAAATGGTACTACCCACAGCCTTCAAGCAGCTGATACTGAGATCCTTACACAACCACATGGGGCACCTCGGCATTGACCGGACTCTCAACTTAGTATGTTCCCGATTCTATTGGCCAAAAATGGGAGCAGATGTCGAGCATCATGTCAAAACTTGCAGTCGCTGCCTTCAATGGAAAGCTTTGCCCCAGAAAGCTGCCCCACTTATCAACATCACTACCAGTGCCCCTATGGAGCTGGTTTGCATAGACTTCCTATGTTTGGAGCCCAATCAAAAGAACATTGGCAATGTACTGGTAGTAACCGATCATTTTACCCAATACGCACAAGCTTTCCCGACCAAGGATCAAAAGGCCTCTATGGTGGCCAAGGTGTCGGTAGAAAAGTTCTTTGTCCACTATGGTGCACCCCAATGTATCCATTCTGACCAAGGAAGAGACTTTGAAAGTGGACTAATCAAAAAAATGCTCTCCCTGTGAGGGGTGCGAAAGTCCAGAACCACTCCTTACCGCCCACAGGGGGAACCCCAGCCTGAATGTTTTAAAAGGATTCTCCTGGATATGTTGGCCACTCTTTATCCCAAAGACAAATCCAACTGGAGCCAACAGATTAGCACCTTGGTACAGTCTTACAATTGCACCAAAAGTGATGCTACTGGGTTTTCTCCCTATCGCCTCATGTTCAGGAGGGAAGCCCAGCTGCCTGTAGATGTCTGCTTTAGAGTCTCTCCAGATGGGGTCAGAGCTGAGAATTATTTACAATATGTACAAAAACTGAAAGCTCAATTGAACCATGCATACCAACTGGCTCAAACAATGGCTGCCAAATGAAACCTTGCTAACAAAGTGAGATATGATCAACGGGTGAAAGTCCATGAGTTGTTGCCTGGGAATCGAGTGCTTTTACATAACTTGGAACTGCATGGCAAGCATAAAATCACCAACCGGTAGCATAATCTTCCACATGTAATAGTCAGTAAGTTGGATGATTTACTTGTGTACAAAGTCTTCCCCGAGAATGACTAAAGCTGTCAAGACCATGCACAGAAACCACCTACTGCCTATTGGCCAAGTGATCATTAATGCTGAACCATCCAACATTGCCTCTCCTGAGCCAGTGACTCATGCTGATGCTAAAAAGAGACAGAGTCAACCTGCCCCAGTTGTTGCTGATTCAAGGCCTTTCCCCCGGCAGACCCAGAATGATAGTGGCTGTTAGTCCACCTCTGATGATAGTGAGTGTGACAATGCTTATTACCCTTCTTATGAACTGAGTCAACTGTTTCAAGGTAACCCCATGTATAATCATGGAGAACTGGACCCGCAGGACTGCCAGCCCTCCAGCTTCTTCCCTGGAGCCAATGCTCTCTGAAAGTGAAGTGCAGAGTATTGCGTCTGAAGTGGCAGAATCTTTGTGTCTAGTAGAACTCTTTGAATTACCAGAGGAGGAATCTGATGTGGTAAATCTCCCTGGTGACATACCAGAACTTGTAGAAAAGTATGAAAGTGTTGACAGCACCCCTTCAGTGCCGCAAAGTTCAATGATCCCAGAGTTCCTTCAGGATAAGCAGCCTGGGCCCTCTTCAGAAGATAATAATGAGCAAAGTACTGTGGAAACAGAGTCTACAGAGCAAGGAGCTGACAGTGCTCCCAACCTAGACATTTCAACCAGTGCAGAGGCACCCCTCACTACAGTAGAAGAAACCAATGCCAGTGTTGACCACCCAGAGCCATTGTCTGTTCCCCCCAGAAAATCTGGATGAGCTGTCAAGCCAGTGATGAACTTTAGCTATGACTCCCCTGGGAGGCCTGTGGATTTGCCTCTCAATGTTGTCCACAAGGGTGTTTACATCTCCAAGAGCTCACTGCCCAAACTGAGCCTGGCTGCCAGTTCTAAGTTAATTGTCCTTCCCTCCAAACATGGTGCCACTGCCCCATCTAGCCCTAAGTTAGCAGATAGAGATGGGCCCCATCTATTTTATTTAAAGTGCAAGAAACTATTACATAAAGAGTATAGTAATGCCATAAGTTTACGTTGTACTGATGTATCAATCATTATATGGTATTATGTAGTAATTTCACTTATATAACATATAGTATATAACCTTTTTCCATGCTATTGCAGTATAAACTTGACACGGAGGCCAGGTTCTTTCCAGACAGGGAAGGGTGTAACCCCCTATAAATGGGGTTCCCAAAAGTCTTCCTTGGGCTTGCCTAAATGCCCACTGCCAGGCTGGTGTTCTGTGTCCTAATGATTTAAAAGTGTTTGCGTGTGAGTACCCTGTTAGCCTCCGTACCTTTCTCTTTAAGAGCTGCCTATTTTGTGGTGTAAAATTAATCTGGGTAGGGGCCGAGTAGTTTCAGGCTCAAGTCCCACCTGGGCTACAGTGTTATCGCTCCATTCTGCCATCGCTAATTGCACAGAGGGAGCCCTACAAGGATCTGTGACTGTTTGCTGTTTATCTGCTTTAATAATAATAATATTGCAGTTTGTCTAACCTGCCTTCCTTTGCAGCATGGACATTTCTATATTTGCACCACCATCTTGGTTCTGGACTGCCTATTAGGACCAATCGAGTAATTTTTGGGACCCTAAAATGGTGTCTGTCCCCAGGGGTCTTGTGGGAGTGAATTTCTGTAGGAATCGTAGTTTTTACACTTTGGAACCTAAATGGACCTGGAGGGGGAGCTCTAGCTGTGACAGACAGATGGATCAGCCAACCGAACCTTTTGGATTTTCTAAGGAAGTCCCGGTGCTGCCTGCAGCAGAGTCAGTCTAGAGTTGGAATTGAGAGAGTGAACAGCTAAAGTGATTCGAGCAGTTGCTCCTGTGTAGTAGCACGGGAAAACTGTGCTTGTCCTGCCTGCTTCTTCTTCCCTTGTAGGGAACTTTGCTTGAAAAGAATTTGGACTGCATCCGAGGATGATTGCAATCAGAATTACTGAATTGGGACTGCCTGTTTACCTGAAGAGGACCAAAGATTTGCTCCACGCGATCGGCCTGTCAGGAAGTCTGAAACCACCGCAGAACATACGGTTTACGCAGAGACACCGTGATTGCAACCAGACTGCCGTCCGAACTGTGGTACTGTTTCTTTCCCTTACTATAAGTGTGCTGAATGGTGTTAGTGGGTCACGATTTGGTTCCCCACTGCCAGCTTGTGTCATGCTTGCTGGAATCTGAATCTAGCGCTACCCGACTGCCATCTGAATTGTTTTACACAGCCTGGGCCCTGCCACCTCGGCTCAGCAAGCTGCTCATGCCACAGAGAAGAAAATCGACGAGAGACCTGCCTGGGGATCAGCCCCCTGCTCAACATCACAAACGTGAATGACAGCACGATGAATTGTGTGGGCCCCGCTTCTCCTGGCAAACCAGCAAGTCATCCTGCAGTCTCCATTTCATCCATCCTGTTTCTTCTACTGGGTAGCGTGAGTAACAATCAGGGTAACTCCCTGCAACATCAGTTAATTCACAAGTGTTGTCATCTGATTGCATTGCTGTTTTTTTTTCCTTTCATGAACTGAGCCTCCTGGCTCCGGATTACAAATTGTGTGTGGCTGTGTTTGTCTTTTCTTCTCATCACATGGCCCTGACCAGCTGCAATGTTGGCCTACCCCAGGCAACGTTCCAGGCTAGCCCACCTTACTTCCAACTGGGTACCCAGAGCGTGTGACTGTGCAGGGACTAAAAGTGCTTGCGTAATTGCCTGACTAGATCAGTTTTAGACTCATACAACCTGATTACGCCCCTCCCTTGTGCAATTCCCCTGAATAAATAAGATCTAACTCTTTTCGCATTTAATCTGACTGTGGTTCCAGTTTTTACCAAAAGCACTGTACTGTTGTTATTTGCTGTGCCTAACCTTGTTTTACAGGGGGTCTCCAGGGTCGAACTGGTGGAACCAGCCCTAGTGGTATAGTGCAAACAGTGTGGGGATTTGTATGCTGAATAGGGGCTACTGTGAAAGTGTCTGTTACATATTGTCTAGGCCACTAGAGGGAAAGAATTTTGATGTCCCGGAGTATCTGTAAGGTTAGCCTTGCTACTAACAACCCTATCCTCTGGATGAAGGCACCCGTTTCAGTACCCAGGCCCCTTAACCTGCAACTAGCCAAGCAGGCAGGGGTAGTAGCCCTTGGGATAGCACCACCTAGGGTTACACTAAACTTTAGCTAGACTGGATCCTCTCTTTCACTCTTTCTGTCACTTTGCCCTTGACAAACCCCTGTGTACAAATCACTGAACTCTGTACTCTTCCCTCTCCCTCCCCTCTCTTGATGGCAGGTACCTTTCCCACTGTGCTTCCTTTATCTCCAGATATTGGTTTGTCTCTCTCCCCTCAAATCTTGCTTCTCTCCTCTCTTTCTCACCTTTTTCCTATTATTCCCTTCACAATTTTTGCTCTTGCTCTCCCTTAAATGAAATCTACTGCTGGCCAAGCTACTTTCTCTTTCCACTTCCCTAAACTGTGGGGTTCCCTTCCTCCTCACATTCACTGTTCTCCTTCCTTTTCAGCTCTGAAATCTCTCCTCCATGAGTTCTCTATTCACTTCTGCAGTTGCTTCAGATATGGGGGCACTAGGTTAGGATCACCAATGCCAAACAGTGCAGTCCACAAGAGCACAGTAAAAACGTTGCTTTCCACAACAGCACCTGGCCAAAACATTGACAGCAAGAACAGCAGCAATGATAGTGTTCCCAGAAGACGTGGACCGCTACTATAAAAAAACACACAGATTTCTGTTTTTCTGGGGGGGCTCTGCTCCTGCACCTCCCATTATGGGGTGCTTTGCCCTGAACCACCCCAACTATATATAATCACCTCCAGGGGTGGAGGCAACTCATGGACGGGGTTAAACCTTGGGGGGGGGGCATTGTGGAATGGAAGGGGAATATCACAGGTCAGCCAGGGGGCAAACACAGTACCCCCAAAGGTTGGGAGGGGGAAGAAACAAAACAAAAATACGACACAGGTCCCAGAATGAAAAAAACAAAAGAGCCATACCACCTAGGACCAGGAATCAAGCCCCAGTCCACCAGCATTCTTCCACCTTCCACTGTCTGTGGCGCTACACTCTACGCCATGGCTGCTCAGCTGAACCCCTCCCAGCACAAGCTTTATCCCTTTCTCCTCTCCTCCCCCAACCCCATGACTGTATACAGTCATAGGGATAGCACTAACCTGACATGTGGCATTCTGTCCCTACAGTATGGCTGTATTGCAGAGGACTATTCTGACCGTGTGCTTCACAACTATGCAACTGAGGATTCACTCTTCTAACCGGGTAAGGATATGGGGGCGGACTCCTATTCATCTGCAATACACACAACTCTGACACCAGCACTGCCCTGCTCCAGTAGTATCAGTCATTTCTCCCTGTTTCTTACTTTGTTGTGTTACTTACAGTGTAATATTATTTTGCCTGTTCCACAACTCACTGCATGGTAATTTATTGTTTGACAGGTTATTCTTTAACATTTTTGAATTATACATTCTTTTATCTAATCATTTATTTCCATATTATTGTATTATTTTATATGTTGTACATTATCTAGTCTCTTACTCCGCCCCCCCCCCCCAACGGAGCATCTGGAAATGAGCCGATACCAGCTTAGTAGGACTTTCCTGGTAGAACTTTTGAAATAAATGAATGAGTGAATGAATCAATCAATAAATAACTGTACAAAAAAATTATTTGGTAGCTGGAATCTCCAGCTGCTTAACATAGAAACATAGAAACACAGAATTTGATGGCAGATAAGGACCGCTTGGCCCACCCAGTCTGCCCATTTCCCTACCTAACGGATAAGCTGCAGATCCTAGTTAACCAACAACCTACTTCCTCCTACCCCCCCTCTAGAATTGCCTTATGTCTGTCTCATGCATTCTTGATATCCCCCACTGTTTTTGACTCTACGACCTCCTCAGGAAGGCTGTTCCATGTATCCGCAACCCTCTCTATGAAGAAATACTTCCTCACATTACCTCTGAGCCGTCCACCCTCTATCTTCAAATTGTGCCCCTTTGTTTTTACACAGCTCTTTTTCTGAAAGACGCTACCCTCTTGGACTTTGTTGATTCCCTTCAGGTATTTGAAAGTTTCTATCATGTCCCCTCTCTCCCTCCTTTCCTCGAGGCTATACATCTTTAGTTCCTTTAGTCTTTCTTCATATGTCTTCTGATGCAGACCCTGCATCATTTTGGTTGCCCTCCTCTGGACAGCCTCCACCCTATCTATGTCTTTGCAGAGATGGGGTCTCCAGAACTGTACACAGTACTCCAGATGTGGTCTTACCAACTGTCTGTACAGAGGGCCAACAACTTCCTGTTTTCTACTGGTGATGCCTCTCCCTATGCATCCCAGTATCCCCCCAGCCCTCCTTACTGCCTTCTCACATTGCTGGCCTACCTTTAGGTCATCTGATATGACTACTTAAGTAACCCTACTACTCTACAAGGCCCTTGTCAACCCTCACCTAGAGTACTGTGTGCAGTTTTTGTTTGACTCTTCATTCCAAATAGGACTTTGAGGTAGTAGAGATGGCCACAAAATGGTCAGGGACATAGAGGATAAGTGCTGTGAGGAGAGACTGGAGACCATGAACACGTTCACTCTGAAGAAAAGGAGGCTGGGGGGTGCATGGCATACATCTTCTGCATACTGAAGGGTATCAGCAAGGTGGAACAGATTGAAATGTTTGACCTGGTGTGTGCCAGCAGGATGCAGGGACAAGCCCTGAAGCTCAGAGGTGGTAAATTCCAGGGTAATGTTAGGAGGCAACTCTTCTACCATGGAGTGGTAAACCTATGTGTAACACCCCCCCCGATAATCCCACTCACCTGGGCTGCCCCAGAGGGACCGGGGCTCAGCAGTGCCTCCCCAAGTGGCTGGGTCTGAGTCCTTACCAGTAGTTTCTGTAGTGCCTTAGTGCCTCCACCTGGGGCCCCTGCATCACCTCCTGTGGGTAGAACAGGTTAGAACGTTTTCCCAGAATAAGGAATGGTCTTCCCTCTAACAACTGCCCATGATGACCCCCCCAGACCCACAATCACTCCCCACAATGGTTCTACACACACACATACAGCAGGTGAAACAGATGAAAAAATTACTCACTTTAGTAATGTTGTTTCTTCTAATGGAGTCTTGCTATATTATGACATATGCAGTTTGTCCCAGCCTCAGAACTGCTCCGGAGGTGAAAGAGTTAACTTCCATGCCAGGCATGGAATCTTGAGCGCGAGCTCGGTTGAAAAAACTCTGTTGATCTTCAAACTGAAACTGTCAGATCTTTACGAGCAAAACTCACTAAGGTTCTGTGTGGAAGCTGTAAACCTACACTAGCCAACTGGCTACTAAAGTATTAACACATTTTTCTGGTCCCAAAACCAAAACTCAAGTCAGGGGATCCAAAAAATAAAATAAAATAAAATACAACACCCAAACACCCCAAAAAGAGGTGAAAACACAAGGTGGGCATCATTAAGTGCCAACACTGCACTGCCCACCCACATCCCAAGAGCAAAGGTTCTGAGAGGGGCAGGCAGGGGAGGTCATAATATAGCAAGACTCCATTAGAAGAAACAACATTACTAAGGTGAATAATTTTTCTTCAAACAACATGAAGTCTTGCTATATTATGACATATTCGAACTACACAGCAGTACCTCCATGGAGGAGAGACAGAACCTCACTAGGAAATAGGCTCTGAAGCACAGCTGTGCCAAACCGAGCATCACTCCTAGCCTGGATGTCCAGGGAGTAATGCTTGGTGAAAGTGTGTACTGTTTTCCAGGTAGCTGCTTGACATATCTCTAAGATAGGGATGTCCCTGGCTGCAGCTAGGGACGCAGCTGTACCTCTGGTAGAGTGAGCCCTCAGGCCTGAAGGGGGAACCTTACCCAGTTTTTGATAGCAAAATTGGATACAAGAGACAATCCACCTGGCAATGGATCTTTTAGTGGCAGGTTTCCCTTTACCAACCTCACCATAAGTGAGGAACAGTTGGAGGGAGTCAAACCTGTGACCCTTGGTATGCTCTATGTAGTAACTAAGGGCTCTCTTTACATCTAAACTGTGCAGCCTCCTCTCGCCAGAGGAGGAATGGTCAGTGAAGTACACTGGAAGAGATATAGATTGATTAAGGTGGAAATCTGAAACCACCTTAGGCAAGAACTTCCTGTTAGTCCTGAGGACTGCCTTATCTCTGTGAAAGGAGATAAAATCAGGTTCCACTGACAAAGCTTGTAATTCACTTATGTGCCTGGCAGAAGTGATGGCTACTAGAAACACAGTTTTCCAAATCAAGTACTTAAGCTCTGCTGAAGACAAAGGCTCAAGGGGGGTTGCATTAGCTGAGCAATGCAAACATTAAGAGCAGGGTCCCTGAATGGAGGGTTGGTGTGAAGCAATCCCTTGAAAAACTTGGAGAATACAGGGTGAGCAGAAAGAGAAGAGGGCTTTCCTGCTGAAATAAAAGCAGAGACAGCTGCCAAATGCACTTTCAGGGTAGCTGGCCTCAGCCCCAAAGTATATAGATGGACCATATAGTCCAGGACTGTGGGCAAATCAGCAGATTCTGGGGAAATATGCTTTCCAGAGCACCATATGGAAAACCTTTTCCATTTAGAATTATAAGTAGCCCTGGTGGAAGGCTTCCTAGAAGCTTTCAAGATATCGAGTACACCTTGAGAAAGGTGTAGGTCAGCAAACTCTAACTCCTCAAGAGCCATGCCTTGAGGTTGAGGGATTTGAGATTCGGATACCAAACTCTCCCCTGGGCACAGGTTAACAGATTGTGATTCCTGGGGAGACACAGGGGAAGGTGGACTGCTAAGGACAGAAGGAGTGGATACCAGGGCTGTCTGACCCAATCTGGAGCAATCAGAATCATCTTGCAAGGTTGAGATCTGATTTTGACTAGCACCTTGAACAAGAGAGGAAAGGGGGGAAAGGCATAGAGGAACTTCCCTTCCCAATCAAGAAGGAAGGCATCCAGAGGGACTGAGCCCAGCACTGGGGGCCTGCAACAAAAAAGTGGAAGTTGGTGATTGTCTGGGGCTGCAAAAAGATCTATCTGAGGGGTGCCCCACCTGGCAAATACTAATCCCAGTACTAGGGGATCCAGTGACCATTCGTGATGGCTCTGGGAAATCCTGCTGAGAGCATCTGCCAGGACATTGTCTTTGCCTGGGAGGTGAACTGCCATGAGGGAGGTGTTCAGGGAACAAGCCAGAGACCACAACTTCATCGCCTTGGTGCACAAGGCCGAAGACCGAGTGCCCCCTTGCTTGTTGATGTACCACATTGTAGTGGTGTTGTCTGTTCTGACCTGTACCACTTTGTTCTGAACAGATGCAGAAAAAACCTGAAGTGCTAGAAAAACAGCTCTGAGTTCCAACAGATTGATGTGGAGCAGAGATTCCTGAGGGACCACAATCCCTGGGTGGTGAGGTCGCCCATGTGAGCTCCCATCCCAAGAGGATGCATCTATAGTAAGGGTCAAGAGAGTGAGACTGAGGGATGAAAGGACCCCCTGTCTCAGATTGCTCTGATCCTGCCACCACTGCAGGGCCTGGATCAGGGTTGAGTTACTGGGATCAATTTGGTTAGAGGATCTCTCCTTTGAGACCAGAAGGCTCTCAAATGGAACTGGATGTCCCTCATCTGAAATCTTGCTCCTTGCACTACAGCTGTGGAAGCAGCCATGTGGCCAAGGAGCTGTAGAAAGTGCCTTGCTGGTCGAGAGACCTGCAGAGTGAGGAGGAGGCCAGAACCACCAGGGTCTTTACTCTTTCTAGAGGAAGGAAAGCTCTGGCCTGCTTTGTGTCCAGTTCTGCGCCTATGAAGGTGAGTAGCTGAACAGGCTCTAGAACTGACTTTGGAAGATTGAAGAAAACCTAGAGATGTAAGCAGCTGCTGGGTAACCTGAAGGTGTGATTTGACTTGGTCTGGAGACTGACCCACTATGAGCCAGTCGTCCAGGTAAGGAAAGATGGCAATCTTTTGCCTTCTTAAGTGAGCAACTGCTACTGCCAGGCATTTGGTGAATACCCTTGGAGCAGAGGTGAGGCTGAAGGGCATTGCTCTGAACTGGTAATGGCCTGAGGGCAGTTCGAATCTGAGGTACTTTCGGTGGAAGCTTCTGATGAGAACATGGAAGTAGGCATCCTTGAGGTCCAGGGATGCTAGCCAGTCCCCTGGCCTTAGGGAGGGTAAAATAATTCCCAGAGTCACCATTTTGAATTTTGGTTTTAAAAGGTGCTTGTTTGGGTATCTTAGATCCAGGATGGGCCACCATTCTCCTGTCTTTTTTGGGGTAAGGAAGTACCTGGAGTACAGTCCTTTGCCCTGGTGTAGGGGAGGAACCCTTTCTACAGCTCTGAGAGCCAGGAGGGTTGAGACTTCTGTTTCCAAAGCAAGAGCCTCTGAGGGATTTGCAGGTGGAAAGGATCTGGTTCTCATCTTTGGAAATTTTTTGAAGCTGAGAACCAGTCCCTGGCTTACTACTTCCAGGACCCACTTGTCTGATGTTAAAGACTCCCAGTCCTGGACGAAGTAAGCCAGCCTGCCCCTACAGGTAATGGAGAATCGGCCCTGGGCATCCCATCAGGGTGCCTGTTTGGCAGGAGCTTTAGGCTGAGGGGTGGGAGCAGGCCTGCTCGTAGCCCGTCTGCCTCTCCCTCTGAAGAACCCCCTCTGGGCATAAGCTGAAGAGGAGGCTTGGGCTTTGTAAAAAGGCCTGTGAAAAGGCCTGCCCCTGCCCTGGAAAGCTGCCTCTGAGGAGTGGCTTGCCTCTCCTTGGCCTGTGCACTCCTATAAGTGGTCCTATACTCATCCATTTTCTTCATGTAATTCTCTGTCTGCTCCCCAAACAGAGAATTACCCACAACAGGAAAATCCATGGCCTTAGCCTGGGTATCCTGTGACAGGCTAGTACACCTGAGCCAAGCCATTCTACGAAAAGCCACAGATGTAGCCATGACTCTTGAAGATACATCATTAGAGTCCACTGCAGCACGCGAATTGCACCTTGGATGCCTCAATACCATCAGCAGCCACCTGTTCCAGCTCCTTGGCAAGCTGGCCAGGGACCTGTTTCAGCTAAAGCCATAACAGTATCCCATCTGATTTCTGGTATCTTGCAACATAGGCCATATAATTTGCCTGTCTGAGTCCCAAGGATGCTGCCATGTATTGTTTCTTTGCCATGGCATCAATCCTCCTGGAGTCCTTGTCAGGGGTATGAAGCCAAGGGAATATTGCCTTATCACAGGCTGCAGCCTGCACTACCTAACATGGCTGCATTGTTGTGAAAGGAACTCCTATCAGAGCCTGACAATGTGTGCCTCCTGTCCATCTTTTATCCACAGGAGGTAAAAAATTAGAGCTTTTAAAATCTTTATTGTCTCTTTCCTAAAAGATTTATGTAAAGGAATAGACAATCTCCTGGACTCTGGGATATCCATCATTTCCACATAGTCAGGCTCCTCCTGTTCATCACAGCTTCTTCCAAAGGGAGCTGGAGGGTTTCAACAACTTTTTATAAAACAGAAAATGAGAAGGGGACTCAGAAAGCCTAGGGGGAGACACTCCTGAAGGTCTGTCTGGGGAGATGTCCGGTTCAATGGGCACATCCAGACTTTCAAAATCCATTCCTCTCTTCATAATCCTCCTCCCCTCCTCCGGTTCATAAAATTCTTCTATATCATATTCTTGAACGGTGGAACGCCGAACCGACTGTTTACCTGATGGTGCCGGTTCGGACGGAACGGGGAAGCGACTGGACAATTTGGATCGCTTTGGCTATCTCTGCAGCAGTTAGAGAAGGAAATTTTGGCTCCACACCTGCTGATTTTCTAGTCCTCTTTGCTGGAACTGGCTCCTCTGAGTCAGCTCTTCGTTTGCCCTAGGAAGTATCGCCCTGATCAGAGGGTACTCCCGCCAGTTCGGTTGGCACCGAACTGGGCTGGCCATCTGGGTCAGCGGACTTTTTGGCCTCTCGTTCCCTGAGCCTACCAACTCTCTTATCCAGGGTAGCTGCAGGGAAATTCTTGCAAATCTGGCAGTCTGCATTGAGGTGGTCAAACCCCAGACAATAAACACATGTGGTGTGTGGGTCAGCCTTGGCAAAGGCTTCCCCACAGACACTACAGTGCTGAAACCCAGTGGGCCGGTTTTTCTTTTGGGTTTCTCAGACATAATGCCAGCCTAACCAAAACTTGCCTTTTCCGACAAATGCGTAAACAAGACACCATTATCGGTTCCCAACCATGTCACGGGTCGTGGAAAAAACCGTAATGAAATCCGTTTTTTTTAGAACCGATAAGAACCGGGAACCGCACTCTAAATGTAATTTAATAAGTTTTAACAACAACCTGATCGGTTCAAACCGAACCGATAACAACGTTTGCAAGTTCCACACAGAGAAATGTAAAACCTATCTATTACTTATGATACCACAGACAGAGCTTGAACCAACCGGTTGTGGTTAAAATACACAATTGCGGTTTAGAAAACCAAGAAATAACACTTTTTTAACCGACAAATGATCCGAGCAGTAGGAGGAATCTCCGGAGCGACTGTTCAGTGAGGCAGAGTAAAGAATCTGACAGTTTCAGGTTTGAAGATCAACAGACAAAGTTTTTTCAACCGAGCTCGCGCTCAAGATTCCATGCCTGGCATGGAAGTTAACTCTTTCACCTCCGGAGCAGTTCTAAGGCTGGGACAAACTGCATATGTCATAATATAGCAAGACTTCATGTTGTTTGAAGAACAATAAATATCCAGTTTATTACTACAAGCTAATACAAAGGAGGTGGAGGCTACTCCTCCAAAACCTCCTGGTTACCAAACATTCACTTATCCCCACTTCCCCCCTTTTCCCTTGGTGCACCCAGACCAGTCACATTAGTGGGTACCTCATGGTCCCTTAGTCGGCAGGCCTGCTGTTTTCCATTGGGACCCTTACACACTCACACAAGTTACAAGAAAAACAAACATAAACTGGTGTAGAGGATGTCTTCCTCCTCCTCTCCCTCCTGGCAAAGAAAACAATGGTCTCCCCTGAGCTGCAGCTCGGGATACTCACAGTGACTGGAGAGGAGGACAACCCCTGAAGTCCACAGCATGTCATCTCCCATGAAATGGGTGGTGTAGTTCTTTACCTGCCTGGCCTTTCCAGCTTCGTCCACAGGCCTTTGTATATGGCTTTCACCAGGCAGACCTGTTCGTCCTTCTCTCCTTGGTTCCTTTGATCTTTGCAATGGGGGGAGCACAGCAGTTCAACTCCCCCTGGTGCCTTTCTAGTCTCCCCAGCTTCTCCCCTGGCAGGAAAATCTGTCCCTGATGCAGCAGCAGCCTCCCAGATGCCCCAGGCTGGAGGTTGCAGTACCTTCAGGCCAAACAGTCTGCCCCTGTACTTTTGAGCAACCAACCTGAGGGGCCCACCTGCACAGCCCCAATGGCTGTCAGCTCCTTCCTGTTCCTTATGCTTGAAAGGGGAGAGAGGGGGTGGAGAGGGATGCAGCCCCAGAGCCTTTGCCAGGCAAAACCACCCAAACAGCCTTCTGGTTTCCTTTTGGGGGGCCTGGGATTCCCTCTCCTCCTGCTCCTCCACCCTGCTCTCTCTCTCTCTCTCTCCCCCAAATTCTTCCTCTCTGTCTCTCTCTCTCTCACAAGCTCTGCCTTTCTCCACCCCTTTCTTCTTCCTGCCGTGGTGCAGGGGTAGCCAAAACCTCCCTGCCTGCAGACAGTCTTCTTCCTATCTTGCATTTTGGAGGGGGGAAGGGGTAAAGCTGCCTTTTCTCTTTGTAGGAACCTATAACAAGTAGCATGCACCTTTCTAGGAAGATACCTGGTTCCTAACTAGCACCAACAATAATCACAGTAACAGCTAGGCTTGCATCAGGTCCAGCCACATCAATGGACCAGGCATGAGTACCCCCAGGCTGGGGGGGGAGGCTTACACACTCCCCTGGCAGGAAACTTGGCATCCCAACAAGCCCCTCTGGGAAACCCATGACCAACAATAGGCACTTTACTGACTCTACCCATGGTCCCTAACTAGTACCAGCAACCATCAGTTCCCCAAATGAGCTCAGATAGGGCAGATCATGGTAGCTTACTATATGCGGGTAAGAGGGGGTGGGCACCTACATGCCTCCACTACCCCCCTAGATCAACACACCGGAGGATGGAGAACTGGCACCACAGGCTGGAGGAGAACATCAAGAGGCAGATTTGCGGGCTCACCCAGGGATTCGTATGTGAGCTTCACAGCGGGCTGGGGGAAGGGCCGGACAGATCTGTGGGGCAAGGCATCAGCTGGCACTGGGACTGGTGCAGGAGGCATGATCAGTCCAGGAAGGCCATGGTCCATAATCCCCCCTCCAGACAATCCCTGTACCTCTACACTGTCGGGGATTGGGTCCAGAACCTGGGTAGAGTCCGTAGTGGCAGGCAACTCAGTATCTCATTGAGGCAGGCACACCAGGAGCCCCCTTGCCTTCCTAAAACCCACTCCAGGTGTAGCCCGGATGCTGGGATAGGGGGCCTGGCCTCAGGTACAAAGGGCAGGGCCTTGGGGTCCAGGCAGGTCAGGGGTTCCAAGTGACTGGAGCTGGTGGAGGGGGCCGGGGTCCCACAGGACCCTTCCCAGCAGGGGAGGGAGCTGTCAGGCTCCGTTCCCCAATGTGGACAAAAGGAGTCCCCCTCCTCTCCCTCACTCGCCTCACTGGAGGAGTCCCAGGGCCCCACAGAGGGCTGTCAGGCATCCAAAGCAGGGTCCACGGTGGAGTGTCCCAGGGTGGGGGACAAACCCGTCCCCACCTCTTACGCATCCCTCAGGTAACAGGGCACCTTGCCATTCGCTGGTTGGACTCCGAGGCTGGGGTAGTCACGATCTCCCCTATTGAGAGCAGGTGATTTCGATGTACCATTTTCTGGAGCCCCCAGCCATGCTCCTGCTTAATACAGTATAACGGCAGGTCAGTCAGTTTCTCCACCACAAGATAACCATCTGGGGCTCACCAGTCCTGGATCTTGTGCTTACCCTGGAACCCTAGGTTTCACAGCAGGACTCTGTCCCTCACCTCCAAGTCCTGGCTCCGCACTCTGGCATCATACCTCCTCTTAGTTCCTTGACAGCTCCAAGCCACTGCCTCAGAGGCAAGTTTGTATGCCGCGCAGAGCTGTTCACATAGGTCACTGGTGTACTTCAGGTACGATTTATGGGAGGTCCCATCAGCGGATACCCCGAAACAAAGGTCCACCGGCAGTCGGGCCTCGCAACCATACATGAGGTAGAAGGGGGAGTGCTGGGCGGCATTGTTCTTCATGCAATTGTAGGCATGCACCAGTTGTCCCACCCGCTGACTCTAATTAGCCTTGTTGGTGGGGTCCAAGGTGCCCAACATGTTTAGCAGCGTTCGGTTGAACTGCTCTGGCTAGGGGTCCCCTTGGGGGTGGTAAGGGGTGGTGTGAGACTTCTGTATGCCATAACTTGGCAGAAACTCCCTCACCAAATGGCTCTCAAAATCCCAGCCCTGGTCGGAATGGACCCATTTAGATAGACCATAGTGTTGGACATACTGCTGCAGGAACTTAGCCATGGTGCTTGCCTTTTGGTCCCTGGTGGGGAAAGCCTGAGCATACTGGGTGTAGTGGTCCATGATGACCAGTATGTTGGCCACATTCTTCCGGTCCAACTCCAAGGACAAGTAGGCCATGCACACCAACTCCAGGGGCCCACTAGTTTGGATGTTGACCAAGGGCGCAGCTCGTCGGGGCAAGATCTTCTGTTGGATGCACCGCAAGCAGCACTTGCAGTAGCCCTCTATGTCCGCCTTCATCCGCGGCCAATAGAACTTGGCCCGGCAGGTGTACAAGGTGCGGTCATAGCCTAGGTGCCCCATATTGTCATGCAGTGACTTGAGGACCACTTTCCGGTAGACCCCAGGCAACATCAGCTGCTGTCAAAAATGGCCCGAGGAATCTCGATCCTGCACTGTCCGCATTACCAACCCATCCCACAGCACCAACTTGTCCCACTCCTTATCCAGCCCCTGAGCCTCGGGGTGGGTGCTGTGCACCTGGCTGAGGAGACCCCCTGGAGGAGGCAAGCAGATCTCGGATACCAGGGTCCGCCCCTTTGCTCCGCTGCAGAATTGGCCTTACTAGGCTGTGGCAAGGACGAAGGTCCAGGCCAGCAGAAATTCAGATAAGCAGGAGGGATTGCTTCAGGGGAAGCTCCCAGCACCTCTATGCTCCAGGTGGGACAGTCGGTGGTGTTGCCAGGGGGCCCAGCCTGGGAGCAGAGCACTTGCACCAGAGCCGGCTCGACCCAGACCGGGGGTCTGGGGTGTCAGGGTGTGAATGGTGAGACAGGGCGTCCACGTCCACATTGGCTCGCCCACTCTGATATTCCAGGCTGAAGTTATATGTGGAGAGGGCCGACAACCATCGATGCCCCGCAGTGTCCAACTTAGCTGTGGTGGTGACATAGGTCAGAGGGTTGTTGTCTGTGCACACAGTAAACGGTACCCCATACAGGTATTCATGGAACTTCTCCATGACTACCCACTTTAGTGCCAAGAACTCCAGTTTATGCACCGGGTAGTTCTTCTTGGAGGATGTCAGGCCCCAGCTAGCTAATGCCACAGGGTAGAACCCCTCAGGATACTCCTGGTACAGAACTGCCCCTAGCCCGGTAAGGCTGGCATCAGTATGCAGGACGTAGAGCTTACACGGGTCCATGAAAACAAGGACTGGAGCCTCCCCCAATCACCAGATGATCTCCCGGAAAGCCTCCTCACACTCCAGCATCCGACGGGACCCAAAAGGTTCCCCAATATGCAGGTAGTCCTGGCGGGGGGCTTGACCTTTCCTCCAGTTCGTCGGTGGATAACCCTGCATCAGGTCATTCAGGGGATGCACTACCAGGGAGTAATCCTTCATGAATCACCGATAATACCCACAGAACCCCAAGAAAGACTGAAGGGTGTGCAAGTGGGTGGGCCGTGGCTACGATTTGAGGGCTTCTACTTTAGCCGGGTCGGTCTGTATCCCCTTTTCCAAGACTATATGCCCAACATACTTAACCTGTGGCTGGCAGAACTGGCATTTGTCAATGAAGACCTTCAGGCCGAACTCCTCAAGTCTGTCCAGGACCTTCATCAACCAGGCCTCGTGTTCTTCCAGGGTCTGACTGAAAATTATACGGTCATCCAGATAGACTATGACCTCCAGCAGGTTCATGTCTCCCACAGCCCTTTCCATCAAACTTTGGAAGGTGGCTGGGGCCCCAGATATGCCTTGGGGCATATGCTCGAACTGGTAGAATCCCAGTGGGCATATCAAAGTGGTCTTTTCCTTGTCCTCCTCGGCCATGGGTATCTGGTAGTACCTGCTCCGAAGGTCCAGCACGGAAAACCACTTGCTCCCGGAGAGACTGTCCAGTGCGTCCTCCATTCTGGGCACTGTGTACTGGTCTGGGATAGTTCATTTGTTTAGTGAGCAGTAGTCGATGCACATTCTCACCACGACGCTCTTTTTTCTAGCCACCACAATGGGGGAAGCATACTGGCTGCGGGACTCCGAGATGACTCCGGTGCCCAGCAACTCTATTAGGTGTTCCCTCATATCCTCCACATCCCTGGGGGCTAATTTCCATGACTGCTCTCTGAACGGGTGGTCATCCCTCAGCTGGATGTGGTGCTCTTACCTGGTAACACGTCCCATGTCCCACTCATGCAAAGAGAAGACCCGCCGGCGCTTCACCATCTTCTGGCTCAGGCTCCATTTATAGGCATCAGAGATTGGTGAGCTTCCAAAATTAAACAAGGACAGGTCTATCTCTTCCCTGAGATCTTTGCCGGGGGAAACAGACAAGGCCCCATCACACCGAAAGATGGACGCCAACACACAACCCCTCTGGATGGTCACCGGTTTTCTTGACTCATTCTGGACCCTAACCGTAACACGCCGGGCCTGGGGACTGGCCGGGGTTGGAAGCATCCCTCTCTGGACTAAGAGCCCAGGTGGCTGAGTGCCCAGGGAAGGGCATCAAGCATGAGCACCTCCCCCAAAGCGGGTCAGTTAAACTGAGCAATTCCTACCACCCGGCACTCTGCCCCTGGGGGAGAGTCAGTCTCCCCCCTTCCAATCACTGAACCACCCCGACCCCACCTCCGTTGACCCCTGTGGGATCGCCAGTCACTTCAAGCTCCAACTGCTTCATGGCAGCAGTAACCAACAGGCTTGCGAGCTCACCTATGCCACCCGGTCATGACACATCTGGGCCAAACACTCAAACATGTTGGCATTGGTCACAATAAGCACTAGGGTGTCCAACGTGCTCTTTGGCTCAGGACAGACCAATGCTAGGGCCACTATGGAGGGTAGAGCTTCCCCTCCCTTGGTCAGGAAGGAGATACTAATCACACAATACCCATTGTAAGGGTAATCCATGCTGCCGATACCCCACAGGGACAATCCGGACAGAGGTCAAGGGAGGTGGGTGATATGCTGCTTATAAAAGGGCCGGTGGATGGTGGTGACCTGGGATCCACTGTCCAGCAGTGCTGAGCAGGCCACCCCTTTCAATAGAACCTCAGTGCCAGCCCGAGGGCCGATTAGGCCCCTTGGCACATACCAGTTGGTAGGTATATGGGGGTTAGTCCAGAGGGTGGAGCAAGGCCATCTTGGTGGTGAGGGTTGCTCCCTTACTGGCCTCCATTGGAGTTTTTCCTGGTCCAGGTGCCTCTTGGCTACCAGCTGGGGGTTTGCCTCCCTGTGGCAACCCCACCTGGTATGGCTATCCTGCACACACCTGTAGCAAATCCACCCATCCTGGGGCCTTAGGGACCCTCGAGGGCTGGACTGGGGAGCTGTATAGCTCGGGGGCAGCCACCGAGTGTCAGGTACCTCCCTGGCAGGGAGAGAAAGGGACTCCATGGCCAACTTCATTGCCCATACCAGGTCCTTCATGCCCTGGACCTCTTGCAACACTGCCCCCAGGTCTGGCGACCCGACCAATTTAGTCTGGGCTGACTCCTTGGGTTGTAGTGCGGCAGTGATGGTGGCGAGTGCCCCCTGCAGGGCATCCACTTCCTGCTGCACCTCCTCCTCCTTGACCTCATCCAGTATCTGCTTGGGGGGGTACTCTTTCGAGCCCACAGCCCGAGGGCAACCACAGTCAGGGGGGAATGCACTGCTCCCCTCAGTATCTACTCCAACCACATCTGCGCCACCCTGGCAGGAGGGTTGTGCCCTGCTTCCGCCAGTTTGCGCACCATAGTCTTGACTCGGGTGATGTACTGGGACAGTTTCTCACCCACTTTCTGAGTGGTGCCCCACAGCTGGCCCAGCACTGCCTATCTCTCTTTTTGACCACCCCAAAGGTGCTCCGAAGAATGTCCAAATAGTTCTGGGGTGTGCAGTGGGTCTGGCTGGCCTGAAGGGACTGGATCACGTCTAGCGCCATACCCCTGAGGCTCTCTAAGACCCACTCGCACTTCTCCTCCTCCTCCAGGCACCCCCAGACCTGGATCATCTGGGCTGCCTGGCTGCTCCAGGAGTGGAAATCATCTTCCCCCATGGTTGTGGGGGGGGCACCCAAGATAGTGTGCAACCTCTTATACTACTTGTGGGCTACCCCCAGGTAGGAGATCAAGCCACCCGGCAGCCCTATTGGAGGCAACCCCCCCACCGGGGAGCAGAGACTGAATATCATTCAGGGTCTTCCCCTCCTTCTTGAGCCACTTCCCCCGATGAGTTATGAAATGCTCCTGTCTCTTGGGTGGGGGCCCTAGGGGCCCGGCTCCCCAAGGGGCAGGCTGCTGGCTGATCCTTTCTTTAATAAGGCCCAGGTCTCTCTGGACCCCCAGGGTGACCTCAGGGGGCACCTCCATGGACCACAACTCCTTCCCAACCTCCAGGGTGATATCCATCCACCCCTGGACTCGGTCAGTCATCACTCTCTGGACCTTCAATCCCCCACAGTCGGGCAAGACCCCCTCTAAAAAGTCTAATATGTCCTTCCTCCATCGCCCCATGGCCATGTTATGGACGAGTAGCATCTTATGGGAGTCTAGCCCCTCAAAGTTGCACCAGTCCTCTACGTTATGGAATGCCATCTTCTTGGTCCCAGTGTAACCTATCACCTAACTACAGAAATCAAGGAATACTAAAGGGGTACAACTGAATGTGGGGTAGGGAAGTCAACCACAGTCGCATTTGGGCAGTCACAGGGTCATCAAGTCAGTGAATGAATCTCAGCGGTGCCTCCACTTGTAACACCCCCCCCCGATAATCCCACTCACCTGGACTGCCCTGGAGGGGCCAGGGCTCAGCAGTACCTCCCCGAGGGGTCGGGCCTGAGTCCTTACCAATAGTTTATGTGGTGCCTTAGTGCTTCCACCTGGGGCCCCTGCATTGCCTCTTGTGGGTAGAACAGGTTAGAATGTTTCCCGAGGATAAGGAATGGTCTTCCCTCTAACGACTGCCAGGTGATGACCCCCCAGACCCACAATCACTCCCCACAATGGTTCTACACACACACGGCAGGTGAAACAGATGAACAATAAATATCCAATTTATTACTACAAGCTAATACAAAGAAGGTGGGGGCTACTCCTCCAAAACCTCCTGGTTACCAAACATTCACTTATCCTCACTTACCCCCTTTTCCCTGGGTGCACCCAGACCAGTCAGAGTTAGTGGGTACCTCATGGTCCCTTAGTCTGCAGGCCTGCTGTTTACTATTGGGGCCCTTACACACTCGCACAAGTTACAAGAAAAACAAACAAACTGGTGTAGAGAACGGTTCCCTCCTCTCCCTCCTGGCAAAGAAAACAATGGTCTCCCCTGAGCTGCAGCTCGGTGTACTCACAGTGCCCGGAGAAAGCGACGACCCCTGAAGTCCACAGCATGTCATCTCCCATGAAATGGATGGCATAGTTCTTCACCTTCCTGGCCTTTCCAGCTTCACCCACAGGTCTTTGTATATGGCTTTCACCAGGCAGGCCTGTTCATCCTTCTCTCCTCGGGTTCCTCTGATCCTTGCAATGGGGGGGGCACAGCAGTTCAACTCCCCTGGTGCCTTTCTAGTCTCCCTGGCTTCTTCCCTGGCAGGAAGATCTGTCCCTGATGCAGCAGCCTCCCAGATGCCCCAGGCTGGAGGTCACAGTACCTTCAGGCCAAACAGTCTGCCCCAGTACTTTTGAGCAACCAACCTGAGGGGCCCACCTGCACAGGCCCAGTGGCTGTCTGGCTCATTCCTGTTCCTTATGCTTGAAAGGGGGGAGAGATGGGGTGGAGAGGAATGCAGCCCCATAGCCTTTGCCAGGCAAAACCACCCAAACAGCCTTCTGGTTTCCTTTTGGGGGGCCTTGGATTCCCTCTCCTCCTGCTCCTCCACCCTGCTCTCTTCCTTTCTCTCTCTCTCCCAAATTCTTCCTCTCTCTCTCACCAGATATGCCTTTCTCCACCCTTTTCTTCTTCCTGCCATGGGGGAAGGTAGCCAAAACCTCTCTGCCTGTAGGCAGTCTTCCTCCTCTCTTGCTTTTTGGAGGGGGAGAGTAGTAGAGCTGCCTTTTCTCTTTGTAGGAACCCATAACAAGTAGCATGCACTTTTCTAGCTAGATACCTGGTTCCTAACTAGCACAAACAATAATCACAGTCACAGCTAGGCTTGCATCAGGTCCAGCCACATCAATGGACCAGGCGCGAGTACCAGAGGACAGCAGGAGCTCCCCACCCACCTTATGTAAGCGCCGGGCTGGGGGGGAGTTACACATGGAACAGCCTACCAGCAGAGATAGTGGAACAATTAAACACGTCATGCCTTTAAGGTAAGCACAGGCAACATTCTTCTAAGGGAATCGCAGGGTACCCTATGTAGTAGGATGGGTGGGAAATCTCTATAAATGAGTGCATGGTTACACTTCATACCTGTGAGTCCCTATTTATAAGGTTGGGGAGGGGTAAGTGATGACCCTGAAATATCTGCCAACCTTAATATGTTTACATTACCATATTACATAAAAACATAGGATTTGACAGCAGATAAGGACCGCTTGGCCCACCTAGTCTGCCCATTTTCCTACCTAACAGATAAGCTGCAGATCCTAGTTAACTAACAGCTTACTTCCTCCTACCCCCCACTAGGACTGCCTTATGTCTGTCCCATGCATTCTTGAATTCCCCCACTGTTCTTGACTCCACAACCTCCTCATGGAGGCTGTTCCATGCATCCACAACCCTCTCCGTGAAAAAATACTTCCTCACATTACCTCTGAGCCGTCCCCCCTCTATCTTCAAATTGTGCCCCCTTGTTCTTGCACATTTCTTTTTCTGAAAGATGCTACCCTCTTGGACTTTGTTGATTCCCTTGGGGTACTTGAAAGTTTTTATCATGTCCCCTCTCTCCCTTCTTTCCTCAAGGGTATACATATTAAGCTCCTTTAGTCTTTCTTCGTATGTCTTCTAGTGCAGACCCTGCACCATTTTGGTTGCCCTCCTCTGGACAGCCTCCACTCTGTCTATGTCTTTGCGGAGATGGGGTCTCCAGAACTGCACACAGTACTCCAGATGGGGTCTCACTAACTGTCTGTACAGCGGGATAACAACTTCCTGTTTTCTACTATTGATGCCTCTTCCTATGCATTCCAGTATCCCCCCAGCCGCCTTCCTTACTGCCTTCTCACATTGCTTGCCCACTTTAGGTCATCTGATATAATTACCCCCAGGTCCCTTTCCATTTTTACTGTTGTCAGTATCTCACCCCCCATTGTATACTCTTCCCCTGGGTTTTTGTTTCCCATGTGCATTACCTTGCACTTCTTTGCATTGAATCTGAGCTGCCATACATTTGACCATTCCTCCAACCTTGCCAAGTCCCTTCTCATCCTTTCCACTCCATCTTGTGTATCAACCCTGTTGCAGATCTTTGTGTCGTCTGCAAAGAGACATACTTTTCCTTCCAGTACCTCTCCAATGTCACTTATAAAGACATTAAAAAGGACTGGTCCCAGTACTGAACCCTGCGGTACCCTGCTAGTAACTCTCCTTTCTTCACTGCACACTCCATTTACTACTACCCTTTGCGTCCTGTTGTCTAGCCAATTTTTTATCCAGGCTACCACCTTGGGGCCCACTCCAAGGCTGGCTAACTTGTGCATTAATCTTTTGTGTGGGACTGTATCAAATGCCTTGCTAAAATCTAGGTAGGCCATGTCCACAGCCCTCCCTGGTCTACTACTTTGGTCACCCAGTCAAAGAAATCTATTAGATTCATCTGACACGATCTTCCGTCGTGAATCCATGCTGCCTTGGGTTCTGTGCCCCACTGGCCTCTAGGTACTCAACAATTCTTTCCTTCAGAAGTGATTCCATCATTTCCCTACCACTGAGGTCAAACTAACTGGTCTGTAGTTTCCTGCCTCTGTTCTGCTCCCACTTTTGTGAAGAGGAATCACATCCGCCCTCCTCCAGTCCTCAGGTACCAACCCATCCTCCCATGATTTGTTAAAGAGAGCAGTCAGCGGTGTCACTAGTTCTACCCATAGTTCTTTTAGAATTCTTGGGTGAATCCCATCAGGCCCCATTGCTTTGTCCACCTTCAATTTTATTAGTTCTTTCTTTCATATTACTGTTACAATGTTCCTATAGGTTACTATGTTACTATATGATACTATGTTGCTATGTTATAGTAATGTTATATTACTATATGTTACTATGTTACAATTTAAAATGTTACTGATACTATATGTTACAATGTGACTTTATGTTCGATTTTATTGACCAGGTAGGCATACTAAACAATTGTCATGCCCATTTTCAGCTCCAACTCAGGGGATTACAAAGTAAGGCAATGAGCAGCCATCTCACAAAGTAAAATAAAAGAATCCAAGGTTACAGGAAAGCAAGGAAGGCAATCAATATAAATTAAAAACAATAGTAAATACAGAAAAGTTTACACTAAAACATAAGAGACCAAGAACTGGTTACAGTATCAGTACAGCACACAATAATAGTTACGTTAAAGGGACACCGTCAACCTTTTTTGCATCATAACATTTCTAGTTAAAAACTCACATTTTATGATTGCATAACTTCTCAAAATTTTATTGATGTTGCTGGTTGTTTTATCTGCTTCCTTTCTTAGTAGAACTGAAATGCATGCTAATGGTGTAATTGTAGCCAACCTTGTTTGTTTCAAATCCTTGATCTACTCTTATTGTATACTTTCCGAATATTAGGAACATCCCCAAACAGTGCAGCCACTCATGATGCAGAAGTCATCTTATGTTCCACTGCATCATGAGAGGCTAAACTGTTGGGGTGTTCTCAAGTCCAGAAAAGATGCAGTCGGAGTTGATCAAGGAATGTAAACAAGCATTATTTTTTGTGTGGTAACACCAGTAGGGTGGGCAGACTGTTTTCACTTTTTAAAAGACAAAACAAATCAGAATCCAAGAACCATTTATATCAGCAGTCTATACAGAGTATGAACAATTATAATGTGTTTTTTTTAACTAGGCACACTTTGTGGCCTGAGGATGTTGACAGTGTGCCTTTAAATGTACATAGGCAAAATCCTATCTATAAGTAGTGTAAACACAATATAAGGCAGAGGACTCCCATCCCCAAACAAGCAGGGGGATATGCCCACCAAGCTAAGCACATGTGCAAGCAGAGTCAGCCTTCAGTACTGTAGTCCCAGAGGGACCTTCTGAATAGTGAGTGGGAGGGGGAACTATGAACCAGTAGTGGGAGGGAGTTCCAAAGCCTAGGTGCACAGCCAGTGAATGCCAGGTCTTGCAAGGCTGTACAGGTCTTAAAGACAGCCAGTAAGGCATACCATTAGACCTGATGGGGTAGCTTGAGTTAGTCCCCTTTAACTGATCAGCAAGAACCGGAGGAGTAGCAGTTCTGATCACCTTATTTATTAGACAGTCATGGGCAAATAGACAACTTTTTGCTGGTGATGAACAGACCAAGTTTCCGTGGAGCTCACAGTGGTACGTGAAATGAGCTGCTGACAGGGCAAACTTGCACATATTATTATAAGCTACATCCCATTTAAGCAACAAGGACTTTGCAATGTGTGTTGGAAATGAGCCTGTAGTTATTGTTGGGGAGAAGCACTCCTCTGGCTAGGGCAAGATGAGCCACAGGACTAGGCATATTGCTACAGGAGTAGGATTATGCTTTTCCCTATAGGCTATGCCAAGTTGGCAGTTTACTGTCCTGCACATATCTGGGATGTGCAGGGAGAAGTCAAGTTGTGGGTCTACTGTAGCTCCAAGATATTTAAAGAAATGGGCATTAGCAATGGGGGACCCATCCATACAAGATGCTTCCAGGGACTCAGGACAAGGACTTATTTTAGCTCAATGTCCAAAGAGCAACAGTGGAAGTCTGTGTTCATCTGGGAGTTGATGTACTTAATATCATTAGAAAATCAAGCTACAGCATGGGCAGACAGACCCAAGGAAGAAAGCTTGTGACAAAGTAACTTATGGTTAACCATGTCAAAAGCTTTTGAGAGGTCAGCAAAAATTGCCCCTCTAAGCTTGCTGTAATCCATAGCAACCCTTATTTCAATATTTCAGAGGTGACTTAGGACAGGATTGTTGCAAAACAGTTGTGTTGAACATTAAAAGAAGAAAACCTGACATTCGGGTGGAGAATGGGACACATTCAGTGATCGAACCTTATTCGTTGTAAGGTGAAGTATGGATTGGAATAGAATGGAAGGCATCTAAGGTAAGTGGAATCATCAACGTTTTTGTGTGGTTTCGGCAAGACTTGCACAGAGGTAAAATAACACCAATAAAAATAAATGTGTTCTGAGATGTACTGTATATCATAGTCATGGTATAAGAAGAACATATTAAAACAGTTGTTTTAACTTTTTTTCTCCATCACAAGTACTTCCAAAAAGTCACATTATGTCTTTGTTGTTAGTGGTAGTATATACCTTATGGAGTCAGATTTCGGATTCAGATTCTGATTCCATTTTCAATCCCAAATGCAAGCTGGAATCAGATCACAATCAGAATTCATTATCATAAATACAGAAATCCAAGTAATTCCTAACAGATCAGTATCATTCAATTCCAAGCAACCCTAATACTTACACATATGAGACCTATGCATATGGTGGGGGCTAACTGCCACTCCCAAACATAGAAACATAGAAAGCAGTCCATAATATACAGCGCTCCCTGGCACGGTAGTGCTGTGTTCAAAATATAGGTACTCTCATGTAAAAAGGAAGAACAGCAGTCACTGACCTTTGATGGAGATTTTAAACTTAGTCACCTCAAAGCTGTTGCATAGATTGACAAACAAACACTATACACCTTAGGATTAAGGGGATGAACTGCAAGGTTAAAAAAAGAAGGGGAGACTGTGAAGTTTTATACTGCTGATAATTTCAGAAGTTCCAGCTGAGACTTTGAGGTCTGAATGCAACTTGGAAACATTACTTCATTCTAAGAAATAAGCATGCCAACTCCAGAGGCTGTAGCACAGGAACTGATCAGGTCAAAAGTTCCAAGTTTGTGTATTGTGTGGGCTGTGCTTGTTTATTTTTGAGCTGTATTTGTATATTTGTGTGCTTGCATGTGTCTGTATTGTGCAGAATCTGCATGTGCATTGTTTAGCATGTGCAATATGTTTGCCTTTTACTATACAAAAATGATGGTTCCATACCTTGGAGACATTCAGTCCTCCTGCTTGATGCAGAGGTTTGTTCTCTTCACTATCCCCCTTTTAGCTTCATCCACCATTCCTTCACCCCACCCAGCTCCTCCCCCCTGCTAAGTCATCCTTCAGGCATTCACCCACCTTTATAAAATATGCCCTCCTGAAGTCCAGTGCCCTTGCCTTAGTGTGGTTCAGTTCTGCACCTGTCCTTAGGTTGAATCACACTGTACAGTGATCAATGGTCCCTGGGTGGCTTTTCACTTCGATGTCTGCAACACTGACTTTGTTAGTGTGTACCAGGTCCAGTACTGCTCCATCATGAATGGGTTTGCTCACTAGTTGCCTGAGGAATGCACCCAGCAGGGAGTCCAGGATGTCCCTGCTTCTAGCTGAAGCCACAGTTGGGAGGCATGGGGCACACTGAAGTATCCCACCAACAGCACCTCCCCTATTCTGCCATCTTGTCAGTGACTTCCACAAGTACCTTATCTAACTCCTTCCCCCATGCTGGAGGTTTGTAAATCATGCCAGTGTAAACAGTGGCTCTGTTCCCCATCTCCAGGGTGATCCACAGTACCTCTCCCTCCCCCATATTCCCTGTATCTTTGTTACTGTTATGGTTTCACTCACATAAAGCACCACACCCCCTCAAAGCCTCATATATAGGTAGAGACCTGTGCACTAATCAGTCTTGCATAGGCTGAGTTTTGAACCACAGCTCATTGGATTGGAAGAATCCTGACTTGAGACAGAAAGAAGCAAGAAGAGTCCAGCAAGGGGTGGAGGGGTTTGATCAGAGGCAGCAAGGAATCAGAAAGAGAAAAAAACAGTAGAGAACTGCATAGAAGAGACCTTATGTAAAGAGTAACCAAGAGAGATTGAGTTTAGACCCAACCAACAATGTGTAGAGGTTGGAGATGAAGTTGATAGCTGAGCCAAAAATGATGAGAGCTGAGAAACCAAAGGCCCCATGTTCCACAACTGAGGAGAGCTACAGTGCAGAAGTGATGGATTCCACTCAAGACAGTCAATCAGTGGCTATAAGGTCCCCCTCCAGATTTTGTAGTGGGAGAGAACAGCAGCCTAAGCCATAAAGCAGAGCCACAGGAAAGTCAGGAGAAGCCCTTCACCCATCTTGTTGCTGCCATTAGCTCCAGGAGGAGGTCACATGCATGTACTGAGTATGGCCAAGGTTTCACACATCCTGTTGATGCTATAAGCTCTAGGAGGAGGTCACGTTTGTGCTAAGTGTGGCTTGCCATGTATGTGTCTGTATGCCTAGGAGCTCAAGAAAGTTGACCTTTTACAAGCTGGGGTTGGTTGCTAGAAAGCCTGGCTGAGTACCTCATTAAGTAAAGTCTCCAAGGGAAAGGTAACAGTGACTCACATTTAGCACCAGAGAGTGGGCAGCTCTAAGAATATAACACTAAGCTGCTTGGATGAGTGTAGCCATGAAAAATGTTGAGATGGGTGAAGGGGATTAGTACTTGGTACCCATGGTGCCCATGTATAGGGGCTCCTATGGAGGTGGTGCCCCCCAGAGTGAAGTGTCCCATACAAAGAGTAAAACCTGGGGTAAAGAATTTGTGGTGCAGAGAGACCCCAACTGCCAGGGACCCTAAAGTGTATGAGTCCTTTGTGTGGATGTCTGTATTTTGGTTGTGTCCCCATTTGTGGACCCCCATTTTAATGTCTGTGGAGTTTAATTTCTGCTTGAGTCAACTTCATTTAAGTATACACTGGTATTTATTATATATGTGTAAACAGTTATTGCCCTTAGTAGCAGCTTTAAGGGACCTCTCAATTAGCCCCTGTGTCCAGGTACAATAATGAAAACTGTCTGGTTTCTTACCCTGTGGGGTGGGCTGGTAGTACCTGATGTCCAGGGACCAGCTACATCTATCCAAGAAAAACCTGAACCTAGTACTTGTCCTCGTGAGCTGGTCCCACAGTCATTTGTCGGAACCTGATGCATGTCCCGGTGAGCCGGTCCCATTGTCATCTCTCTCTGGATGAACCATAAACCTGGCACATGTCTCAGTAAACTGCCCCATGGACATCAGCCCAGGCAAAATGTGGACCTGGTGTGTGTCCCATTAAGTCTGACTTACAGTTGTCTGACAAAACCTTGACTTGGCATGTGTCCTGATGAGCTGGTCCCATGGTCATCTATCCAGACAGAACTGTGAACCTGGTGCATATTCCAGTGAGCTAGTTCTACAGTTGTCTGTCTGGATAGAACACAAATCAGGCATGTATCCCAGTGAACCTTGCACTTGTTCCAGTGAGCTAGTCCCACAGTCATCTAGGTAAAATGTGAACCTGGCAAATGTCCTGGCATGACTGTCACATGGTCATCTCTCTGGGTAAAACATGAAACAGGCACATGTCCCAGTAAGGTGGTCCCACTGTCATCTGTCAGAACAAAATATGACCCTTGCATGTATCCCAGTAAGCTGACCCCATGGTTGTTTGTCCAGGCAAAACCCAAACCTGGCACTTATCCCGGTGGACTGATCCCATGGTTGTCTGTATGAACACAGTGTGAATCTGCTATGTGTACCAGTGAGCTAACTGATCACATGGTCATCTGTCTGGGCAAAATGTGAACCATCCATATATCCCAGTAAGCTGGTCCCATGGTGTCTGTCAGGGAAAAATGGGAACCTGATACGTAGCTCAGTGAGCCGGTCCCATAGTTGCATATCCTAATAAGTGCGAACTTTGCATGTGTCAGAGTAAGCTGGTACTACAGTTGTCTGCCCCAGCAACATACTGAACCTGGCACATGTCCCAGTGTCTCAGATGCACACACAGTCCCACAGTTGTCTGGCAAAACCTGAACTTGGCATGTGTCTTGATGAGTTAGTCCCATGGTCATCTGGCCCATGTCCAAGTGAGCTGATCCCATGGTCCTCTGTCTGAGCAAAACCTAAACCTAGTATGAGCTGGTCCCAATGTCATATTTCTGGGTAAAATGTGATCAGCTGCATGTCCAGGTGAGTTGGTCCCATGGTCATCTGTCTGGGCAAAACAGTGAACCTGGCACATCTCCCAGTGATCTGGTTCCATGGTCACCTTTCTGGGTAAAATATGAACCTCGTCATGTTACTGTAGACTCCCCAGTGGCTGTGCACATGCTTGTAGACTCTGATGTTCAAACTACTCAAAGCAGAAGTCACTACATTTAGCGGTGCAAGAGGAGCACTGCCTCTGGTTAAGTCCTCACATGTTTCAGTGATTTATTTGCAGCTGGAGTCACTACACAGAATTGTGCAAGTGCCAGGGGGGTGAGGGTGGGGGGATTTTAGGTAACCTACTCAGTTTGTCCCAGCAGAAATCTATAATTTATGGTGAAAAAAAAAACATCTCTGTCAAATATAAAAACTAAGTCTACGGGTGACTTGTGTTTTTAAACTACCAAGGTGTCATAAAATACTGGACAATATGATTTTTATTATCAGATATGTAGTTTTTGGAATATCTTACCACAAAACATTAAAACACTGATGAATTATAAATCCTTTGTGACTACCCTAAGAAATTACATTAGTGCCATTGATATTTGCAAATGCTATGATCTAATGTATGTATTGTTCTCATGTATAATTGTTTGTTATTGTCTTTTATGTAATTTTGTTTGTACAACTTAACCATGGTTGCCTATGAAAACAATTTTTTCCATAGGCTCTCATTTTAATAAATGAAATGATAAATCATTGTAGGCAGCAAATAGTGTGCTGTGAGCACTGGTTATGTTTGTGTGCGTGTGTGGGGGATCCAGCTATTCCAGTCCTTCCAAACAGGAGTCATTTTAGGCAACAGTGTACTGTAGGTTTGACACAGTCTCATATTTATTTATTTAGTTTTTGTTTACCGGGCAAGTGCACTAGCCAGAAGAGACTATTTTCAGGCACAACCCAGGAGAGTACAAAGACAAAACTTTTAAGTGAACACTAATGAATATAAAGCACAAGTTACAGGCAGATAATGAAAGAATTACAGTGGTAATTAAGACAAGGAATTTTAAGCAGCAAAACAAAAATACACAGGGATACAAAATTTAGGTAACATAAGGAAAATACAATCAGGCAAATTAAGGCATCCAGACACCATGGTAAACAGGGATAAAGTGCTATGAGAGCGAATGCAAGTTTGGCAGAAATCAGTGAAGGGGGAGCGAGAGTGAGAGATGAGAGGAGTAGAGAGACAGCAGTGCTAGAGGTAAAGGCAATGAGAAATAAAGAGTTTGAGAGAAGGGAGTAGCTATGTTTTAATTGCAGGAAAGGGAAAATTAGAGGATGGGAAAGTAGAGATCAGGGAGTGAGACTGGGAGGAAGAGCATTAAGTGTGGGATAGACTCCCATTCCCAAGGTAACCGCTGAGGACGGGGGTCAGTGGGAGACAGTAAGCACTAGGGTGGTTGAAAACAGGAGCATGTATGGGAGGAGATGAGATAGTGCCTAAGTTCTCTTTTAAAGGAGATGTGGGAAGCAGATTGACAGAGTGTTGGAGGGAGAAAATTCCAGAGGAGGGGTCCATAACAGGCAAAGGCACGACTACCTTTTAGGGTACGGTGTCTTGGAATAAGGACAGGGGCGTTTTCAGCAGAGCATAATGCATATTTGGATTTCTGGTAGGGAAGGAGACTGGTCAGAGGTTTGGGAGTTTGGGATCTTATAATGTTATCAGTGATTGATCCAAGAACATAGGACCTAAGTTCTTTAGGAGGGGGCCATCCAAGATCTGAGTAGAGAAGGCAGTGATGTTTAAGCTGCAGGGAGCTGGAGGCAAAACGACAGATGTTAGTGTAAGTAACATCCCACTTTCAAAGACACGAATTGCTGGCTGTTGCATAAGTAGCAACCCCATAGGTGAGAGACGGAAGTAATATACCACGGGCAATCTCAAGTCTAGCAGCAGGCATGACAGCATAGCTTGTCCAGTAGGCTATCCCAAGTTTAGAGTTAACTTGCTTGCAGGTAGATTGAATATGGAAGTCAAAACTTAGGGATGGATCAAGAGTGACCCCCAGATATTTGAAAGAGGTTACCACCCCCAACAGATGTGATATCAAAGGAGGAGACATTAAGTTGAGTTTGGGAGTGTTTGAGTTTGATACTGGAGCCAAATAGCATAGCTTGTGTCTTAGATTTATTTAGAACAAGTTTGTGATTTGTTAGCCATAGTTGGATAAGCTGATAATCACAGGAGAGTTTGAGTTTATGTCATATGCTTCACGACTTACCATTTCTTCACAGGAACCACTGCACAGAATGGTGCAGGGGCACAGGGGGGCATTCAGCTAATCTAAGCAACATGTCCCAGCAGGAGTCACTGCACAGAATGGTGCAGGGAGCATGGGGAAGGGGCTTTCAGCTAATCTAGTCAGCTTGTCCCAAAAGCAGTCACTATACAGAATAGTTCAGGGGGTAAGGGGGGTCTTCTAGTTAATCTAGTCAGCTTGTCCCAGTGGGAGTCACTATACAGAATGGTGCAGGGGCATGGGGAGAGGTTCTGTTAATCTAGTCAGCATGTAACATCAGGAGTCACTACACAGAATGGTGCATTGTCACCAGGGAAGGGTTCAGTTAACCTAGTCATCTGGTCCCATCAGAACGTCAGTACATGCAAACATGACAAGGCGTGGAGGCGGGGAGAGGCTTTCAGCTATTCTTATCAGCCTGTCCCATCAGAAGCCACTACACAGAATGAAGCTGGGGCATCGGGGGGTGCTTTTAGCTAATCTAATCAGCTGTCCCATCAGGAGTGACTATATGTAATGGTGCAGGGGCATGGGTTGTTTGGGGGGGCGCTTTTAGCTAATCTAGTCAGCCTGTCCCATCAGGAGTCATTTTAGGCAACAGTGCACTGTAGGATGTCTAGCTCTCAAATGTTTTACTACTTACCATTCCCCATAAGGAGTCACTACACAGAATGGTATCTGCTAGATGGACGGGGTATGTGTCTTTTACCCAATCTAGTCAGCCTGTCCCAACAGGAGTCACTACATGGAATGGTGCAGGGGCATCAGGGGAGGGGTTCAGTTAATATTGTCACCTTGTTCCAGCAGACATCACTACATGGAAACATGCAGGGGTAAGGGAGGGGGCATTCGGCTACTCCTATCAGTATGTTCCATCAGAAGTCACTACACAGAATGGCGTTGAGGGTGTAGAGGGGGTCCTTTAGTTAATCTAAACAAACTGTCCCATCAGCAGTAATTTTAGGCAACAGTGGGCTGTACTGTAGGGTATCTAGGCCTTAAATTCTTCACTACTTCCCATTCCCCAGCAAGAGTCACTACACAGAATTCAGAATTGTGCTGGAGGGACAGGGGGTGGCTTTCACTCAATCTAGTCAGCCTGTCCCAGCAGGAGAACTACATGGCATGATGCAGGAGCACAGCTGAGAGGTCCAGTTAATCTATCCATCTTGTCTCAGTAGCAGTCACTACATGGAATGGTGCTGGGACAATGGGGGTTTCATTTGCCTAAGCTGGTCAGCCTGTCTCTGTTAGAGTCATTTCAGTCAACAGTGTACTATAGTCAGAGGTGGCATTAGGCACAGTTAGTAAGTGCTGTTTGGGGCACCAGCAGAGTAGAGAGTAGGAGCCCTTTGAAGTAGAAAGTAGAAGCCCAGCTCCCTTGAAATACAGAAGAGTATTACTATAAAAATCATAATTGTTGCCCCCCGTGTTCAGAGTATTCTTAAAACATTTGAGATGTAGGATAGTGAGTAAGTAGAGCAGTGAAGCAGTAGAATGGGTAACTGGCATCTTAGGCATTGGCAGGTGTCAACAGAAAGAAGCAAGGGATTCTGCTGGTCAACTAAGGTAAGGCACACATTCAGTACTATGTAACAGTCACTGCTGAGAAGGGTGGACGGTCAAAGGTGGGCCACAGCACGGAATAGGAGCAACACTCTAGCACAGGAGTATAATGAGATTTAAACAAGGCATGGGGAACACAAATAGAAACAAACAAAAAAGGGGAAAATTGGAAACACCCTATCAGGGGTAAGGGTACAAAAGTATCTTCAAGTAACACAAGAAGAACACAAGTTGAAAATGCTGGGAGTGGTGCAATACAGTGGCTGTGGGGCATGGTTTTTGGAGACACCTTCTGGAGACTGCAGTGCTGCCCCATCTGCACTCACCTCTCTAGATTAAGGGAGGAGGTCACTAAGTTCAGGCTGAGTTCACTAGGATTCGGGGGACCTTTCCCCCACCCAGAAACCACCAAGTTGGCTACTGTTACCTCAGTGGATGCTAGGGAGGAGGAATGGCTGAACTATGGTTGGCTTTCAAAGGGTGGGGTTGTGGGACAGTGGCACCTTCCTCAACTGATACCACTACATAATTCCTACACTGCTCTGCCAAGTTGGGACTGCTGGGAAGAGGCACCTATGGTAGTGACCAAGGAGGATGAGGGGGCCTGCTATAGTGGAGACCCCAAGGACTATGGTAGAGGACCCCAGGGGAGGAAGAAGCAACTTCTGGTGGGGGACTCGATTGTTTATTTATTTGAATTTTGATAACCAGGTTAGCTCTGTGAAACAGTGTCCCTTTTTCAGAGGCAACCTGGAGTTAATACAACATAATACATACAGAAGCAGAAACACAACATTATACATGCAGTGGCAAATGAAGAATATACAGAAGGAACGATTAAGAGGCATATAGGAATTGGTGGCAGTATGAGACCATAAAACAAATAAAAAACAAAATTTGCATGAGCAGTGAGACAAGTATAAATCTAGGTATCATACAGCCTATGGCATTATACAAGGTCTATGAGACAACAATTGGACATCATCCCAAATAGGGTAGGACAACATCAGATATTAGTAGCAACATTGTAATAGGGATCAAGAACAATGCAATTAAATGCATGGTAATTTTCTATAGGAGTTAAGCAAAAGCAATTACACAAAAGTACCAACACTGAGGCAGCAGAAATGTCAAGACCAAGAGCTAGGGAAAGCTATCATCAGAAGTTAAGTAAGAGTATCAAGGAGGCCATTTATTGGTCTCAGCTTGGTTACAACTGCAGTTCACTATTGTCAGTATATGGGGTTTTAGATTATTCTTGAATGTAGCCAATGAGTCACATGATACAATCGTACACAGTAGGGTGCACCATAGGGACGTGACAGTGTATGAGAAAACATGCCTGCTGGAGGCAGAGTCGATTGAGGGGTATCATTTTGGGAACTGGAAAGTGGAGGAGAGGCAGGTTAGGTGCCTATCTGGTGCTACGGCCTGGAAGGATGGGAAGCGGATCTTGAAGATCACTAGGGCAGCAGGACAGCAGGGAAAGCTAGATGTCATTGCCCACCTGGGGACTAATGACTTAGCTACAGATGGGGGTGGGACAGTGCAGGGGGAGTTTAGAAAGCTAGGGAGTGGTCTTAGACAGGTAACTTGCTCAGTGGCTTTTGCTGAGGTGCTGCCTGTCTATGACAGGGGGAGAAGCAGGATCTCTGCACAAGGAGCTTCATCTCATGGCTTAAGAAATGGTGCAGACAGGAGGGGTTCAGCTACATATGGCACTGGGGACCCACCTGGGAGGATAAGGGCCATACAGGGGTGATGACTTGCATCCATCCAGGAGGAGAACCACAGTCTTCAGTGTACAGTTTCAATGTTACTCCATTGAACATTTAAACTAGCCAAGGGGGGTGGACAAGGAAGTGGGGAGGCCAAAATGGCACCTCCTACAGGCTGAGGTAGAGAGGAAGGAGAACCCAAGGGGAGAGGAATCCCAGAGGGTTCAAATTAATAAAACTATCAGGGTGGTAGAGACAAAGGGGAGAAGGGAAAGCGAGCATTAACAAAGACAGAGGGTGGTTTCACATTAGTGAAAGGAGAAAGTCCAGAGGGGGTATTGCTAAGATCAAAGGGGATAAGGGGGAGTGTGTGGAGGAGGACCAAGGAAAAGCATCTATCCTAAATAGATACTTCTGCTCAGTATTTACTGAGGAGAAGGTAGGGCAGGGCCCACAGGTCAGCACCATGGACAGAGGGGGGAGGGAGGTATGCACAAGTCCCTTCTCAAAAGAAAGGGTCCTACAAGAGCTCGCTAAGCTCAGGGTGGACAAAGCAATAGGACCTGATGGCATACATCCCAGGGTACTAAAGGAGCTAAGGGCAGAACTAGCAGAGCCATTAGCAGAACTGTTTAGTGAGTGTCTGAATGCAGAAGAGGTCCCAGTAGACTGGAGAAGGGCTCATGTGATCCCATTCCACAAGAGTGGCAGCAAGGAGGAGGCAGCAAACTACAGACCAGTCAGTCTTACCTCAGTAGTGGGCAAGATTATGGAGGCACTCCTTAAGGAAAAGATAGTGCAAACCTGGAATCCATAGGAGCACAGGATCCAAGACAGCATGGGTTTACAACAGGAAGGCCCTGTCAAACTAATCTCATAGATTTCTTTGACTGGGTAACCAGAGTGGTGGACAAAGGGGGTACAGTGGATGTCACCTACCTTGACTTCAGCAAATCTTTCGATACTGTTCCACATAGAAGATTGATTAATAAGCTGGGTAGACTCGGGGTGAGTCAGAAGTTGGTCAACTGGGTGGCAAACTGGTTGATGGGCAGAAAACAGAGAGTGGTGGTAAATGGTATACAGTCAGAAGAGATGCAAGTCACAAGTGGGGTACCTCAGGGATCTGTCCTGGGGCCAGTCCTCTTCAATATCTTCATCAGTGACATTGCAGATGGACTGGAGGGTAAGGTTTGCCTGTTTGCAGATGACACCAAGATCTGCAACAGAGTACATGATCCAGATGGGGTGGGCAGAATGAGAAGAGATCAGGAAAAACTGGCAAAATGGTCTGAAGAGTGGCAACTGGGGTTTAACGCAAAGAAGTGCAAGATAATGCACATAGGGAAGAGAAACCCTGAAGCTACCTATAGGTTGGGAGGGAAGTTGCTGGCAATCACAAGGGAAGAAAGAGTCTTTGGCATCACCATCACAGATGACCTGAAATCATCCAAGCAGACCACTAAAGCAGTAGGGAAGGCTAGATGGATGTTGGGGTGCATTAGTTGGGGTATCACAAGTCATAAGAGGGAGGTAATAATCCCTCTTTAAAAGGCACTGTTTAGGCCCCATCTGTAGTACTGTATGCAGTACTGGAGACTGCACCTGCACAAGGACATTAACAAAATGGAGGCAGTCCTGAGAAGGGCAACCAAAATGATGCAGGGACTGCATCAGAAAACATATGAGGACAGATTAACGGAGCTCAATATGGATACCCTAGAGGAAAAGAGGGAGAGAGGTGATATGATCAAAACATTCAAACATCTTAAGGGCATTAACAAGATGAAAGAGTCTAACATGTTTCAATATAAGAAAAATAGCAGGACAAGAGGACACAGCATGAGATTAGAGGGAGGTCGATTAAGGGGTAATGTGAGGAAGTTCTTTTTCACAGAAAGGGTGCTGGATGCATGGAACGGCCTACCTCAGAAAGTGGTAGATATAAATACAGTACAGGGCTTCAAACAAGCATGGGATAGGCATAAGGGAGCAATACAAATGAGTATGAATAAATAAGCCATTGACAGAGTAAAGGCCTATGGCACATTCATAAGGTAGAAAAAATGGGAAGACTAGATGGGCCTTGCAGTCCTTATATGCTGTCAACTTCTATGTTTCTATGTCTCTATGGTCATCATAGTATGTATGAATCTGTTTGTGAAAATGTTGACAAAGCTCAATAAAATTTAATTACCAAAAAAAAGAGATGGTGGAAGGAGGGTGGACAAAAAGGAAAAAAGGGGGCCAAACTAGCAGAGAGGAAACAAAATCTTGAAGGCCATATGTGTGAATGCTAGAAGTCTAGAAAATAAAATTCAGGACCTAGAGGCCATCATGGCAGGAGCCACCCTGGACACTGTGACCATTACTGAGTCATGGTTCACCGAAAACCATAACTGGGACATGGCCATATCAGGCTATACTCTGTTCAGGAAGGATCGGGTGGGAAGGAAAGAAGGGGATGTGGCTCTTTCTGTGAGGGAAAGCATAAAAGTGATGGAGATGTTGGGAATTCAGAGGGAGGCCGAGGTAGTGTGGGTCACCCTGGAGATGGGGAATGAAGCCACTATTCCCACTGGAGTGATCTACAGACCTCCAGAACAGGGGGAGGAATTAGATAAGGTACTAGTGGAAGCCAATGGCAAGATGGCAGAAAAGGGACAGTTGCTGCAGGTGGTGAACTACAACCTGTAGACTGAGCCTCTTAGCAGTGGCTTCAAGCTAGAATCAGGGACATCCTGGACTTTCTGCAGGGGTCACTCCTCAGGCAACTAGTCAATGAACCCACTCATAATGGGACAATACTGGACCTGGTACTCAGTAACAGGGACAGTGTTGCAGATGTCAAGGTGGGAGGCCACCAGGGGACACTGATCACTCTATGATGTGGTTCAGTATAAGGGGGACTGCAGAACTGAACCACACAGGGGGAAGGTACTGGACTTCAGGAAGGCAGATTTTATAAAGATGGGTGAATGACTCAGGGATGACCTGGCAGGGGAGATGGACTGGGTGGGGTGGAGGAACAGTGGGCAAAGTTATAAGGGAGCATAGTAAAGGTACCAAACGTGTGCAGCAAACAAGTGAGCAAAAGCAAGAGGGAAAAGAGACCACTATGGTTCTCAAATAGGTGACTGAAAAGGTAAAGACTAAAAAAGGGTGGCATTCAGAAGGTGTAAGGAGACACAGAGGAAGGAGGACAGGGAGGTGTACTGGGGAAAAAGAGGGAAGCAGGGAAAGCAGTAAGGAATGCAAAGGCACAAACGGAAGAGAGAATAGCCCAGGATGTAACAAAAGGGGACAAGACATTTTTTCAGGTATGTAAGTGAAAAAAGGAAGACTAGGGGTGGGATTGTAAGGTTAAAAAGAGAAGGGGGGACTGTGCAGAGGAGCACCAGGAAAAGGCAGACATCCTGTACAAATAAGTTTGTTCAGTGTTCACAGATAAAGGAGGAAGGGAGTGCCACAAAAAAGTAACTTAAGCTTTGGAGACAGGGACAAAAACACTAGTCTATTTTTGGAGAAGAGAGTCCTGAAGTGACTTGCTAATCTGAAAGTGGACAAAGCAATGAGGCCAGATGAGGTGCATCCAAGGGTATTGCGGGAGCTCAGAAAGATCCTGGCTGCACCTCTGGCAGTCCTGTTTAGCAGTTCACTGGAAACAGGAGTGGTTCTGGAGGACTGGAGGAGTGCAGATGTAGTCCCACTGCACAAAAGTGGTAGCAGGAAGGAGGCTGGCAATTATATTCCAGTCAACCAGACATAAGTGGTGGGAAAGTTAATGGAATCGCTGCTGAAGGAAAATATAGTGGAATATCTTGAATCCAGTGGGTTGCAATACCCAAAGCAGCATGGGTTCATGTGGGGAGGTCATGTCAAATTAATCTGATGGATTTCTTTGGGTGAAAAAGGAATTAGATCAAGGTGGAGTGGTGGAAATGGCCTACATAGATTTTAATAAGGCTTTCAACACTGTTCCATATATGAGACTAGTAAGCAAGCTGGGTAGCTCAGGAGTGGGTTCAAAGGTGGTAAACTGGATAAGAAATTGGTTAGGGGATAGGCGACAGAGGGTGGTGGTAAACAGGGTTTACTCTGAGGAAGGGAAGGTGACAGCAGGGTGCCTCAGGGTTCAGTGCTGGGACCAGTCCTTGTTAATGTCTTTATAAGTGACATTGCAGAGGAACTAGAAGGGAAGGCCTGTCTCTTTGCGGATGACACCAAAAGGGTGGTGAAAAGGATGAGCAGAGACCTGAGAAAACTAGAGGATTGGTCAAGGGTATGGCAGCTTGGTTTCAATTCAAAAAATTGAAAAATAATGCACTTAGGGCACAGAAACTCAGGGGCAGAGTACAAAATGGGGGGAGTGGTAACGATGACTATTAAGCAGGAAAGACACCTGGATGTAATCATATTTGATTACCTAAAAGCAGCCAGGCAGTGCACAAATGCAGTTGGGAGGGCTAGTGGGATGCTAGAATGCACAGGAAGGGCTATCACCAGCAGAAAGAGGGAGATGGTGTTGCCTCTGTATAGATCGCTGGTAAGACCCCACCTAGAGTACTGTGTCCAGTTCTGGAGATCATATCTCCAGCAGGACATAGACAGAATAGAGGCGGTCCAGAGGAGGTCAACTAAAATGGTGCATGGTCTGCATCAAAAGCCCTAATAGAAGAGACTAAAGGGTCTCAATATGTACACCCTTTAAGAGAGAAGGGAGGGAGGATATGGTAGAGACCTTTAAATACCACACAAAGGTACATAAGGTACAGAAAAGAAGTATTTTTCAGAAAAAAAGTGTTTAAGTACAAGCAGAGATGCTATGAAGCTGGAGGACCCCGGGAGGAGGAGGTAAACAGATCTCCACCCATACCACTTGAAGGGATCTGGATGGTGACGGTGAAGGGGAATAAAGGGATTAGAAATGGGAGATGGGAGTGTAAGCAGAGGGGAGATAAGAGAAAGAAAGAAAAAAGAGATGGAAGGGGGCTCAGACTCTAAGTGGAAAGAGGTATCCCTGAACGCGTAAAGTCTTGAAGACAAGATGGACAACCTGTAGGCATTATTAGCGGGGGGAAGGGTGCAGACATCACGGCAGACACTGTGACCTGGGCCACACCAAAGCATGAATGGGACCTCTCAATCCCTGAGCATAAGTTATATAGGAGGGACTGGGCAGTACAGACAGAGGAGGTGGCTGTTTACATCAGAGTGGGTATAACATGTACGAAAGAGATGTTGTAGGAAGGGAGGGCAGAAGAAATATGGGTTCAGTTACTGTGTAATACAGACAGGAAGGCGAGGATGGGGGAGGCTCACAAACCACCCAAGCAGGAAGAAGAAAGAGACAGGGAATTGAACCTGCAAATATTGAATGCTGCATGGAAGGGAGAGGCGGTATAGTGGAAGACTTCAACCTGCCCAAGGTAGACTGGAGTGTACCAGTCACAACTTGCACCAGGAATCAGGTGATCCTAGATGCACTGCAGAATGGCTTTCTGACTCAGGGCATGACAGAATCCAGCAGGGAGGGGGCAATCCTTTATCTGGTGCTCACGAATGGGGAGCACATACAGGACATAATGGTCAAGGAGCACCTGGGTGGAACTGACCATTGCACAGTGTAGTTCCAGTTGGATATGGGCAGGAAAAAGGTCCCCACTAAGACTAAAATCCTGGAATTTAGGAGGGTGGACTACAAGAAGATGGTTGAGTTGCTAAGGAGTTACCTGGCAAGTATCAGTGTAGATATGGGGGTGGACCAAATGTGGTTCCTCACTAAGGAAGAAATAAGGTTGCCACATAGGAGTGCATTACACTCAAGGTGAAGAACTCAAGGGCCAAAGCACCCAGCTGGTTTGGTACTGAGGTCACTCATGCAGTAAGGGGCATGAGGTTAGCCTATAGGGAATTTATGAGGCCCAAGATAGAGGAGGATAGGGGGATTACCTAAAGATTGTTAAGGAGGCAGGTAAGGTATTCCAGTGGACTAAGGCTCAGAAGGAACTACAGATAGACGGAATTAACAAGGGGAGAATGCCTTTTTTCACTATATAAGCAAGAAAAGGGACAAGGATGGGATTGTTAGGCTTAGGAAAGGGGATGAGTGCATGGAGGAGAATGGGGGAAAATCAGTGGTACTGAATGATACTTCTGTTCTGTCTTCACCAGGGAGAAAGTTGGACCAGTGCCAACAGGGGGAAAAAGAGGAGCAGGGGGCAAGGGGAGCATGGACGTCATGATAGAGGTTGATAGACTGAGGACAGGGCTGTTAGTACTGAAGATGGACAAATCACCAGCACCAGACAGCATACACCCAAGGATGCTGAGGAAACTGGTAGAAGAGTTTACAGAGCCATTGGCTGGCCTGTTCAATAGTTCACTGGAGTCAGGCATGGTGCTGCTGAACTAGAGAATGACACATGTAGTGCCCCTCCATAAGAACTGTTCCAAGCATGACTCAGGGAATTACAGACCAGTCAATCTGACCTCAGTCATATGCCAGCTCATGGAGACCATACTTAAGGAAAGGTTGGTAGAGTATCTAGAGGAGCACAGTCTCCAGGATGAGAGGCAGCATGGGTTTCTGGGAAGGATGTCATATCAAACAAAACTGATTGACTTCTTTGACTGGGTCACTGAAACAGTAGACAGAAGCCAAGTGGTGGACATCATTTACTTGGACTTCAGCAAGGTCTTTAACTCTGTATCCCACAAGAGGTTGATCAGGAAGTTGGCAGATCTCTGGGTGGATGTTGACCAGAGATGTGGAAAACTGGCTGAGGAGCAGGACCCAGAGAGTGGTGGGGGTGGTGAGCTAGCTAGCACCAGGGAAGTCACCAGTGGGGTCCCACAGGGCTCAGTGCTAGGACTGGTATTATTCAATGTCTTCATTAGCAATATCGGGGATGGTATTAAGGGCAAAATGTGTCTATTTGCAGAAGACACCAACTGCTGTGGAAGGATGGACACAGCAGAAGGGATACGAGACCTAAAAGGATCCGGAAAAATTAGAGAGGTGACCTGGGATTTGGCAGCTTGGCTTCAATGTAAAGAAATACAAAGTTATACACATTGGAGACAAGAACCTCAGAACTGAGTACAGCCTGGGAGAGGTCCAGCTATCTGCAACAGAGGAGGAGAAGGATCTGGGAGTGATGATCACTACCAACCTGAAGCATGCCACACAGTGTAGAACAGCAGCAGCAAGGGCAAATAAAATGCTGGACTGCATTGCCAGGGAGATCAGCAGTATTTGAGAGGAGATTATACTGCCTTTGTACAGGTAATTGGTGAGGCCACATCTGGAGTAGAGTGTATAGTACTGGTGTCCACACCTTAAGAAGGACATTAACCTGCTGGAGATGGTCCAAAGGAGGGCAACAAAGATGATTATGGGCCAGGAGGTAAAACATATGAGGAGAGGTTGGGGACTCTGAACATGTACTCCCTAAAGGAGAGGAGAGAGAGAGAGAGAGAGAGACTGGACATGACCGAGACCTTCAAACACTTGAAAGGGATAAATAAGGTGGCTAAGGAAGGTCTTTTTATGTTGTGGCAACCAAAACATGAGGGGATACAGTTTTAAGTTGGAGGAGGTGGCATTTAGGAGGGAGGCTAGGAAGCATTTCTTCATGGAGAGGGTGGTGACCTGTTGGAAAGTGCTGTCGGAAGAGGTGGTCTCATTGAAGAAAGTGGGCAGTTTCAAGACAGGCTGTGAGAAAGTTAAGGGGAAAACAAGAATCAAGGAAGGGACAGATAGAAAGGACAGGAGGTTTTGGGAGGGGGGAAGAGTCAATAGCTTAAGCTGAAGACCCTGCAATACAAGCAGACTAGATAGACCAAATGGCCTTATTCATCTGGCTTCTTTATATGTTCATATTGGGGGGGAGGTAGATTCAGGAGAAATGTGAGGAAATACTTCTTCACAAAAAGAGTGGTGGATTCCTGGAACAAACTTCCACTGGAGGTGGTAGGGGCAAAAACAGTGGTGGTGTTCAAGAATGCATGGGATAGGCAAAAGGGAATCAGAGTGGAAAGGCAGGGGAAGGGAGAAAGAGCTGCAGATCAAGTACAGTCTGCGGTAATAGTGTAGGTAAGGGAAAATTGGCAGACTGGGTGGGCCAAGCGGGTTTTATCTGCTGTCAAATTCTAAGTTTCGATATTTCTATGAAGCAGAATGGAGGAGAGAGGGTGGTGGTAGGTAATGAAGTGGGCACCGCAAATGTGTCCATTGGGGGTGTTATTACATCTAAACCCAGCTCTGCCTGTAGGAGCACTGAGTGTGAGGGGTGGACACCAAGCTGTTCCAGTTATTTCCAGCAGAAGTCCTTAACAGTGTGTGCTGAAGGAGCATGGCATGTGAGAAGGGAAGCATCCAGCTATTCCCGCTCCTGCTCTCCCAACAGCACTGCATCAGTGTGGTTTAGTGGTTAGAGCACCAGCTTGGGAACTGTGAGATTGCTGGTTTAAACCTCACTAGAGCCAAATACTCACTGTGTGACCTTGAGCAAGTCACCTAACCTCCAGTCCTGCGAGCTGCAGAAATGGGTAAAAGCAGGACCCCACTGGAAACAAGATGTTGTATCTCAGCTGGGCTATCCTGGGTAACTAAATTGTAAAAAGGAAAAAAGGAGTCAGGAACAGTCTGTTGGTGCAGTGGTAGAGTTTCTTTTTACTCTGCCAATGAACCGAGTTTGGGAGTGAGCTTGGGACATCAGAGGGTTGATTAAGAGGAAGAGCATCAAGTTTCTGACAGACTGCTCTCCTCCTCGAGGGAGTGAGGGGTGGGGCACCCGGTACAAGCCTGTCCTCAGTGGCAGCTGGGGGCAACAAGCAAGGGATTGCAGATGGGGGTGGGGTTGCAGGAGCAGTCGTTGTCAGTGTCTTGCATGTGGGGGTATGCACAGTGACCTCTTAGATGGCATTGCATGTCCCCACCTCCATGGGAGAAAACAGAGGAGGAAATTCCAGCTGGCATCAGGGTGAAGGTCCAACACTTAGCGGGCACTGCATCAATGATGTGGCCCTCCCCCAACTCAGAACCCATTCTACGACTGTCTAGTTGCCCCACCACAAGGGAGAAGCTGTGGAGAAGGCGGGGGTCAAAAAGTAAGACCACAGGAAGCTGGGTGATGGGGCTGGAAAGGTTGGACCTGAAAAGAGTCCAGCTGGATGGGAGGATAAATAGACCAAAAAAACCCCACGAAGAATTCATGTTAATCTATAGTGTACTGTGGGAGTGGGGAAGGGAATGCCCTATTCGAGTTCCTGCCTCTTCCAGCAGGAGTCAGTGTAAGCAATAGTGTGTACTGTAGGAGCACTGATTATGGGCAGGGGAAATGCCCTGTTATTGCAATCCCTGCCTCTCAGTGGGAGTCAGTGTGAGCAATAGTGTGTACTGTAGGAGCACTGAGTGTGGGTGGGGGGATGCACTATTACAGTCCCTGCCTCTTCTGGCAGAAGTCATTGTAGGAAATTGTGATCAAGTCTAAATGTTTGACTGTTTGCTGAGCTGCCAGCCTCTCAGATTAGGTACTGCTAAAGTTATTATGGGGATATAAAACCATATGGTATCTCGGCCCTGCCCCCCCCCCCAATGGTGTGAGACGCAAACGTTTCTTACCTGTTCTAGAATGCCATCATTTGGTGGACAGTCCCTTACCCCACTGCCCTCTGAGCCCTTGACCAGTTCCATCCTGGCAGCCCTGCAGTCTGTCTGCATTAAGAGGTCTCATAGTCTTGCAGCCCTGGGATTTCAGGTATGGCTCCTGGGTGGCGTCTGGTTAAACCTACAGCTCTGGACAGGCTGTGAAATTAATCCTGACTTCCAGGACATGCAGGGGCAGTGGGGAATACAACAATGAGATGACTTCACACTGAACAGAAAGGAAGGACAGTCCTACCATGAGTTTCCCTGCTTCTTGTGCTAATATTCACAGCTACAATTGCATGGAACCATGTTATTCATTAACTTTCAACAGATGCCCCATAAGAGCAGACCCTACAGCTGTGTGTGTGTGAGAGAGAGAGAGAGAGGATGACAGAAGAGGGACAAGGGGAGGGCATTTCTCAAAATTTTCTGAGTGCTAAATCAGTGGGGGTTCTCTGAAATGTTCCATACTGTTTAGTTGTTTCTGTGTTTGGTTTTTGAAGCTCATGTTTCCTTAGTGAGTTACCAAGTTCCAAACACAAAACATTAAACAACTGAGAAAACAGTTAATTTTTATAATCAGTGCATGCAACTCATACAGAGCCCACAACGTCTCAAAGGGAAGCTTCTGAACAACATACTTTTTAAACACTATTTAGTTTCAAAAGCATCCCCTTTTTAGCGGTAATAGCAACAACAATAGAAGTTTTTATTTGTAAAACTGGAATAGGATAGATGGATAGACAGATAGATAGATAGACAGACAGACATAAACATATGAGACAGATAAGTAGATAGATGGAGAGATAAATAGACAGACAGACATAAACATATGAGACAGATAAGTAAATAGATGGATAGATAGATAGATAGATAGATAGATAGATAGATAGATAGATAGATAGATAGAAACAGATAGACATATATTTATTTAAATGTGCCTTTATGTAACCAAGGCTCAGTACACTAGAAATGAAAAGTGTAATTAAACTATTGCAATATAAAAATGCAAAATAAATAGACAATACAAAATGCTAACTCAAAAACATCTTCCAAAAAACTAATATAGTTACAAAAAGTAATAAGCAGTATAATCAGGGACCCAAAAAGGATTAGCTAAATAGCAACATTTTTAGTTTATGTTTAAAGCTGAGGATGAAAAAGCTCTGTCACTGGCAGATTTTAACTGGGATCTGGAAACAGCAAAAAAACTAGAACCTGTGGATCTTTAAACTCAGACACCACTGCGGGTTCAGGGTATTAAATAATCCAACAAAAACTAATTAGCAGTTTTTGCGCGTGAAAGTGCTAATCAGCTGTGGAAAATGCATAATACATGGAACAGCTTGATTAACAAAAGGAAACATAGTACATATTTAATGTTTAAAATGTGTAAACTGGAATAAAAACATATAAAATGAGCACTCTAGTGCTAGGCAATTCAGAAAATAAATGGCTAGCAGTACCCTCTGTTATGTATAGAATTTTCCTATGCTATACCAGCTATTTAAAACCATGGGGTTGGAAGAAACTCCCTAAGGTAATGCGGTCCCAGTTCAAAATGGGCCTTACAAGTTACTAACAAGATTCAGGTATAAACCTCCTTTCAGAGTGATCCTGTACTTTAACACATATACTATCAAAGCCAGGTACAAGTAAATATGTACTAACACCGCAAGCAAACTACACAATTGCTTACAACAATCATAGGCATGTTTTCACAATAGCTATGCACAAAGCATGTTCACCATCCCCTAGACTTCATCGCCTCTGGCTGCTTGTCAACACCTAACATCCCAATCCCCTGCTTATGACTTTATAATCATTTCCACAGAAACAGAATGTGATATCAGGTGCAGATAAGCAGCCTGGAACAGTTGAAGTCTATGGGAACAGTGATACTGTTTTCATGTTAATTTGTAAGCCTTGTAATTCACAGCCAACCTATTTTTATTTTGTATAATATAAGGTTAATTTGGGTTTAAAACTGTCACATATGAATCAAGCCATTTCTTTGTAAGTAGAATGTGAATCCAGCAGACACTGTTGGCCTCAGAATGTTCTACACTAAGTGGAACATCACAGAAAGATTGAGAGACGCAGGCATTCTAAAAGAAGCCATTAAGTCACAGACTTCACAGTTTTAATATCACAACTGTAAAAATCAGATTTTTGATGTCACAGTTGTGAATTATGACAAAAAAGTATGGTCTGTCTATGAATTACAAGGATGTATTATAAACTGATATTTGCACCTAACAATGATGTTTTGTTTTTTTCAAACATTTCCAATGGGGCATCAGGAGGCAGTAGTTTAATGGACTCACAGGTTTGCAGAAAACTAATTGGCAGTTTATGAAGGAGCCAGCAAGGTATCGCAGCAGGTGGGGCTTTGTCTGCTGGCATGTACTGAGTGACACCTGGGTGGGCAGGTGGGTTGGGAGGTAGCTGCCCACTAGCAGCGGGGTGGCAGGCAGGTAGGAGTTCCCAGGGGGAAGATGAGTCGGGGCTGGGGGAGGAGCATAGCTCATAAAAGGAGTTACACCTGAGTGGTTTGCTCTCTTTCTACCCTACCTCAGGTACAGAACCCAATCCCAGGTGATATTTAATTTCGTAATGTAGTACATATTGGCTGCCATTTCATATTGGGGTACATATGGCCACTGCATGGAAAGGAGATTCATGAGTTTAAGGATGGTAACAGGTCAGAAGCATAGGGGCTGGGTTGGTTGGGAAGGAGGTTTAGTATAGGGTAGCATAAACATATACACTGTAACAGAAATCCCACTCACCAGGGATTTCTAGCTCACGCCGCTGACACAAGGTTTTTACCAACAGGAACCAAGAAAACAGTTTTTTACCTCCTCCTTGCTCAAGGTCAGGAAGATCAACACAATAACTGTAGGCAGAGTGCCCCTTCCGACACGGACTGCAAACAGAGTCCAGCAGAAATAGTAAAATTACCCTTTTAAATAAAACAAGCAGTCACTGATTCTATAAAAATAGAATCTTTACTAAGATACTACAAGTATTTACAACAGGATGTATTTACAAGAGGACAAAAGGATTGCACATTTACTAAGAAGCAGAAAATAAAATCACATTAAACAGACAGGTATTGTACAGCAGAATTATAAGCTATCCTCACCTAAAATCCTTCACCTGCCCTAGCTAAAGAAGCACTTTCCCTCACTGTGCTACCTTACCCATCAGCTAGTCTTTGTAATGGCAGGGGGCCTTCATCTTTAGGTGTTTCAGTCCAAGAGAAACAGCCTGCTTATAGCACCACATTATATTTCTCCTCTCTGTGGGGAGGGGACTCACTCACTTTGAGTGGCAGTTCCATGTTATCCCAGCACTCTTTGAGAGAGAGAGAGAGAGAGTGTGTGTGTGTGTGTGTGTGTGTGTGTGTGATGTGTGCATGTGTGTGTGTGTGTGTGTGTCCACCCACCTTTCAGCACCTCCTTGCTACCATAATGACGTCCACCTGGGTACTTTGTTCAACATGGGAAGAGCTCCAGAAAGGATACCCCCACTGGGTCTAATGCTTTATTGCCTTGTTCCTGGCTTTCCTGTTAACCTCCCCATGAGAGCATCAGACCTCTAACATAAGCTGTCATATACTACTTGATCATGTGATCTGGTAGCCATCTTGTACCTGAAGCAGATGCATATTTAGAAAAGAATAAATGAATCAAAAGACCACATGGTTCTGGTCCCCTTTCCCATCACATACACACATGCACTCTCTTTACATAAACCTTTTAACAGGATCAAAGGAGTTTTGCTGTAAGTGCACTTATTTCACATTTTATTGCATTGCTACTCATGATTAACTGTTGCGGGTATCTCTTACCAATGTCCATGGAAGTCATTACTAGGAAAGGGCATAGCTACTAAGAAAACATGAAATTTGCAGTTGACATGACAGAAAAGTTTCATAGCCAGTTAGGGCAGGCTTTTTCCGTAGTGGTTTTGTCCAGCTAGTGCAATAGTGAGTAGCTGCAGCTGCTGTTGGCAAAACAGTCCCTTGTTTATTCAAGTTTTTACATTTTATGTAAGGGAAGTATACTACGGGACTAGAGAAGGAGTAAAATTATCACCTCTAAAGAGCATGTAACCTCCCAGGTCAGGTCTGGAAAATAGGCATTGGACTGCTTAGTGTACTGGCCTTGTTAACAAAAACCATATAAATAAATTGGACAATGAGGTGCCTAAGAGTAGCATGTCAGTCAGTTTTTAGGACAATCACATTTTGAGGGTAAGTGTTGCTTTGCTCTGTACTGCTCTCACTGCGCTCAATTCACTTCTAAATTCTGGTTTGGGACTCTCCTCTCCTACGTTTCCTCCTCACTTACTGCTCCTCTTCCTCCCTCCTCCCATCCTTTCAGATCCACTGACTCGTGCACTTTAGCTATTCCTCGTTGCTCCACCTCCATAGGTCAGGATGAATTCTCCTACCGCTTCACAAAGCTTTGGAACTCGCTACTGCCTCTTATCAGACTTTCCTCGATCCCATCTTATATCTCCTTATCCCTACATAACTTCTGTTCCCCTAACTGTACTTGTTCTTTGCCCCTCTTCTCAATCCTCCACACCCTTGCACATAATCCTCTATCCACTATCCCTGATTCATCCTCCTTACTCCATATCCCTCCCTCCATCTCTTAGTCTCCTAAATTGCAGAAATCCTCTTGGCTATTACCTCTCAGCCAACCCCACTACTTATACCCCCTCCTTCTTCCCCTACCCCAACTAGTTTGGCACACTACTGCTTTCTCCTTTCCCCCCTCACCCCCCTCCCCCATTGATGCCTCCCTTTCCACTTCTAGGTTTCCTCTATTCAGCAGCCTCCCTATCCCTTTCCCTACCTCCCTCACTGCCCCCTCTACTCCCTTCCCCTCCCCCTCTCTCACCTACTTTCTGCCAGATCCTGTCCCCTTGCAGGGTTCTCAGCATCCTGAAGAGGTATAGTTCCTGGCTTGTGTCTCTTCTCTCTCCCCTTCCCTCCCGCTCTCTGCCCCCACATCCCCACTTGTGCTATAACTGTCTTTCCTTAGGTATACATTTAGCATTTTTAAATTGTGCTCAATTCTAATACTTCTAGCACTTCAAAGGTGTTATCCATCCTCTAGCCTATAGTCTACTGGATTACCTGCTCTTGGGTGGTTACAATGTATGTTATATCCACATATGGTTTTGTTTACCTTGGCCCAATGGTCTGGGTTGCACTGCTCTGTATTTGTACTACACTGTAATGTAACTGTATTTGTATTGCACTTTTATTGTTATGTTTTGCTTGCTCTCCCAACTCTTGTAACCCCCCCCCCCCCGAATGCTTCTGGAAACAAGCTGTTTACAGTTCATGTTGTCTTTCCTGGTGAAACATTTTCAAATAAATAAATTTCCCTGGTTTATTTTTTATTTATTTATTTATTTGTCAAGTCTAGGATTACAAATACCTTTGAGCCATGGCTCTTTCACAAAGGTTCCACATCAGAGAAATACAAATTATGGGGAACATCAAGACAGGCATTACAACAATGTGGACATTGAAAACAGAGTACAGATTAATACAGTTCAAGGGTAGCATTGTAACAAGGCAGCCAGCAGCATTTGTCAGAGAAAATAGACAACAGATAAGTGCCAGAGTCATAGGAAGAAGGAAGAGGGAAGAGGGTAAGGGGGAGAAGGAATGTAGGAAGGGTGGCGAGAGGGTGAAAAGTGCAGCATTGGGTATACCAAGATGTGAGGGTAGAATCCAGTGAGGAGGGGAAGGGAGAGGGGGACAACTAGAGCAGAAAGGGAAGTGGAGAAACAAGGTTAAGTTGGGCAGTCACAGGAGCTGTTGGTAGTGAGATAGTCCCGGAGCCTAGTTTTAAACATTTTATTATTAAGCTTTTGTTGACCAGGTACGTGCACTAGACAAATCCTGCCTATTTTCAGGCACGACCCGGGGGAGGGGGATACAGATGAATGCCAACTGATCTTGAACCAGATTAAGCTGTTGGTGGTATTTTTAGTGAATGAGGGAAATTTGGCCAGGACACCGGGGAAATTCCCCTACTCTTTTCGATAAGTGCCATGGGATCTTTAACATCCACCTGAACTACCACCAATCCAGGCAGATGGGACCTCAGTGTAACGTCTCATCCGAAAGACAGCACCTCAGAAGTGCAGCACCCCTCTCATGCTGCACTACAGTGTCAGTACTGGGATATTAACCCAAGTGCCAGATGTGGGAACTGAACCCACAGCCCTCTGATCTCCCGGCCTCAGAGGCGAGTGTGCTACCTACTGAGCCACTGACACTGCTAATATCTAATATAATATAACATACCAATAGTTGGGGCAGAGGAGATGGTTGGACTGAGACCATTGAACCAGAGTGGTGCTCGATAAGCAAAAGAGCATTGTCCCTGTGAAGTGTGACAGTGGGGGACTTTCAGTAGCTGTAGCGTGGATCTCCTAAGGCACCATTTGTTAATTCGGTGTTGTAACAGAGTTGAGACCCCAGAAGGTGCAAGGCCAAGGTAGATTTTTTGACCATGGAGCAGGTGAGAAACTTTATAGGGGTTTGATAGTTGGAGCCAGCCAGTCTGAGTGTACAGGTCACATGTGTGGGTGAGGCGGTGAGCACCAGTGATGAGCCGACATGCTTTATTTAAGGCAGTTGAGAGGCATCTAAGGGTTGTGGTTGTGGCCGAGCCATAAATGATGAGACCATAGTCTATTACAGAGATCACAGAGCTCAGGACTGCAACCTTCAAAGCTTCTGGCGTGAGGTGTGGTCTGCGTTTGTAGAGGAGACCAAGCCATGTATTAGCAGCTCTAGCTACATTATCTACATGAAGTCCATAGGAGAGATTAGGGTCAAGCTGTATCCCTGGTTAATAAGAACTAAATAAATTAATAAATCAGACACTCTCATGCCTAAGAGAAATGTGTTGGACAGTTTTTAGGACAAGCACATTTTAAGGTCAAGTTGATTTAGTAATAACTATAAAAGATTTACCTAGTGCAAGCATAGTTAGCACGGGATTGTGACTTCAGACCTGCAAACAGGTATGCCTGACCTAGACAAGCTAGTTGCATAAGGAATTGAGTGCCTTGATATGATAGGCTGGGAAATGTACCCCCCATGGCAAAACAGAAGCAGCCTAGGAAGTGGAGGGGACCCTCGGGTCTGGCAGGGCCAGGAGGTCACTGACCAGGGAGGTCAGGGCAATATGTAATGCCGGGCCCACCTCATCTAGGGAATCCACCGAGGGTGAACCCAAGCCCAGTGCCTTGAAGTTGGGGGGTTACTTGAGGCATCGGTGCTTGCACAGTTGGTCCCGGCCCAGGTGCCGATGCAGTTATGGCCTGATGATCTATTACAAACAAAACAGCAGATAAGGGCTGGTCCAGATATGCAGTCCCAGGAAGGGCCTATATCACTACTCCAGAGCTTGGCATTGCCTGGCTGGATGGAGGTGGTGCAGCAAACAATACCCTGCTCCACAGGCCTGTCATCACTGGTGCAGAAGCTCGACTACCTGTTAGCCTTAGTCACCGTGCAGGAGCCATCTCAGATGGGTGCGAGACAGCTAGCCCCAGTGCCCGGGGAAATGTCAGGTGCAAGGAGCAGGGCGGTGTCTGCAATGCAACCGCAAGCTTCTGGGCAACTTTTGAAGGTGGACTTTGTGTCATTGAGTGAACTGGTGGGGTTGCTCTTGCCAGAAAAAGTCAAACAGCAAATCATAAATGCGGAGTATGTGGATGTCTTCTCACTTCTTAAACAGCCTAAAAAGCCAGATGAAGAGAAAGACAAGAAAGGGTGTGATGAAGGGGTACAGAAGAAGCATAAGGTGACTGTTCTTTGCACATGGGAAAACTGGTAGCAGGTTTCACGGTATATGCTGGAATATTGACCCAGGGTAACCCAGCAAAAGCTGAGTGGATGTGGGTGCATTTCAGTCATATGATGACAATGCACGATAGCAAACTTGGGGGGGTTAGAGTATGATGGGAAGTTCAGGAGGAAGAAACAGAATGACACAGGCAGGTCATGGGTCATGTTGGACCTGCCCTTATAATGGACAATAAACATGGGCAGTGGGGTCCATCACACTGATAGGGGCTTCCCAGTCCAATGGCCCACCTCACCAAAGAAAGGTGATCAGGGTAGTAGCAGTGGGAGGGGGTGGGGTGTTGCTTTCATTACAGCCAGGGCACATGCAGAGTGGAGCGATGCAGATTCAAGCATGAATGCATGGCCTGTGGCAGACTGCATCCCATCCAGTAGTGAGGGACAAGGCCACAGAGTTTTTGCCTCTTTCAGAAGAGACATGCATAGGCTCCCAACACCCATAAGGGTGGTGCACCATGAGAGGTGGCTAGCTACAGTAGCTACACTGATGGGGTGGCCACTTGCTCCTTGGCTGATGGGTTCAGATTGGGGTTTCGCATCCCATATGAAGGACCATGGAGATCATATGAAGCAGACCACCTAAATTAGCCAGGGAGCATCCAGAGGCTGGGTGTAGAAAGATACATAAAGAAGTAGATGCTGTCAGGATCAGTGCCCATCCCCCCCTTTTTAAGCACCCCCAGGCCCCTGGCTCAGGGATCTCCAGTCGGGGTAGCCATTTGGCCAGTCTCAGAGTCCAGTCAAGAGCTGGAGCTCTTCACAGACACATCAGGAGGGCTGGGCTTCAGACATACCAGAAGGGGTTAGACAGCTTCTTGGGGGTGCAGCAGGGTGGGAAAAAGGCAGGGCTTGTCCCAGGGGAACAATTATGTGCCTGTGTCATACATAAAAGCAGGAAGGGTCTCAGCTGGCCACAAAAGAACAACACCTGATGGGTATAGCATGGTTTCAGAAGGCCATGGGTTGCACAGATATCATGAGGACTTTCGCTCTCCACATGAGGTTGCAGGGTTGGGTGAGGTCAGTTCCAAAGAGACTGGATGGCCGATGGTCCATCAGCCCTATTCAGTTTAAGCAGGTATGGGACAGGCTCCCAAAGGTGTGCTCAGCACGGGCAGAGATGTGCCTGTTCGGGACAGCCTACTTGATGGCATTCTGTGGGGTGTTCCAGATGTCTGAGCTCAGGCAGCCAAATGAGGTGGGGGGGCAGCCATTGGTGCTGGGAGATGAGGACATGGTTGTAACCACAGCTGGGATTTTAGTCTGATTGAGGAGGAGTAACACTGATCAGAGTGCTTGAGGATATTGGTGCACTTTGAGCGCACCTGGGGGTGTAATGGGGTATCCCAGCATGGGTCCAGGACTATGTAACAAGGCGGACGGAAGACTGGGTGGCCTTTTTGACAGGATGATGGGACACTGGCAAGGGTGTATCAATTCAAGCATGTTTGGCAGAGGGCTTTGCAGCATTTGGAGTATTATGCACAACAATATAATGCCTACTCTGTTAGGATTGGGGCCACCTCATATACTGGGGCAGAAGAGTTAAGAGATGCCCTGATTCAGGCCATAGACCAGTGGAGGTCACAGGCATTCTAAAGTTATGGTAGACCACACATGCTATAATGTTTTGTGTTTGTCTTGACAGGTGATGGTCCTCAGTGGGTGCAGATGTGGGTATGTGGCCATTCCTTTATCCATTTAGCTGCTGTTCAGGTGAGGCATTACCGCAGTGGCAAGAACCTGTTTCTGGACCCCTGGCAGCAGAGGAGCACTGGATGGGGCAACAGGGGTTGAGATGATGTGTGTTGCTTCCAAGGTTGTGAGCTGAAGTGTGGCAGCAGGATCCCCACCAGAATTTTAGGGATGTAACTGGGGGAAATTATTTGGGGACCATGAAGTCATTAAACTTGCAGCAGAACGTAAAGATGGTCTTGGACAGTGTGAAGGAAATGTGGTTGCAAGTGCACATTATTTGGCTTGATATTCAATGGCAACAATGGTGGAAGGCTTGCAACCCCAGGGCAATGGAGAAGGTGTGCAGGCTCCACAATGCAGCCCTGTGATCATTTATAGACTTTATTGGTGGGGGGGGTCTGTAGTGAGACACCTGGAGACTGTGGTCAAGAGGCCTGAACTTTATGGCAAAGACAGTGTTCACTTGTCAGAAATAGGGCTACATAGGGTTTTAGAGGACATATAAAGGGCGGTGGCGAAGGTCCTGGTGTGACATACAAATGGTGGTGGAGAAGGTGCTGGTGTGATGTGCTTGTGGGGGGTGAGCATGGCAACAATGCTCACCCTGTGGCAGCTCAGTAGTCTTGGAAGGTCTGTACAGAGGAGGTAACAGGGGATCATTAGTCTTGTGCAGCCAGATCATCCTGAGGGTGACAGGAGGTTAATGTAGGATGGCTGGGGTGCCCCCACTTCAAAGGGGGGGTAGTCAGAAAAGCAGCCTCCTTGGGCTTACATGTGTGACATGGCAGTGTTCTCTGACAGGGGAGAATACATTCGCTGCTGGTCAAGAGAGCCATCCCTTATGCCCCGAAGTCAGTGTCCTTGCAGGGTTCTATGATTAGTTACGTGGCCCCCGGTGGAGATGGGGTTGGCCAATAGTTGTGAATCAGATCAAACTGATTGATGAGTTTACTGACCAAGACTACCTGCTGTGCACATCACACTGATTTTGGTGTACTGGTTGAATAACTGACTAATAAATACATGGCTGTGGCCATTTTTCTCCAAAGCTCCTTGTCTGTCTGAGTCTGTCCAGGTAAATGAAGGGATGCGCCCTATAAGGCAACATAAGGTTAGCTTAACCCCAGATTACCAAATTCACAGTTAAAAAAATCTGCTTTCAGAATTCCATTGTAATTTCATGTAATTAGGTGAAATTTCTGAAATTCTGAGAAATTCATGTAGAAGAAGAATCTGGAAATTCCACACTGCATGAAGAAATACAGTTTATAACATGTTAACTGATGTTTATGTGTCCAACAATGTTTTTTCAAATGTTTCCTGTAGGGCACCAAGAGGTAGGAACTGGTTAATGCATTCACAGGTTTGTGTGTCCACTGGTGCTGCAGCAGAATGTTGCTCTGATGTTTGGTAGACCATGGCTCACGTGTGATCTCCAGACTCCCTCAGGGTTCCACCAAGCCAGTTCATCAGAAAAAACACCAACGGCCTCTACAGTGACAAGGTAACCATGACAACCCCTAGAGCAACAGCCAATCGAGCAAAACACCAGCTCAGTGAAAACTACCACCAATATAACAGAATACAAATGAACATCACACTCCAACTGTAAATGCAGGGGGCTCTGCTCCATGCACCACCCACATGGGGAGCTTTGCCCTTGCACGCCCGTATATTACTATAACAAACTCCATGGCGCACACACCATGGAGCAAAATGTAAACAGCAGCTCTTGCTGTAGAACCACCCCACTTGGCAGTGGACACAGAGACAAAATGCATACTGGTCACCCTAAAACAACTCTTGGAGGCAGAATTAGCTTGCTGCAAGTGCAGCTGCAGAAACTGTTTCTCTGTAATTGAGTCACTGTTATCGCATTGCTGTAACAATGACATACCCTTCCCCAGGGGGGCCAGGGCTGGAAAGGTCACAGAAGTGAGGTGCTCAGCTCCCAAAGGAGGGTGTCAGTGGGTAACCCAGCATTTAGAGATCCCCAGCAGTGGATTTCTGAGCAGCATTGACATCTCTTGGGTAAACAGCTACTCTCATGCTTTCCTGGCCAAGGGAAGGATGCAGTTGTGACAACCAAAGTGTCAAGGTGGGGGATGGGGGAAACAGAGTGGCAAAAACAGGAAAACAGATTAATAAAACTGTCATTTACCACGAACAGTGCCCTCCAGGGATCATGTAGTTTGTGAACAGCGGTTAATCCCTAGGTAGGAATTGGAAAACCAGTTCAAAGAAATCCTAACTGCTTCAGCTGAAATCAGCACCCTCCCCTAACAAACTTGGCTTGAAAGATCACAAATGAAAATGGGCAGTTTTTACTCATCTACTCATCAGAATAAAAGCTAATGAATGAATAGTTAAACTTAAAATGATCAGTGTCAGTGAATCAGTAGGGAGCACACTCGCCTGTGGGGCTGGAAAATCAGAAGGTCATGGGTTCTTGCCCCACACCAGGTACTCAGGGTAATATCCCCAACTGACACTGTAATGCAGTATAAGGATGTGCTGCACTCTAGAGGCTCCATCCTTTCAATGAGATGGTAAACTGAGACCCTTTCTGTCCCTCTGTGGTCGCTGTCCAACAACTTCATAGCAAAAATCCACATTTACAAATGTCCGTTATTATCATGATACAATCAAGCAATCAGCATAAAATATAACCTTACTGTGTCATGAGTTTTTCATTTTTCTCCACAGTCTTATCATTTACACCCCATTGTGTGAACAACAGAAGCTAGATAATTAAACAGTAAATCTTTAAAATTTATTTATTTATTTATTTCATTTTTTATTTATTTAGTTTTTGTTGACCGGGTAAGTGCACTAGACAAATCCTGCCTATTTTCAGGCACGACTCGGGGGAGGGGGATACAGATGAATGCCAACTGACCTTAAACCAGATTAAGCTGTTGGTGGTATTTTTAGTAAATGCCTTTCTTAAACCTTTATAAGCATCATTCAAAAAGTTTCTAACATCCTTTTTATGAACTTCAGTTAATGCCGCCTCATACAGCTTTTTCAAGGATATATGACATTTTCTACTGTTGCAACACTAGGCCACATCTTGCCTGCCATTAACAGTATATGAGGCATGCAACAAAAAGACCCCTAAGGAACTGGCATGCTATCTCTGCAAGGATTGTGTATAATCCCCCAAGACTAAGCATTCGTATGTTAATCTATTCAGACAAGTGATAGTCCACTGTCTGGCTAAGAATTTCCATAATCCCATTGTGTAGGAACATTCCCAGAGAAAGTGCTCCATTGTTTCTACCTGTTCTATGCATTCGGGATACGGACACATCTTCTCCTCCAATTATTTATGCTTATGATTACCCTTCAATTGTAGTCTTCCATCAGCACTTAAAGAGCTGGTGACACATTCAGGAGAACTTTAACAAAACCTAATATTTAGACACAGTCCAGCTTGTATTTCCCAATGGTGCTGTATTCCTCCCCCTGTTATTTATTACTGAGGTCATTTGAATGAAAACAGGATTTCTGCTCCTGTAGAGTTCATCTATTCCTGCTTTCTCCCTACCTGAAGTCACAGAGCAGATCTTGTGATATCACAGTTATTCCCATGTCACAACAGAGGATTATGACTTGAAGTAGTGAGTAAACTATAGAGGCAGATGGGCTCTAAAGAAACTCTAAGTGATAAAGATCATATATTCATGCACATTTGCTTAGTAATAAATAATGGGCAGGAGAAATATATAAACTATAAATGGAATGGAGGCAGAATTGTACCTAATTATTATGCTTTTAAAGTTTTCTGTGAGGCATCAGTAGCTCTTTAACCAAATAGCATCCCACATTCTAACCGGGGGATCCTATTATTTGTTAGTTGTTTAATCACCCAGAACTGTTTGTTTGGCCTATAACTTTCGAACTCTGGTTCTGTGAGAACATTGCTACCAATACAGTGTTATACAATTGTTGTCTTGACAAAGTCTTTATGTGTTTTTTGTCAGTTTTCCACTTCCTAAGTTTCTGGATTGTCAGAGTCATATAACTCGGGACCTGCAATTTCCTTCTTACCTTTACCGAGGTTTCTGTCTAGGCATCTAAAAAAGTATGTAGATTCGCCAAAATCCCGCATTGTACTGTGGTCTGTTCTGGGCACAAGGCTGTCTTTAATGTGTCTGACCAAAAAACTGCATGCACAAAAACCACCAGATTTATTATATTTAAACCCCCTTTCTTTACAGGAAGATAGATCATTTCACTTTTAATGAGGTTTAATCTGCTGCCCCACACCATCTGAAAAAAACTATATAGTTTTGTTTCAAATTGTATAGCTAAAGGATACGCAAAACAAACATACAATAAGAATGGTACCATAAACGTTTTTAAAATGTACACCCATTTTAGTTTTCATATCCTCCATCCTTTCCATTTATTAACCTTATGTTGACATATATCCAAGGCTTCTTTCCGTGCCCTATCAGCAGTTGCCCCGGCCCAAATTTCACACCTAAAATTTTAATAGGTCCCTGAATAAACGTAATGCCCTCAACCTGTTGTATTCCAAGTTGTAACCCTTTACATTTATCCAGATTCAGTTTCACTCCGGACACTGCTGAGTATGCATTCATTATGTCTAATATGTTTTTTACATCTTTACTATAATGTAGAAAAATACACACATCATCTGCATATGCCATCACTTTGAGGGACCCCCTGGATGGCCTGGCAATGCAATTCCTTCAAAGTTCTCACTAATCAGATGTTTGATAAAGGAATCTAAAGCAAAGACATACAATAAGGGACTCGGTGGACACCCCGCCTCACTCCTATCCTCACCTGTACTTCTGCCCCTTTTTGTCCAGGATATATGGTGTAACTGTTGTTGTTCTGTATAAGCTAGATATCCTGTTAACAAACTCTTTTGGAATCCCATTAGCCATAAGGTCCTGAAACAAAAACTCATGCCTAATCTTGTCAAATGCCTTACTCTGGTCTAATGACAAAAGGAAACCAGATCCTTTCTTGCTCTCAAATCATTCCCAAACTTCTTTTATTATATACAAGTTCTCCTGAATTTTCCTACCAGGTACCGAGCAAGTTTGGGCAGGGTATATAATGTTTTAAGCCAGTTCTCTTAGTCTCTTATGCAATAATTTAGATAGGATTTTAATGTCCAAATTCAGTAAAGTAATAGGTCTCCAATTCCTTAATAATGATCTTCCTCAAGACTTAAACAGGTAAATTACCACACCTTTCATAAAGGTAGGAGGAATATCTATACTAGCCAAAAAAACATTAGAGACTGTAGTAAGAAATGTGACATCTCCATTTTGAATGTTTTATAAAACTCGTTCAGGATCCCATCCCGTCCAGGTGATGCTCCTGATTTCAATGAGTCAGTTATGACTTTGACTTCCTCTACTGCGACTGGATCAACTATTTTTCCTTTGTCTACCTGAGTTTCTGGCCCTACCATTTGTTTCACATAATTGTGCATGTCATCCTGATTACTTCTTCTATTCTATTATCTTCCAGTAATTGTTGTTTAACAAACTCTAAATTAAGTCTGGATTAGTGAGCAGATTCCCTTTCTCATCCTGTAATGCAGTAAATATGGAAAATTCTAATCTTTCTTTACAAGCTAATCATAGATCCGAAAAAGGAGTTTTCTGCGTTCCATTGTGCAATTCTGCCTGTAATGTTCCACCCTATCATACTGGTATTGTAGCATATCTTGATTAAAATGTTTTATCTGATCAAAAAAATCATCCCTTGTCTCATGTGCCAAGGAAAATGTTTTTTTTTTTGTAACTGATTCCTCAATTGTAAATACTTAAAGGTGATTGGAAACAGCTTTTACACCTCTAGATACCCGCTAGTTGTTCTTTTATTGGCTATCCAGTATTCTGACATGTTTTTGACCTTTTTTATTAAATTAATAATTTAATTTTGTAACCTTTGTAACTACCCTAAATACTTCTCTCCTCAGTAGTTGTCGCTCTCTCTCTTTTCATACTGCCAGAACATTCTATTACATCACAAACATGCATTCCAGACCATTCAGATGAATAGCATACAATGGGAGTTATTGATGTCATAGAATGTCTTAGAAATATGAAAATCAAGTGCAGTGACTGGTGAGGAGAGTGGAACTCTATGTGGATCTGAAGGCAGCCCGAAGCTGGATTATTTATTTATCAAAAAAATCATCAAAGTGTATCAGAATACATAACAGGCATGGGAAGAAAGATGGAAGGGCAGTTAACTATGTAAAAATCATTTTCTATCTTCTTTAACAAACTTTTGTCTCTTGTACTATACTTCTTAAACCAAATCCATAAATGTTGTTTTGTGTGTTCCCACCAATCTCTGACTTTATCATACAGACAAAAAACTGAATGTCTTGCAACTAATAATTGCCCTATAGCTGCTTGTACCAAAGTGTCTTGCAACAAAGCCCCATTCATTCCCCATCATTCATTCTTAAATACCTATCTCTTGTTACCAAACTGAACAACTAGCAGTAGACAGTCAGACAGTTCTGTAGGCTCCATATGAGCCTGTGTAATATTTAAATGGTTGGAGATAAAAACATAATCTATTCTAGTGGCTAAATTTCTTCTTATGTACGTGCTGCCGGAACCTGTCCCTCTAAATGTGCAACAATCTGTTAATCCTGCTGAGTGAATACATTTGTCCAGCAATATTAAATTACAATAGACCTTCATCCCTGCAGCCATTTTTTTTTGTCAAAATCCAGAGTGCAATTTGAAATCACCCCCTAGAATTATTTATTTTGAGGTGGCCAAGAAAGGTTGAATTTTACCCAATAATGTAAACTGCTCAGATCTGACCTGTGGAGCATAAACATTAATAAACCTACTGGGTTGTCCATTCCACAGACCATCCATGATTAGGACTCTCCCAAGGATCAAATCAATTAATTTATGCAGTGTAAAACCAGAACCCTTGAATAAAATACCAATCCCATCTAACCTACCCTGTCCAAATGACCAAAAAGAAGGTTCCCAAATCCAATCCCTTTCAATTTGAGTCACCTGACAGAGTGTAGATGTCCATGTTTCCTGAACAAAATTATATCTAAGTTACAGTCTTTGAGCAATGTAAAAACAACCTTCCTTTTTTTTTCCATTTAGTAAGCTGCACACATTTAAAGTGGCCAGATGAAAGTGCACCATCTAGCTGTTATGCTGGTATTGTATCCATAAAGAATATAATTTTCAGGTTTCATCATGGGAATCTTCATGCTTTTTCTTCTTTTTCTTTCCTTTATTAAGCATGACTGGCCCTGATTTGGAAAATCTGGTTGATGATGCTTCTAAATCTGAGTCCCCCCAGTTCCATTTGCCAGATAAAATTGCAAATTGATTGTCTAAAGGAATGGCTATTTTTTTTTTTGTCATCCCCAGTTTTCAAGTGCTCCTACGCCTTGTTACTGGCATGGACCATTCAAGAGGTGGTGGCATGTCTAAAGGTCCTTCTAGGCCATCATCCAACTGATCATCTGGCCCATTATCAGAGATTGGCAGAACAGGTATGTCCTGTAGCAAGTATTTCTCCTGTACCTCCCCTGTGTTTGCTAGATCCTCTCTTAGAACCCCATGTAGGGACACCTGTTGTGAGATGTCCTATACAGGAGCCACTGTGTCCATCTGTTCTAGTACCTGTTCCAGTGTGCCAGATGCAGGGAGAGAGACCCTACCCAGTTGTGTGGCTATAGTTCTTGGCAATCCCACACTGCCTCCTCTTCTCTGTGCAGTTTTGATTAGATCTTGATCAACCCCATCATTCCTGTTATGTGCCACCCATGGACAACCCTGAAACACATGACCTAGTTCTGTACAGAGGTCACATTTATTATAATTTTCACACTGTGTTCTCATATGATTAAACTCTCCACATAAACCACATTGCAGTTTGTCATACATACAAGATAGTGGGTCCTGGTTCCACATTTATAACAGGCCTTGGGCTGCCCAGAATAGAAGCAGACTCCTCTGTCTCTTCCAAGGAAAAAAACTGTTAGGTAAATGTGATATGCCTTCCTTGGTCTACCATAGTTTAATTCTGAACCCCCTCCCCCCAGTCCAAAAGCCTTCCGAGTCAATTAAAGCTTCATGGATATCTAACACTTTCAACTGTTGCTGTAACCAGTGTAGAATATTATCAACATTCACCCCTTCATTTTGGAACATAATAGCGACATGTTTAATCACTGGTTTAGTGAGGGGAATAACTAGGAGTGGCACCCAAAGACGGAAAAATTGTAGTTGATTATATTTATACCAAAACCTTTCTAAGTCTAGTGAAGTATTGAAGCTGATGTCAAAGCTGTCTTCCCCTGACAAGTGGATCAATGCATAAACCTCAGCTGGGCCAAAATTCATTGTTTCGTTTAACAGGCATTTACCAATATAAGTTCTATCGGGCCTGGCGTTCAATCCTCCAGCATATCTGATCCTAACAGCATTTTTCCTTGGTGCAGGTTCTGTTCTATTTTTAAATAATTCAGCAAAACTTTTAGGTCATTGTGGGGGAGGGCACCATCACCTACATCCTCCACTGCTGCTGATTCCTCCTCCACAGCCATTGCTGCAGTTTGCACATTATCCATTGTAATATTATTGTTTGACCCAGTTACATTTGTCTGCTCAGAGGTACTGGCTCCAGTCTAATAGCTGCCCCCCAACTGCCTGAAATGGTATCACCATTCCCCGGTCCTTTTAGCCTGGCCCTAACCCCTTCAGTAACTATATTCATGTTTGACACGGTACCCACACTGGATGTTACCTGTATAACTTCTAGTATGTCCTGTACAGTATGGACATGTTCCCCCATATCACCGTCTGAATGCCACTAGAGTCCCAGTTCTCCCACCAAAACCAACGGCTTATGATTTCTTGTTCAGTACTTAGGTCTGGGTAGAATGTAATCCACTCTGGGTCTGGAACCCACTGTCTGGTCTCCAATTGTTTCCAACCCGTGTTCAACAGTGCCCTGTCTGGTGACCAAACTGCATCAGGGAATTCATGTTTTCACAAGTGAAAAGCAGCAGTTAGTCTCTTACCAGCTGAGAGCGGCTTTCCTTGATTAGCCACTCCCAGCTGTTCAGCAGTCCCCAGTGGAATTAGTACAGTTGTGGCACTTCCTGGCAAACATTGTTTTTCTACCAGTTTACCATCCTTGATTCCATAAAAAAGTATCAGATTCACATTTCCTTGCTTAGTGAAAAGCAGCTCTTGTCTCCTTTGGGCAAAACACTCTTCATTTTGTTGCAGTAAGTGCTCCAACATTTGGTGCCTTGCCTGTAAATCTCTCTCCAGCTGTGCCTCCGCTTCTGACAAATCCTCCAGTTGATGACATGTAGGACTCTCTGAATCCGTTGGTTCATTTCCCAAACTGTCAACCAAATTCCCTTGTTGGCCCATAACTCCATTTGTCTCACTCATCCTGCAGTTAGTTCTTCATCCTCCTGGCATTCATCAGCTGGGAGGAAGGACGGCTCCTCAGCCTGCTGCAGCTCCACTTTCACTCTGCCTCCTCCATCTTGGAAGTGAGCCAACAGCGCCCTCTTCACAAAAGAGAATGGGAATTTCCCCAGTGTCATGGCCAACATTCCCATGTTAATAAAACAGGTCCATGAAACCCACTCCCAGAAGGCACCTGGAAACAAGCTATAATAGCTTAGGAGACAAAGAACCTCTGTGCGTAAACACTGAGGCAAGGGTTACCCCAAAGGGCATTTGGCTGGGAAGCCAAGTTTCAAGAAAATACAAAATCACACATGCCCCCACAATGCAAAGCATCATGGGCTGCATATGCAAATCACCACAGAATGTTATGCTGGTCCAACTTTAAGCAGAATTGGCTTGGCTTCCCAGCCAAATGCCCTTTGGGGTAACCCTTGCCTCAGTGTTTACGCACAGAGGTTCTTTGTCTTTTAAATGTTTTTTTATTTTAATGGGTTCACCACAATATATCCCAGGCACACTGCCTTAGGGATAGCTGGTCCATTCCACTGGGGTGTTAAACAGATGAGGCATACTGATGAGTCTTGGTAGGACGAAACACGTGTCTATGTCTTCTGTTAGCACCCTTTGCAAACTGTGTGAGAGGCCTTTCGGCACCATGCAATTCTGCTTAAAGTTGGACCAGCATAACATTCTGTGGTGATTTGCATATGCAGCCCATGATTCTTTGCATTGTGGGGGCATGTGTGATTTTGTATAATAGCTTAGTGTGCCTATACCAATTCCAAATAAATAAATAAAAATTGGGCACTTAGCACATATTTGCTTATTAATTATAGAGGTTACCTTGTCATTGGTGGACAGGCTTTTCACAAGTCACCAATGTATAAAACCAAGAACCCTTTTAAAATGATGGCATGAAGAAATAAAATAAGTGAGAAAATGGAGTAATTTTAACAAGACTGGCTTTAGGAGGGCTACACTGGGTACCAGGGGTGTAGCCAGGGATTTCAGATCTGCACACCAAGTGGACTCACTGCTATCTCTCCCCCCCTTGTTAGGGTTAGCTACCCCCCCCAAGGTGTAGCCAGACAATATACACATGTTCACCAGGACCATGTCTGTTGCCTTATTTGGCACAATAAATACAACTTTTGTATCTCATGACAGTGGTTATTGCCATGCATGGGTAAATACAGATGCCATGCATTGTTCCCTAAGACATCCACATACCAGTCCAGAGCCTGTAAAGTTGTATTGTCCTTGGGATGCAAAGAGAATATTAGTGACCAGTCCTTTTAGTTTTGACTCCTATGAATAAAATTACAGAAAGGTTCAGTATTTTCTTTGTTAGCTTTCATGGAAAAAGAAAGCAGTTCAGAGCCTATTTGCTACCCCCCTTAAATAAAATTGCACACCATGGAGTGCTTGGAGTATGCCTGCCTACACCCATGCTGGGTACGGCTCATTTCTGATCTTGAATTAAGTAAATGTACAATAAATGTGATTAAAGCTCAGTGGATGAGCCAGGGTTGAGCTTGTTAAGTCCTTAAATACCAAATAATATAGGTAAGTATGTCCCTCTCCTATTTAGCGTGCTCCCAACTAGCCACCAGTGAGCTCCTTAGGGGCCAGCACTCTATTTAAAAAAATGAATCCAGAGAGTGGTTTTACATAAGACAGAAAGAGAAAGCAATGGGATTAAAGCTCACATTGGCATGTTAAAATGGAAAGAGTAGCCACCTGATCTATAAGATAGTCACTCTGTTGTCAGTGGTCAGGTTTATCCCAACTCAGATGATTTATGAGACCAAGAACCCCTTTTAAAATCATGGAATGAAGAAAGTGAGTAAGAAAATTGAATAACTTTAAAACAATTTGCAGACTCCTATGAGCAGCACTTGAGGAGGGGGACAAAATTCACTGTTTGCTTTTTACATTAGTTATATGCACAATACATGCTAGCTGCTTCTTTAAAAGATATTTGGAAACTGAAACCTTTCCTGGTTTGAAACAGAGTTGACCCAAATCACTACAGGAAAAAGTTCACCCGTTCCCAGTTAGTCCTGCTCTCAAGACAGACAGATCCTAAGAAACTGGCCACTGTATGCTGACCCAGTGGCACCAGTGCTACCATGAGAAGTCCCAGGTTTGTGGCCTTGGGCTGGATGGGTACCAGGGGTGCTTCCAAGACCAATCTCTCAGATTCTGGGGCAGAGCATCCTTGGACAGGGGATGGGAGCAGTGTGATGAAAGACGCTGAGGGTGTCACCCAACTCCGCACTCCCCCACCCCACGAGGGTGGTGTGGCATGCTCAGAATGCATTGTTAGAGATGTCTGGGACATAAGAAAGGGGGTAGAAATGGGCTGCCAAATGGCAGCATATCTGATGTATGGCCCTTCCCTGTGCCCCTAGGACCAGGGCCATCTCCTGTTACCCTGCCCGCTCTCCCCATACCTCAAGGACCAGAGCCATCTCTTCCATGATTTTAATAAGATGTTCCACCAGAAATGTATTGCTATATGTGTTTATATAACTGATAAAGAACTTCCATGCAGCAGATGGTGGCCACTCATGGAGGTGAGTGGAGGGTATGCGCCAGTCGCTGTCGTTGGGGCGGGGCTCTGGAGGAGGTTGTGCCACCAGATGTCATGGATCTATACTGGATGGGTACCAGGAGTGGGAGAGGTATCACTAGACCCCAAGGAATTTTCATGATTGAACAGATCAGGATTATGAGCGGCCCTACAGCCATGGATTTGCATTTTACATTTACTGGACCAGGAGTGGGGGAGGAGAGCCACTACATCCCATGGATTTGCATTTTACATTTACTGGACCAGGAGTGCGGGATGAGAGCCAATAGATACCATGGATTTGCATTTTACATTTACGGGACCAGGACTGGGGAGAGGGACACTAGACACCAGGGATTTACATTTCATATTTACTGGCAGCACTGGACACCAGGGATTTATTCAGAAGAAATATCAGAGGAACAGCCCCGCAGCAGCAGTGACTGCTGGCAGGAGCAACACGGTGCCCTCAGCAGAATTAATGCACATTCAGATTCTCTTAATGAGATGGTAAGTAGCTTGGAGCACCATGCATTTTCAGAGGGGTCACTGACACAGCTTTTTTTTTTTTTAATATTACTTATAGGCTACGGTAGTTGTGCCTCACTAGCTATCTTTGGAACATTAATTTGCAGTGACTCCATTTTGTGTTTGGGAATGGGTTAGGATTGTGCTCTGGTGTGTGCTGGCAGGAGGTATATTGGAAACTTCTTTGTGCAGCACAGCAGGTTTGCATAAGGTTTTCAGTATACCTCCCATTGTGCCTTGCACACTTAGAGCAAGCACACATCCCTTTTCATGTCGGTAAGCATATGTTAAAAATAACTTAGAAAGGAAGCATAGTGGGAGAGGCATCAACCCACAAGTGATGCAAGACAGGTAATTTTATTTCTAAAGCACCCTATCCCACGGGCTCAGGGCACCATACAATCCATAAACGTAACATAAGAGCTATGCTGATGAATTATGAACAAAGGAGGAGAGAATATAGGGGGTCTGGAAGGGTGTGACCAGATATCGAACACATCACGTAATATTTGCTCCATGCAGTGGAGTTGTAGCACATGAACATGCATGAATCAGTGCACTTCCACTCTCTCTCTTGCTCTCTTTCCCTATCTCCCCTGCACTTTTTTCTTCTGAAATTTTACTGGTGCCACTTTTTGTTACTGACCCTGCTGCCTGCCCTGAGGTCACGGAGCAAATAATGGTGGTGCCAGCTCTTCTCCAATCCCAACCCTGCTGCCTACTCTGGAGTTGTGGAGCTATGGAGCTGTACAAATCCCACCCACGCCTTCTCTCTGCATGGTTCTTCCAGCCCACCCTCTAATCCTGTCTCCCTGAAACAGACCAAATCCCTCCCACTCCCTCTCTCCCTATGCATGGTCTTCTGGCCCCACTCTCTAACCCAGTCCCCCCAAACAGATCAAATCCCTCTCAATCCCTACCTCTGCATGGTGTCCCACCCCACTCACTAACTCATCCTCTGAGACAGACCAAATCCCTTTCACTCCCACCCTCTGAAGTGGTCTCCCACCACACTCTCTAACCCAATCCCCTGAAGCAGATCAAATCCCTCCATCTCCCTCCCTTTACATGGTCTCCTGCCCCCACCCACTAACCTGTCCCCATAACACCTACAGAAAAGGCCCCTTGACATTTTCTGCCCCCAACAACCTCTGGCCTCACCAACCACACCCTGACTACCCTCTCAGCCCCCACCACCTCCCCGCACCCCTCACTTACCTATTCGACAAACTCCTCCAATGACTGAAACATCCTGCTGCTTCCAACACTGACTGAGAACAGACTGAAAACAAGGTAAGTATGGTTGATGGCTTTTTAGTGCATTTTCAACTTTTACTCAGAACTTTGTAATTTAAAAAAAAAATTTCTGCCCCAGATTTTCAAATGGCTTTTTTCTTACCCCACCTCATGAACCAGATAAGAGAAATTTTTCAAATCACCCCAAAATGAGTTTTTACATGCCCTCTGCAAAATGTTTCAGGTAGAATTTTGAAAATTTCACCTACCTGGCTTATGAGGTGAGGTCACATAAAGGCCATGTTGAAAATTTGGGGTCAAAGTGTTAAAAAAAAACCCAACAAAGTCATAAGGAAACATTTAATTTTTTTCAACGTTTATTTATAAGTTTGTGATTTTTGCATATTTTGGGTCCAAAGTTTCAACATAGATCTCTTGGTGCCCCACGGTATCTCATGTACAGGGTGACCATGACTGAGTGCTTTCAAAAAGGGTGACTCAATCACGGCGCCTGTGTACAGGGCTACCTCGCTGGGGATAATTTGATAGGGGGTAGGCGAATATAGCGTTGGGATGCTGCTATGTATACACACGGGTGGGGGGGACCACGCTGTGCAATGGGAGGGAGGGTTTGTGGGATGTAGTGTGGTTGTGGGCTGCTGAGCTGGCCATGTGGTGTGGTGGGTAGGTGGCAGGCTGGGGTTGGGAGGGTGCTGGGTTCAGTTCTGGGCGCGATACTGTTTTTGCATTGGTCATTGCATTTTTTTATTTTCTTTTAATTTTGTACCCCACCCCAACATGCACTCCCCTGGAGTTGAGAATCCTTTAGTAGGTGGGTGTGGGGGGCACAGCCCCCCCTGCATAAAAAAGAGCCTGTAGATCTTGGGTGCCTTCTTGCAGTTTGCTAAGTGTACATGCGAAATTCATTTTGGTGATGTGCACTTGCCCAAACGGCGATCGTTATTCCATGATCACCATTACCACATAGAACCGTACCCCACGTCATGGACATGACAGGAGTCTTTTTTCAAATCCCCTTCAAAACATGTTTTTACAGTCGCTCCATGAAATTACCTGTTGGACTGGATTTGAAAAATTCCACTTGTCTTGATCATATGGTGGAGTCACAAAAAGACTGTGTTGAAAATGTGAGGTCAAAATGTAAAAAACAAAAAAAAACAACAACAAAGTTATAAGGAAACATTGATTTTTTTTAATGTTTACTCATAGCTTTGTGATTTTTGTAGATTTTGGGCCCAAATGGGCAACATAGCTCATTTTTTACCCCACCTGATAAACATGACAGGAGGTGTAATTTTTCAAGTCACCATCCAAAACATGTTTTCACAGTCGCTGTACAAAAATCACCTTTTGAATGGGATTTGAAAAATTCTACCTGTCTTGATCATAAGGTGGGGTCATAAAAAGACTATGGCCCCCATATTCAGAGCTGTCCAAGAGCACGGCCAGCTCTGACCAATATTATGACAGATAATGCACTCTGATCAGAGTGTGCTACCTGTCTAAATATGGGGCTGTAGCAGCGCATAGTGACTGTATGCTGTGCTGTCACTGCCTCAGACTGAACATACGGTGCTAACCCAATTAGTGCCACACTAAATGTTTGAATATGGGGGTCTATGTTGACAATTTGGGGTCAAAATGTAAAAATAACAATGAAGCTATGAAGAAACATTGAATTTTTCCAACATTTACTCATAATGTTCTTATTTTTGCATATTAAAAAGCAACTCCCACTGCATACTCTCCTGCCCCCACCCTCCACTAGTTTCCCCCAACTATCTCAGGTAAATACATTACAAAACTGTGTAAAAGCAGTACCACCACTGAAAACAAGCTATTGCATCTCTCCTGTGTTATCATGGGTACATGCAGTGTACAAATACGTAAAAACAAGAGTCTAGTGAAAATGATAGTGCATCTCAGCTGGGCTAGCCTGGATAAATACATTGTAAAAATGGGTAAAAAAATGAGATATTGCACCTCTACTCTGCTATCACGGGTAAATACAGTGTAAAAATGTGTAAAAACAAGATTTCAGTGAAAATGAACTATTGCAGCTCAGCTGGCTAGCCTGGATAAATATCTTGTAAATATGGGTAAAAACAGGACACCACCAAAAAAGAGATACTGCATCTCCACTTGGCTATCCTGGGTACGTACACTGTAAAAATGTGTAAACGCAGGATCCCACTGATAACAAGAAATTGCACCTCAGTTGGTCAATCCTGGAATCAGTTGCTCTATCCTGATTAATCTCCCAGTGTTTTCTCTGCCTCTGGTACTTACCCCCCCCCCGATACTCCAGTAACATTATCTCTGCTGCCTACTGGCACACCACCCCCATCTGTCCCACTGTCAGTATCCCTAGTATCCGGTGGTACCCCCCATACCCACTACACCCTAAACCCTCACCCCAGTCCCAGAATACCACTGGCACTTATTCTCTACTGACCTCCACAGCCAGGCACCATCTGCTGCATGGAAGTCCCATATTGCTATACAAGCACTACAATAATACACTACTCACTAGAACTCTGATTAAACCAATACCCTTTGTGTGTTCACAATTGTTGTAATGTCTACATGTGTGTGTGTGTTTGTTTCTGTGTCTGTGCATGCACACATGCATGTGGCTGTGTGTCATTACGTGTACACACGTGTGGTGGTATCGGGGGGGGGGTATACTGTATGTCCAGAGCCTACAGCACCTGCTTCTACATTATCTTGACCTATAAGGTTTTCTTTGCTTCTATTATTCTCATGTAAGTCTGGAATTTTAATATCATTATCCTATAACAAATAAATTAAAATACAGCCCACACTAACATTTTGGCTCTGACCAGAGTCTGTTAGAAATATAGTGTGAAAATTAGACTTTTTTCAGAACTGCAAGAGTGAGATGAAAGTGAAACTTAAAAGGATCTGTTTGCCGAGAAAGACAGGCAGGACCCAAGCCTAGCAAGCACACACAGCCTGTGTGTGTACTAAGACCAAATCAGATTTAAATATATAGATGTATATTGTATAGGGAAGCAGGTTTAACTTCATTAGTGGATCGGCGAGAATTTCACTGGAATAGATTTGTATATAAGTTCATTATACAGGCATTACCAACTTTTTTGTTGAATGTAATAGAGTCTATTTATTATTTATTTTATTTAGTTTTTGTTGACCGGGTAAGTGCACTAGACAAATCCTGCCTATTTTCAGGCATGACCCGGGGGAGGGGGATACAGATGAATGCCAACTGACTTTTAACCAGATTAAGCTGTTGGTGGTATTTTTTTAGTGAATGAGGGAAATTTGGCTAGGACACCAGAAATCCCCTACTGCAATTGGCAGTAGGGGCTATGAAGCAACAGGAGCTCAGTCAGTAGTGACTGGACTGCTATACGGATGGCCACGTTGCGGAGCATGTTGGAGAGGCTCCTCTGAGAGAGGATTGCCTTATTGACGGAGCAGTTTTGATCGGCACAGCGTATGTTAACCGAGCTTACAGCACAATATTTGGATGCGATGGGAAAGCAGCAGACAGCTCGGAGCATTCTCTGAGACGGAGCGTGAATCTTTACTTACACTAACCAGAAGTCTGTTAAAGTACACAAGGCGGTACCACAGATACTAGCGGCTGTTTCCTACTTCCGAGAGGAGAAAAGAGGTGGCGCGGACGGCGTTGTTTCTGAACACCAGAGGAGGAAGCGATACGGAACAAGTTCAGGAGGACAGCGAGACGAGCGGAGAGCGTTTTCAACGAAAGGCAGAGCAGAATCTTGGTAATATTCCCTTCGGAGAATGTAAGGAGAGAGACCGACTAGACTGTGTGTATACTAAGGTAACAAATTCAAGTACAACTATATCGGGGGCGGCTATTACCGCTATGGACAAACCGGAGGTGTTACAGGACTCTAATATGGCACTCTTGCAATCAGTTAGTACGGATGTTGTTAGTGGGGTTGGTGTGGGGAATGGGGAGACTCCCTGTATTTATCGAACAACTCCCTTCCAACAAGATGGAGTTTCTGATTTTTTTTTCAATCAACGTCTTAGGCCTGGTATGACCAAAGTGGGAGAGACTGGTATGGAAAAAAAAACTACTACTACGCTTTTATTTTCTAAACATCCTCCAGAAGCACCAAACAAAGCTGGTAGATTTGAGGAAGACATTTCAAACCAATCAGTTCCATCTGAGGCTGCACTTTCCTTGTGCACTGGGTCTACTGCACAGACCTCACAGGTGGAAGCTTGGTCTCCTGATCAAGCTTTAAGAGAGGCGGGTTGGACACTAAACAAGGGAACCTGGCACCCATCTCCTGACTGGGACCCAACTTTGAACTTTTCACAAGCTACGCCAGCTTGGAAACCTAATATGCCTTTGCCTGTGGGTTCTGAACCAGGAAGGGGGGGAAGTGAGGTACCACATGATATGCCACAGACAGCATTAGACAATTTGGTACCATTGGAATCTGATGGGCAGCAAACTGATGGTCTAGTACATGTTTCACCAATTAAAAAACCTTTGATGTCTGAATTGTTTTCTAGAACTAAACAGGAGGCTGCCCTCAGGAAGAGCATAGTAATTAGATACAAGGGTGGTTTTGGAAGCAGGCCTGACAGAGGATATGTAGGAAAATGTTTGTTGAAAGACTCCTCGTTTTCACCTAGAAGTTTCAGCATTTATAAATATATCCGGAGGATAATTTTGATGTTAGTTTTAGATCTGCCCTAGCATTAGATTTGTTCTGGGAAAGATATAATCAAGTGAAGTTTTCACCTCTATGGACACCCTTTTTTGTAATTCCCCTGACAAAACCATTAATAAAAAATTTGTTACCATTATGTTTTGGAACGAGGGTGTGCATGTGGATGACATTTCATACTGGTTGAGGCAGAAGTGTGAGGTCTTAAGCCCCCCTGAAGCCATTTTAGATTCTGAGCAGTTTTGGACCGGGGGATGGAAATTCAAAGTAAAACTTCGGCAAACAGAGAAAGGAGTAGAACATATACCTAACTCCTTCCTTTTAGGAAGAGATAGAGGTTTGTTTCTATGTAGGGCAGCCAGAGCCTGTTACAGGTGTGGTGCTCGCACCCATCTGTCAAGTTCCTGTGACAAGCCCCGATGCGAAAACTGTGGGGAAATTGGACATGGGGTACTTCAATGTGAGAACCAAACACGGTGTGATTTATGTGAAGGGTTTGGTCATGTTTTTTCTGAGTGTGAATGGGCATCAAAAAATAAACCATCCTCTGGTTGTCCTGAATTACTGATTCAAGAGGCACAAGATAAAATCATTTTACATGTGGAAACCGAGATCAGATCTCAAAAGGAACCAAGTGTACCAGTTTTAAATGATACAGGATCAAATGTGGTAGAGGATGAACAGTTGAAGCTACCCTTGGTAGATAGTTTAGAAACAGAAGTGGTACAGAAATGCTGAAGGAAAAGGGTGAGTATGTCCTTTTGTATTAGTACCTGTACGTAGATCCTCGAGACATACAAAATCAAATTTAGGGCCTCCCCCGATTGAAACTGAATCAAATAATCCCTTTTCAGTATTAACTTCCTCTTGGGGTGATACAGAATTTAATAGTCAGGAGTTAGACTCCCAATGATTACGAGATAGTTCCCCTTCTCCTTTGAGAGTTTCTGAAGGTTATAAAGGAAAAAGAAAAAAAAAAGAAAAAAGATAGCTAACAGTTTTTTTTCCCCTTTTCTTGAGGAATGATTATTACCCTAGGATCTATAAATGTACACAGCCTTTTGAATCATAAAAGAAGGGAGCTAGTATTTGAGTATATTCATTCTCAAAATTTGCAGATTTGTTTATTGCAGGAAACCTGGATGTATTCTCTGGATCAAAGTAGGTTTTTTCAACATCAATGGTGCTGGGGGCCTTCTTATTGGTCCTTCGGTCAGGATTCAGCTGATGGGATAGGGGTTGTGTTTAACTCATTTCATTTTTCCTTAATTAAATTAATAGATGTAGTACCTGGCCGGTTATTGATCCTTGATGGGGTATGGAAGTCTTTAACATGCAGATTTATTAACGTTTACTGTTCTCAAATTAAATCCGAACGGGTAGCCTTATTCCACATGATTAAGCCATATTTGTTTACCTCTTATAAAATTTTTTTTATGCGGTGATTTCAATTGTGAACTTAAGACACGGATAGGTAAAAATAAACCTGAGGAAAAAGGAAAGATAGAAGGAGTTAAGAAGATATACTGTGATTCTAGGGCCTTAGAACAATTAATTAAAGGATCTGGTTTGGTAGATGGTAGAAGTAGACAACGAGGAGGAGTAGATTTTACTTTTAAAAAAAATACATTTACTTCTACCATTGACTATATTTTTCTTTCGGATTCGGTAGTTTTTGAGTTCTTTACTCTTCCGGTTTCTTTCTCTGATCATTTGCTTTTGGTGTGTAAAATTAGTCCTGTGAGATTACCGGTTAAACCAAGAGCTAGATGGAAATTGAATGCGATGTTGCTTCAGTGTTCAGAAGTTAGAAATAAGTTTACTTTCTTGTTACAGGCTAGATTGTCAGTGGCCTTTTTGTATGAAGATTTGGGGGAATGGTGGGCAGATTCAAAAAGGATTTTTCATCATTTTCATAAATATTGGTAAAACTAGGAAAATGTTAAGTTTTACATTATCTTAAATTGAGGCAACAACTGTATGACCAGATTTCTATTGCAAATATTTCTAAAAGTGATAACTCTAACCAAATTGCATTCCTGAAACAACAACTTAAAGAATGGCTAGTCTGATAGGGGTAACTTTACAGGCTTTGTTTAAATTGGAAAAAAAAAGTCCTGAAGGTGATCCTTATGAGGCCTTTAAAAATATAGATCTACTACTCTTCTTGATGGTCTAAAAGATGAAAATGGTAATATTATTACAGAGCAGGAGACACTGACAAAGATGATAGAACATTTTTCGGGCTCATGAACCTGTAAATGCTCCCAGTTGTTTACGGATAGAACAATTCTTAGCAACATTAGATAAACCTAAACATCTTACAGGTCTCGGGAATTTTTAGTATTGCCCATTTCAAAACAAGAAATTATTACAGCTATTAAGCATTTGAAACCTGGAACATCACCTGGTAAAGATGGCCTGACGATAGAATTATATAAAGCATTTCCTGATTCCTTTGCAACAAGTTTAGAGTTAGTGTTTAATTCTTTCCTTCTTTCTGTTAAGTTTCCGCTTTGGTTTTCTGAGGGTCTCTTAATCTTTTTATTTAAATCTGGGGATAGGTATTTATTGGATAATTGGTGGCCTATCACTTTACTGAACTCAGACTATAAGATATTGATGAGTATTTTAAATGTTAGATTGAAACAACTTGCAATTCAGGTTCTGTCCCCTCATCAGTATTGTAGTATACCAGGTAAATCGATCTTTCAAGCACACCACCTTATTAGAGACTGGATAGAATATGTTAACATGGGTAATCAAACTAGTTGTATGGTATCAGTAGATCAAAGAAAAGCGTTTGACAGGTATATCACCCGTTCTTATTCCTAGTTTTATCTTATTACGGGTGCATCAAATTTAGTAACTTGGCTTCAGGAACTATATAACACTAGCTTGACTTACCCTATGCTGAGTACTATGATAGGACCTGGTTTTCATATTCCTACTGGAGTAAGGCAGGGCTGCCCTTGAGCCCTTTACTGTATGTATATGCAATTGATACTTTGATTAAATATGTATCATGCCAAGGATTATGGGATGGGATTATAGTTCCTTTATTACACCAGAATGTCAGAGTTTAGCTTATGCTGATGATTTGTGCTTGTTTTTCATCACACAGATCAAATAGTGTTATTTTTGGATTCAATGTTACAATATTCTGAGGTCTCGAATGCACAGTTGAATCCTTTTAAAAGCAGAGGATTATTTATAGGGCTAAACTTCCTGAATCTAAAATTATTGAAGGTATTCATATATCCACTGAACCTTTAAAGATACTTGGGATATGGTATGGACCCCAGAATTTGCCTTTATTGAATTGGGAAAAAGGTTTACAAGCTGTTGAGGCTAAAGTTAATATATGGAAACATTGGAGATTACCAAAATTACAAGGGTTGCAGTCATAAAAAATTCCTTGTTCCATTATTGTTGTATATTGCTCAAGTAGTTCCACTTCCACCTGTACTAGAAACTAGACTTTATAGTTTATTTTTCAGATGTTATGGGGTAATAAACAGCAATTAAGCGTCATTATACCTATTTATCAAGGCATAGCGGAGGGCTGGGGATGATTGATCAATCATCTTTTTCCACTTTATTTATTTTTCAAATTTCAAGGCAATATGGGACTTGGACCAAAGGACTGACTTATGGTTATTATCAGTCATACTGAATAAATACTTAAAGGCTTGGTTGCAAGAAACCCTAAACCCACTCCTACTTTGGAGATTCCTGTTTTTCCTGCCTATCATTAAGAAAATATATAAATGGAAACTAACAAAAGATAATATACGAAGCTGTGCAGGAAAGTCATTATATAGTTTGGTGATGACACTTCTATATCCTAGTGAACCTGCTTTTAAGAACTGTCCATCCCAAAATATTGAAGCAGTGCTTATAAGATTGAATAATCCTAGGCTACCCAGTTATATGTGGGAATTGACATGGTTATCGGCTTATGGTCGTATTGGGGTAAGAGGAAATGCCAAATATAAAGCGCATTCTGAACGTAATTGCCCTTATCTACAATGTATAAATGTAGAGGAAACTATGGAACATTTTTTGTTTGACTGTTCTTATGCTAAATCTTTATGGACATTTTTAATGATTAAATGGGATATGAAATGGTTAGGTACAATTGATTATAACATTTTGGTATTAGTAATTATTCACATCTACAATCTAAATATGATATTGGAACATTTAATATATTATGTTGTACCTTAATCTATTACCTTTGGCAGGCTAGATGCCAATGGGTGTTATATCAGAAATTAATGCCTCTAGATGTTGTTTGTTGTTTGATAAGTAGAGCTGTACAACGGGTGTATATGGCAGATGTTACTTTTGCATCACCTAGAACAATTATAAATTGGTGGAAGGGTATGTGTTATTTTATTAAATACAAGTAATGTGATGGAACATGTTAGAGTTGAGCTTAGTGGCATTAAAAAAAAAAAAAAAAAAAAAAAAACCCTGCTATAAATTCATGGGAGTAAGTATATGTCCTGTTACAGTATTTTTTCTTTTTTGTCTGATGAATGTTTCTCTGTTGTACTGTATTATGCGATGTAACAATGTAAAACTTTGATGTATTGGTGTGATTAACACTGTTGTTATGATTTGTTTTGATGTTATTATAATAAAAAATTCCCCTACTCTTTTTGATAAGTGCCATGGGATCTTTAATATCCACCTGAACTACCACCAATCCAGGCAGATGGGACCTTGGTTTAACATCTCATCCGAAAGACGGCACCTCAGAAGTGAAGCACCCCTCTCATGCTGCACTACAGTGTCAGTACTGGGATATTAACCCAAGTGCCAGATGTGGGAACTGAACCCACAGCCCTCTGATCTCCCAGCCTCAGAGGCGAGTGTGCTACCTACTGACACTGGTCTGACACTGTCTAGACCAGTGTATAAATATTCTTTGAGGTCTGTATCTCAGATCTCATATCAGATTCCAAAAAGCAGACTGAGCCTTGGTGATAAGATATTGGCAATAGCTGAATCCAGAACTGGGGACATAATATCTAGGCAACTAAAAATTAATGTATTACTACCCTTGAATAGGTTTAGAGTATCATTATCTAGTCTTTATCATAAGCATTGTAGTTGCTATGGATAAATTAATAACAGTTTTAACTGAAACTTGCTACGTGATCTATATCTAAATGCATGTCTCATTTATTGTATTATTATATTTTGTATGTCAAATATGTTAAATTAGTGCATTTTTGTCTTTTGTTTATTGTTGGATGCATTTGAAAAAGAGATATTTATCTCAATATGTTATCCAATAAAATTTGATTTGATTTGATTTGAAATATGGAAGGCCATTCAATTCAAGACTACAACTTTCTGAACATGACACGTACCAAAATGAATATGAAATACTGATATGATATGCATATGTCAAAATAAATATAGCACATTTTGATATAACACCAACTGAAATAAGTATATCAGATGCTAAATGGTTATAACACATGACAAAATGAGTGTGATATTTACTGAAATGAGTACAATGCATAAAAAGTATAACACAAACTGAAATATCACATGCCATAATGAGAAAATATACCAAAATTGATCCAATATATACTAAAATATGAACAACACATACTAAAATGTGTATACTGTGTAACGCATACTAAAATAAGTGTAACACATATTAAACTTAGTGTAACACATACCAAAAAGAGTATAACATGATAAAAATATATAGCATGCTAACTAACAGCTTGAAAAAGCTAAGGTGCATTCTGAATTAAGGATGGCACATAATGAAATGTGTGTAACAGCCATACAATCAAGCCATACAAAAGCAAGAGTATTGGACTTTAGGAGGGCTGACTTTGGGAAAACGAGAGAGTGCCTCAGAAAATTACTAGCAAACAGGCAAGAAGGAGGGGGTGGAGGAACAATGGGGAGTAATCGAAACAGCCTTCATAGAGGTAACAAGCCTTTGTGTGAAGCAAATCAATAAAACACAACAAAAGAAAAAAACGCTATATGGTTCTCAAAAGAGGTGGCAGGGAAGGACAAGGAGAAAAGGATAGCATTCAGGAAATATAAGGAAACACAGAAGGAGCAGGACAGAGAACTTTATCAGTTAAAGCAGAAAAAGGCACGGAAGGCAGTTAGAATAGCAAAGGCCCAAACCGAGGAAAGGATAGCCAACTCTGTTAAGAAGGGGGATAAGACCTTTTATAGGTACGTTAGGGAGCGAAGAAAGACCAAAGAAGGGATACTGAGGCTTAATAAAGGGGAGAGAATGTGGGCAGAGGGTGACAGTGAAAAACCAGGGATACTGAACGAATATTTCTGCTCAGTATTCACAAAGGAAGAGGAGGAGGAGGTACCTAAACCAAACAAGAGAAAAACTCTGAAGACGGGGGTCAATACCAGTCCATTTACAAAAGAAAGGGTTCTGAAAGAACTAATAAAATTGAAGGTGGACAAAGCAATGGGGCCTGATGGGATTCTCCCAAGAATTCTAAAAGAACTAAGGGTAGAACTAGTGACACCACTGACTACTCTCGTTAACAAATCATGGGAGGATGGGGTGGTACCTGAGGACTGGAGGAGGGCGGATGTGATTCCTCTTCACAAAAATGGGAGCAGGACAGAGACAGAAAATTACAGACCAGTTAGTTTGACCTCAGTGGTAGGGAAAATGATGAATCACTTCTGAAGGAAAGAATTGTTGAGTACCTAAAGGCCAGTGGGGCACAGGACCCAAGGCAGCATGGATTCATGATGGGAAGGTCGTGTCAGACAAATCAAATAGATTTCTTTGACTGGGTGACCAAAGTAGTAGACCAAGGAGGGGCTGTGGACATGGCCTACCTAGATTTTAGCAAGGCATTTGATACAGTCCCACACAAAAGATTAATACACAAGTTAGCCAGTCTTGGAGTGGGTCACAAGGTGGTAGCCTGGATAAAAAATTTGCTAGACAACAGGACGAAAGGGTAGTAGTAACGGAGTCCACAGTGAAGAAAGGAGGGTTACTAGCGGGTACCCGAGGGTTCAGTACTGGGACCAGTTCTTTTAATGTCTTTAAAAGTGACATTGAGAGGAACTGGAAGGAAAAGTATGTCTCTTTGCAGATGACACAAATATCTGCAACAGGGTTGATACACAAGATGGAGTGGAAAGAATGAGAAGGGACTTGGCAAGGTTGGAGGAATGGTCAAATATGGCAGCTCAGATTCAATGCAAAGAAATGCAAGTAATGCACCTGGGAAACAAAACCCAGGGGAAGAGTACACAATGGGGGGTGAGATACTGACAACAGTAAAAATGGAAAGGGACATGGGGGTAATTATATCAGATGACATAAAGGTGGGTAAGCAATGTGACAAGGCAGTAAGGAAGGCTGGGGGGATACTGGGATGCATAGGGAGAGGCATCAATAGTAGAAAACAGGAAGTTGTTATCCCTCTGTACAGACAGTTGGTGAGACCCCATCTGGACTACTGAGTGCAGTTCTGGAGACCCCATCTCCGCAAAGACATAGACAGAGTGGAGGCTGTCCAGAAGAGGACAACCAAAATGGTGCAGGGTCTGCACCAGAAGACATACAAAGAAAGACTAAAGGAGCTTAATATCTATACCATTGAGAAAAGAAGGGAGAGAGGGGACATGATAGAAACTTTCAAGTACCTCAAGGGAATCAACAAAGTCCAAGAGCGTAGCATCTTTCAGAAAAATAGATGTGCAAGAACAAGGGAGCACACTTTGAAGATAAAGCGGGGACAGCTCAGAGGTAATGTGAGGAAGTATTTTTTCATGGAGAGGGTTGTGGATGCATGGAACTGCCTCCCTGAGGAGGTTGTGGAGTCAAGAACAGTGGGGGAATTCAAGAATGCATGGGACAGTCATAAGGCAGTCCTAGTGGGGGGGGGGTAGGAGGAAGTAAGCTGTTAGTTAACTACGATCTGCAGCTTATCTGTTAGGTAGGAAAATGGACAGACTAGGTGGGCCAAGTGGTGGTTATCTGCCATCAAATCCTATGTTTCTATGAAATTAATATGACACATGCCGAGAAGCACATGACATCAAGGACCAGTCACAACGTAGTTAGAAAACTGCATAGGAAATTGCCCTAAGGTTCAGTGTACCTTTTTGTTCTGCAGCAGGGTATATGCTTTTGAACTGTATTGAAGCTTCAGCTACAAGCATTCAATTATTGGTATAATAAAAATATTAGCTTGAACAGGTTCATTACTTTTTTCCACTTTTATAGAGCAGCATAGGTAAATATACACAAATTACAGCAACCCCATAAGTGCTATATTGACCAATGTAACAGTACACCAGCCACCTTTTGGTGGAATGCTATAACTGCTGCAGTTGACCAAGTATTTTATGCAGATACGTTAGGTTCCAAATACTTCTTTTGGTAGCCAAATAAAGAAAACCTCAGTGTTAGAAGAAAACTTGTTTTTATATTTATATTAGCAGTTTTTTTCTTATAGCCAATCCCTCAGAGAGAGAGACATTTCATTTTTAGGCTCCAACAGCATAGTTGTAAGTGCCTATTGTTTCATGCATACTCTTTTTTGCATTTAGTCAGTTGCAAAGGCACAATTAGATGGAGTGATTTGGTTGCCTGACTTCATTGATGATGTCAGTAATAGGGCTTTTAGGTCTTGGCATAGAAACATAGAAACAGAGAATTTGATGGCAGATAAGGAGCGCTTGGCCCACCCAGTCTGCCCATTTCCCTACCTACTGGATAAGCTGCAGATCCTAGTTAACCAGCAGCCTACTTCTTCCTACCCCCAACCCCTAGAACTGCCTTATGACTATCCCATGCATGCTTGAATTCCACCTACTGATTTTGACTCCACAACCTCCTCCGGAAGCCGCCCCATGCATCCACAACCCTCTCTGTGAAAAAATACTTCCTTAAATTACCTCTGAGCCGCCCCCTCTATCTTCAAATTGTGCCCTCTTGTTCTTGCACACTTCTTTTGGAAAGATACTACCCTCTTGGACTTTGTTGATTCCCTTGGTACTTGAAAGTTTCTATCATGTCCCCCTCTCCTCCTTTCCTCGAGGCTATACATATTAAGCTCCTTAAGTCTCTCTCATATGTCTTCTGGTGCAGACCCTGCACCATTTTAGTGTCCTCCTCTGACAGCTTCCATCCTGTCTATGTTCTTGCGGAGACTGGGTCTCCAGAACTGCACACAGTACTCCAGGTGGGTCTCACCAGCTGTCTGTACAGACGGATAATAACTTCCTGTTTTCTACTGGTGATGCCTCCCATGCATCCCGATCCCCCAGCCCTCCTTGCTGCCTCTCACATTGCTTGCCCATCCTTAGGTCATCTGATATGACTACCCCCAGGTCCCTCTCCATTTTTGTTGTTGTTAGTATCTCCCCCCCATTGTGTACTCTTCCCCTGGGTTTTTGTTTCCCAGGTGCATTACCTTGCACTTCTTAGCATTGAATCTAAGCTGCCATACATTTGACCATTCCTCTAACCTTGCCAAGTCCCTTCTCATCCTTTCCACCCCACCCTGTGCATCAACTCTGTTGCAGATCTTAGTGTCATCTGCAAGAGACATACTTTCCTTCTAGTCCTTCTGCAATGTCGCTTATAAAGACATTGAAGAGGACCGTCCTAATACTGAACCCTGCGGTACCCCACTAGTAACCCTCCTTTCTTCTGAGTGGACTCCATTTACTATTACTCTCTGTCCTATTCTCCAGCTAATTCTTTACCCAGGCTGTCATCTTGGGACACACTCCCAGGCTGGCTAACTTGTATATTAATCTTTTGTGTGGGACTGTGTCAAATGCCTTGCTAAAGTCTAGGTAGGCCATGTCCATAGCCCCTCCCTGATCTACTACTTTGGTCACCCAGTCAAAGAAATCTATCAGATTCATCTGGCATGACCTTCCCGCTGAATCCATGCTGCCTAGGGTCCTGTGCCCCTCTGGCCTCTAGATACTCGACAATTCTTTCCTTTAGAAGTGATTCCATCATTTCCCTATCACTGAGGTTAAACTAACAGGTCTATAGTTCCTGCTTCTGCCTTGCTCCCACTTTGTGAAGGGAATCACATCTGCCCTCCTCCAGTCCTCGGGTACCACCCATCCTCCCATGATTTGTTAAAAGGGTAGTCAGTGGTGTCACTAGTTCTACCCTTAGTTCTTTTAGAATTCTGGGATGAATCCCATCAGGCCCCATTGCTTTGTCCACCTTCAGTTTTAAGAGTTCTTTCAGAACCCTTTCTTCTGTAAATGGGCCGGTATCAACTTCCGTATCCAGCGTGTTACTACTGTTTGTTTTATGTACCTCCCCCTCTTCCTTTGTAAATACTGAGCAAAAATATTTGTTTAGTATCTCTGCCTTTTCACAGGGTTTCAGACCTATAGTACACAACCCTAGGTTCGATCCCTGGTGCAGAACATCTTTTTCTTTCACACTACAATTTACAGTATGTAGTATGAGCGAAATTGTTTCATGCCATTGCTGATGTTGGTGACAGACTTTCAGCAAGGTCTGAATTTCTATATTGCTGGTGACTTGAAAAGTTCCAGCTGAGACACAGAAGTTTGAATGCAACTTGTGAAATATTACTTCAGATTGACAGATTGTTCATTGCTAAAATCCACTGCAGCTGTGTAGGGAGGTTTGCACTCATTGCTGAATGTCCTTTACAACAACATGCATTAGTACAGTGGCAAAGTTAATGAGTAACATGCAGTATTGGGTAGGGAGCCTGGGTTTGAGCCCCACAATGGAACATTTTTTTTTCTTTCTCGCTGTCTATAATTGATGTGGTATGAGTGAAATTGCCAGATATCAATGTTAATATTAGTGATAGAGTTTCAGCAAGGTTTGACATTCTATATTGCTGATAACTTGAAAAGTTCCAGCTGAAACTTAGAGGTTTGAATGCAATCTGGGAAGCATTATTTCAAATGGACAGACCTTTCATTATTAAAATTCACTGCAACTGTAGGTGTGTGTGTGTATGTGGGGGGGGGGTCTGCATTCACTGCTGGTTATCCTCTACTACATCATGCACTTCTAGTCCAGGAACCTTAGTACAGCAGTAGAGCTACAGACTACTAACCAGTAGTGGGTAGGGGGCCTGGGTTCTGTCCAGAGTGCAAAACATTTATTTCCTTCTCACTACAATGTATGTAATATGAAAGAAATTGTTAGCTGTCATTGCTGATGTTAGCAAGTTTCAGCAAATGTTCTATATTGCTGATAATTTTAAAAGTTCCAACTGAGATTTTGAGATTTTAATGCAACTTGAGAAACATTACCTTAAATTGGAAAATATCATGCTGACACTAGAGGCCCTAATACAGAAACTGATCAAAGAATGTGCCAACCACATCTGCAATTTCCAGGTTTTTTTTTTTAATTTTTAAGTCTTTGGTAAGTGGATAAGGCCCACTAGGCACAAGTGCCTGTTTTCAGGAGTGACTTGGGTGCATTGGCAGTTAAGTGACTTGCTCAGAGTCACACAGTATGCAAGTGGAGGTTGTGAGAATCAAACCCAGGTCTGGTGTGCTAGATGTACCAAGCTCATTCACAGCTCATTACTCTAACCTCTAGGCTATACTGCCCACTATTTGTAGGGTCTTTAGGAAACACAGAGTGCATTATCATATCCTTTATGGGCCTCTGTCTCTGGAAGGTAACTCATAGTGTAATGGCTGCCAGGGCACTATGTTTAGGATCTGCTGCAGTACAGACCAATTTTTCCTTAGACGTAATCAATTTTTGGGATTGCCAAATTGAATTGGGTCACAATTGTAGGCTGTCTTTTGTTATCATTTTCATTTCTATGTGTGTTCCCCTGTAGTATATTCATTCTGTTGCTATTCTTGTCATGCTGGTAGGCAGCACTTATTCAAGTTCCATTGCAGTTTCATTCTTCAGATCTTTTTGTCACGTTAATGCTACCATGTTCAAAGTCCTTCTCATTACTGCATGTTCTTTTTAAACTCAAAAACTGACCCTTCTATATATTGTCAATAAGAAAATGATAATGACAACTGTTAGCTATAACTCGTTTCCTAAAAAACTTAAATTTTTAACTATGACCATTTTTAAAAATAGTCAGATCCAGGAAATTCCTTCCTTATAAATTAATTTTCGCATGAATTAGAGGTGACCACTAGTGGAGTTAGATAAAGGTCTATAATTCCAATGTAAGGCTTTTTGGACTGATATCATTGGTACCTTCATGCCACAAGAACTTAATGAGGTATTGGCAATGCATTTTTTTATCTGTGATCCCTTATTGGACTCAGTGGGGCTGTCATTATTTCTACTGTAACCTGTGCCTTTTTTATACATTTCCATTGTAGAGTTGAGATGTATGCTCAGCACATTTCTGCATTTTCCCTTTTGACTCTGTCCTTCTCCCTCCCTCTTTACCTGCACCCTCCCATCCCCCTTTATACTTACCCCTCCTTCTTTTTACTCTGCCATCCCTTACCTAGCCTTGGTTTGTTTGTTTTCTCCCCTCCTTTTTTGCGCCCCCCAACTCTTCTTTTATGGTTACCTTCCTTTTTGGATTTGAGTACCCTGTTATTGTTGCCATAAATATATGTATTTATAATTGTTGGTTACTGAAATATTGCATCATAACTCATTTTAAATTGTTTTGATATGTACTGTTGTGCCCCCCCCTTCGCCCTAGCTTGATAATTCCCATGTGTCTATCCCATGCATTCTTGAATTCCTGAACCGTGCTGCCTCTACCACTTCCTGGGGGAAGACTGTTCCATCTCCCCACCACCCTTTCAGTGAAGCAGAATTTCCTCGTTTTCCCCCTTTTAGTCTCATTCTGTACCCCCTTGTTCTGCTATTTCTCTTCATGTGAAAGATGCTCCCCTCTGGTATCCTGTTGATCCCCTTTAGATACTTGAAGGTCTCTATGATGTCCCCCCTTCCTCTCCTTTCCTCCAGGAAGTACATATTGAGAGCTCTGAGTTTCTCCTCATACAAATTGTGCTGCATCCCAAACACCATTTTTGTCACCGTCCTCTATCGTCTCCATCTTGTCTATGTCCTTTTGGAGATGGGGCCTCCAGAACTGAACACAGTACTCCAGATGAGGCCTTACTAGGGAGTTGTACAATGATACCATCACTTCCCTCCTTCTACTTGTTATACCCTTCCCTATGCACCCTAGTATTCTGTTAGCCTTTCTGACTGCTTTGTCACACTGTTTAGCCACTTTGAGGTTGTCTACTATGACTATCCCAGATCCCTTTCCTCTTTGGTGGCCTCCAGTGTTACCCCATCTAGTTCATAGTCGACTCTAGGATGCTCTGTCCCCATGGGCATAATCTTCCACTTTTTTGCATTGAAACCCAACTGCCATTCCTTGGCCTTTTTTCTAGCCTCTTCAGATCTCTCCTCATTTTTTTTGATACCTTCCTGTGTATCTACCCTGTTACATAGCTCTGTACCATCCACAAATAGGCTAACCCTCCCTTCTAGCCCCTCTTCAATATCGCTTATGAAGACATTGAAGACCACTGGTCCCAGCACTGATCCCTTGGGTATACCACTTGTTATCCATCCCTCCTGTGAGCTATCCCCATTTACCACCACTCTTTGTGTTCTATTACTCAATCAGTTTCTAACCCATGTGACTACCTCTGTCCCCACCGCCAGATTTGCCAGTTTGTGGATTAATCTCCTGTGTGAGACTATGTCGAAGGCCTTCCCGAAGTCCAGCTAGGCCACATCTACCACTCTGCCCTGGTCTATTTCTTTCATCACCCACTCAAATAAATCAATCAGTTGGTCTGGCATGACCTCCCTGCTGTGAATCCATGTTACCTTGGGTCCAGCAGCCTTCTTGTCTCTAGGTAGTCCACCAGCCTCTCCTTAAGCTGGGTTTCCATAATTTTACCTACTATCATGGTCAAACTGATAGGGCAGTAGTTTTCTGCCTCCTCCTTGCCTCCACTTTTGTGCAGGGGTACCACTTGTGCTCTCCTCTACTCCTTCAGAACGATGCCTGTTCCCAGTGATCCACCGAACAGCTTAGCCAGAGGTTTAGCCAGTTCCTACCGGAGCTCCTTTAGGATCCACAGGTGTATCCCATCCGGCCTCATAGCTTTGTCTACATTAAGCCATTCTAGTGCTCTTTTTACTCTGTTCTCTGAAAAAGGTCTAATGTCCACCCCTTCTCCCTGTTTGCCCTTCTCCATTAATGGGGGACTGTCCCCATTGCCTTCTTCCATGAATACAGAGCAGAAGTATTTGTTGAAGATGGTTGCCTTGTCAATGTCTTTCTCCACTACCCTGCCTCCCTCTTCCCTCTTCCCTAAGTCTCACAATCCCCCCCCCATCTTTCTCCTCTCACTAATATACCTAAAGAATGCCTTCCCTTTCTGATTGCTATTTAATTTATACAATGACTTGACATTGTGTTTGGTCCTCAGTGTCAATATCAAACTTTTTTACTTTAGTCATGGGTGCTAGTTGGTTTTTAGGTAACTCTAAAAATGACTCAGATGGAGTGGTTTGCTATAAGGAAAAAAACATGAAAACAGGTGTCCCTCTAAAACTATTTTTTTTTTCATTATGCAGCCAAAAGAAGTAATGTGGAACCACATTTGCATAAAATACTTGTCCAGCTCCTGCAGTTACATAGCATTCCACGAAAAGGTGTCTGTTCTCCTTGCTCAACTGATTAATACAGCAGTTACATAGATACATACATAGATACATAGACAGTGTCGGCAGATAAGGGCCTATGGCCCACCTAGTCTGCCCATTTGAGCTTGTAAGTTCAGTTTGTTTTCCTAGAAGTCTATTTCCCCTTACCCCTGACCTCTAGAATTCCTTTATGTCTATCCCATGCATTCTTAAATCCCGTGATTGTTTCAGCCCCCACCACTTCCTCTGGCAGGGTGTTCCACTTGTCCACCACCGTTCTGTGAAGAAATTCTTTCTCATGTTTCCTCTGAATCGTCCTCCTCAACTTCATCCCATGCCCTCTAGTCCTGAAACATCTTTTTCGCTTAAAAATAGTGTTTTCCTGCACCCTGTTCCTCCCTGTAAGATACTTGTATGTCTCTATCATATCCCTCTCCCTCCTCTCCTCCAGGAGTACATGTTCAGTTCCTTCAACCTGTCTTCATAGGACTTGTGATGCAACCCATGCACCATCTTTGTTACCCTCCTCTGAACCTTCTCTACCCTGTCTATGTCCTTACGTGGGTATGGTCTCCAGAACTGTATACTGTACTCAGGTGGGGCCTCACTAGTGTCTTGTATAGCGGAATTATGACCTCCTTTTCCTGCTGGTGATGCCCTGCCTATACATCCCAGCATCCTATTTGCTTTACCTGCTGCCTTGTCACACTGTTTCCCACCTTGAGGTCATCAGGATGACAACCCCAAGATCCCTTTCCTGCTTGGTGCATGCAATATCCTCACCCCCAACTGATATATTGTGCCAGGGTTTTGTGCCCCATATGCATTATCCTGCACTTCTTTGCATGAATTTCAACTGCCAAACCCTTGACCATTCTTCAAGTTTCTGCAGGTCCCTTCTCATTCTGTCTACACCCTCTGGTGTGTCTACTCTGTTACAGAGCTTTGTGTCATCAGCGAACAGTGAAATTCTGCCTTCTATATCCTGTGCAATGTCACTGATGAAGATGTTGAATAGGACCGTCCCACCTGATCCCTGTGGTACCCCACTGGTCACTCTTCCCTCTGTGGGTGACAGCCATTTACCACCACCCTCTGTGTCCTGCCACCCAGCCAGTTACCTACCCACCACACTACTGTCCTGCCCACACCCATATTCCCCAGTTTGTGTAATAGTCCTCTATGTGGCACAGTGTCAAGGCCTTGCTGAAGTCAAGATAGCCATGTCCACTGCCTCCTGATCCACCTCCCTAGTCACCCAGTCAAAAATTCAATGAGGTTGGTCTGACATGACCTACCCCTGGTGAAACCATGCTGCCTTGGGTCCTGTAGTCCATTGAGAACCAGATGTTCCACCAATCTCTCCTTCAGTAGTGCTTCCATGATCTTTCCCACTACCGAGGTGAGGCTGACTGGTCTGTAGTTCTCTGCTTCCTCTTTGTTCCCACTTTTGTATAAGGGACTACATCTGCTGTCCTCCAGTCTTTGGGTACCTCCCTGTTTCCAGTGATTGGCTGAACAGGATAGCCAGAGTTCAGCCACCACCTCTCTTAGTTCTTTAAGGACCCTGGGGTGCACCCCATCTGGCCCCATTGCTTTATCAGCTCTTATTACTTCCAGTTTCTTCAGGACCCTTTCTCGTGTAAAGGGACTTGTGTCCATTCTGCACCATTCTCACCCTTGTACTCCTTCAGACCCATTACCCCCTCTTCCTTAGTAAAGATTGAGCAGAAATACCTGTTCAATATGTCAGCTTTACTGTTGTCATCCTCCCGCGGCTCCCATCCTCCCCTTCAGTCTCACTATCCTCCCTTTGTCCTTCTTTTTTCACTTATGTACCTGTAAAGGTTTGTCCCTTTAACCACTGATTTTGCAATGTGTTCTTCTGTCTGAGCTTTGGCTTCCCTTACTGACTTCCCTGCCTCCCTTTGTTTCTCCTGGTACTTCTCCCTATCCCCTTCTGCCTGTGTCTTTTTGTATTGCCTGAATGCAATCTTTTTGGCTTTCACTTTCTTTGCTACCTCTTTGGAAAACCATAATGGTCTCCTCTTTCTTTTCCTCTTGCTAACCTGCTTAATGCATAATTCTGTTGTTCTTATAATCCCCATTGTAAATACTGCCCACTGTTCCTCAATCCCTGATTCCTGTCCCATTCCCCTTAATGCCTCTTTCAAGCATCTCCCCATTTTCCCAAAGTCTGCCCCCTTAAAATCCAGGATACGTGTTTTTGTGTGGTTTGGTTCTGCTCTTTCTGTGATTTCAAACCACAATGACTGGTGGTCACTGTTACCCAGGTGCTCCCCACTGTTACCCCCATTACACTGTCCCTGTTTGTGAGCACAAGGTCCAGTATTGCCTTCTGCCGAGTTGGTTCCATGACCAGTTGCTTGAGGAAGGCACCCTGAAGGGAGTCCAGGATAAATCTGCTCCTAGTTGATGCTGCTGCTGGGATGCTCCAGTCCACGTCTGGTATATTGAAGTCTCCAACCAGTACTACCTCACCTTTGTCTGCCATCCTTTGGATGGCTAGCATCAACTCTATCTGTTTCTTCCTCCTGGGCTGGTGGTCTATAGACCACACCTGTCGGATGGCTGGCCCCATTTTCCTTTCCAGCTTAACCCACAGTATCTCTCCCCATTTGTTTCCTCCTGGATCTGTGTGGCCCTTATGTCATTTTTCACATACAGTGCCACTCCTCCTCCCTTCCTGCCTGCTCTGTCTCTTCTGAATATGTTGTAGCCAGGTATGGCCATCTCCCAGTCATGGTTATCGTTACACCAGGTTTCAGTGATGGCCACAATGTCCAGGTCTGACTGTACCATGACAGCCTCCAGATCTTCCATCTTGTTGCTAAGGCTCCTGGCATTTGCACACATGGCTTTCCATGATTTGACCTCCCTAGACTGCTTCACTGTTCTACCAGCTCCTTCCTTGGTTGTCATTTATCCCTGGTTCTCCTTGCTGTCTGCCCTTCTGCTGAATTTTGCCCTTTTCTGCTTATCCACCTTTTGGACACTAATCTCCATCTTTTGCACACTGCTTTGCAGAGATAGCCACTCCTCTGGTTCACTGGTTCCATTACTAGCTGTGGGGGGTGAGCAAGTAGGTATCATCCTTGCTGGCCTGCCACCCCCCTTTGCTAGTTTAAATGCTTGTCAATGTAGCATTTAAACTTATCATTGAGTGCTTGGATTCCCCTCCAGGATGGATGCAGGCCATCAGGCTTGAACAAACCTCCATCCCTCCAGATGGGTCCCCAGTCACCAATGAATCCAAACCCTTCCTCACAGCACCAGTTCTTCAACCATGAGTTAAAGTTCCTGGTGCATGTACTCTATGCTCTCCCTTGCCTCTCACAGGTAGTACTTCTGAAAGTGACAGAAGTAGCTACTTGCTTGAGACCCCTCCCCAGTTTCCTAAACTCTTCCTGAACTTCCTTTGGCTCCCCATTTGCCAAGTCATTAGTACCTAGGTGGATAATGACATCAGCTCACCCTCCTGTCTTGCCTTCCCAGTGATCCCCAGTATCTTCCTTCCATCCCTCCATGCCGTGGCACCTGGTGAGCACCTCACCTCCTGTCCTCCCCTCCTGTGTTCCTAGCTGGATCCCTCTTATGATGGAGTCCCCACCAGGATTCCTTCCTCCTCCTCTGGGGTCCACTGCTTTCCCCACTGAGGTCACCTCCTTGCCTAACCTCCACATCCTTTCCTTCCACTTCCCTGGGTACCTCTATTTGGTTGTCCTCATTTGCCAGTGTGGCATATGAGTTCTTGAGAGGAATAGGATCTGGGATGTGCCTCTGCCTGACTGCTCTAACCCTTCCTGAGCCCACTGTCATCCAAGTGCTCCTCGTTCTCGGCATCCTTTGAGGCAGCTGCATTGGACTGGGTGGTTCCTGGACAGGGGTGATGGTACTCCTGACCCAGTTTACTTCCGCTCTGAGTCTGGCTACCTCATCCCGCAGTCCCGAGAGATGCATGCAGATAGGGCAGCACCTCAGTGTCCAGAAGGTCTGCCTGAATATGGCTGCCCCACAGCCACTGCATTGCACCACTCCCCACATTATACTGCAATTCCACTACTTATCTGCTACTGAAGCTCTCTTAGTTCTCTTTTTATTTATTTACAGTACTAAAAATCCTGTAACTGATCCTCAGATATATATTTTTTTAAGGAAAAAGAAACCAATAAATAAATAAATGAGTCAAAAAAACTTGTCGTGCTGAGGGTGGTCTTCTTCCCCCTTATGCCCCTCCTTTTTGGGTTGCTATTTAAATTGTGCATATCCATTTATACTAGTCTATAGAAGCAGAACAAATAACGAGCCAGTTCAATCTATTTGTTTACAAAAATAAAATAATTGCATACTAATAGTGAAAATTTAAATACAGCTGAAAAGCTTATATCCTGCTGCAGAGCAGAAAGGTGAACCAAACATTAGGGCAATGTTCCATGCAGTCCTCTAACTGTATTGTAATTGGTCCTTGATACCATGTGCTTCTCGATATATGTCACACTAATTTCAGTGTGTTTTGCGCACATTTCAGTATGTGACATGCTCATTTCAGCAACTTAGATTTTTTGACGTGTCAGTATGCTATACTCATTTTATTATGTTATTTTCCTTTTGATATGGTTACACAGTTTAATATGTGTTGCGTTTATTTTAGCAGGAGTTATGCATTCTTTAGTATATTTTGCATCAATTTTGATATATGTTCTCATTTTGGTATGTGTTATACTAATTTCAGCAGGAGTTACACAATTTTGCTGTGTTTGACTCATTTTAGTATACCTCATGCTCATTTCATTGTGTGTTATACCCATTCTGGCATGTGTTAGTTCAGCTGGTGTCATATCATAATGTGTTATATTGATTGTGACATGTGTCATACTCATTTCAGTATGTCATATTTATTTTGGTGTGTGTCGTATTCAAAAAACTATAGTTTTGAATTGAATGGCCTCCCATATTTAAAGCTGTAGTGTTTTAAAAAGCCAAACGAGTAAGTGAGATTTTGTAAGGGTTTGTTTAGTGAATACAAATGTCTGAGTTTTTTTCTTGTAACTTTGTTGGACTTGTCTAGAACAAAGAACAAGGCAAACTAAGGATTTAGATTCATAGCAGTCTAACTGAAGTGCAGTGAAGTGTGCAACTGCACTGAATACATGTACTGTATTTGTTTATTTATTTATTTATTTTTATGGAGGCCAGAGTTGGCTGACTCCCACCACCATGGTTTCGGGATGGCTGACATTTTGCCCTGTGCTTCTGTGCAGTAGTGTGTACTGTGCAGGCAGCAGGACAGATAATAAGCTACCATAAAATTGAGTGCTTCACCTAATGATATCTATGGCAAGCAACCTCTGGTCAGGGCCAAAATGGTTGCTAATTTATTATTCTGATGAGATATAGAATTACTGTGTGGGTTGGCTTTCAAATGTATTAACATAGAAACATAGATTTTGTTGGCAGAAAAGGACATTTAGGCCCATCCAGTCTGCCCCTTGTCCATGCCAATTCCATCAGCACTCACCATAGTTGCTAACAGGTGTTACTGCCTCCCATGTTCCTCTACTTAATATGCCCCTGTGCCTATCCCACACATGCTTGAAGCTCCCGGCACTTCCAACCCCCATGTCCTCTGGTGGGAAGTTCCAGTCATCCATCACCCTTTCCATGAAGAAGTATTTCTGAACACCTCTCCTAAACTCCCCCCCCCTTAACTTCATTGCATACCCCCTTGTTCTAGTGCCTTCCTTTCTCTAAAATTGACCGCCCAATTGCACCATGTTCACTCCTGTTAGGTATTTGCAGGTTTCTGTCATGTCCCCTCTTGCTGTCCTCTCTTTCAGGGAGTACATGTTGATTTCTTGCAGCCTTTCCTCGTATGGCTTCTCGTGCGACCCCCTCCCTATTTCAGTTGCCTTCCTCTGTACTGCCTCCACCATTTCAATGTCCTTGCAGAGGTGCAGCCTCCAGAAATGGACACAGTACTCCAGGTGAAGCTTCACCAGTGAGCAATACAACAGCAGCATCACCTCCCTTCCTCCTCCTGTTAGAAATCCATTTCCCAATGTACCCCAGCATCCTGCTAACTTTTCCCACTGCTTGCTCACACTGCCCCGCTACCTTGAGGTCATCAGATATGATGACCCCTAGGTCCCTTCCTTGTTTGTTGACTGTAAGCTCCACTCCCCTCATCTTATACACAGACTCTGGGTCCTGCAGCCCTAAGTGCATAACCTTCCATTTTTTAACATTGAAACCCAGCTGCCACCCTCTAGACCATTCCTCTGGTTTCCTCAGTTCCCTTTGCATTCTCTCCACCCCTTCATGAGTGTCAGCTCTGTTGCAGATTTGTTTATCATCCACAAAGAGATCCCCCCCAAGCTCCTCTGTAATATCACTTACAAAGACATTGAAGAGGACCGGTCCCAGCACCAAACCCTGCGGCATCCCACTAGTTACTCTCTTATTGCCTGAGTGGCTACTATTTACTACAACCATTTGCCTTCTATCCCTTAACCAGTTTGATATGCAGCTTGTCATATTCTCCCTCACCCTCAGACTGCTTAGTTAGCTTCCTGTGAGGTGAAGTGTCAAAAGCCTTATTGAAGTCCAGATAGGCCACATCCACTGCTCTCCCTTGGTTCACCTCCCCGGTAACCTAGTGTGATGGTCTAAAATGGTGCTCTGTGAGGTACTCTACTCTAAAGGTGATGAAAAGAGATGAGTGGGGCACCAAGGTCCGAATTATTGTGGATAAGATAACCGTTACCCAGACAAGGAGAGGCAGGAGTTGACCTAGAGATTCAGTGCCTGCAGGGTGTTTATTTTGTACCAGAGGGTGGGGAGACACAGTCACTAGAGAAAAGAGAAGTCACCCAAACAATAGGGTGATAAACAAGACAGGTACTTTATCTATGACTGCTAAAATTATTACAACAAGAGTAGAATAGATGCGGAGGCCTACTGCCACTCTAACTCTATTATTATTCTACAATTCAGTAAGCTTAGGTGAAGATCAGATGAACTACACTACTCAGAACAGTATTTGGTTAAGCTATCACCACACACTTCTACCAAAGTCCAGATGTTACATTATTCCAGAGGTCTGACGTCTTCATGTACACCGTCGGTCTGCGATAGTAGCTAAGAAGGGAAAACAAATGGAACAATAGATGCTAATGTAATTCTCAGCAGGTACCTTGTAAAAGGCCACTGGGTGGTGAGAGGTTTGTTAAACAGACCATATGATTCTTCGGCAAAGCACACTCTCTCTGAGGCTGCCGGAATAAAGAACCAGAGTGACTGGTTCCTGAAATAACCCACTGAGGGGCTGTTGGATTCCCCACTGAAAACAAAGGGTTCCTCAGCCAAAACCCATTTCCAGGGTCACCAAGGACGAAGAGAGATCAGGACCTGTGTGGTGAACAATCCAATGGAGGACTACCACGACCTGACTAATGCTGCAGCACCCCAAGGGCCAGCTAAACTCGGAAGGATCTCTGTCAGGACCAGGAACCAGAAGACTCTGAAGAGATGATGGTTGATTCTGCAATCTTGTCAACAGAAACTAGAACAAAAACAAAGAAACGGCAGACGCGTCCCGTACTGGACTTCGACGGACTCGACTTTCGCCAAACGACCAGGGGCGCAGACCAGGTTCTCCAGGATGAGCACACTCTTCTGAGGAGGGCGACCAACTTCGGGACATCTGGAACAGGAACCATACGAAACAATACTGGCACAGCTGTCATGATGCGCTTCGGCAGATGTATCTTCGAGCTGTGAAAACAAGAAACGGCTGGTACGACTTGTACGACTGGTGACGGACTCGACTTCGGCGGATGACACAGACGGAAGAGATGAGCTGATGGATGACCCCACTTGAGTGAAGAATGCTGTGAAAACGTCCTCTTCTGGGTAGAGACTGATTCTGAGTGTGGAGTATTACGGACCACACTATGGGACTGCAGTGTGGTGGAAGAGTGAGACTGTCCCCATACAGTAGTAACAATATAGCTGAAGATGCACCTTCCTGCACTGCCAAGGGGACTGTGGAATAATCTGATGATTTGCAGAGGAATGGCAAACTATAAATTTCTGGGTAATTACTACAGGTGGGGCAATTGTTCAAGTGCTTGGAGCAATAGTTCAAATGCTTTGAACAATAGTTCAGGTACTTAGAACAATAGTTCAGATAACCAGGGGCAATAGTTTGGATAGTTAGAGCAATGGTTCTGATGTTTAGGGCGATAGCTCAGATAACCAGTGGCAATAGTTCGGATAACCAGGGGTAAATAACCACAATCCAATACAACACAGTCTTGGTGCTTCTTAGCAAGTTCACAGTCTTTCAAGTACTTCAGCAATAACAATTGTGTAAACAGTACAATGGTTACAGTTACTTTGCGGTATTTGTGAGCTAAGCACCCTTGGATGGACCCTTTTCCCTGACTGTAGGGCCTTCCTGAATAGGATCTGGCTACCCCTGAACGTTTTGCTATGGATGCCCTAACCACTACACTGAGGATACCACTTGCCCTAATCCGATAGGCCAGGGCTACCTTTGGTACAACTAGCCTGGCTTGCCCTAATACACTAGGCCGGGACTACCGTCAGTACCACTAGGCTGGCTTGCCCTAATACACTAGGCCGGGAGATACCCTCAGTACCACTAGGCTAGCTTGCCTTATTACAGCAGGCTGGGACTTCCCTGGAACCCTGCTTTACCTCAAGCCTAATGCCCTAAATTTACCTCAGGCCTGATGCCCTACAATTACCTCGGGACTGACACCCTACCTTGAACCCGGGCCTGATGCCCTACAATTACCTCGGGCCTGGTGCCCACTTCACTTTGGGCCTGGTGCCCTATTTACTGTGGACCTAATAGCCCTTCTAGCTGTGGGCCTGATGCCCTAAATACAGTGAGCCTGGTGCCCTTCGAAATGCAGGGCCTAGTGCCCTGCTTTACAATGGGCCTGGTGCCCTCTTTACTGTGGGCCTAACTTGCCCCTTTTAATTGATTGGCCCCTTTAAATCTCTCAGGCTCTCTGAGCCTGCTGTCACTCCTGAGGAGAGTCACCTCCTCAGTCCCGTCCCTCTAATAAATATTTAACAGGCCCTTGCTTGGCCATCCTGCGCTGGCCCCTCCCAGTGGGCATCGCTACCTCCCTGCCCCTTCTGAATAATTAATCTGGGTCCTAGCTACCAGAGTCTCCCTGTGGCGCTTGGCCTCTCCTCTTCTGGGCCTTGCGCACTAAAGAAATAACAGTTCCTTCAATAATTTAGGTGGACAGCATGTATCAGTTTGCTGCCGCCGACTCACCGCACCACAAGCTTCAGGCGACAACCGGGAGGCGGGCGTTACTCAGGCAGAGGGAAGGAGTGAACCACCAACAGGCAGAGAGAGGGATGACTCAAGGGGCCTTGGAGGGCCAACAGGACAAGCATCGATGTGGCGCTTGCAAGCCGCCGACGAGGGGCTGTAAATTAAGCTTTTAAAATAGTGGGGGGCCCAAAATAAATAAACGACGGGGCTCTTCAGCCCAATGCGTGGTGAATGGCCAATTTATTTCTTCATGGAGCCCCAATGGCACCGTAGACTGAAACGGAGCTCTTGGGGGATCTTCACTGGCTGGAGCCAGAGCAGGCACACAGACTGGCCCTCGGGGAACAGCTTCAACCACCAGGTAAGCTCTTTACTGGTTCCCCTTAACCAACTGCGTCCTCTCTGCTCCACAGCCAGCAGGACTCTCTTAGAAAAAAATGTTAAACTTTTAAAAACAAACCCTCAGGTTCTAGAGTGTTTGGACTGGAATGCTGTGCATGAGCAGTTCAGCACAACATTCCATCCAAGCCATTGTGACGTGCTGCAATTAAATCTTCTTTTTGACAATACTGTAAAGTACACAGGGCACTTTTCCTTATTATTTTATAATTTCCCCATTATAGGGAGGGACATTCACTTAAGAAGGGCCCCTTTGTCATTATACCCTGCTGCCCACACCTCTGCAGGCACCCTGGGTACCTGTAAACCCCTAGTTTATTTATCGATTCCCCTTTTCTGTAGTGCCCCCAGCTTTGGGGCATTACAGATTTGGGCCCGCCTAAAAATACATGTCCCCATGTATTCCCTTTAAAGCTCTATAAAATATTTCTTAAACATTACTTCTATAGGTTTCTTAGAGTATATCTTACCACCTTAATATTTAACTTGAACTTCTATGTACGTTAATTAAAACATTTTTAAAACATCTATAACTTTTCAAAAACAACTTTCTTATTTAGGTGACCATGTCTGTGGATTACTTTTAACAGGATTATCTAGAAAAGGAAGGTGCTACTTGATTGGCTTCTGATATGTATCTTTTCGGGGGAACACCAAAATTGTACCTCTGTGACCTACCGATCTAGGGAACCATGTTATTATCAGAATTACACGCTACCTCCTGGAAATCTACAGGCCTATGATTTACTGTAGGCTTAGTAACTGGACGGTAGGATAGGTTCATATGGGATGCGTGAACCCAAGGATCAGCACACCACTGCATTGAGGACCCTATGTTGGTGGGTCCATCCATGGTACGCTCCTGCCTGTCTTTTGACACTGAGTCAGTATTTTCTTCCACAGTTCCTTGAAGTATACAGGGTTTGAGTTGGCTTTGATGTACCAACTTTTCAACTCCCTTCTTATTTTCTGCCCGGATCTGGTACACTTTGAAGTCAGGATACGGAATTGCTACAACAATATAAGGCTCAGGTTCCCATTCCACAAGCGGATCGTTCCTTTGATTGGTTTTCTTCACCATGACGCGTTCTCCCACAGACAATGAAAGGCTTTTTGGTGTAACACCATCCAACTTCTTTGGTCCTCAAGGGTTAACACATTCTTCTGGTTCAGTCATCATCTCAGGTTCTGTTTGGCTGACAACCATTTTACTCTTGGACTGTACTCCAAGGGAAAGACAACCTGACTTCCTCTGAGCGTCATTCTGCTGGAGGTACTCGGCTTCAGGTGATACCTTACATGGCTGGATTTGTTTTCTCTGCCAATCTTCAACTATAGACTGGAGCTTTTCAATTTCTTTGCGGAGCTCTTTTCTCTCTCTATTATTCTGGAGGAGCCATGTGGTTTGTTCTTTGGCCTCCTTTTCTTGCCGCTGGAGAGTTTCCCTGAGGAATTTGCATTCTTGCACCAGTTCCATTTTATTGTGTAAAACTTCCTCAGCTTGCTGTTCTAGTTGGCTTCTCAAGTTGACTCTTACTGTTGCATTGCTGTGATTGATTCTTTCGATTTCTCTCCGGGTGTCTTCATATAGCTGGTTCCTTGCCCTTTCGGTCTCTGGTCTGTCAGTTCTCCTAAGGCCTCGCTGTTGTTCATGTTCATCAACATCACATCTTCTGTAGATGGGTCTCCTCTGGCCATCAAACATATCCATCGGGCATCTTCGTCTTCTTTTCTGTTGTCTTGTAAAGAGCTCTCTCTTCCAGCAATCTTTAAAGTCCTGCACCTCTTGGCAGACTTCAGTCACTTTATGGATAAGAGCCGTGATCTGCTCCGTCCATTCCTGGTTTGGGCTCCGTTTTACTTTCTGGTGAAGCTCTTGGGGTTGAGACCACTGGGTGCAAGCCTTGTTGGAGTCCAGAAAATGGCTCTGACAACTCCCCAACGGTGCTCCCTCATATTTGGACCTTGGGCAAAGTAGCCTTTCTGAACATGCCTCCGGCTGCCGCGGATCCTCCCATACCAAGCGTTCAATGGGGTATTCCGGCCATGCTGCACTCTGGGGCATCATCTTGTGTTGGCGGGCTGCTACTTCCTCTCCCATCCTTCTGGCTCCCCACATCCTTATGGCCTTTTCTTTAAAATCCTGGAATCCAGCGTTGGGATTTTGCCAGTGGAGCAAATGGAGCTCTCTTTTTAGGGACTCACTATTCACTCCCTCTGTGAACTTCTCTATCAAGGTTCCATCAGGGTCCTGTACCTCCCTTGGGCCAATCTTTTCAATGGCTCTCAGTGCCTCCTGCAGACTTAAGGCATACTTCCGTACTGTTTCTTGGGGCCGTTGAGTGCGTGACAAGAACTGCAACTTCAGGTCGGAGATAGTTCGCATATCAAATGTGTACTGCAAGCGACGAAAGATCTGGTCAGCAGTGGCCCTCTCCATTTCTGACCAGAACTGGACCTCACGATGGGCAACTCCTCTCAACTGCCCTATCAATATCTCTATCTTTTGGTCTTCTGGAATCTGATACTGCCGGAACACGGACTGCATCCTGAAGCAAAACTCTTCCAGCATACTGGAGTCTTCACTATCCTGTTCCCCAGTATACATCGGAAGCCAGGGTGCTCCTACGTAATACAGCATGGATAAAGGTGACCAGGACACCTGACCTGGCTCTCCTCCAACTCCTCCACACAGTCTGCTACTGCCTTCCATTCCAAACAACATCTTGCTCTGTGTCTTCTCCAGCTTTGGACTTCTCGGAACATTTTCTATATCCTGCCGACTACGCCAAGAAAATTTATGTGATGGTCTAAAACGGTGCTCTGTGAGGTACTCTACTCTAAAGGTGGTGAAAAGAGATGAGTGGGGCACCAAGGTCTGAATTATCGTGGATAAGATAACTGTTACCCAGACAAGGAGAGGCAGGAGTCGACCTAGAGATTCAGTGCTCACAGGGCATTTATTTTGTACCAGAGGGTGAGGAGACACAGTCACTAGAGAAAAGAGAAGTCATCCAAACAATAGGGCGATAAACAAGACAAGTACTTTATCTATGACTGCTAAAATTATTACAACAAGAGAAGAATAGATGCAGAGGCCTACTGCCACTCTAACTCTATTATTATTCTACAATTCAATAAGCTTAGGTGAAGATCAGATGAGATGCACTACTCAGAACAGTATTTGGTTAAGCTATCACCACACACACTTCTACCAAAGTCCAGATGTTACATGAGTCCAGAGGTCTGGCATCTTCATGTGCACCGTCGGTCTGCGATGGTAGCTATGAAGGGAAAACAAATGGAACAATAGATGCTAACATAATTCTCAGCAGGGACCTTGTAAAAGGCCACTGGGTGGTGAGAGGTTTGTTAAACAGACCATATGATTCTTCGGCAAAGCCCACTCTCTCTGAGGCTGCCAGAATAAAGAACCAGAGTGACTGGTTCCTGAAATAACCCACTGAGAGTCTGTCAGATTCCCCACTGAAAACAAAGGGTTCCTCAGCCAAAACCCACTTCCAGGGTAGCCAAGGACGAAGAGAGATCAGGACTTGTGTGGCGACAAATCCAATGGAGGACTACCATGACCTGACTGATGCTACAGCACTCCAAGGGTCAGCTAAACTTGGAAGGATCTCTAACAGGACCAAGAACCAGAAGAATCTGAAGAGATGATGGTTGATTCTGCAATCTTCTCAACAGAAACTAGAACAAAAACAAAGAAACGGCGGACGCGTCCCGTACTGGGTTTCGACGGACTAGACTTTCGGTGAATGACCAGGGGCACAGACCAGGTTCTCCAGAATGAGCACACTCTTCTGAGGAGGGCGACCAACTCCGGGACATCTGGAACAGGAACCATACGAAACAACACTGGCACGGCTGTCATGATGCGCTTCGGCAGATGTACCTTCGAGCCATGAAAACAAGAAATGGCTGGTACGACTTGTACGACTGGTGATGGACTCGACTTCAGCAGACGACACAGACGGAAGAGATGAGCTGATGGACGAGCCCACTTGAGTGAAGAATGCTGTGAAGACGTCCTCTTCTGGGTAGAGACTGATTCTGAGTGTGGAGTATTATGGACCACACTATGAGACTGCAGTGTGGTGGAAGACTGAGACTGTCCCCATACAATAGTAACAATATAGCTGAAGATGCACCTTCCTGCACTGCCAAGGGGACTGCAGAATAATCCGATGATTTGCCGAGGAAAGGCAAACTATAAATTTCTGGGTAATTACTACAGGTGGGGCAATTGTTCAAGTTCTTGGAGCAATAGTTCAAATGCTTTGAACAATAGTTCAGGTACTTAGAACAATAGTTCGGATAACCAGGGGTAATAGTTCGGATAGTTAGAGCAATAGTTCTGATGTTTAGGGCAATAGTTCAGATAACCAGGGGCAATAGTTTGGATAACCAGGGGTAAATAACCACAATCCAATACAACACAGTCTTGGTGCTTCTTAGCAAGTTCACAGTCTTTCAAGTACTTCAGCAATAACAATTGTGTAAACAGTACAATGGTTACAGTTACTTTGCAGTATTTGTGAGCTAAGCACCCTTGGATGGACCCTTTTCCCTGACTGTAGGGCCTTTCTGAATAGGATCTGGCTACTCCTGAACGTTTTGCTATGGATGCCCTAACCACTATACTGAGGGTACCACTTGCCCTAATCCGCTAGGCCAGGGTACCCTTGGTACCACTAGGCTGGCTTGCCCTAATTCGCTAGGCCGGGGCTACCCTCAGTACCACTAGGCTGGCTTTCCCTAATACACTAGGCCGTGACTACCCTCAGTACCACTAGGCTGGCTTGCCTTATTACACTAGGCCGGGACTTCCCTGGAACCCTGCTTTACCTCGGGCCTAATGCCCTAAATTTACCTTGGGCCTGATGCCCTACAATTACCTCTGGCCTGACGCCCTACCTTGAACCCGGGCCTGATGCCCTACGATTACCTCGGGCCTGGTGCCCACTTCACTTTGGGCCTGGTGCCCTATTTACTGTGGGCCTAATAGCCCTTCAAGCTGTGGGCCTGTTGCCCTAAATACAGTGAGCCTGGTGCCCTTCGAAATGCAGGGCCTGGTGCCCTGCTTTACAATGGGCCTGGTGCCCTCTTTACTGTGGGCCTAACTTGGCCCTTTTAATTGACTGGCCCCTTTATATCTCTCAGGCTGTCTGAGCCTGCTGTCACTCCTGAGGAGAGCCACCTCCTCGGTCCCGCCCCTCTAATAAATATTTAACAGGCCCTTGCTTGGCCATCCTGCACTGGCCCCTCTCCATGGGCGTCGCTACCTCCCTGCCCCTTCTGAATAATTAATCTGGGTCCTAACAACCAGAGTCTCCCTGCGGCACTCGGCCGCTCCTCTTCTGGGCCTTGCGCACTAAAGAAATAACAGTCCCTTCAATAATTTAGGTGGACAGCATGTATCAGTTTGCTGCCGCCGACTCACCACACCACAAGCTTCAGGCGACAACTGGGAGGCGGGCGTTACTCAGGCAGAGGGAGGGAGTGAACGACCAACAGGCAGAGAGGGGGATGACTCAAGGGGCCTTGGAGGGCCGACAGAACAAGCGGTGATGCGGCGCTTGCAAGCCGCCGACGAGGGGCTGGAAATTAAGCTTTTAAAATAGCAGGGGGCCCAAAATAAATAAATGATGGGGCTCTTCAGCCCAACGCATGGCAAACAGACGATTTACTTCTTCGTGGTGCTCCGATGGCACCGCGGACTGAAACGGAGTTGTTGGGGGATCTTCACTGGCTGGAGCCAGAGCAGGCACACAGACTGGCCCTCAGGGAACAGCTTCAACCACCAGGTAAGCTCTTTACTGGTTCCCCTTAACCATCTGCATCCTCTCTGCTCCACAGCCAGCAGGACTCTCTCAGAAAAAAACTGTTAAACTTTTAAAAACAAACCCTCAGGTTCTAGAGTGTTTGGACTGAAATGCTGTGCGTGAGCAGCTCAGCACAGCATTTCAACCAAGCCATTGTGACATGTGCTGCAAATAAATCTTCTTTTTGACAATACTGTAAAGTGCACAGGGCACTTTTCCTTATTATTTTACAGTTTCCCCATTATAGGGAGGGACATTCACTTAAGAAGGACCCCTTTGTCATTGTATCCTGCTGCCCACACCTCTGCAGGCACCCTGGGTACCTGTAAACCCCTAGTTTATTTATTGATTCCCCTTTTCTGTAGTGCCCCCAACTTTGGGGCATTACACTAGTCTAAGAAATATATGAGCTGAGTTTGACATGACCTCCCTAATGTAAAACTGTGCTGCCAGTGGTTCTGCAGCCCTTTTGCCTCCAAGTGCTCCATGAGCTTCTCCTTCAGTAAGTAGTGTCTCCATTAACTTCCCCTCCAGTGAAGTGAGACTGACTGGCCTGTAGTTACTAGCATACTCCCTACTGCAGCTTTTGTACAGAGGGACCACACTGGCCCTCTTTCAGTCCTCTGGCACTTCCCTTGTCTCCACTCAGGTGATAAAATTTGCTGCCAGAGGGGCGGCAGGCAGTGTGCTCAGTTCCTTTAGGATCTTTGGATGAATCCCATCCAGCCCCATCGCCTTATTCTCCTTTAAGACTTCTAATTCCTTCCTGATCCTCTCCTCTAAGAATGGACTTGTGTCCACTTCCTCCTCTCCCTGTTGCTTCCTACAGCATGCCGGCCTGTCCTCCCCCACCCCAATTGTGAAGATAGAGCAGAAATGATCATTTAGTATTCCTGCTTTCTCTTGATCTTCTTCATATAAGACCCCCCAACACCCTCCTGATTCTCACAATCCCTCCCTTTGTCTTCCTCTTTTCCGTCATATACCTGAAGAATGTCTTGTCCCCTTGTTTGACCTCTTTACCTATCCTCTCCTTTGTTAGTGCTTTAACTGCCCTCACCCTCCTTCCTGCCTCCCTTTGTTTTGTCAGATATAGTTCCCTGTCTTCATCCTTCTGGGTCTCCTTGGACTTGTATGTGTTATATTACTGTGATAACAAATTTCAGATTTGCATTGCAATAAAAAAGAATAACTCACAGCTAAACTTTCAACCAAATGCTACAAATTCAGAGCTCAGTGTGCACTCTAACCCCACAAAGTGAAATGCAGCTCTGCATTAAAGAGTTAGTGACACCTCAGGCAACAGACATTTACTGTGGACAGAATGTAGTTTGTAGTTCATATATCATCTGCAGAGTTCTACTCAACATTATTTATTTCTCAGGAAATTGGCAGAAAAGCAGGATCTTCATCCTTAAGAGTTCCTTTTCCTGCTGTTTATTCCCCACTTGAAGTCATATTCCTCTACTGTGATTTAACAATCTGTTGCCATGAGGATTACTCTAACATCACAAGCAAAGTATGAAGACTTCTGTTGGAATAAACAACAAAAGCAAATGAACTTTTAAGGAATACTGATCCTGTTTTCATACAGATTAAATCAGTAATAAATAATGGGATGGAGAAATGCAGAACTAATGTGAAATATAAGCTGAACTGCATCTAAATATTATGTTTTTCAAAGTTCTCCCTGCAGCATCGACTATACTTTAAAGATACAGCACCAAATGGATACAGTACTATGAAATTACTAAAAGCATTTAAAATACTGCATAAAGTGGAATAAGCCCATATCTACATCATGTATTATTCCTTACGTAAAGCACACTGATTATCTGTTCCTTATACTTATTCCCTAGTTCTGGGGAGGTGGCATTATCCTCAGTTTGTGATATCACAGTCACTGCCACAGCTAAACATTGTGGTGTTACAAGTAGACTGGAGGGAGCCACATTACAGGTAGCAGAGTACCAAAGCAGGCAGCAGGTGAGATTCAAGAACCAGAAGGTAAGCCCAGATGGAACTAGAAATAGAATTACAAAAAATAAAAGGATTACTTCATGTTACTCTGTGGTGCTGGGCAATAAGGGGCTGCTTGGCAAGTTGGCAACCTGGGTTCACATCCCAAATGTAGGACAACAGAAGTGGACCAGCCAGGGGGGACAACAGAAGTGGACCAGCCAGGGGGGAGTGTCAGCTGATCCAACTGCCTCACTGCTCTTGTGGCCCAACAAAGTCAGTGCAAAGTAGAATACTGTGGGAGAACTGTTGGGGAAGCCTTTCGTCAGGAGTGATATGTTGTGCATTATTATCTAACAGCAGTTGAGGAGAGAAAACAGAAAATGAAACAGGTCACGGCATAGACAGGTAATGCATATGCCCCACCCCAACCTAATAGGCTATTCCTCCAGCTCCTCCTCCACCAATTTCATCACCAATCCCCACAGTTGGATTCAATCTGCTGGCCGGAACTGGGGTTGCTGGCAGTGCCCTGCAGCAGGGAGTACAGAAGTGGTGGTGTTGGCTGTGTGGATGAAGGAAACCAGGGCAGTGTTTACCAGGATGGGTAGGAGTCCCATCCAGGCTGCCATGTGGGTGATAAGAAATGAAGCTTAAAAAGCATTACTTCACACAAAGGGTGGGTAACATGTTAAATAGCCTACCTAGTGTGGCTACCAAAGTTTGCACTGTCCAGGCTTTCAAAGCAGGCCTAGACAGATTCTCAAGGAAGAATGGGTTACACAGCATGAGTAGCGGTAACATTCCAACTGAAATATGTCCATATGAACATGGGGCTCCCTCACAGCCATGCAGGCCAACTCCTTTCCATCACCACAATGCTATATTGCTGTGTTATAAGATCGGAACATGTTGTGCTTAAAAAAATCACATGCACACACGCACATATGCATACACACACACACACACACACACACACGAAGACCTGAGTCCTTCAGGTTTTAGCCTAGCAATATTTACAGCTCACTCAGTAAATAAAGAAGCCAGTTAGATTTACCAACCAGACATTGACACACACAGTCCAAGCACAGAGCAAAGTGTATGCAAGAAAAGTATGTGCAAACCAAATGCATCTGCAAGTTTCATACTTTTGAACTATTAAAAAAACCAAAGACAAAGAGACAGCATACTGTTACAGTGGTTATAGCACAGCTCTGGGAACCAGGATCCCCAGGCTCAAATCTCAGAGAATCATTTGCATGCTGTGTGACCCTGAGCAAATCGTTTAGCCTCCCTTTGCTTTAGTCCAACCAAGCTGTAGAAATGAATAAAATTACTCCCCTTAAAATGAGATATTGTATCACAGCTCAGTAAATAGCATCCTTGATAAAGAATTGCAACAATCCCTCCAACAATAGTAGTATTTTAAGTGCATGTTTTTGTTTAAAAAAAGACAGATTTGAACTTGAGATGTAATAAGTATTTCCCATTCCTCTTTTCCCTTCTCAAATGAATTGCCATACCTTAGGGGTTGTCAACGTGTGGGTACATGTATTGTTACAACTCACTACCTGTTTTGGCAAAGCAATCTATTTTTTCTCAAGATTTAAATAAAAATTAAAAACAGAACTTTCCAAGGAGTTTTAATTCCACTAACCAACAAGAAAGTCCCTCAAAAAAAATAGTAAGAGAGGTAAGGTGACCCAGTTTCTACTTTCACTCCTCAAGAGTTTTTGACTTTCACTTAAAAAAATGTATGTCCATTCTCTTTCCATGTCGCACAATGGAAACTAATGTCTAAAAAAAGTAGAGGGGGAGAAATATACAAACCCCATGCACTCCAGTAAATTGTAGCCTCAGCCTGTATATAAATACCATCACTTGACAAAGATATTAAACCCGACGTCTTGAGAGCTGCTCATTGCATGACAACTCAACCTAAGAGCTAGCAATAAAAATTAAATGAAAAAAATAAATAAATAAATACATTGACACTATCTGATTTTCTCCTGGTTGTATTGAGATGTGGGAGAGACTGGGATTTTACAAAACCCCACATTTCTCAGTCATAAAGGGTTAACCAATAAGGGCCTGATCCTCATAGGGCTGAGGCCTCCACACAAGCAGAGGGACATGAAATGCTGTAGAGTGCCTCAAATGTGCAGGATTCGCACCACCAGGGCACCCCATGGTATTCACCAAGGCAGATGTGCACCCACTTCACATCCAGTCTGGCCCACATGCCTTGCCGCATGGATGGGTGGGCAGGACTGGTGCAGAACAGGGGCGGGGGCTTGGATCTGCCCAATCCATGGAGAGGCTTTCATGGTGTGGAGGGTGGGCAGAGGGGGTGGCAGCTATGCCTGCCTAGGGGCCCTCCACCTGGCCACACAACACGCCGATGAGCCTGAACGGCACTCCCCTTCCAGCTGCCGGCCCTAGCAGCCCTCACAGCAGGCCAGGGGTCTCACCAGCACTGACCAGTGTTGTTACAATTAGTTTAAATTCCCTGTCAGGATATGGCAGTCCAGGAAGACTTCATATCCTAACATTCTCTGCCCCTCCCCCCCCAGCAGGCAGTGATTTAGTCGCAGACCAGTACAGGCATCTGATTGAATGCCTGTGGTCTGGACCTGCTCTGTCCACTGGCCCAACTCTTTACCTCACCACACAGGTGGACCACAGATGGCAGGGGCTGTGGATACTGGCAGATGTGTGAGCACATGCGATCTCGGGATAATGCATCCCAGATACGCAGAAGTCGCATGTATCTTGGGTGCCTTTGAGAACAGACCCTAAGCGCTGAACTGAGGGCCATGTAAGACACATCAGCAATGGTAGGAAGCTCCATCAGCAGCATGGTCAACCATACATCCAGTATACAATCCCCTCCTACTATCTCACCTTCTGTACCAAGATGCTTTGTGGTCCATTTGGGTCTTAATTAGTCAACTCTCTGATCCCTAATTTCTCTTGCTGCCTCCAATGAGCTCATCCTCCTAGGGAACTTCAACATAAACTGGCTTTCCCCTGCCTCTAGGCTCACTCTCCATAGGACTGAGTGTCTGAATCTCTCTCAGCTAATCACTGAACCCACCCAGCTCAAGTCTCACTTCCCAAACCACTCCTTCCTGGACTGGGTGCTCTCCTGCCACTCCCACGAAATCACTGCAACAGGCACCATGCCAGACACCGTAAGTGACCATGGTATGATCTACTGCATTAGGAAAGTGAGGCCCACTAAATCTGTCCCTAAATACATTTGGTCCAGGTTGCTCAAATCATTCAACCCAAACAACCTCCTACACAACCTTGCTGCCTCTGATTGGTCCCACATCCACTCTGCAACAGACATTGCCATAGCTATCTCTTACTTCCATCCTCTACTTTCCAGAAATAATTTGACAATTTTCTAAATCTTTCTTTGGAAAATAGGTGAGTTATTCAGAATTAATTTGAGTATCTTAAAAATCCTTTTCCTACAATAGATACATTTGATCTGTTACTGAAGGTAACTCTTGATGAAGCACTTCGTTGTTGAGAAATGTAGACAATTTTCAAACTGTATATGCTGCAGTTTTTTGTCTTTTTAAATGCAATAAAATCTTTTTGCACATTAAGTGCTAACAAAAAGGGTTTCACCTGATTGGTGCAAAGACAGCAGGTGACCATGTATTAATTCTCAATTAATCCACAGTTGCTCCTGCCATACCCAAATCATCCACTGCTGAAGAGCATCGTACAGAGCTGCTGAAATTCCCTGAACAGTTCTCTGTGTGTGTGTGTTCCTGCTCAGCTCCCAAAGTCCACCTCCTGAGGAGCAATATTGATACCATCTTGTTATGGGAGGAGACCAACACTGTTATCTGTGGCTGCCACTGTGAATCCCAGCAGGAGAGAGAATACCAGTCTTCTCTCTGTGTGTCTGTGTGGCTGCTGCTCAGAGCCCCCACCCTTGAGAACACTCAAAATCAGACTTCATCTACCCTGCTGAAATGGGCTCCATCCAGTGCTGACCAAACAGGCTGATTAGTGAGGTACAAGCTAGGATGGGAGGCAGGGAAGTGGATGTGAGTGCTGGCTTCAACTGTGGTCAGAGGTGTCTGTGCCAGCCTGCCAATGCACTCTCCATAAGCCAACATGAGACCCAATTTTATACTGCAACAGTGCAGTTGGACAACAGTGCCAGCCCGCCAGTGCACTCTCCATAAGCCAACACGAGACCTGATTTTACATCGCAGTAGTGCAGCCGGACAATCACAGGGAGATGTGCACCTGAGCCCCACACACAGGTCACAGAGGTCTCTGCTACTTCACACATGCCACCCCTTCCCGAGTCCTTGGTGGGCGCAGGGTGGGGGGCGGCTGGAAAAGACTCACGCCTCCCATAAGAAAGCTGCATTCCTGCTTTGTGGGCTCTTGGAGAGGACTGCCCTTTCAAACTGAAATCCATAGAGTGAGATACAGACAGAGGGAATCATCTGCCCTTGCAAAATGAAAGCCATAGAGTGAGACACAGACAGAGGGAATCTGCCATTCCCAATCACCGCGCCGCAACTGGTAGTCGCTGGTCAGTGTCCTAGGGCTCACACCATGTCTTGAAGTCTTCCAGCTCTGGATCCTGATGCTACTCACGTGCCTCACAACATCCCTTCTACCACCTCTTTCGAATTCCCTGTGTAACATGACTAAGAAAACAGAGTCACACAATTGTCCAAGAATGCTGAACCTTTTTCGTTAGCCATGTTACAAGTGCATTAACCCACTCCAAAGCTTGGCTTCCAACCACCCAGGTGTGGATTAATTCTCAAGTAGGACCATGCTCTGTCGTGGGTTAATGCTTACTTGGACAATAGTCCAATTATGGTTTTGTTTGGAGAGCTAGTGCTGTTTTGTTAAAATACAAAAATGAAACCCAGCCATCAGGGCATCCAGTTGTATCTGGGATCAATTCAGTAACTCCAGACTGTCAAAATTCTAAACTTCTTTCTGAAGGGCTGGTATGCAGCCTGCTATTGGTCCTGCACGGGAGACAGCCACAATGCAACACAATAACTTGCAGTAAGTGACATTGTGGTAGGGCTGATCATCCTATCTTGGAATTAGAGGGAATCTATTCTAACTTCTTTTTCTAAAGCTTTTTGCAACAGCATTCTAACTATTCTGTATCATACTATCCTCTCTCTGTTCTGTCAGGATAGCCACCTACAGAACCTCCCCCTTTTTTTTTTCTTCTTTACTCTATGTTCCCTTTTCAAGTCCATCTAAAATGCATCCTGCATGGCTTAAAGTGACCAAACAATGTAACAGCTAGCTAGCACAGTTTAATTTGCCAATACAGAAACAGACACCCATTGTTAAATATTTGCACATTTAAAATATGAGTCATTTTTTGCTGCCCTGTTGTTATGCAGCACATCTAGTATAAAATATGTTTGATTGCCTAAGTACATTGAAAATGTTATATACTACGTAATGGTTTGGTATCTGAGAAAGCCATATTTTGTATAAATGAAAAGTTTCCCTCGATAGGGAAAAGGCTGGAGGACGATATCAAAAGCAATTTTTTTTCAGGCTGATGAATAAGAAAATTGATGTTTTTCCTTCTTGTTTTATGGATAATGTATTGGATTTATTTTAAATTCATAATGGTACCTAATATAAACAGCCTTGGTTTTTCAGTCTGCCTAGAGTTGCAAACAGCCTTGTTTTTTCAGTCTGCCCAGAGCCTGGGAGAGGGAAGAACATGCAGTCTTTATGTCCTCAAAGCACTCTGAAGCACAGATGAGAAAGGGATCCCAGTAATGTTATGTGATCCTAATTGTTGCATCCTGACAAATGCTATATAATGATTTATTTTCTTTTGTTTATTTTTATTTCCTTGTGTTTTTTCATTTTTGGAACCTTGTTGAAATAAAATTATGCAGCAAGTGTGTTGTACCTTATATGAACTGAATCAGTACATGTCTTTTACACCCACACCCTGGGACAGACATGCCACAAAATATTATGAGGCAAAAGGGTATAATTGCCATTGAACGACATTGTTCCCTGTAGTATACTGCAGCATTGTGTGATATACTGCAGCATTACTGTGCTGCATCCTGACTGGTGACACTGTAAGATATTAAATGATATAAGTTGGCAAGAGCAATGCCCTTGAATAACAATGGATATAGAGGCTCTGTATACCTCAATAGAAAAGGATTTCAGTTTGACAACTGTTAGTGAATTGCTGCATGGATTCAATAATAAATCCAGAACTTTTATTAATGGGATTGGAAGTAGTACCAAAGAGCACTTTTTTCACCTTCCATTAAAAGTACTACTATCAATGTAGAGGGACTACTATGGGCATTGCCTTAACGCCCTCTTACGCGAACCTGGTATTGGGGTGGGTAGAGGAGCATTTTTTTTGTGAAAATGGAAAGGAACCCTTTTGTAGGACATCAGAAACAATGGTTCAAGTTTATCGACAATGTACTTGACATTAGGGATTTTGCAGATGTAAAAAGCTTCATATCATGGCTGAATAATAAAAGCTGGCATCTGCAGCTCACATGGATAAAAGACAGGTAAACATCATTGATTTGACATTAACAACAGTGGGTACAACAAATGACATGGCAGGCTACCATATCAGAATGGCAGGGAATGCATCACTAAAGGCATCAAGTGCCCAGCAAAGAAAGTTGAAGAAACCATCCCCTACGGGCAACATCTGCATGTGAGCAGAAATTGCTCTTCAGTAGAGAAATTCAAAGAACAGTTAATGATGCTTACAAAGAGATTGTAAGAGAGGGGTTACTCTTTGAAACTTCTAATAGAGGCTTTTAAAAAAGCAGAACTCCTAGATCATAAAGACCAACTCATTCCAAGAGACAGAAGTAAATCAAAGGGAAACATTGTCTTTGTCTCTAGTTATGATCCCATGCCTAATTAAATTGCCAACAGTGTTTGCAACAACTGGAAAACCCTAGAAACAGAAAACATTTTAAAAGGTAATATTGGTTCAGTTCCACTAGTAGGATACACTAGAGCATTAAACACAGCAGGCAAAGTCTGTAATAGTCATTTTGTTATGAAAAATATTCCAGCCTCAATTTTTCTATTCGGTACTGTACCACATACCTCTCAACCTTTTGTCACTGAAATGAGAGACACAGACAGTTAAAATGAGGGTCAATGAGGGATACTGACCCTAATAATGAGGAACTCACCCCCAAACATGGAGACACAAGCTCAGAGCACTGTAGAAACCATTGTTTAGTTTTGATTTAACATCTTAGAATATATGCATTCTTCTTTAAAGTCTGCATTTACATACCATTCTCTGTGTGCGCAGCAACTTTTTCATGAGGAATAGATGAGGGACAGAGCAATTTTGAGGTGTAACATGAGGGACATTCCTCTAATCAGGGACAGTTGAGAGGTATGCTGTACCACCACTTAAAGAATTCTGTTGATGCAGGAATTGTTCAGTGTATAAGTTCCCAGTCCCTGGGAAATCTATCAGTGATGAACAATCAGGGGATAAAATGTTTTCTATTTTTACTTGTAGAAGCAGTTACATAATCATGTGATATGGTTTGAATGTAAAGTTATGTATGTCGTTAAAATTGTAAGAATGGCAGAACCATAGATCCAGGAACATTTAAGAACTGCAATAAAATGAGAGATGTAATAGCTCAGTTGGTCAGCACTTTAAAACTGCACAAAGAGGATCAGCACTCCTTTAGATTCATGGTAGTCAGCCACATGCCCCTCTACCCAAATGGTGACAATTGTAATTTACATCTTGGGAAAGAGAATTTGAATGGATATCAAAGTTACACACACTTGTGCCAAATGGCTTGAATGAAGCTCTTAATTATGCATTGTTTCTATAAATTTTCTCTGATTTATAGTTAGGATATGAAAGTTGCTTCCCAACAGAAACATGTTTATTCACCAACTGCTTTTTTGATCTGATGCTCATGTAAGAACAATTTGAAATTCAACAGTAGTGTGCCCCGAACCTAGAGAGGGATTCAAACCCATACTGACAAGAAACCTTGCATTTCATAAATGTAACAGACAACAAATGGCATGACGCATTTCATTATTCCATAATTGTGTCTCTCAACACCTTTAGTTCTTGATGCTGACTTTGTTCTTATTTTTGTATCTGTGCTGAACTCATAAGCAACAAGACAAGGCAGAGTGTACATTACGGTGTTAAAATAACTGGTGAGCAATTTTTTCAAACGGCTCAGCCAGTTGATATTCACAGTAGTAACTGGACAATTATTATGGCATTCATGTGTTCGGCTTGACAGAGAGCACTGACACACTCAGCAGCATCTGCCTTCGGTTCACATAGCGTGTGCTACTTCATTGGTGTTCATTCTGTGCGTGGCTGAACAGTTCCGGAAACATGGCAGCTCTGTTTGTCCATTAGCAAGGAGCCGCTACTAAAACACTCATCTCTCCTTCACATTATAATTATTGTAGAATTTATCTGGGTGATCCTATTTTTAAAGTTTAGAAAAGCTGTATCTGGTTGATCCTGCTGTTTGTCGGCTTCAAGAAATAGCGAGTGCTAGCAGGAATGAGACTGTGGCTGACTGTCTACAGTTAAGCGTGATCATGATTCCATAAGTAAGATAAAGAAAGAAAAAATTATTCCACCCTGAGAAAGGAAGGAAGGAAGGAAGAAAGGAGGGAAGGAAAGCTCAGCTGGAGAAGGAGAAGGGAGAAGGAGAGAGAGAGGGAGAGGGAGAGAGAGAGAGTGCATGTACATGTGCGTGTGTGTGTGTCTGTGCATGTGTGTGTGTGTGTGTGTGTGTGTGTGTGTGGTCACATAAAGTCAGGCAGGAAACAATTGCTCACCAGCAATTATATAAAATAAAGCATGAGGTAGTGTGCATACTCGAATTTAATGGACACCCCTAGTGTGGGATGCATTAATAAACCCCTCAAGCTTCGCTCTCAGGGTTTATGTAGCATCACACACCTCTGGTGTGCATTAAAATTCTCATAATGCACACTACCCCATGCATTATTCACTATATAATAAATAGGTCTTCCTTTTTTCCATAGGAAAACCATGGTGTAATTTACTGTAATAAAGGAGTGTTTATTATGACAAACATGCTCCCAGTTTCCCTCACTCTGCACATGCCCCAGCACCTGCTCTTCCTTTCCTGACTGCCGCATTATATTGTCTTACCACCAGAGCTTACAGTGCCACTCGGAATCGGTGGTAAGCCAATTTTAAGAAAACAAAACACACACACAAACACTGCCCAAACTTGATGTTCTTTAAAAATAAAAAAGGTTTTCTTCAACATCTGCATCCAATCACCGAACTCACTTAAACCTATTCAGACTGCGGCGCAGCTGCACAGAGACCTCTCCTCCTCTTATTTTATATAATTGCTGTGGCAAAATATGAAGACCCAGCTATTATATAAAATAAAATATGGGATGGTGTGTGTAAACTCTAAGTTTACACATCTCCTCTGTGTTAGATGTTTAAAGGTTTATGTAGCATCATACATCTTGGGTGTGCATTAAATTCTCATAGTGCACACTACCCATCCATTATTCTCTATATTTCCAATGGATCTTCCACTGGAAAACCGTGGTGTTATTTGCAGTAATAAAGGATTGTTTATTACAGCAAACATGAGCCCGGTTTCCCTCGCTCCATGCATGCCCCAGCGCCCACTCTTCCGATCCTGATTGCCGCACGTAATGACTTACTGCCAGAGCTTACAGTGCCACTCAGAAGTTTACACACACCCTCAGTGATAGATGCTTTAATAAACCCCTCGAGTGTCACTGTCAAGGTTTATGTAGCATCTAACACCTCAGAGGGGTGTAATCTTCTCATTACACACCCCACCCCATACTTTATTCTATATATAATTGCATGCCATAAATGCATTGTTAGGCACGTGGTACAGCTGAGTACCATGAAATGCACCTGAGAAGTGCAATTATATCACAATAATGGCACACCCTGGAGTGTCTTACTGCATTTATAAAATGCCATTTAAATGAATAAAAATAAAGGATTTGAAAAAGATAAAAATTGGGACCCCTCATTGAAATATTCTTCCATTTTAACTTTAAAAACAACAAATAATCCATATTCTGTAACTAGTGGAGGGAGCTAAAGCAATAAAAGACAATGACAGCCATGTGTGTCACACATTCACTCCCTTTCCCTCATTATCCTGTGTCCCCTGCCCGCTCGTCTGTTCACCCTCCTGCCCTAACCCTACCTCGAGCTGCCTTCTCCCTACTCCTCACCCCCAACCTTTCCTCTCTAACTGACAAGGCCTTTGGTATGTAGCTGCTCCCTAACACCTATCCTGTTTCCCCCCTTACCAGGATGGCTCTCCTGGAGCTCAGCTGTAATTGTTCCTTCTGCCACTGTTCTGGTTTATGTAAGTCTGAACTTGTATATTGTTTTATTATGTGTTGGTGGATAGCTCTCGCAGAGCTCAGCTGTAACAATGCCCCCTATGCTACTGCCTGATGTAATTAACATTGCTATTTAATGTGTCATTATATGTTTGTATCTCTGTAACTGATTCTTGACGTGGAACCTTTGTAAAAGAGCTCTTGCTCAAAGATTGTCTCCAAAGAATCAAATAAATAAAATAAAATAAAAAAAACATTTTTATTAAAAAAAGGTGTTATCTTATTTGCATTTCAAACCAATACAGGTGTTTTACTGGAAATGTGTTCTAAACTGTTGAACCTGGCAGGCTGTTTTTTTATGTTTGGGGGGGGATAGATTTCTCTTGAAAGCAACGACAGATAATTCAAAGATGTGCTCTTATGAACTTCAGTTTGGCTCTGCTTATGCATATGTGTTTTTCCACCTTTCCTCTCTTTGTTTATATTATAAAAAGGGCATTAAAATTTAGTTCTATGATTGGCTGCTGGCATTCTAGTACCCCTACATTACTCTTTTATTAATAGACATGTAGAGCCACTTCACATGAGGCTTGATAAGCTAAAACTAGTCCCCATTTTCAAAAGAATTCCATTAAAAAATTCCAAACAGTTCCCTACTGCAGCCATTTAATTTCCCCAACTGCGATCACTAAAGTGCCACCTACATCAGTTAATAGCAAGCCCCCTTCCTAAAAAGTTAAACACTTGCTGGTGAAATAAATAAATAACAGTTCCCACGCCTGACCCGGTGGCACTGAGGGATGAGGTGCTGGACGCCTCACCTCGCTCCATGCCGGCAACCCGGGTTCGGGAATGAGCCCGGATCTTCGGGAGTCAGCAGGGGTGGACTAGGATTGAGCGTCCAATGACAGTTCTCCTAGTCCTGGGGAAAGGGGTGGTTGCACACCATGCTCTGGTGGTCCCTGGAGATGCCCAGAGGTACTGCAGAGATGTGGGTGCTGTAGTTGGGGGGAGAACGGCAGACATCTGCACACTAGTGCGTGGACGTCATTGCACGTCAGTGCCCCCATTGGGAAAAACAAGGAAAATGGCAGCACAAGTCCACGGCAGCTTGATGGCCACAGTTCACCAATCTGACGATGTCTGGAGGGCGTGCACCGGTAGTGGATCCTCACCGGGCATGGGGGCTTATGGGAGCCCCTCTCGATGGTGTAGCTGCCTATGCCAGCTGGGCATGACAGCTTTGGGGTCAGCAGTGGATGAGAGGTGGCTGAAGATTGGCAGAACTGTGTATTCGATGATAAAAAAAGAAATAACAGTTCCCACTTGGTGGCCACTGTTCAGAGACATCACAAGTGCAAGGTTGCTGTAGCGGGCAATTTAAACTCTCAGGCTGCATCTCAGCCAGCCGTTCACAAACGGCAGCACATAAACTGCAATGGCAGCACATACACTGCACAACTTCAATAAACATTAATGAAGTGATGACACTGAGAGTTTTAAAAAGTTCTATTCACAAACTGCATCAGTATCCTTATCTTAGTTTATGTTGGTCCCGATTCTCCACAAGCAGCCCACCTGTGTGCCTGTCTACACAGCCTATCTTTGTATTCCGCTGGAAACTGGGGATTTTATGATGTTTTCAGGGAGAGAAACCATAGGAATCATCGGTCCTATGATTTCTATGGGAGAAACAGACTGAAGATGTATATTATGGGCCGGATATTCAAACTGCGCTATTCTGTGGCGCAAGCCCTTGTACTGCACAAAATAGTTGCACAGGGGTGTGGCTGGGGCAATATTCAAAGGAGTTGTGCTATTGAGCAACTCCTTTGAATATCACCCCCCCCGGCCACAGCCACTGTGCATGGCGCAGTGGAACTTGCGCCACCGCAAGTGGTCAGAGTGGAGCATTCAACTTGCAGTGGCGCAAGTACCATTGCACCATGTGCAAATTTCCGATATTCAAAAGGTGACATGCAGATGGGGCCATAATTTATGCAAGGTGCAGGGGGGACCAGTTGCATCTGTTTATGGCCCCATTTGCATGCGATTAGCATGCAGGTGCGCCGATCCCCTAGCATGGTTCCTCCCCCTCCAGTTCAGCATGCATTCATTAGCATTGCGCTGTTGCTCAGCATGTTTTCAGTGGCGCAACTGCCTCGTGCTAAATATCGCAGAATGGCTCAATTTTGGACTTGCGCAGGCGCAACCCTATTGCGCATGGCGCAACCCTTTTGAATATCCCACCCTCTGTGTCTGTACAATGATCATGCTGCTGCAGCAAACAGGAGCAGGACTGCGATCATACAGCGCTTTTGCTTCTAATTTTTAATTTATCTGCCTGCCATCGGTCACTGTTCTATCCTCCTTGAGCTGGAACTGATTTTTTTTTCAGATGACAGTTGACTGGCAGATGCTGTTGCTTCTCCATCACATCTGGAGTAGGAGGCACTTTTCTTCTTAAATTGACAGCCAATCATAGTTGCTCCCACCCCAAAAAAAAAAATAATTGAAACAGCAAACCCACCTCCTCTCAAAAGCTATACTCCCAATTAACCTTTTTATAAAATTGTTAATTTAGAAATCTTTTCTTTTTCATAGTCCTTCCCTGCAGCTCCATTTTGAATACAAATGCCCAACTCCCCGGCACGATCTTGCGCACCTGATACACAGTAGTCTCACTGTTGTTTGCATGTAAATACATTGTGCTGACCAACTGCAGGGTCACCACCAGAAAATTACCACTCTGTTGACTCTGCAGTTTACAGATAGAGCAGATTTACATACAAATAATAGGGGGGTCGGTAATGGTACGGAGACAAAACAAAACCATGCACACACACACACACGCACACACCGATCACCGATCATTGCTAAGGCAATATAATGTATAGTGGACCATTGTTGTGCATGGAAACCGGAGGTTCTCAAAATATTGTTCTGCTGCAGTTCAAAGGGTCATGGAATGTGATAATACCCTACTGAAGCAGAACAACATTTTGAAAACCTCTAGAAGTTCCACACGCTCACTAAACAGACTGCACATCACTTACCACATGTCAGCATGGCTCACTTGGTAGCACATCCGCCTCTGGACCAGAAGGTTGTGGGTTCTTATTCTGTCATAATGCACGGTCATCTGACTGGTTTATCTAACCAGGTTTCTTTGATTTTTTAGACTGATGTCAAAATGATGTATAATGTATAGTTACTAAGTAAAGTTTTTTTCTTTCTTTAAATTATTATATGTAAATTATCAAAAGTGGTGCTCTTTCTAATATTTCTAAACTATAATTTGTATAAAAACTATTGAACGTGTAATGTCATGCCGACCAAAAGGATGCTACCTTGTAAAATGTGTTTTCACTAATTCATTGTGAGTTTAATTCATGGTGTTATTGATTGTTGATAAAACCTTTAAAAAACAGCAATTCAGTTAGGCTTTGAATGAACTGTTAATTTGGATGATTGGAATTAAAACCCTAAAACTCGTTCAAGCTTTAATTGATTAAAGAAAAAAATAACTCCACACAAATTCCTCTGTGGAGATTCAGTTGCTGATGTACTTAAGGCTGCAGCAGTCAGACTTTTGCAGCATTCCTTGACAAAGCCCCAGTGTTGGGGCCAGGCTGCAAACATTTTGACTGCCTTGGTACTATGGTCACTTTATCTTTGGCATTTTAAACATTATGCACTTTTTTGACCTGTATCAAAGACAAGAATTTAGCCACATATAACACTGGCTGTAATCCATTGATGTTTTTAAAAATTTATGAGAGAATAAAAGAATGTAGATAAAGCCAATCATCTGTATAAAGAGGAACTGCTTCAATGTGCAGAGGTCTTTCTTTGTAGAGACTGGAGTCCCTTACCATGTTCACCCTGGAGATAAGGAGGCTGAGGAGGGACATGATCTCAGTCTTCTGCATACTGTAGGGTACTGACAAGGTCAAGCAGATGAAAATGTTTGATCAAGGATGCTCCAGCAGGATACAAGGAAACACCCTGACGTTTGAAGATGGTAAATTCAGAGGCAGTGTTAGGAGCGCTTTTGCTCCCTGAGGGTGGTGAATCTATGGAACAGCCTACTAGCAAAGAGACAGTGGGTATGAAGACAGTACAGGCCTTTAAGGTAAGCACAGACAAATGTATGCTTTGCAAGGGAATCACTGGGTACCCTGGGCAGCAGAGTGGGTAGGAAATGGGGACTAAGTGATGGCCGGCCATTGAATACACTATTTATCTGAATGAGATGAGAGTGACCTCAGGTAACCTCATGACTGGTGGAATGTTGCAGAAGCAGGAGTGATGGTTCCTGCGATCACTCTCCATGAGTTCAGATAAATAGTGTATTCAATGGCCAGCCACCATATATTCCATTTATACAATTGGGCCTCCTATTGTGGGGGGGGGGGGGGGGTCAAACAAAAGTTGACTGTTTGTGCATTGACGTATGCATGGTAGCACTATACATGTTATTCAATCATGCAATGTCACACTAATGGTGATGTTTTGCGTGAACCATTAGATAACATCCATTTATTTCATGGCTGTGAGGATTTATTACATGGCTGTGAAGATTTATTACATGGCTGTGAAGATATATGGATTTATCCAATGGTTTACCCGCTCTCTCCCTATTGTAGAACTCTCTATAAATCGCTATGTGTTTTCCCAGCATACATATTTCTTCCCACCTGTCAGGTACTATTGCACTTAGAAAATGGGCTACAAATTTAATTTTTTATAGCATTTAAAATATAAGACTGGCAAATACAGACTGGTCCTTCACCCCCAGAGCAGTCACCATTGACGCCACTCTAGAAATCTTTAAATCTAGATTTCTAGCTGTATGGGACTACTATGCTCTACTCAGAAGGGCCTGAGTTAGAGGTGCCCACTTGCCCTGGATCACGGGCAATCTCATAAAGCATCTCCGTGATAGGGACCGGGCCTTGAAAACCTACATGGTAGTAGGCATCCACGCGGCACTCCAACAATACCGCTCACTTCGGAATGCCTGTACTAGACTAATGTGTCAAGTGAAAGCGAACTACTTTAAAGCCTCCTTCCACTCCAACATAAACTAACCAGCTAAGTTCTGGAAGATGCTCAAATTACTCCTCACTCCTCCTGCTCAGCCCCCCACTCCAGCCCTGGAGGTAAAGGGCACTATCGTCACAGAACCAAACGCAGTGGCCTCAGTTTTCAACATCTTTTTTACAAGCTACTCATCCTCCCCTTGTCCTTTCTCCCGCTCCCATGCACCCACCCCTTCCACCCTCCAACACCTCACTCTTTTCCTTGTGCCCGTTACCCCATCCGAAGTACTAAAAGCACTGAGGACACTTAACCCTACCAAAGGAAAATGCCCATCAGGTCTGCACAGCAAAATGCTCCACCTATCTGCACCTGCCATCACCAGCCCTCTGGCCGATCTGTTTAATCTCTCTTTCTTGCTAGCGTCGATTCCCTCTTGCTGGAAACATGCCACAATTATCCCCCTTTCTAATGGAGGCAATCCCTCCTCCCTGGGCAACTATCACACCATCTCTCTTCTCCCCATACTAGCCAAAATCCAGGGGTGCCTCGTTCTCTCCCAACTCTCCTCCTTTCTCGACTCCTCCTCCTTCTTCTCTCCCTACCAGTCTGGATTTAGGAAAGCACACTCCACCATCACCTCCCTTCTGTGACTCACCGATGCCATCCTCACAGGTATGGATAGTGGGCACACTACTTCAGCCATCTTTATTGACCTTGCAAAAGCCTTCGAGACTGTCTCCCATGCCCTCCTATTATCCAAGCTGTCCCTCACCGGACTTTCAGGAGCTGCCATCAGCTGGTTCCATTCCTACCCGGTGAGCAGGTCACAGGCAGCAAGAATTGGCTCTCATACGTCGGTCCCCCTCCAGGTCACCAGAGGGGTCCCCCAAGGCTCAGTCCTTGGCCCGATTCTGTTCTCCATCTTCCCAAACGATCTGCCATCAGCCTGTCCACACACATCCATTCGCATGTATGCAGATGACACAGTACTCTATGCATCAGGTCCCAACTCTTCAGAAGTAACTTTTAGACTACAGCAGGACTTCAATAATGCCCAGCTGCGGTTTAGGTCAAATCAACTTTTTCTTAATCCCAAGAAAATGGTCTCCCTAACCTCCGGCTCGAGGCAGAGACTCTCCCGTCTCCCCACCATCCCCACCTTCCACACCACTGAAGGGATTCCCTTAGAGGCTTTTACCTCATTCAGGTACCTAGGGGTCTGACTCGACCAGCACCTTGACTTTTCTGTTCATATAGACGCAATCCACAAGAAACTGCACCCCAAGCTGAGCGTCCTATATCGGAACAAGGGTTGCATACCTCTGCCAACCTGCAAGGCCATTGTTCAGAAAATGATCCTCCCAATCTTCAATTACAGGGACGTCATCTACAGTGTTGCTCCTAAGTCCTCCCTAGCCAGACTGGATCTTCTCTTCCACTCCTTCTGCCGGTTCACCGTGGACTGCCCCCCTACAACACATCACTGTATCCTCTACAGGTCTTTGGACCTCCCATCGCTTCATGACAGGAGACTGGTCCACTGTGCTAGGATGACAGCACAATTCTGGGACCAGTTCCTTCCCCCTTACCTCATAGCAGCCCTATCAACTCAACCCTCACCAGCGTACTCACTCAGGAACATGACTCTTGGCTCTTCTATGTCCCACATATATCCACCAATTCTGGCCAGGCAGCGTTCAAATACCGCATGCCTAAACTATGGAACTCCTTGCCTGCGGACATTCGACACACTGCCAACACCCAGCACCTCCACTCTCTCTTCAAGGAGCATTTTTCCACCTCCTGCAGTTGCACCTAGCACCACTGAGGGCTATGCGTCTTGCATTTCTACAATATCCTGGCCACCTGTTAGCTGCACACTGGCTCCACTTCAAGCGTTCACTGTCCTCTACCCTCAGCTGTCAATATGTAGTAAATCCTAATCCTACTGTTTGGATGTGCTTACCTGCTGTACCTGTATTTGATCTGTATAAATCTCTATTGTATGCCTCTCCACTGCCCTCTTCGCCCAGGATGCATCTGGAATCGAGCGGTATTCCGCTCAGTATGCCTTCCTGGTAAAACTTTTAAATAAATAAATAAATAAGATAATGCTAAAATTCACAAAAATTTCAACTAACAGCTTAATCTGTTTCAAGGTCAGTTGGCATCCATCTGTATCCCCCTTCCCTGGGACAAGGCTGAAAATAGGCAGAATTGTCTAGTTCTCCTTTCCAAACCAACAAAAATGAAATAAATGAGTAAAAAGTCATTTATTATCATTTTTTTTCAAAGTAGTTCCTCTACTGGTATATCTGTCAGTAGAGGGAACGGCAGTGTTTCATAGGTATTTTTGTGCCCGCTGCAGTCCCACCTGCCAAAGAGAAAATAAACAATTTGTCCTTGAATAGGAAATACACTTGATTCAGGATGTTATACTTTTGTCGTGAGTTCCACTGATTATTGAGCTCCATTTTCTATTTTGCAGTGGTGCCTCAAAGATGAGATTGGTGGTAATTTGTCAGTTTGTATGCCGCAGCATCACAGATGGAGGCATGCTGCTGGGTTGCGGCACAAGGCAGAGTTGGCGGTTCTCTGTATTGGGAACGGGGAAGGCATCTGTGAGCGGTGGCAAATTATGGATCACAGATCTAGGAGAGGGTTTCTGATTTTTTTTTTAAAGGCTGCAGTTTTTTTTATTTCTTACCTGTGAAAACAAGCAGACAAATGGAATAGTGTGAGTTGCACAAGCCTAGCACTGTGAGGAGCCACTGCTTCTATCTTGGTGTTTTTTTTTTAGTGGAGTTAAATTTAAAACATTGTAAATGTGTAACAATTTACAGCTGAAATTGCTGTTTTCTCTCATTTCATTGGGAGCGACATTGTACATTTATAGAGGATAACCAATCATTTTATGGGGGGGGGGCTGTCCCTCGTTAAGCTGGAAAAAAACATGGTGGCAATTTCAAACTGAAAATTCTTTTGGCACAAGGATTTGGAAATATAATCAGGCAGCAGAGATGAGGACTAATTATTTCCAGGTCTCTGTTGCCTGATGCGGACTGGCTGGTTGGTGACCTTAGCCAATCAGCTTTAGGGATTTCCCTAGCCCATTTTCTAAATGTGTGTGGACATTTATGCAGTATACAAGGAGGTGTGTTTGTGTTGGCATGTGTGTAGACATAAATTGAGTGCTGGTGCCACTGTTACTAGCCTTGCTTGTACAGCAGAAAGCAGCTAACTAAAAGAAGCTACATTTTCTTATTAATTTAACACTTGTGTCTTTAGCAGGAGTCAGTGTCTGTTGAGTTTAAGCAAACAGATACTTTATTAGAAGTAGAAGGGGCCTTATTTAGGGTTTAAAAAAAAAGAAAGCAAGTCAGTGTGTGTTCTGTGCTGGGAAGGGTTCTGTATCAGTTTACTTTGCTAAACCAGTAGGAGGAAAGAGAGCTTACTTGGGGGTGTGGCTTAGACACTATAAAAGCAGATGATTCAAATTACAACTTCCTGTTGCTAGCCTTTTTTCTTACTAATTGCCCTCCATCCCACCCCTCCACCCAGCCAGCCAAAGCCAGTTCTACTTTTATAGCCACTGGATTTGACTGTCAACAGGAACTTCCTGTTTGGCAGTAGGAAGGGAAGGATCATAGAGAAACATTAGTTTTGTCAACCCTAGAGGAAAAAAGTAACTCACTCCCCTTCCCCCAGCTGCTGGTGGTCTGACACTGAGCAAGGAAAAAAGGAGGCTACTGAAGAATATAGGACATTACTGTCCCAGAACAGGAAGGGTGAGAGCTGTAAGGAGAGGAGAGAGTAAGGATACAGAGAAACAGGAGAGGGGACACAAAATAAGACATGATAGGAGTGGTGCAGTGCAATGGCTGTGGGGCGGCAGTGTTCCGGGAGACATTCTGGAGACTGCGATGCTGCCCTATTTGCAGACACCTCTCTGGTCTGAAGGAGGAGGTTGCCCGTCTCCAGGCTGACCTGGCTAGGATTCGTGAAACGTCCTCCCCCACCCAGGGACCACCAGGGCCAATGCCACTACCTCAGAGGTTGCCAAGAAAGAGGAGAGTCTGGACCAGGGTGGGCTCAGGGAGGGAGAGGGTGGTGGAACAGAGTTGCATCCCTCCAGCTGTACCTCTCCACAATTCATTCGCTCTTCTGGTGGATAGTGGTTCCTCTATGGAGGCACCTGCAGTGGAGACCAAGGAGGATGCTGGGAACCTTCACAAAGGAGACCCACAGGAGGGTGGCATGAGACCCCACAGGGGAAGGAAACAACTTCTGGTGGGGGACCCAGTCATTAGGGGGGGTAGAAATGGGGGAGGAAGGGAGAGGGAGGTAAGGTGCCTGCCTGGTGCCATGGCTTGGCTGGACAGGAAGCGAATCCTCAGGATTGTGGGAGCAGCTGCATGAGGGAGGGAGCTGGATGTTATTGTCCACCTAGGGACAAATGATCTGGCTAGGAATGGGATCAGAGCAGTGCAAGAGGAGTTTGTAGAGTTGGGGAGGGGTCTTAGACAAGTAGCGCTTACAGTAACCTTCTCGGAGGTGCTGCCTGTCTATGGCAAGGGTGATACTAGGGTACTCCTCACCAGGGAATTCAACGAATGGTTGAAAAACTGGTGTGGAGCTCAGGGTTTTGGCTTCATTGGGGACTGGGGAGCCACCTGGAGGGATGCAGACCTATACTGGCGCGATGGTCTGCATCTGTCTGGGGGGGGACCGGGATCCTGGGTGAGAGGTTAAGTCTTCATTGGCAAGCATTTAAACTACATGAGGGAGGCACTGAAAGGAGCAGGAATCCAGCCTCCCCACAAACAACAGTAATTAGTGAGGTAAACACCAAGGTACAGGAGTCATTAGGGAGCAGGCCAGAAGTAAATGTAAAAAGGCAAAGGCAGTAAGGACAGGAATGGGGCTAAAGGGTAAGGCCATCAAAAGTGGAGGGTGATGAGTACCAATGCCCGTAGTCTGTGTAACAAGCTCACTGAACTAGTGGCCTTGATGGAAGAGGGTTGCCTGGATATTGTGGCAGTCACAGAAACATGGTACACAGAGAACCATGACTGGGATGTCAACATACCAGGATACACAATCTACAGGAGGGACAGGGAGGGTAGAAGAGGAGGAGGAGTAGCTCTTTATGTAAAGGAAGGGATCAAAGCAACAGAACTAAAGAGTAAACAGGGAGCAGATGAGACACTTTGGGTCACCCTGGAGACAGGAAATGGCACCACAATCCGCATGGGGGTTATATACAGACCCCCATCTCAGGGGGAGGGAATGGACAAGGAAATGATAGAAGGCTTCCTTAAAATGGCAGAAAAAGGGGAGATATTATTGTTGGGGGACCTAAATATGCCAGATGTTAACTGGAGCACCTTTGCTGCAGGCACATCCAAGAGCAGGGTCATTCTTGATGCCCTACAGGGGCATGCCTCAGACAGCTAATACTGGAGCCCATTCGGGAGGGAGCAATCTTAGACCTGGTACTCTCAAATGGGGATGGAGAAAGAATCTTAGATTTAGAAGTGGGTAGCCATCTGAGAACAAGCGACCACCAAACAGTGTGGTTCACGATAAACACAGCCATACAATCAAGCCATACAAAAGCAAGAGTATTGGACTTTAGGAGGGCTGACTTTGGGAAAATGAGAGAGTGGCTCAGAAAAGCACTAGCAAACAGGCAAGAAGAAGGGGTGGAGGAACAATGGAAAATAATCAAAACAGCCATCACAGAGGCAACAAGCCTTTGTGTAAAGCAAATCAACAAAACACAACAAAGGAAAAAGCCGCTATGGTTCTCAAAAGAGGTGGTAGGGAAGGTTAAGGAGAAAAGGATAGCATTCAGGAAATATAAGGAAACACAGAAGGAGAAGGACAGAGAATTTTATCAGTTAAAGCAGATAGAGGCTGGGTAGGCAGTCAGAATAGCAAAGGCCCAAACTGAGGAAAGGATAGCCAACTCTGTTAAGAAGGGGATAAGACCTTTTATAGGTACATTAGGGAGCAAAGAAAGACCAAAGGAGGGATACTGAGGCTTAATAAAGGGGAGAGAATGTGGGTAGAAGGTGACAATGAAAAAGCAGGGATACTGAATGAATATTTCTGCTCAGTATTCACAAAGGAAGAGGAGGGAGGTACCTAAACCAAACAAGAGAAACACTCTGAAGACGGGGCCTATACCAGTCCATTTACAGAAGAAAGGGTTCTGAAACAACTAATAAAATTGAAGGTGGACAAAGCAATGGGGCCTAATGGGATTCACCCAAGAATTCTAAAAGAACTAAGGTTAGAACTAATGACACCGCTGACTACTCTCTTTAACAAATCATGGGAGGATGAGGTGGTACCTGAGGACTGAAGGAGGGCGGATGTGATTCCTCTTCACAAAAGTGGGAGCAGGACAGAGGCAGAAAACTAAAGACCAGTTAGTTTGACCTCAGTGGTAGGTAAAATGGTGGAATCACTTCTGAAGGAAAGAATTGTTGAGTACTTAGAGGCCAGTGGGGCACAGGACCCAAGGCAGCATGGATTCACGATGGGAAGGTTGTCAGATGAATCTAATAGATTTCTTTGACTGGGTGACCAAAGTAGTAAATCAGGGAGGGGCTGTGGACATGGCTTACCTAGATTTTAGCAAGGCATTTGATACAGTCCCACACAAAAGATTAATACACAAGTTAGCCAGCCTTGGAGTGGGTCCCAAGGTGGAAGCCTGGATAAAAAATTGGCTAGACAACAGGACGCAAAGGGTAGTAGTAAATGGAGTCCACAGTGAAGAAAGGAGGGTTACTAGTGGGGTACTGCGGGGTTCAGTACTGGGACCAGTCATTTTTAATGTCTTTATAAGTGACATTGCAGAGAAACTGGAAGAAAAAGTATGTCTCTTTGCAGATGACACAAAGATCTGCAGCAGGGTTGATACACCAGATGGGGTGGAAAGGATGAGAAGGGACTTGGCAAGGTTGGAGGAATGGTCAAATGTATGGCAGCTCAGATTCAATGCAAAGAAGTGCAAGGTAATGCACCTGGGAAACAAAAATCCAGGGCAAGAGTACACAATGGGGGGTGAAATATTGACAACAGTAAAAAATGGAAAGGGACCTGGGGGTAATTATATCAGATGACCTAAAGGTGGGTAAGCAATGTGAGAAGGCAGTAAGGAAGGCTGGGGAGATATTGGGATGCATAGGGAGAGGCATCAATAGTAGAAAAGAGGAAGTTGTTATCTCTCTGTACAGACAGTTGGTGAGACCCCACCTGGAGTACTGTGTGCAGTTCTGGAGACCCCATCTCCGCAAAGACATAGACAGAGTGGAGGCTGTCCAGAGAAGGGCAACAAAATGGTGCAGGGTCTGCACCAGAAGACATACTAAGAAAGACTAAAGGAGCTTAATATGTATACCTCGAGGAAAGGAGGGAGAGAGGGACATGATAGAAACTTTCAAGTACCTCAAGGAATCAACAAAGTCCAAGAGGGTAGCATCTTTCAGAAAAGAGAGTGTGCAAGAACAAGGGGCACAATTTGAAGATAGAGGGGCGGCTCAGAGGTAATGTGAGGAAGTCTTTTTCACAGAGAGGGTTGTGGATGCATGGAACAGCCTCCCTGAGGAGGTCGTGGAGTCAAGAACAGTGGGGGAATTCAAGAATGCATGGGACAGACATAAGGCAGTCCAAGCGGGGGGTAGGAGGAAGTAAACTGTTGGTTAATTAGGATCTGCAGCTTATCTGTTAGGCAGGAAAATGGGCAGACTAGGTGGGCCAAGTGGTCCTTATCTGCCATCACATTCTATGTTTCTATGTTTCTATGGTGTAAGTGTATGTTTGTGCAGTGGGTATTTGTGCCAGTGAGTGTTTGTGTAGCTGTGTACGTGCTGTTCATGCGAATGTGCTGGTGTAGGTGTGTGTGGTGTGGCTGTGCTATACTAAGTGCCACTGTATGTGCTGTGGGTGTCAGTGTGTGTACTTTATGGGGGTATCAATAACTGCTTGTTTGGTGTGTGTGTGTGTGTGTGTGTGTGTGTGGTGTGCATGCGTGTGTGCGTGCATGCATGCGTGAGTGTACTCTGTGAGGGAGGTCAATGACTGTGTGTGTGTGTGTGTGTGTGTGTGTGTGTGTGTGTGTGTGTGTGTATTGGCTGTTGTTGCATTTCAGTGTACAACATAAGCTATGCAGTTTCCTGCCTCGGTATATGAACACAGACACAATGGAATGGCAGATCAGATCTGACCCTGCTGTGATGGGGCTACTGGGACCCTCGTGCTCACAGTGTGTTGCCAGAAAGTCCCTTGCTGAGCTCAGGACAGCCTCAGTGTTTCCCCAGAGAGCCTTGTCAGTACCGGATTAGCAGCTTGTCTCTGGCCCTGGCCCTGTCGCCAGCAGCAAGGACATTTGCTTAACACCATGCCTTCACCATTACACTGAAACAGAGAGGAAAGTGTGAGGGAACAGCTCTGGAGTCCCACATTCACAGGATTAGGAGTGAAACACTGCTAATAGGCTGAAAAGAGAAATGCGCTTTGACTTCCTCCATTCATTTAATGGATAAGAAATGTTCTTTTGCTTTGTTCCCCAGCCTAATGTAATGATTCAGAAATAGCCACCCATAGCTTACCTTAGAATAACTCAGCCTTGTCCCTATAGATTGGTTGATAGTAATAAACTATATTCAGAACTGTGTGACTCTGGAGCCACTGACTCACTGCTGTATTTTTAATGCAGGGCCATGGGGGAGGGAAGGGGGTTAATGTATTCAGATAGGCACCTTAGAGGATCCAGTACACACACACACACACACACACACACACACACACACACACACACACACACACACACACACACACACACACATATGCATGCACACACACACATACATACACACACACACACACATACACTTTCTGTCTCCTCCAGTCTTTAAAATCAGTAATAACTGGAAGGTTTATTTCAGGTAAAAAAGGTGGAGGCCCATTGAAGCCCACTACACATCACAAACACATAGAAACATAGAATTTGTCCGCAGATAAGGACCGCTTGGCACACTTAGTCAGCCCATTGGGACAGATAGTGGGACAGTCACAAGTAATAAGGGCTACTCCTTTCATACACATAGGTGCAGGTAAAATGTTGGCGTGCATTAAAAAGTAGTGATCATCATAACAGTGCAAGAACTGCGAGGAAAGCAAGTGGAGGGCTAGAATTCCATATGCAAATCAATAAATATTAGGGTGCAATCAGAAGGGGGGGGTCAGGCGAGAGGGTACCTGCATGGATCAAGGATTTTCTGTTTTCTTCTTTAACTCCACTGTTTGTTTTTTGAAGAAGAAAAGAAAACAGAAATGATAAGAGTGGTGCAGTGTAGTGGCTGTGGGGAGGCAGTCTTCAGGGAGACATTCTGGAGACTGCATTGTTGCCCCATCTGCATGCACCTCTCTGGGTTAAGGGCAGAGTTTGCTTGTCTCCAGGCCAAGCTGCCAGGATTCAGGTGGCCTCCTCCCCCACCTAGGGACCACCAAGTCCCCCCCCCACTGCTTCAGAGGAGGCCAGAAAGGAGGGGCAGTTGGATGACAGTGGGCTCAGGGAGGGTGAGGGAGGTTGGGCAGAGGCACAGTCCACCTAAGATTCCACTCCACAATTCCTACGCTGTTCTGGCAGAGCGGGACTGTCTCAAGGTGGCACCTGCAGTGGTGGACAAGGGGGATGCAGGAAACCTCCTCAGTGGAGACCCCAAGGGGTGGCATGGGTCCCCAGAGGAGGAGGAAGCAACTCCTAGTGGTGGAATCCGTTATTAGGGGGATAGACTTGGGAGAAGTCCATGACACCATGACTTGGAGGGATGGAAAGTGAATACAAAGGATCGCTGGGGCAGCAGTACAGGAAGGTGAGCTAGACATCACTGTCCATCTGGGGACAAATGACCTGGCTGGGGATTAGGTTAGGGCAGTGCAGAGGGAATTCACAGAGTTTGGGAGGGGTCTTAGACAGGTGGCATGCATGGTAACCTTCTTGGAAGTGTTACCTGTCTACAGCATGGGTGAGGCCAGGGTACTCTGTACCAAGGGATTCGCCAAGTGGCTGAAGAACTGGTGCAGAGCTGAGGGATTTGGCTGTACCACGTGTGTAAAAGAAGAACAACACATATGATACAGTGCCTTGCGCATGCTCGCCCGGGCCTCAGTCAAGCTAGCTGTCAGTGTGTCCAGATCCATTGATTGATTCCTATTCAACAAATTCCACTTTTCCTTGGAATAATTCCAGCACCTGAGCACCACACAACATGACAGTGACAGTGACACACTACTAGACACTAGTACCGCACTCGGCAATTGGCTGGCTGCGGCTGCTATAATATATATCTCATCTCAGCAGAGCATTTTAGCAGTTTGTTTATCTGTTGCAGCCAGTTGCTATCTAACTGAGAGCTGCTGCTGCAATATATCATGCATATAGTTGTTGCTACAGTATATAGCCTGCCCTGCTATGCTGAATGATATTGATATTGCAGCTCTCGGTTAGATCCAGGACCCTCCTATACTCCTGCAGCCAAGTGCAGAGTCGACTCTCTGTGTCCACCACTCACTCTTGTTGTCCTGACAACCTGATCTGTCCTACAGTGAGATACAAATGCTGTTACACTGGGAAGGGACTAAGGAAGGGAGTCAGTTTATACTGCAGAGCAGCTGGAAACCAACCAGCGTAAGAGCGAGCGCCGAGTGAGGTACTCTTTTATTTTTTTTTATATAGGCCCCCCAGGCCCCTAACTTAGTTATTTTTTAGCCCTGTCCTGTATTTTGGCTTTGCTCTGACTCATGTGGATGGGAGGAGGAAGCCACCCAGAGGTCATGCTACAGTGCAGTCAGTGCATGAGTGCACACACAGCACATGGACGCCGGAGGACACACTTTGCACCTCAGCCCAAGTAACTAAAGTTGCTCTAGACTCGACTGATTCCTCCCTCCACCAGCACAGTCAAGCAACAGCATTAAACAAACAAACCTCTTGGAGCTCCCGACCCAATTGAGTGTCCCAGTGAGTCGGAGTGTTCGAGCCTGAGCTAACCTGCCCTGCATCCCCCATCAGCAGCTTTACACCCAGCTAGTGGCTTGGTGATTTCAATGAGGCAGTGCAAGTGGCTGAGATAAGTCCTCCTCCTGACTCTCGCCTGGAACAATTTTTTCCTTTACTCCCCTCTCCCAATCACAACGTTAGAACTGGGATGGGAGTCGGAATGTCTGCAAACTGCAGGCTGCCATTGCAATACCCTGCAATACCCGACTGAGGACATCTGATCATCAGCGTAAATAGGGGGCTTCAGCCCCTTAGCCCCCCCATGTCCATCTCTGATAGGAGGGATGATCTGCATCCATCTGGGGGGGGGGGGAGACCGGGATCTTCAGTGAGAGGTTTCAATGTTTCATTGCTAAGCATTTAAACTAGCCAAATGGGTGGCTATAAAAAGTAAGGATGGGTTCTAACAGGTTCTGATAAGCAAAAAAGGTTTGGATCCTTATACGAACCTTATATGGACCTTTTATGACCTTTATTGTTTTATGGTGGCTGTTAAAAAATAATTTTAAATTGCTTTTAATCAACATATATCAATTAAATCATTGTTTAGTAGTAGAGAATGCTCTCTAATCACTCTTCTGTTTCTGACATTTAAGAAATTATTTATACTTGGTATTTATACTTGGTATAGAACAGTAGAAGACCATTAGGTCCATATAAACTGTTCCCCACCTTAGTGGGTACACATCAATTATTCCCCAGAAGATACTTATCCATTCATTAATTATTTATCCCTTTATGTAAATCACTAATATATAAAGAAAACGACATAGGCCCCAACATTGATCCCTGTGGAACCCCACTCCTCACACTAATTGACTTAGATAGTTCTCCCAATATTCTTACATTTTGAGTCCTATCACTCAACCAATTCCTTATCCATAGCACAATTCGACTATCCAATCCTATTTTAATTAATTTCATAATCAGTTTATCATGGGGTACTTATTAAAAGCTTTTTCAAAGTCCAAAAATATTACATCCACTGGTGTATTATTTATCAATTCCTCCTTAATCTTCTCATAGAAACATAAATGGTTAGTACCACATGCTCTATTTCTTTTAAATCCATGCTGTTTTTTGTCTGTAACCCAATAGGTTCAAACTTTCTTCTATTCTTAACTTTAATATACTCTCAGCTACTTTCCCCAAGATTGAAGTCAGGCTTACTGATCTATAGAGCAAAACTAGTAATCTCTTTCCCTTTTTAGATAAGGGCACCACAAAAGCCTGCTTCCAACCTTCCAGCATGTCACCTGTCTTGAAGGACTCAAACATTCAAACAACAATTTCTGATATTAAATATAACACTTCCGTAATATACCTTGGATGTAGCATATCTGGACCTGCAGATGTATGTATTTTACCTTGTTAATTATTCTCTCAACTTCTTTTTTTGCAGTGACTAAGTTTAATTTTTGTAGGTTTGTATTCACTTCTATTTTTTTTACATTATTTCCTCTCTAAAAAACTGATCCGAAATACTAATTTATTTTATTAACCATTTCACTGGATTCTTTAATTTTTCTACCATTATTCTCTAATGTCCCTATACCTTGTTTATCTTTCTTCTGTCGATTTACAAATGCATAAAAACTTTTCCCATTATCCTTTCTATAAACCAAATTGGCTTCCAATTTTCTTCTTTCATCTTTTATTTTCTGTTTTACTTCCTTGACACAGTTTTTATAATACCTTACTGTATCCTCTGTTTCTGGTATTTTCATCCTTTTAAATGTTCTTTTTTTTGGCAAGCTTTTATTACCTTACCAGTACACCACAAGGGTTTTCTGCCTTTTTTGTTATATAATTTCTTATCTGGCACAAACTCTTTTTCCAGATCTAATAGCTTGTTTTTCAGTTCTTCCCACATTTGTTCTACATTTTTTTCCTAAATTATCTTTCCATCTCCATCTTTTTAGATGTTCTTTAATTCTTTTAAAATCCGCTTTATTATACTTTTTTGCAACTGTTTTTCCTTTTATACATGTAAATTTAATTTTTATTCTAAATTCAACTATAGCGTGATCCCTATTTCCTAAGTGTTCTCTTATCTTTACTCCCTTTATAATGTATGGTAGAATGCTGTTATGGCCCCAAAATAATCTTTTTACAGCATTGTTACACTGTGGATGTGATGTCACGCTCTTGTTATACTATCGATGATGCGTCACATCGATAGTGTAACAGATTCGAACCACCATGTGATGCTGTTGCCATGGCCCCCATAACAGCTGAACATGCCTATGTTTAAAAAGTTTATCAGGTAACTGGAGAGAGAGAGTCACGGAGCTCTGTCAGAACGCTACCATGATGTCGGAAGCTGCACCAGAAGTAGAGGTGGAGGTGGTAGTAGTAGATTATTGTTTCCAACACTGGCATCATTTTTTGTTTCTCTGCTGACCATACACTATAAAGACAACATATGGTCACGGTGTGCAACTACGCTGTTGCCTTCTCATGGTTCCTTGGCAGCCTGTAATACCTCTCAGCTTCACTCTAAGTTTAACATGGTTGCCAAGAGAACCACTGAGCAGTAACCATAGCGTTGTTACACACCGCTGCCCATACATTATCCTCTATATAATATCTGTTCTATTTGTTAACAATAGATCTAAGATATTTCCTCCTCTAGTTGGTTTATATATTAACTGTTCCAATCCTGTCATTTCTAGAAGTGTAACAAACTTTCCACCTCTTACACTCTTACTACTACCATCCTCCCAACAAATATCTGGATAGTTAAAGTCTCCTACCACTATAACAGCACCTTCTGTTTTTACATATCCAATTTCCTCATGTATTATTTCATCTATATCCCTATTACAATTTGGTGATCTATAATACATTCCAGAAGGAATCTTTTTATCCCCCCCCCAATACTTGGATCCATAGTGACTCTATACACTCATTTTCACTTACTTTATATAGACTGCTATTTATTTCTTCTTTGATATAAATAGCCACTCCTCCCCTTTTCTATTCATCCTGGATTGAGAATATAATCTATATCCCTTAATATTTCTATTCCAATGTACTTCTGTATCCCACCAAGTTTCAGTTATCATACACATGTTTATATTTTCTTGACTTAACATGACCTCCAATTCCGCTTTTTGTTTCACTATTTAGACTTCTTGCATTAAGCAACCAAATTGACATATCCTTCTTTTTACTTATAGTCGGGTGTTTCCTTTTATATTTTTCATTCTTTATCCCCAATACTGTTATTTCCCATCTCCCCTTATCCTTTAGTTTAAATTTCTATCCTTCACTAATTTAATGTCCATTCCTAATTTTCTAATGCCTTTCTTACTCAAGTGTAATCCATCTTGACAAAAATAAGATAACACAACTCGATACGCACAAGGGCCATCCCCTCGCCCCCACCTCCCCAGGGAAATACCTACAATGGCTACACTGACCTATATAGCCTACCCAGCATATGTAAACTGCTGAAATGCTACTATGTATTACCCCATGTTATGTTTCGATGTGTCTTATGTAATGTACTTTTGCTGTATACAGTCCCAAGTAATATTCCATGTAATCCCCGGGTCGCCCCTGAAAAAGGGACCTTCGGGGCCCAGTGGGCATACCCGGTTATCAAAATTTAATAAATAAATAAAGATGGTTCACATATGTACTCTTCCCAATGTTTAATACAACTTAACTTGTTAAATAAAGTCCATCGTCTAAGCCAATTCTTCAACTTTCTAATTTTCTTGTTTCTTATACCCATTTCTTTTTGTACTGGTAATATTTCTGAAAATATTACTTTACATTTTAATTTCTCTGCCTCAGTTTTTATTTCCTCAAACTCTTTCTGTATCTCTTCAAGTCCTTGATTTTTGATGTTATTTACCCCTAGGTGCAAGATCAGAACAGCTGATCCATCACTTTCTCTAATAATATTCCCTAACATTCCTTTTACATCTCTTATCTTTGCTCCTGAGAAGTAACTTGTTGTTACAATTTCTTTGCTATCTTTTGATGTGTAACTATCCATGTATTTCAATATTGAATCTCCCAATATATAAATATTTATTTTTTCTCCATTTGCTCTACCTGTTCATCATAATTGTCAATCACAGTGTTTAGTATCCCATTATTGTGTTGCTCTTTTCCCAAATTCAACCTAGTGTTAACTTTTTCTCCACTTGGATCAACTTGTTCTACTTCTTTTCTAACTGCAACATCTATCTTTTCACTCTTAATTTGAAGTTCATTTTCTTTTAACTTTAAATCTGTATCACCATTCTTTTCACTTCCTTCCTTTTTGCCCCACTCTTTCTTTCTATCATCCAATATATTCTTTGTAATTTCATCTCCAACATCTAATATACTTACTATCTCTCTTGACCAATTGCCATTTATTGATGTTTCACATTTTTTAAGAGCTGGCTTCTTTTCTTGTCTAATGGGAAAAAATGGAAGCAGCACAAGCACAGAAACAGAATCCACATGGCACAGGGTGGAAGAATAGATACTGTTGGCTCCAGAAGGTGCCCTGGATTACGATGGGCACAAGAGAGAGGCCAGACATGTCTGGTGCCTATCTCCAGGGAATCCACCAGACCGAGTGGTCAGGTAACCTGAGGGGCTGCTTTGCCCACCAATCCCCTGAGGGAAGTGCTATGCAATGCCAGATCAATCAGGAACAAGACTGTGATTATTGCAGACTTGTTTCCTTGGTTGATCTGGCTTGCATTATGGAGACCTGGGTTGGGGACAATGCTGGCCCAGTTTTTGAGGCTGCCATCCTCCCGGGTATACCGTAATGCACTGCCCCAGAGAGGAACATGGGGTGGTGGGGTAGCCTTCTGTTTTAGATCCAACTTGGGCTTCACTGTGCACCCAGTGAGAGCCCTGGGTTCTTTTGAATGTGTGGCCATTCATGGAGGTATGGGCACAGGCTGTAGAATTCTCCTTATTTACCACCCCCTCAGTTGGCTTGGAATTTCCTGCAGGAAGTTGAAGAATTCATCATCAGTGAAACATTGGAAGCCCCCAGATGTATTGTCTTGGGGAATTTCAATGTTTGGGCCAACTATGAATCCTCTCGGCTTGGTCATAACTTCCTCCAGATTATGTCATCACTGGGCTTGTCACAAGTTGTTTCTGCTGTGACACACCAGGGAAGGCACACATTGGACCTGGTGTTCTCACTGGGGCTTGAGATAAATTATCTCAAGATTGATCAGGTGGTTTAGTCCAATCACTGCATGGTGCGGCTCATGTCTGGGGCTCCCACTGGATGCCCTCCCCCTACAGAGATGATGAGCTGTTGTCCTTTGTGGGGATTGACCCCCAAGGGCTTTTTGGCAGCAGCTGATCTATTTTGGTGTGGGCAATGCATGCATTGGAGATGTTGATGCCATGGTGGGCTCTTATAATAGAGTGCTATCTGATGCCATTGACTCCCTTGTACCAGTCCATGTACAACCCAAATCCTCCTATGTGTGGTCTCCATGGTTTGATGGGGATTTCAGGCAGATGAAGAGAAAAAGTCAGAGGCTGGAGAGCTGCTGAAGGAGGTCCGGCCTGGAGGAGGACAAACTGACCCTGCGTGTGCATTATAATGTGTACCAGGGGGCAATCAACCATAAGAAGGCAGTGTTCCTGTCCAGGGAGATTGCTGCTGGGAAGAACCAACCAGTTATACTCTTTCAGACTGTGGACATGCTACTTCATCCAGCCTGTCTACAGTTGAAGAAGTTTTTTTCTAATGCTGAATGTGAAGAGTTTGCTTGGTTCTTCTCAGACAGAGTGTCCGGTATCTGGCAGGGAGTTCGTCTAGTCAGCAATGCTACAGCTGGCAGTGATTGCCCGAAGTGTTCTGAGTGCACTCTGCCTGGTTGGGGGGAGTTTAGACCAGTAGAGATAAGTGAGGTTATTGGGGTGGCAACCAATCTGAAGCACACTTTTTGTGAACTGGATCCGGTGCTGACGCATTTCTTGATGAGATGCATTGACACCATTGGCCTGGTGTTTGCTCTGATTGTCCAGTGTTCCCTATCTGAGGAGGTCTTCCCTGATGCCTTGAAGGAGGCATTGGTGAGACCACTCCTAAAGAAACCATCTTTGGACCCGGAGGTTAGGGCAAATTCCTTACCTAACTCCAACCTTCCCTTTTTGGTAAAGATTGTGGAGAAGGTAGAGGCACTTCAGTTGGAGGAGCACCTTGTGACCCATGAGTTGTACGAACACTTCCAATTGGGTTTTTGGGCAAGGCATAGCACAGAAACCACACTTGTTCAGGTGCAGAATGATGTCCCTCAGGGCTAGAGATCAAGGAGAAAAGACAATTCTTGTTCTCCTTGATCTCTCTTCAGCATTTGACACTGTGGATCATTGTGTGTTGCTTGACCACCTCAGGGAACTCTGTGGACTCAACAGCACTGTCATCTGCTGGTTTGAGTCTTTTTTAACCAACAGGAGGCAATGGTTTGTGATGGGGAATTTCTCCTCCGCCCCAGCTCCCTATCTTGCGGAGTACCTCAGGGGTCGATATTTGCCCCAATGTTGTTCGCAGTGTACATGCTACCCCCTGGGAGGGATCATTAGGAAATATGGCTAGGGTTTTCATTACTATGCTGATGATACCCAGTTATACTTATCCTTTGCCCCAGGGACATCCAACATGGTAGATGTGCTAAACAGTTACCTTGCTGAGATCAACGACTGGATGGCCTATAGCTGGTTGTGACTGAACCCCAATAAGACAGAGGTATTGGTGGTGCAGTAGAACAGAGTGCGTGATAGGATGGTCTCTGGATCGGAGACTGGACTTGTTCTGGGGTCTGTTCCATTGAAGGCCTCTTCTAGGGTGCGAAATCTTGGTGTCATTCTGGACAGAAGTTTGACAATGGAGGCTCAGATATCTTCCACCGTCTGCTCCTGTTTTTTCCATCTCAGAAATGTCGCCAGGATAAAGACCGTTATTCCGCCCCTGGACCTCCCCACTTTGATGCATGCCTTAGCTACATCAAGGCTTGACTACTGTAATGCGCTCTACCTTGGGATCATGGAGGGTCCCTCCACAGACTGCAGCTAGTGCAGAACACAGCTGCCTGTTACTTACTAGTCAGCCAAAATGTTGCCATATTACACCGGTGTTGCGTGAGCTGCACTGGCTGCCAGTCAGGTGGAGGATTCTCTTTAAGGTGGGTCTTCTCACCTATAAGGCCCCTACATGGTCTGGGTCCTGGTTATCTGTTAGACCTTCTTGCACCTGCTCTCTCTGTTCACCCCCACTGTCCCTCCTGTGGAGGCCCCCGGTGATTCCCAGGATGAGGTTGAAATCAGCTGGTGACAGGGCCTTTAGTGTCACCATCCCCCATTCTGTGGAATTTGCTACCCCTTGGGGTAAAGGGGGCCCCCCACTTTGGAGGTATTCAAGGCCCACCTTAAGGCCCTCCCATTCACCCAGGTTTTCAATCTATAAATCTGATTATAATAGTGGTAATCTGATGTTTAGTTTATTATTTATGGGAACAGTTTTTATGAGGATTTAATTATTTATATGTTTATACCTATTTTTCTTGTTTATTTGATTTGTTTTGAGATACTTGTTTTACCTGCTTGTACGGCACCCAGACCCTCTGGGATTGGGTGTCTCTTAAATAAACATTGCCTTGCCTTGCCTCCTTCTCTGTCCTGATTCCTCTGCATAGCTCTAAGGTGGACCACATGGGTTGCTAGAGCAGCAACCCAAGCAGGTGCCACCTTAAATAGATGGACTGCTCGGCCATCCAATTAGGAAACAGAGTCTTGTCTCTGGTCCCTCTTGTGAGTTCCTCCTGCTCTGGCACTTCTTGCACTTCTTGCACTTTATTACCTGTGATCCAGCAGCCATCCAAATCGATCTGAACAGCCAAAAATGTTAAGCAGGAAGAATCTAACTGCCCCCCAACACTGGTTACAGTAGCCATAAAGGAGGCCCCTAGGGCTGGGGAATCACTAGAAGGACCTAAAATTCGGAGTAAAGACAGAGCGGCATGGGGGAAGGCATAGGGGTAGGAAGTGAGCCGTTAGGGGCAAACGCATCAAAACATGGAAGACAATGTGTACAAATGCCTGTAGCCTGGGAAACAAGATCTCAGATTTGGTGGCCTTGACGGCAGAGGAGGACCTGAACATTGTCGCGATTGCAGAAACATGGTGAATTGGAAACCATGACCAGGATATAACTATACCTGGGTACACAGTATACAGGAAGGACAGGATGGGCAGAAAGGGAGGAGATGTAGCTATCTACATCAGAGAGAGGATTGAGATTGAGAGCAACTGAGATTCAAGGAATGCAGGAAGGGGTGGAGGTACTGTGGGTCACCCTGGAGATGGGGAGTGATGCTGCCATTCACACTGGAGTTATCTACAGATCTCCAACACAGGAGGAGGATCTAGATAAGAATTTAGTGGAGACCATCCACAAAATGGAAGACCAAAGGGAAGTGTTATTGGTAGGAGACCTAAATTGTCAGATGTTAACTGGGACACCTATGCTGCAGCCATAACCAGGAGCAGAGACATCCTGAATGCCCTGCAGGGGGCATGCTTACAAACATATGAAGAAGCCAACAGGAGAAGGCCATTTGGTCTATCTAGTCTGCTTGTTTTGCAGGGTCCACAGCTTGAGCTACTGTACCTGCCCTCTATCCCCACTCCTCTTAGCCTCCCTACCCATGATCCTTACCTTCCCCCTATGCCTATCCCAGCCTCTCTTAAAGCTGCCCACTGTCTTCAATGAGATGACCTCTTCTGGCAGTGCATTCTAAGTGTCCACCACCCTCTCTGTGAAGAAGTGATTCTTGATCACTATTCTGAACCTCCCACCCTCCAGCTTAAGACTGTGCCCCATCATGTTATGGTTGCCACTCAGCTTAAAGAGGCTCTCCTTATCAACCTTATTTATCCCTGTCAAGTACTTGAAGGTCCCAATCATGTCAACTCTCCATCTCTCCTATCTTCCAGGGAGTACATGTTCAATGCCCTTAACCTCTCCTCATATGCCTTACCCTGCTGACCTGCTATCATCTTTGTAGCCCCCCTCTGGACCTTCTCCAGCAGGTTAATGTCCTTTTTGAGGTGTGGGCACCAGTACTGAACTTCATACTCTAAATGTGGCCTTACCAGTGACCTGTACAAGGGCAGTATAACCTCCTCTCTCCTAATACTGATCCCCCTAGATATGCATCTTAGCATCTTGTTTGTCTTTGCTGCTGCTTTCTTGTACTGCATGGAGTGCTTCAGGTCATTAGTGATCATCACTCACAGGTCCTTTTCCTCCTTTGATGCAGATACTTGGACTCCACCCAGATGGTACTCTGTCCTGGGAGTCTTGGCTCCAATATGCATAACTTGCATTTCTTGGCACTGAAACCAAGCTGCCAGATCCTGGACCATCTCCCCAGCTTTTCCAGGTCTTCCTATAGGTCCTGTATCCCTTCAGTTGTGTCCACTCTCCTGAAAAGCTTGGTATCATCTGTGAATAGGCACATTTTGCCCTTAATGCCATCCCCAATGTCATTGATGAAGACATTGAACAACATCAGCCCCAGGCACTGATCCCTGTAGGACCTCACTGGTTACCTCTCTGGTGTCAGATAACTCTCCTCCCACAACCACCCTCTGGGTTCTGTCCCTCAGCCAGTTTCCTACCAATCTGGCCATCTTTTCCCCAACCCTGAGATCCTCCAACACCTTGAGAAACTTTGTATGAGGTGCAGAGTCAAAGGCCTTGCTGAAATCCAAGATAGAGGATGTCTACCACTTGGCCCCGGTCTACTGTCTTAGTGACACATTCAAAGAAGTCAATCAGATTCATTTGACATGATCCCACCCCCATGAACCCATGCTGCCTTGCATCCTAGAGACCATGCTCCTCTAGATATTCCACCAACCTGTCCTTTAGTATGGTCTCCATGAGTTTGCCCACAATGGAGGTCAGACTGACTGGTCTGTAATTCCCTGGGTCATCCTTAGGACCACTTTTGTGGAAGGGCACTACATGTGCTGTTCTCCAGTCCTCCGGTACCACACCTGACTCTAGTGAACTACTAAATAGATCTGCCAGTGGCCCTGCCAACTCCTCAGCCAGTTCTTTTAGTACCCTTGGATGTACTCTGTCTGAGCCTGGTGATTTGTCCACCTTCAATGCCAACAGTGTAGAATATGACTTTCCTTCTCTTCCCTCTATTCTTCTATTCACATTTATCTCCTCTGTGTGCACTCATCCACGTACACTTGTTATGTGTTCCTCATCCCCTACACCCTTTTTTAAATTTGTTCTTGCTCCTTCCACCTCCTCCCTCCAGAGCTCTTCCATTACTGCTTCAAACAGTTAGTGGTGGAACCCACTCAGGAGGGAGCGATATTGGACCTGGTTCTCACCAACGGGGACAGAATCATGGATCTTGAGAACTCAAGAAACTGAAAGTGGACAAGGCAACTGGGCCAGAAGAGATACATCCCAGAATATTGAAAGAACTCAGAGAGGTGTTGGTTGCACCACTGACAACCCTTTTCAACAAATTGCTGGATGAGGGAGTGGTTCTAGAGGACTGCAGGAGAGCAAATGTGATTTCCCTCCACAAAAGGGGGAGTAAGGAGGAGGCTAGAAATTAATGGTCAGTCAGTTTGACCTCAGTGGTGGGAAAAATAATGGAATCAATGTTAAAGGAAAGGATTGTGGTATACCTTGAATCCAGCAGGGCACAAGACCCAAGGCAACACGGATTCACAGCAGGAAGGCCTGATAGATTTCTTTGACTGGGTGACCAGGGTAGTTGATCAGGGAGGGGCAGTAGACATGACCTACCTAGATTTTAGCAAGGCCTTTGACACCATCTCACACAAGAGGCTAGTAAACAAGTTGGGCAGGCTGGGAATGGAACCCAAAGTGGTAAACTGGGTCAGTAATTGGCTGAGAAATAGGATACAGAGGTTGATGATAAACAGAGTCCAATCTGAGGAGAAGGCGGTAACCAGTGAGGTGCCACAGGGATCGGTGGGGCCTGTCTTCTTTAATGTCTTCATAAGCGACCTCATGGAGGAACTGGAAGAGGAGGCATGCCCCTTTGTCAATGATACTAAGATTTGCAACAGGGTTGACACTCCGGGGGGGGTGTGGAAAAAATGAGAAGAGACCTGGGCAAGCTGGAGGAGTGGTCAAGAATGTGGCAGCTTAGATTCAATGCAAAGAAGTGCAAAATTATGCACTGGGGTCATCGAAATCCAAGGGAGGAATACACGTTGGGGAGGGGGTACTGACAACAACCAAGCTTGAAAGAGACCTGGGGGTAATCATAACAGATGACCTAAAGGTAACAAAGCAATGTGAGAAGGCTATGAGGAGAGACAGAGGGATGCTGGGGTGCATAGGGAGAGGTATCACCAGAAGAAAACAGGAGGTGGTGATACCACTATACAGATAATTGGTAAAACCCCATTTGGAGTACTGTGTCCAGTTCTGGAGGCCACATCTCAGAAAGGACATAGACAGAGTAGAATCAGTTCAGAGAAGGGCAACAGAGATGGTACAGGCACTGCACAAGAAACCATACAAAGAGAGACTGAGAGTACTCAAAATGTATTCCTTGGAGGAAAGGAGGGAGACAGGGGAAATGATAGAGACTTTCAAGTACCTCAGGGGATAAACAAAGTACAGGAGGGTAGCATCTTTTAGAAAAAAGATGTGTAAGAACAAGGGGTCACAATATAAGCCTGGGGGGGGGGAGACTCAGGGGCAACATGAGGAAGTATCTTTTTCATGGAAGAGGCGGTAGATGCATGGAACAGCCTCCCTTCAGCGGTTGTGGGGGCCAAAACAGTAGGTGAATTCAAGACTGCATGGGATAGACAGACAGCAATGCTAGTAATAGAAAAGAGGGGATAAGCTACAGATCATTTAGAATCTGGAGAATATGCAGGTAGGGAAATGGGCAGACTGGGTGGGCGAAGCTGTCCTTGTCTGCCTTCAGATTCTATGTTTCTATCTTTCTAAAAGCAGCTAAAGCAGCAGCCTTTGGGAAGTGGGAAAGGTCACATTATCAAAGAGGAGAGGGCTCCTTCTAGCCTGTTCCAATCAGCTGAGCCTGAAAAAGAGAGGCCCATCTGTTAAAGTATGTTTGCAAGTTAGGAACAATCCAGCAAGCTGCCTTGGTTGATCTAAGACAATAAAGGTAGAAAGAGGGGTGAAGAGAGATAGGTACAGTATAGTGAGGATAGGTATAGAGAAAATAGATGCAGTGTGGGCAGGTACAGTAAGAACAGGTACTGTGTGCATAGGTACTGTGTGAAATAGGAGCACTGTGGGACACATACATTTTGGGGATGGCACTGTGTGGAGCAAGTACAGTGCTGAGCAAGGAAGGTACAAAGTGGGGCAGACCAGCACAGTGTGAAGCAGGTACTGTGTGGGGCAGATACATTGTGGGCAGGTACATTGTGGACAGGTACTATGTGAGACAGCAGTAGTGCGGACACGTATTGTGGGACAGGTACAGTGTGCGGGAGGTACAGTGCTGAGGAAGGCAGATACAGTGTGGGGCAGACCAGCACAGTGCAGGAGAGGTGCTGTGTGTGATAGGTACAGTATGGGATAGATACAGTATGTGGCAAGGCAGGTACAGTATTGGGCAGAGAAGCACAGTGTGGGTCAGGTACTATGTGGGAGAGGTACAGTGTGGGACAGCTACAGTGTGGGGCAAGGCAGTTTCAGTATGAGGCAAGGAAGCACACTGTGAGGCAGGTACTGTGTGGGACAGGTAGAGTGTGGAACAGATACAGTGTGAGACAAGGCAGGTACAGTGTGGACTGGTACTGTGTGCACAGATACTGTGTGCGACAGGATGTAGTGTGACAACATGCTAATTAGTGTGGAGCAGGGGAACTGTACGAAGGTACAGTACTGAGCAAGGCAGGTACAGTGTGGGACAGGTACTGTGTGCACAGATGCTGTGTGTGACAGGATGTAGTGTAGGACACATGCTATATAGTGTGGAGCAGGTGAACTGTAGGAAGGTACAGTACTGAGCAAGACAGGTACAGTGTGGGACAGGTACTGTGTGCACAGATACTGTGTGCGACAGGATGTAGCGTTGGACACATGCTAATTAGTGTGGAGCAGGGGAAATGTACGAAGGTACAGTACTGAGCAAGGCAGGTACAGTGTGGGACAGGTACTGTGCGCACAGATGCTGTGTGCGACAGGATGCAATGTGGGACACATGCTAATTAGTGTGGAGCAGGGGAACTGTAGGAAGGTACAGTACTGAGCAAGGCAGGTACAGTGTGGGACAGGTACTGTGTGCACAGATACTGTGTGCGACAGGATGTAGCGTTGGACACATGCTAATTAGTGTGGAGCAGGGGAAATGTACGAAGGTACAGTACTGAGCAAGGCAGGTACAGTGTGGGACAGGTACTGTATGCACAGATGCTGTGTGTGACAGGATGTAGTGTAGGACACATGCTAATTAGTGTGGAGCAGGTGAACTGTAGGAAAGTACAGTACTGAGCAAGGCGGGTGCAGTGTGAACAAGTACTGTGTGCACAGATGCTGTGTGAGACAGGATCTAGTGTAGGAAACATGCTTTATTGTGTGGAGCAGGTGAACTGTAGGAAGGTACAGTGCTGAGCAAGGCAGGTACAGTGTGGACAGCTACTGTTTGCACAGATGCTGTGTGAGACATGATGTAGTGTAGGACACATTCTGTATAGTGTGGAGCAGGTGAACTGTAGGAAGGTACAGCACTGAGCAAGGCAGGTACAGTGTGGACAGGTACTGAGTGCACAGATGCTGTGTGCGACAGGATGTAGTGTAGGACACATGCTGTACAGTGTGGAGCAGGTGAACTGTAGGAAGGTACAGTACTGAGCAAGGCAGGTACAGTGTGGACAGGTATTGTGTGCACAGATGTTGTGTGAGACAGGATGTAGTGTAGGACACATGCAAATTAGTGTGGAGCAGGTGAACTGTAGGAAGGTACTGTACTGAGAAAGGCAGGTACAGTGTGGACAGGTATCGTGTGCGCAGATGCTGTGTGAGACAGGATGTAGTGTAGGACACATGCTGTACAGTGTGGAGCAGGTGATCTGTAGGAAGGTACAGTACTGAGCAAGGCAGGTACAGTGTGGACAGGTACTGTGTGCACAGATGCTGTGTGCAACAGGATGTAGTGTAGGACACATGCTAATTAGTGTGGAGCAGGTGAACTGTAGGAAGGTACAGTACTGAGCAAGGCAGGTACAGTGTCGACAGGTACTGAGTGCACAGATGCTGTGTGCAACAGGATGCAGTGTAGGACACATGCTGTATAGTGTGGAGCAGGTGAACTGTAGGAAGGTACAGTACTGAGCAAGGCAGGTGCAGTGTGAGCAAGCACTGTGTGCACAGATGCTGTGTGAGACAGGATCTAGTGTAGAAAACATGCTGTATAGTGTGGAGCAGGTGAACTGTAGGAAGGTACAGTGCTGAGCAAGGCAGGTACAGTGTGGACAGCTACTGTTCGCACAGATGCTGTGTGAGACAGGAAGTAGTGTAGGACACATTCTGTATAGTGTGGAGCAGGTGAACTGTAGGAAGGTACAGTACTGAGCAAGGCAGGTACAGTGTGGACAGGTACTGAGTGCACAGATGCTGTGTGCGACAGGATGTAGTGTAGGACACATGCTGTACAGTGTGGAGCAGGTGAACTGTAGGAAGGTACAGTACTGAGCAAGGCAGGTACAGTGTGGATAGGTACTGTGTGCACAGATGCTGTGTGAGACAGGATGTAGTGTAGGACACATGCTAATTAGTGTGGAGCAGGTGAACTGTAGGAAGGTACAGTACTGAGAAAGGCAGGTACAGTGTGGACAGGTATCGTGTGCACAGATGCTGTGTGAGACAGGATGTAGTGTAGGAAACATTCTGTATAGTGTGGAGCAGGTGAAATGTAGGAAAGTACAGTGCTGAGCAAGGCAGGTACAGTGTGGGGTAGGCAGGCATTGTCTGAGGCGCATACTGTGTGGAACAGGTACAGTGTGGGACAGATACAGTATGTGGCAGGTACAATGTATTAACATACTAACATACTATTTGCCAGCAGATTAGGCCTTATGGTCTATAGAGTCTGCTCGAACCTAGATCCTTAGTTGGGTGCCGAGACCCTTCCATCCCTTGTTCTCTAGAAACCCCTATCATATGTGTAGGGCAAAGCATGTTCAGTATGGGGTAGGTAAGCACACTGTGAGGCAGGTACTGTTTGGGACTTGTACAGTGTGGGACACATACTGTGTGGGGCAGGAACAGTGCACATCTGGTACAGTGTGCTCAGGTACAGCATGGAAAAAATAAAGGGTACAGAGGCAGTGCAGGATAGATACAAAGCAGGAGAGGTACAGAATGTAGCAGGGCAGTATGGGGTAGGTACAGTGTGGGACAGGTACAATGTGGTGTACATACAGCACAGTGCAATCAGGCACAGAGTGGGGAAAGTATAGTGTAAGACCATTACTGTGAAGGGCAAGTAGTACTGCACAGGGAAAATGCAGGGTGCTGATTTAGTACAAGAACGGTGCAGAGTGGAGTAGGTACAGAATGGAACAAGTACGGAGTGGGGTAGGCACAATATAGTACCAACAGGCACAGTGTGGGGCATGTGCAATGCAAGCAGGAACAGTACAATACAGGCAGAAAAAATGAATGGCAAGTGCAGTGCCTTTTTTGAATTTACATTTTTATTGAGTTTTCAAAATAAATAACAGACATTACTCAAGTGCAAATAGAGTTACGCTGAATACAGACATAGGGAATTGGTACACAGAAGTTCAATAGTATTTCATTCATTCTCATGGCCATCCATAGATAAGCTATTAAGTCTCTGTTGACCATGATGAACGTTTAAGCAGCGTCCTTGATGCACTTCCATTCTTATACATTATACTTTATATGTGAAAAACAAAGTGTTTAGGGTAAGTGTGTTCCTGTGTGGGGCAGTTACAGTGTAGGCAGAAACAGTCTGAGGGTAGGAACAGTGTGAGACAGGTGCAGTGCCCAGCAGGAACAGGACAGGGAAGGTACAGGTCAGGCCGGTAGTGTAGGAATGATACAGTGTGAGGTAGGTGCAGTGCACGTGGAGTGCACACAGGTACAGTGTGGGCATATTCTGTGGGGTACAATTATAGTGCAGGACAGGTATAGTACTAGACAGGTACTAATAGGGTAGGTACAGTGTTTTAAGTGTACAATGGGAGATTGGTATAGTGTGGGAGATGTACAATACAGACAGGTACAGGGTGGGAAGGCACAATCTGGGGTAGACAAAGAACAGTGTAGTGGAAGGTACAGTGAAGGTAGGTACAATGTGGGACAGGTACAGTGTTGGTCAGGTACAGTGTGGGCAGTTACAGTGTGGGCAGGTAAAATGCAGATGGGTACTGTGTGAAAATGCACAGGTCATGAGCAGGTACAGAGAAGACAGGTACACTGAAGGTAGGTACAATATGAGACAGGTACAGCGCTGAGCAGGTGCAGTAAACACAGGTATAGTCTGGGACTGGTACAGTGTCAGCAGGTATACTGTGGGGCAGGTACAGTGCAGGAAGGTGCAGCAGGGCAGGTACAACACAGAGCAGGTATAATACACTACTGGTCAGAACACTGCAGGGTGAGTACAGTGTTAGGTATGTATGGTGTGGGGGCAGGTACAGTGCAGGTAGGTAACATTGGGAAGGTACAGTGCAGGGCAGGTATAGTCAAGGACTCTAGAATTCTGCGGCTGCAGAATTTTGCGCAGAACTTGCAATCTACCGCAGAACTTCTGCAGTGCCACAGAATTCACTGTTCTTGGTGATTTTTTATTAATATTTCCATTTATCCATAGAACCTGGTTCCCTTCCCCTCTTTTTATATCCAGAACCCCTCTATGTTCAGAATGTGATATTATCAGTGCTATAACATCATACGTTAGCTAATGAAATGGCTGCATTCTGCTACAGAAGTGAATAGTCACTTATCTATAGGGACTGCATCAGAAGACATATAAGGACAGATTAACGGAGCTCAATATGTATACCCTTGAGCAAAGGAGGGAGAGAGGTGATATGATCGAGACATTTAAACACCTTAAGGGCATAAACAAGGTGAAAGAGTCTAACATGTTTAAATATAAGAAAAATAGCAGGACAAGAGGACACAGCATGAGATTAGAGGAGGCCGATTAAGGGGAATGTGAGAATTCTTTTTCACAGAAAGGGTGGTAGATGCATGGAATGGCTTACCACAAGAAGTGGTGGCTATGAATACAGTGCAGGGCTTCAAACAGGCATGGGATAGGCATAAGGGAGCAATACAAATGACTATGAATAGATAGGTCACTGACAGAGCAAAGGCCGATGGCACATTTATAAGGTAGAAAAAGAAATGGGCAGACTGGATGGGCCTTGCGGTCCTTATCTGCCGTCAACTTCTATGTTTCTATGTTTCTATCTACCACAGCTCCCACTGCCAGAGATGGTGGCACAGCACATCAGGCATGTTGATATTTGTTCAACTTGCACTATAGCCTAATACAATTTTCAGTCTTATGTTATTACACTAGGGCCAACTTAAACAAAACCTTGACAATAGTACAGACCTGTTAAGTCCATACCTTACTTTGTACAAAATTATTTTTGCCTTTAAGGTATAGAGATGCCATCTAAAATGAATAACTGGTAAAATGAATTAACCTGTCATTTTTAAGAAAAATAAAGTAATTATGCCCAGAAAAGCGGGATATAATAATCTGTAGACCTGCTGAAAAAATAGGCCAGTTAAATAAATAATTGCGCTGTACACAATTTTGCCAGGGTTATTGATTACATATTGTCATTGGTTGATAGAATCACCTAAACGTTATTGAGAAATGTTGTGTGCAGGGCCAGCTGTTGGGCCAGAGAGTAGCATGTTGTGTTCCTGTGCCGGCAACTCAGGTTCATAGATGAGCTCTAGGAGCTGGCTGGGCAGCATAAGGATTGGGGGAACACATCACTGCTCTGAGACTGGAAAGGTATGGCGCAGTGTTCTGTCACATGGGGGACACATCGCGATGGGTCGGAGAGATTTATCTCACAATGGGTTCATATGCATGTTATGGCCTGATGGTGTTACATAGTGTGTCAGGGGAAGCAGGTTGGCATGAAAAATGAGTTTTGCAATATCTCCTCCATATTGTTTATTCCATTTCCAAAGGGACCTGTATGAATAAGAATACAATTTCATGGAAATATAAAAACATAAATATATATACATATACAGTATCTCTCTCTCTTACTATATATATATATATATATATATATATATATATACATTAGAGCAAAAACTCCATTTAATGCATCAGTTAGGGTTGTTCCACAGCGACAAAAGTGAGGAAATTCAGTGTTAGGGTTGAAACCCCCCCTTGCACCCCCTCAGCCCGCCCCACCCAACCAGTATTGGGGTGTGTGCTGGGGTTGTCGGCCCTAACTCTCACCCAATCACATGCGTGAACAAGCTGAGGCATAGGAGAATGGGGTGAGAGTTAGGACCAATGATCCCAACGCACACCCCGATGCCGGTTGGGGGGGGCGGGCTGAGGGGGTGCAAGGGGGGGTTTCAACCCTAACACCAAATTTCCTCACTTTTGTCGCTGTGGAGCAACCCTAACTGATGCATTAAATGGAGTTTTTTGCCTCTACTTTCCCTTTTTTTTGAGAATGAGGACTATAAATAATGAGTGGAATGTGGTGGTTGATATTTTGTGACATAGTAACAGTAACAGCAATGCAAATGCAAGTGGTAATGGTTACACACATGGTGACACAAATGTAAATTGTAAAGCAAGCATTAATAAAAACACAGGTGCAAAGTGACGCCAAAGCGAAAAGTGACACAAACGGAGACACAAGCGCATACGGAAATGCAACTGGTAATGTGCACGGTGACGGTACCGCTATTGTAAATGCAAATGATAACTGTGACAGCAACAATAACGTGTGAAAGGAAACAGAAATGGAAACGCAAACACTCGCGCATATGGAAACGCAAACCGTAATGCACATGGTCACAGTATTGCAATTCTAAATGGAAATGGTAATGGTAACAGCAACAATAACGCCAAAGGAAACAGGAACGCAAATGCAAGCGTGTATGGAAATGCAAACCGTAAAGTGCACGGGCATGGGAACACAATTGGAAATGCAAATGGTAACAGTAAAAACAACAATGACGCCAAACGAAAGACAAACGCAAATGGAAATGGAAGGGCGACCGCCAACACAAATAGTAATGCGTACAGCGACGCTAAGCAAAACACAAACAGAAACACTAGTGGAGACACAAATGGTAACAGTAACAGAAATGCAAGCGCAAATGGAAACGCATGGGTAACGCACATGGTGGTGTACACAGGAGCGCTAACGCAAACGGGCACAGAAACACAAGTGTAAAGCCTACATGTAACAGTAACTGGAGCACACACCCTATTTGTCCCCAAAAGCTCCATTGAGAAACACAGTGAAAACAAAGAATGTATGCATAATAATGGGCCTCGGAGATGAAAACGAGCAGTTGTAATACTAAATTGCTAATATCTCAGTAACTGTACGACATAGAAAAAAAATTAAAATTTCACATGATTCATGTCTTTCCTGGCTATGTTTTCATTGAATTAGCCGAAAAAAACTTATCTCGCACGGTTTCCGAGATATGGGCCCCAAAAGGCACGACGGACGCCACAATGTTAGTCTATCGGGAAAAGTGCCAACTTCCGAGTACTGTAACTTTGCATCCCTGCAATATTTTTTCACCAAACCACAAAGGCACATCTGTCAGATGTTGGCTTTCATCCTTCCAAAATTCAACCCAAAAGTCCAAACCATTCCTATGCAGTAAGGTGGCAAAGAATTCCTGTCATGTTGGCCATACTTTGAAAAGTAGTGTAGTGATTTGCGACACCTTTCATAAAAATTTGCGAAAGTGTCACATGTGTGACACTACTTTGTGACACTACTTTTCCCAGAAATTTGAAAAACAGATTTCTGGGGTGTTTAACCCCAAAATAAAGATATGGCTAGCATCCTCAGGTAAACACAAAAATAATTATGTCCCTAGATGGTCCCATTTTAAATGCCAAGCATTTCTGTAATCAGTAACTGAAAACAAAATGGTGGATTTATGACACAACTAGGGCCATTTGCGACACTAAAAAGTGTATTTGCGACACTCAAACTTTTTGTTAACTTTTCCCATTGACTTATAATGGGAACATTTTTGAATAACTTTTGAACCGTTTAATATTTTTTCACGAAATCTTCAAAAGGCACATCGGGGACCCCAGCTGCATGTTCCGTGAAGTTTTCAGACCAGTCGCATAAACCATGCAACCTGCAGGCGCGAGCAAAGAATGCGCATAAAAACATAATTGCATGCACGAATGTCGCTTAACAACTCCACAGCCGTATATCCAACTGGTACTAAAGTTGCCAGATCCCAAGATCTATGATAACGCCCCATGCCTGCCAAATTTCAGGTAAATCCATTGAATGGTGGCAAAGTTATTAAGGTGCAAAGTTTCACCATTTAACCTTAAAAGGGGTACTCAACCCAACTACCGTGCTACCATAATATATATATATATATATATATATATATATATATATATATATATATGTATGTATGCATATATATATAAATATATATGCACACACACACACATATTTGTATGTATGTTACAGATTGCATATAAATATATAAGTGATGCACAGTGGTGACCTCATGAGTGGTGTAGACAGCGTATATAAATATGTAAGTGATACACAGTGGGGACCTCATGAGTGGTACAGACAGCATGAGTATAGAAATACCTTATTTATCACATAAGGTCCCCTCTGCATATTTCATTTATGCAATAGGCTAGGACCTTAAGGGATATATATATACAGTATATATATATATATATATTTTTTTTTTTTTTAGGCATAAAATTATTTCTAAAAGTCTGGTATATTTTGAACTAGTGTTACTGTTCTTTCTCCATCCTGATTGCTATGACCATTGCCATGGACGTGAAGTCAGGATGACAAGATAACACTGTGATATGGTAGTTCATTAGTACTGCAGAACTTCCGAAGAAATTACTAACCACTGCCGCAGAAGTTCTGCAGCAAATGGTAATCTTGCCGTAGAACTTGGTCCCAATGAGCCACAGAAAAGCAGGGGCCTTGGGTATAGTACATTACTAAAAGGAACACTGCAGGATGAGTACAGTGTGAGGGACATATGGTATGGGGGCAGGTACAGTGCAGGTAGGTACAGTGTAGTGCAGGTGAGTATACTGCAGGTAGGAAGAGTGCACAACAGCTACAGTGATGAGCAGGTATATTGCAGGACAGGTACAGAATACAGAAGGTACAGGGAAGGTACCGTGCAGGCAGGCACAGTATATGAAAGGTACAGTGTGGGGTAGCTGCAGTGCAGGCAAATACATTTCAGATGGGTTCCATGTGGGCGGGTACTGTTTGGTATTGCTACTTCTGAGCTAGGTACAATGTTGGGTAGGTACAGAGCAGACAGGTACGTACAGTAAAGAACAAGCAGTGTAGCTGTGCTCAACACATCAGTTATATCAACATTGGTTTCTGTGGTGCTCCAACCAGATTCAAGTTTCAGATTTTTATTTAAACAAGCATGTAAAAATAATAGTTGCAACACTAACATATAACATAGTAAACAAGCATCATCACTGCCGAATGTTTGCATGTTTGTATTTGCTGTGTTGGTGTTTGACATTGATAGTGAGAAGCAATATTTAGCAGATTAATAACGAGTTATATTAGTGAAATTGTCATGATTTGGAAGTGAAAAGGTTCACACATAATGTTGTTATTTTCTTACATTGTGACGTTGAATTTTCAAAATACTATTTTTTTTTTTGCCCCAGCATATGAACATGACAGGTAATATTTATGAAATGTGACCCAAAACATTGTTCTGTCAGACAACTGCGAAAGCAGGTTTTGGTGGGGAGTTTGCTACTGCCACCGGCCAGGTTCATTCAATGTGGAGGTGGGGGGGGGGGGTTAAAAAAAAACTTGAGTATGTTTGAGAATATGGGTTAAAAGGTAAAAGTATTGCAAATTTATGAGTAAACATTGAAAAATGTCATACCTTTTTGTTTTTCAATTTTGATCTGAAATGTTTAGCCCAGTCTGTTTATTACACCACCTTATGAATATGACAGGCCTCATTTATGAAATCATGTGTAAAATTTCATTTTGAGGCCCAAGTGTGACAAGATGTTTGGAGTAGGATTTGAAAAATGACCCATCATGTTCATGACGTGTGGTACAAAAATGGCTATGTTGAAAATGTGGGGTTACAATGTAGCATAATAGCAAAGCCTGTGTAAGGGCTTCCACAAAAACTGCTTCCACTTCTAGATTCACTTACAAACGAAGTCGCCACAACTTCAACCCTCATGCCTATCTTGCAGATCTCCAGCATGCCTACTGGCAGAACTTCTACTTGGCCCCCACCGTAAGTGATGCTTATGAACGGTTTCAGGATATTGTACTTGGAGCCATAAATCATCATGCACCCTTAGTCAAAACTCATACCAGGAGAAAATCTTGCCCCTGGTTTACGGCCAATCTGAAAACCGCACTTCTCCATAGGGACACCCTTTGGAAAAAAGTGTGGAAAACTAAATCTCCAGCTGACTGGGCAGCCTTTAGAGCAGTAAAGAATCAATGCACTAAGCTAGTTAGAGCTGAACAAGCTAAATACTTTAGAACCGGACTGACCTCTGCCTCCAACTGCTCTGCTAAGTTTGGAAAACCTTAAAAAACATTGAAGGGCATAATCAGGCAAGCTCTCTCCCCTCAAATATTTCCACAGGTGGCTCCTACACCACTGACAAGCATACCATCTTAGACCTTCTTAAGACCCACTTTGCCACCGCCAGCTATGCATTCAGCTCCTCTCCTGCCTACAATCCTCATGCGCAGCTCCATGTTCCAGACACTTCTAGCATTGCCCCAGCCCCTACTGCCCATGTTGCCCTCTTCCCCCTCCAGCCGGTCTCCATAAAGAAAGTGGAAGATCTTCTCCTTGAACTGGACACCAAGAAAAGCATGGGTGCTGACCACAAGGACCTTTACTTCCTAAGGTTGAGGTATCACGTCTTGTCTGCCCCATCACACACCTTTTCAATCTATCTGTTACACAGGGTGCTCTTCTGCCTATTTGGAAAACCACCCATATCATCCACTGTTCAAATATGGTTATCCTAGCAAGTTAAACTACTATAGGCCCATATCCCTTCTTCCCATTCTTTCCAAAATGTTCGAATAAAATAGTCAATTTCCAACTTAGAAAGCATCTGGAGACATACAATCTGCTCAACCCTGAACAAACGGGGTCAGACCTTGCCATAGTACAGTATCTGCTCTTGCTAAGGTATCTAATGACTGGTTAAAGGCCGTGGATGCTAAACATTATGTATGTGCCTTATTCCTTGACCTTAGCAAGGCTTTTGATATAGTGGACCATGTATTGCTACTGCATATTCCTCAAACCATTGGCCTTGATTCCGCCATGCTGAGATGGTTTACCATTTACCTATCGGGACATCATCAGCAGGCCAAAGTGGAAGGGGAACTCTCTCCTCTGAAACCTCTCCTGAGAGGAGTGCCTCAAGGGTCTATTTTAGGTCCTCTTTTATTTGCTTTATACATCAACAATATCAATTCCGGCATTAAATCACCAAGTATTTACAGTACCTTTTTGCTGATGACACAGTCTTTTACTTAAATAGGCCTACCCTGGAAATGGCTTGTAGGTACTTGCAATTGGAGTTTAACCTTCTGCAGCAAAACCTCCTGCACCTGAAACTCCTGTTAAATACCAAAAAAACTAAGGCCATGCTTTTCTCACCCCTAGTCTACGCATCCAATTCCTGCACTGTACCCCAAATTATTACCCTTTTAGAGGGTGTACTTGGAATATGTGACCAAATTCAAATACCTGGGGTTCTGGGTCAATGTTAAATTGTCATTCCTTGACCACATTGATAAACTGGCAAAAAAATTAAAACAAAGGCTTGGTCTGTTTTTCTGCATCAAGCATTTTTTTACCCAGGAAGCTAAAATTAGACTGGTATATTCCACTTTTCTACCTTTACTAGATTACCCTGACTTCCTTTATGGCCAAGGTCCCAGTACTGCTCTAGCTAAACTCAACACTCTTTAACACAGAGCATTTAGATTTATCACTGGAGCCCCTTACTCCACTCATCACTGCTCTCTGTACTCTAAACTAGGCTGGTGATCACTCAACCTCAGACGTCAAAAAAACTGTCACCCAGACCTACAGATCTCTTATCAACAAGTTGCCCCGGTATATCTCAGATTGTCTCTCTGTTTGTACTGAAGGTAACTACCCTCTCAGGAGTCTTTCCTACATCTCCCTTGTCATCCCTAGAGTCAGAACACGCTCTGGTAGGGCCTCCATAAACCATGCCATTCCCGTTCTGTGGAACAACCTCCAAAAAACCTTAAAAATATCAATCCCTGTCAATTTTGCCAATTTTAAAACTCTGGTTGCACATACCTTCAACGAGTCCTATAAATGTTTTCCATGGCAACCCATTGCCCCACAATCTTGTATTCTTTACCCCTACTCTTCTTCCTGTCAAACTGTGCCTAATTACCGGCCTAGCTTTAGTCACTCGCCTCTTGCACATTGTGTATTTTATGAATATATTGTGTATAATATCTTGTTGTGAGACCTTTTTCTGTTGTTCCACCACACTTTCTCCAGAACCTTTGCCTTATTGTTTCCCTTGTTGCTATGTAAATTACTATTGTATTAACTGTTACTGCTCTACTGACATATGTAAACTGCCCACCTGTTGCATCTTGTATATTTTTATGTATATATTGTGAATAATATCATGTGATGAGGGATTCCTTTTGTATTGTTGTTATACCTCACCTTCTTCTTAACCCTCGCCTTTGTCATTTTCCTGGTTGCTATGTAAATGTCTCCTGTAAGTACTGTTACTGATTTATTGTCATATGTAAACTGTCCAAGTCCATCTTGTAAATGAGATTATCTCTCAATGATGTTTCGCCTGGTAAAATAAAGATTGACTGATTGATTGACATGTTTCAGAGGGGATTTGAAAAATGACATCTGCCTTGTTCATGAATTGGGGTAAAAAGGGCTATGTTAAAAATTTGAGGACAAAATCAAGAAAAATAGCAAAGTTATGAGAAAACGTTGAAAAATGTCAATGTTGCTACATACTTTGCCATTATTTTAAGATTTTGCCTCCAAGTTTTTGACATGGTCTTTTCATTATCCTACCTTATGAACAAGATAAGTGGAATTTTTTATATCCCCTCCAAAAGGTGATTTCACAGAATGACTGCAAAAACGCATTTTTGAGAGAATTTGAAAATTTACAGCTGGCTTGTTCATGAGGTGGGGTAAGAAACAAGCATTTGCCAATGCTGAATGTTGTCGCGCTGGCATTGGCATTGGCAGTGGTGGAGCTAGAGGCGCATAATAGGAATGGCAGTGAAGTATTGAAGTGGTGCCAACCCCACCCCCACCCTGTAGAGAGCGACAGGCAGTGGGATGTGCCCTTGGGTCATCAGGCTTAATGCTCATGCCCTTGTACCTCACTCTACCCTGTAGACACTGACAAGTGTCATGGTGTGCTTTGGGGTCTTTGGGCATTATACTTACCCCATTCCATAAGAAAATACACTGATGTGGGTGCAGTATAGTAGCGTGGGACAAAGTTTGTGGCTGAACAGTGCAAGACACACCCCGATGCCTGTCAGTGGCTGCAGGGTGGGTGTGGGGGGGGTGGAATGGCGTGAGCATTATATCTGATGATCCCAAGTCACAGCCCTGATGCCTGTCAGTCCGTAGCGGGTGGGGTGCTGCAGTTGTGGTAGTTTCACTCTACATGTTCAACATGGGCTGCTTTTCAGGCCACCTCATGAAAAGCAGCACAATCACTTTGTTAGCTGAAAGGTGGGTTTGCACAGCGGCTGTGGCATTTGGTGGCAGAGGGATGAAAACATAGTTTTGGGCAGGATGTGGAGAATGACAACTGCATTGTTCATGAGGAGGCATAAAAAATGGCAATGTTGAAAATCTGGAGTGGCAATATGAAATATTGGTGAAGCAATGAACATGCATACAAACTGCACAGAAGACGTCCACAACCCAATTATTTGTGGGAGTTTTTTAGGCACATGTTCAACATAGGTATTTTGTAACCTCCCCTCATGAACAGTGGCGCTGTGATTTTGTTAATGTTTCCCAAAAGGTGATTTCCCACAACGATCATGCCATTGTGCGCCACAGTTGCGGGAACGCATTTTGGGCAGGCTGTGAAAAATGGCAGCTGTACTGTTGATAAGGAGGTGTGCACAAATGCCAGTGGTGAAAATGTGGCATGAAAATATTGTAAATGTACAAAGTTACAAGGCTGCGTGGAAACTGCGCAACATACGCTTGCAGCACAATCATTTTCTGGACTTTCAACACCAAATTTTCAACATAGGCATTTTAGGACATCTGCTCATGAACAGTGTCATCCTCATTTCCTCAAACCACCCCAAAATCTGATTTCGCACAGTGACCGTGTGAGTCTGTGCTGGACTTGTGAAAACACATTTCAGGCAGGATATGTGAAATGACAGCTGTACTCTTCATAAGGAGGTGTGGAAAAATGCCAATGTTGAACATGTGGAGTGAAAATATTACAAATGCAGGAAGTCACAAGCGTGCGTGCAAACTGCTCAATGCACGCTAGTAAAACACTAATTGTATGGACTGCCGACCCCAAATTTTCAAAATAGGCATTTTAGGACCTCTGCTAATGAACAGTGTCACTGTCATTTCCACAATGTGTCTTGAACATGGACGTTCCACAGTGACCGCGCTATTCTGCCCCGAAACTGCGAAAACAATTTTGGTCAGGATGTGAAAAATGACAGCTGTACTGTTCATAAGGAGGTGCAGAACAATGGCAATGTTGAAAATCTGGAATATAAATATTATAAATTTGCAAACTTACGAGCATGAGTGCAAACTGCGCAAAGCATGCTCGTAACACAGTCATGTTATGGAATATCATCACCAAATTTTCAGCATAGGCATTGTAGGACCTCAGCTCATGAACAGTGTAACTGTCATTTTTGTAATCTGCCCCAAACACTGATTTCCCACAGCGACCACTGTACTGTGCGCCAGAAGGCGGACACACATTTCGGCCAGGATATGAAAAATGACAGTTGTACTGTTCACAAGGAGGTGTAGAAAAATTACATTGTTGAAAATCTGGCATGACAATATTGTGAATGCGCGAAGTTACAAGGGTGCATAGCAACTGCGCAACGCACGTTTGTAAAACAGCCATTTTTGGGATTTTTTTTCCACCAAATTTGCAACATAGGCTTTTTGACAGTACACCTCATGAACACTGCCACTGTCCTTGCATTACTCGGCCCCGGAAGGTGATTCCATGCAGTGACTGCGAAATCACTTTTCGGGACTGATTAACGTCATAACTGTAACAGAATTCATAAGGAGGGGTCCTAAAAACCCCATGTTGAAAATTTGGTGCACAAATTCCAAAAAATGGCTGAGACATGCAGCAAAGTTGAAAAACCTCTATCTATCCCATTACACAGCTTGCTGGCATTTCCTCAGTTCGTGGTCGGCTTTGAAGAGTGCAGACCTGTTCCTGGTCCACCGAAGATCATCGCACCAGACTCCAGAGGTAAGGATGGGGTGGGTGGGGGGAGGCAGGGTGCACAGTGGGTGGGTGCGGGTAGTGGGTAGGGACTCTAGGGAGACTACGAGGTACCATTCTTACATTATAGTGGGAAGAAAATAACTAACATCTCGGGACAGTTCTTTTTTTCAGGGGACTTGGCATGCTGGGGTGGGCTCCCAGCCTGCCACCTAACTGTTTGGGGAAGGGGTTGCTGCAGCCAACGGAGGATTAGGCACCCTCATCGGCACACAACAAAAGGGGGGGTTTAATTTATGCCGATGGGGATTGGGCACCCCCGTCAGCACATAAGGAAAGCAGAGGGGAGGCAAGAGCAGAGAGGGGTGAGAGCTGAGGGATTGGGCACCCCCTCAGCATAAAAGAAATGGGGGACTTCTTTATGCTGACGGGGTGGGCTCCCCATTGGCAAGTTTTGCGGCCACAGTAAACCGGCAGGGGGATTGGGCACCCTCGAAGTCAGCAGTTGGGTGGCCGCCCGCCCGCCATGCTGACAATGTGGCGAGCATGCAGGAAGGGTCCGCTGCATCTGATGAGCTTTGCTCGGATTGCAGCGGACCTTTCCTTAGATGTGCTTGCCACATTAGTATGCATGATGTGGCACCGGCATGCAGGCTGATTGGGGAATGAGGGACGCACCTACTGATGCATGCCCTGCATTCGCCCAACAGCGACCACACCTCCAAATCCCCACTGTCGTAAGATGTTGGCTGCGCAAGCGCGCCAACATAAAAAATGACTATGTTCAAATTTAGGGGTCAAAATCTGGAAAAATAGTTAAGTCATGAGTAAACATTTGAAGAATTTCAATGTTGCTTCATACCTTTGTTATTTTTTAAAATATTTTGACCCCATATTTTTAACATAATCTTTTTACTACACCACCTTATGACCAAGACAAGTGACATTTTTTATATCCTGCCCAAAACATGATTTCACAGAGCAACTGCGGAAACACATTCGGGGGAGGGGGGGGATTTGAAGCATTTCACCTACCTTGTTCATGAGATGGGGTTAAAAAAGATCATGCTGAAAACTGGGGTAAAAAAATTCTGAAATGACAAAGTTAAGATTAAAAGTTCAAAACACATTAACAAGCCATTAACATGCCAGTCGAGTGGTGTGGTAAGCTAAGGCAGGGGGCTTTGTCACCAGCTGTGCTGATGATCCAGGTTCAGGAATGAACCCGGGTCACTGGAGGCTGGCCAGGGGAAGGCAGAATCGAGCATCCCACAATGGCTCTCCTCCCTCAGGGAGAGGGTACAAGCACGACCCCTGCTTGAGTGTCATCTAGGAGAAACTGTGTGGTGTTGCAGTGGTTGCCTTCCTGATTGGCTGGGTGCAGGTCATTGAGGTGTACTGTGTCTGTGTCTGCATGCAGTACATGCATGCCATAGCACGTATGCCAGTCTGGAGAGAAAAACACTCTTGGTGGAAAAAGAACCTGAAGCAGGCATGATGATGACACATTCCACAGGCTCTGCACCACCCACTAAAACACCCACACACCCATGGAGGTACAACAGGTGGCAAGTAAGTCCTGCAGTGTGTGGGTGCTGGAGCTGAGGGCAAGATGCTGGATGGGGCCACCCAGGTGTAGGCGGATAAACAAAGAATAAAAAAAAGGCAATTAACCAAAGTTACCTTGTTTTCAGTCAATTCCCAGTGGAGCTCAGAAGAAGCAGGACATTTGAGTACAAGCAGCGCTGGACCAGATAGGTAAGTGTGGGGTGGGGAGGTGGTGTGATCAGTGCTGAGAGGGGGTTGGGGTGGGGGATGGGGGCATAGGGCAGAAGTCATCGCTGGACAGTTTTTCTTCTTTTACAGGTTTAAGAACAGGGCACAGGGGAAGGATTTGGAGGTTAACAGGATACTTATCCATGAGAGGGTGCTTTTGCCAATGGATGGGCAGAGGGAAGGATCGGGAGGTGGGCAGGATACTTGGTAGTGCGAGGATGTTTGGCCGGGGTGCAGTTTTTGAGGGAGTTCCGATACAGTGGCTGAGATTCTCATTGATGACAAAGATTACACTGTCATCTCTAACATAGCATACACACGTCATCCCCAGTATGGTGGTAGTGAACTGACTACACTCCAGGCTTAGGGAGGTACGTTGATATTATATTAGTGTGATTGAAGGAAGAGGGGTGTGGGGGGGCATAGCCCCCCCCATGTAAATGGCTTGTCAAAATCGATTGTGGGGGGTGCTGGGGCAGAACCCTTTGATGTATTTCAGATGAGAAATCTTGTCTGCCATATTGCCCTATGTTTGTTGCTATGAAGTCCATGTGATTGTATCTGAAGTCTCGCTGTAAAACAAGACTTCAGATACAAAATCTCGGCTGCCATATTTATTTATTTTATTTATTTATTTATTTAAAATTTGGTGACCGGGTAGGCCCACTGAGCCCTGAAGGTCCCTTTTTCAGGGGCGACCTGGGATAACAATACATATTTTCATACAGAGAAAGACTTGGGTTACAGAGTAGTTTCAGGTGTGTGAGCAGGTTACAGCCATGGTTATCATCATGCATCAGTCCTTACAAATATGTTGACAGTAGAATTACCAAAAGGTGCTGAAGAAATGTAATTTTACATGGTAAGCTCATTGTTTACCACTGGAATGGTTCAGTGGAAAGTTGGCTGTGGTACTATGCCTAGAGGGAAGCACTGTGGAACCTGATAAGGTGCTTGGAGGATCTGGATATTAGGACGATAGAAGCAAGTGGGGGGGGTCATGAGTCGTGGCAATGACAAGTGCTAGTATAAGACATATAGGCTTTGAGTCTGGTGCAGAAGTTCATCAGTGAGGAGGCTTCCTGCACTAGGGGTGGGAGTTTGTTCCACAGGTAGGGGGCTGAGTAGGAGAACGACCTGCCGCCAGCGTTAGTGCTGACTCTGGGAACTTCAAGCAGTGTACGTCCAGATGTCCATAGGCTCCTGGGGTTATGTTTGAGTGCAATAGTTCCAGCGATGCTGGGTGGAACTGAAGGGCTGAGTAGCTTGAAGGTCAAGCAGAGCAGGGGGTAGTGGAGACGAGAGGCCAGCGAGGGCCAGCGTAGCTGGGCAAGTGTGTCACAATGGTGCCTTCATGAGTGGTCCTGGGTAGCAAACTGGGCTACCTTGTTATACAGGATTTGCATCTTGGTGACCTCCTGCTTGGCCATGCCCTTTAAGATCGGGGCAGCGTAAGTCAGGGTTTGGAGGAGGACACTTGTGGTGATTGAGGTCCTGGCCTGAGGGATGAGCTGGTCTTTTAGCCGGTACAGAATACCAAGTTTGTGGTGTATGGTCTTGGTGACCTGATCCACGTGGTACTTAAAGGTAAGGCAATGGTCCAATGTTAGACCTAAGTATTTTAAGGAGGGCACAACCTCGAAGTCGTTTCCCAAGAGAGCAGTGAGTTGCAGAGATTTAGACCTGTCGTGTCCAAGGGCGTTGCATCTGAATAGCATCGCCTTAGTTTTGCCTGCATTTAGGACCATTCTATTTGCTCTCAGCCAGGCCTCGAGAGATGCTAGGTCAGCATGGAGAAGGGGACCTAGAGCTGCAATGTTATCCAGGGATCGGGAGATGACGGTGTCATCCGCGTACTGAACGACCAAGCTTCCCCCACAGTGGAGGCTTAGGTTGTTAGTAAATATGGAGAAAAGGAGTGGGCCGAGGATCGAGCCCTGCGGTACTCCCTCTGTAAGGGGTAGAGGACCTGAGGCGGCACCCTTCCAGATGACCCTGTGGGATCGGCCCGATAGGTAACTCCCAAACCATTTGAGGGCGAGGGGGTCTAGGCCAATTTTATCCAGTTTTAGTAGCAGGAGTTTGTGATCCACAAGGTTGAAAGCCTTGGACAGGTCTATAAAGACAGCACCAGTGGGTGTCCCATTATCAATTGCTCTGAGCAAGTCATTCAAGAGATGGATGAGTGCTGTGTCAGTCCCATGGTTAGTTCTAAAACCATGCTGTGAACATGCAGTTAGCTGATGGGACTCCAGGTAGTCACGGAGTTGGCCATAGACTAACCTTTCCTGTAGCTTTGCAAGTGTACTGAGCAGGGAAATAGGCCTGTAATTGCTTATGTTTTCCCTGGAGCCATCCTTCTGAATAGGGACCATGTTGGCCTGTTTCCACTGGTCCGGAACAGTCCCTTCAAGTAGGGATCTGTTTATGAGCCAGGTCAGGGGTCTGGTGAGGGATGGGGCACCAGCTTTAAGTAGCTGAGGGTTTATCCCATCAGGACCTCCTGAGCCTTTGTCTTTCAGAGCCCTTAGGAGGGATTGGACCTCTTTTGTCTTCACCAGTCTTAGTTGGAAGGAGGGACGATCAAGGCGAGTAGGCTCGATAACATTAGGAGCCGAGGTCGGTGAGGGCAGGTTACCAAAGTGATTGTTGAGGGTAGTAGCAATTTCGAGGGAGTCGCTCATTGGCTGACCATTGACCTCACTGGGGCCAGGTTCAGTCTTAGTGTTATCCCTGATCAGGTTGTTGATGTGATATCAGAATTGTTTAGGGAAGCCCAAATTGTTTTTTTGTAGGTGAGTGACATACTCCCTTTTTGCAAGTTTGATGGCTCTCTTGCATTTGTTTCTTAAGACCTTGTATGACATGAGGTCGGCAGGAAGGGAAGAGAGCTTGAACTTCTTCCAGGCCTTGTCTCGACTGACCATAAGGGTTTTTAAGGATGGAGAGATCCACTTGTAGCAGCTAACCTTTGTTCTACATTTTTTCAACAGGGCGAAGAGGTTAGCTGCTGTACATACTGCGCTGTGGAAATGCTCCAGAGCCTCATCCAAGGTGGGGAGGAGCTTAATTGGGCTCCAGTCCAGACTGTGCAGGTAAGAGAAGTTTGTGTAGTCACGAGCAGTGAGTATTCTGGGTTGGATCTTGGGTGCTCTGTTCTTCCAGATGCAGAATATGGGGGAGTGGTCACTTAAGGAGTCCGCCATTATGCCAGCTTTCTGGATGTTGGTGGGATTGGACACCAGAGCCTAATCAAGGGTAGTGTGGTTCCCCGATTTGTAGTTAAGTCTGGTTGGTTCTAAGATGACCTGTACCAGGTTTGCTTCTTGGGTCAGTGCCATAAGGGCGTTGTTAGGGTCCTGGGCTCAGTTTAGGTTGAAGTCACCCAGAATAAGGAGCTCTGAGAAACAACTTGGGCCATGATTTTTGTTATTGCTTCTAGGGATTGAAGAGCCGATTTGGGCAGGTGGTAAATGCAGCCAATAACGAGTTGCTTGTTGTGCCCTAGTGTGACTTGGATGAATATAGATTCACCATCAGGGGAGGTGTGTTGCTGCAAGGTGAGGGCGTCTGATTGAGAGACTCGTTGGCGTAAATGAGTACCGCTCACTTTGTCAACCTGTCCTAGGGTACATACTATAACCTTGAGCCAGTATCTCGGGATCGAGATGTGCCTTAAAGCCATGTCCTCTGAGATGGCAAGGATATCAGGCTTGTAGAGATCAAGCCAGGCTTGTACCCTCTTGCATTTTGATCTTAGCTGCAAGCGTTCATATCGCTACACTTTAGCCTTCTGTGGACGCCCAGTGGGGGGTCATGAGGGGATGTTATTAAGAAGTTGGTGGTGTTAGGGCCAGGGTTAGGTTGTACATCACCTGCCAGGAGTAGTAACGCAGCTAGAAGGCAGAGTAATTTTGGGCTGGCCAATGGGATTCGGTTGCCTCGGCACATCCTGCTCGAAAAGTGGAAGATATCGTAGCATATCCCCCTTTCTTATGAGCTCGTGGGCTGAGGAGAGGGCAAGTAAGCTGGACAGGGCATTCCATTGTAGAGAGCTGACAGGAGGGTGTCATTGTACCTTTGTCCCCTTATTTCTGGATGCCCTAGGACTATGAGCCTGTCCGCCCAGAGAAGGGACAGTATATAGATTGTCATCAGTAGTACCCCCCATTGGAGAGAGGGGCCCAAGGGTTGTGTGCCCCATGTGGCACGTGATCATGGGTAAACTTCTGGAGAGGCATGCTATGCTAGCGGAGGTGCCAGTAACAAGCTCTTTTTTACTGTCTTAGGCAGTTATTTAGACATAGGATGGGTACCCTGTCTATGGAGGAAAGTCAGGTGAAAAACACTAAATCCTCCGTAATAATCAGTCTTAGGGCCGATTATCAGGTGTGAACTGGTATCCTGTTTCTGCTGGGATTTCAGATGATACAATATACCAGTATGGATTTTCTAAGGAATTGGTAGTCAGTAGGAGAATAACCCTGTCCCACTAGGCTGGGGGGAGCAGGAAAATCAAATCCCCCTTGTAAGCATACCGTAGTGATCAGAGCAGAGAGTTATATTTTCCAGAAACAGGACTTAGGCAGCAAACACAGTAGTCTGCAGGTTCTAGGACTGACCACAGTTATGTGCCACGCCCTTTTATCACCAGAGGCCAGTCAGATAGGGTATAGGGTGGAGCAAAGGAGTATTTAATACATGGAGGAGGTGGGGGGGTGGCGAAAAATTTCAGCTTGAAGGAGCACAGCTAACATAAGGTAAATGCAAGCAGGACCTCCCTCAAAAACTGCACCCGCTCCGGATGTTTTATTTTTACAGATAGGGCATCAGTGGAAGGATCAGGAGCTGGGCAGGATACTTGGCAGTGGGAGGGTGTTTTTTCTATAGATGGGGCACGGGGAAGGATTAGGAGGTGGGTGGGACACTTGGCAGTGGAAGGGAGTTGTTTTTATCTTTTTCTTCCTCTCTGCATTGTGGCGGGGGGGGTTGAAGCTGATCGTGACACTGCTCAGTTGCTTGCTGGGCAGTGTCATGCAGATGAAAGGATTGAGCACTCTGTGATAGGAGCGGCTTGCTTCTTTTGATACACCAACTTTCCATCCCGCAAGCAGAGAACATTGCCATGATCAGTCTTGCTAATCATTGGGCTGTCAATGTTGAGCCCCCTGCAGCCTGAGCTGCATTGGACCCAACAGAGACACACCTCAGAAACTCGTTATTGTAACCATATGTTTGCTTTGCGCGTGCACAAGCTATTATAACAATTTTCAAAACAGCATTGAGTTCATCCTAAATGATAAAAAGTCACAGTTGCAGTTACAGTAGACAGTGAAGTAACCAGATATTCAGTGAAATGCCTCCATTTCTAACATTATAGTGCATAAGATCTTTGATCTAGATGCAAGGTCCCCCTCCCTCCTTATAGGGGTATATAGATGATACTGTCATTCAGGGAAGGGCCTTACACAAACAAACTGAAAACCACTTACTTGACCTCCTGAGAATGCGGTGACTTCTGGGACTCCGTTGACATGAGGTATGGCTAACGGAACTGCGGAAGGAAGGGGCTAGCAGAACCTGGAAACATAAAGGCAAATGTCCAAACAGGGGTTTTAAAAACAAAACAGGATCCTTTATTCCTCCAACTTGAGCTCACACAACAAGATGTTAAATTCTCTCCTTTCTGGTCACATATATCAGCTGGCACTGTCTATCTTCTGTTACGTTGTCACCACAAGGTAAACATTTCCATTTACTTGGGGTTGGTTTCAACCCTGGTAGGGTACTTTTATTATCATATACTGGCCCTGATGGAGGCAACTAGCAACTCTCGGAGTCTGCCATCCCAGGCAGTACAGGTGGGTACTCCCCGGGCATCTCTTAGGCCGTATTTCTTATTTACTTGACACTTGGTAAACTTCACAGTTCGAGCACTGGCACTGTGCAATACTACACTATCTCATGAGGGACTTCTGAATACACTCCAGCTTCCCACAGAGTCTGTTCCTTAATGATTCTCTCACAACCTTTTTCCCTTTAAAACAAAGACATTTCACCCTCCTGGGTATCCTGTCAGGGACATACTGGCACTACACAGACCTTTTGGGGCAAAGACCCACCCTTTATACTGTTAGATAAATTCCTGTTTTCTGACAGGAATTCTGTGACTTACCAGTCACTCTTCCTCACATGGGGAGAAAGGGCACCGTTGGGTACCATACCAGTCACTTTAAATGTAAAATAGAGTGAACATCACCTCCGATTCTTTGTCCACAGAACTCCCTGGGACCAACTTCCTCTCAAACAGACCTCTATTTCTTTCTTCACATTTCTTATCCTCCTGCTGTAGAGGAGCACTGTCCCTTTCAAGGACTGTCTTCAATAGCAGCCACCACTAACAAGTACTTTTTCTCGATGCCAGACTCTATTAAGAAACTTTCAGAACAATGAGAGATTACACTGTGTGCCCGGTGCTAGCCTCCCACCACCAACTCTCATTCACCAGTCCCTGCTCTGCAGCAAAACCCACTGAATTTTCCCCTTTGCAATATTAAGTCAGACCAGCTGACCTAGTGGAGATTGGTAGGCACTCTTAAAGGTACATTATATAGCTCTTGAGGGGGGCTGCACTCACCCACCTTTCAAGGCTCAGTGTCCTTGGCAAGCACTGAGACATCAAAATACAACCCTCCACCCAGAGGGCTACACAGCAGAAGGCTGACCACCCTCCACCAGCCAGCCCTCAAGAGAAATATGGCTGGTCACTACTCTAGTAGTGCATTGAACTCAAAACAGAAAAGGAAATGGGAACTCCCTAAGCATTGTGGTCCTCACCCTTAAAGCTCCTCTGATAGCCCCACGCTCCTGGTACCTTGGGGCACTGTGCCAATGAAACCCAGAGTTGCACATCAGGTCCTAAACCACAGGGCAACACAATCCAAACCCTGACATCCCACCCCAGGGCAAATGACTTCACATCATGCCTGCATCTACCTGTACCCAACCACACATACATATACATGTACCCCACCAAAACATGCAGTGACATTTTACAAAACACATGCAGTGAACATTTATAAAAGATTTATGCAGTGGAACCTTTCAATAATCACTCTAGTCTATACTCTAACAGCTGGAACACTACATGCAGTGAATGCTATAGTATTCCACGCAGTGTGAATTCCATACTTTACATGCAACCTTGCTCTAAACATACTGTATCTCTACTTTAAGGCCCTATCCTATTCACAGTGGTGCATCTCTCTTTAAGGAATCTAACATCCTATCTATTACACAGCTACATGTAGTTCTCTAAAGTACATACTAACACTAAATCTTTACTATACATCCTATATTCTAGTACTGAGTAGCAATTACAAATCATCCCTATCATCTAAATATTACACTCCCAGCCTAATCTAACTCTTCATGCTACATGCTATCACTAAGCATATCCTGACTATATACTTCCAGTGACATCTATTTCCCTAGTGGGCATCACTTTGGTACTATATTCTTTATGCAGACTTTGTTTATCTGAGACCATCCTGGAGCTTGGATTTGGTCATTGGAATCCTGTCAGAGAGAAAAGAACAAAACACCACACACAAGCATAAACAATTTCTGTTGTTTAGTAATGCCATGCTACATGGCTTATAATTTTTCCCTTTGGTTGACTTATAACACACGTTTTTTCTTTTCAGAACACAGAAACTGGGGATGCTGTCCCTATAATCCCTCTAAGGAGTCACAACTAGAGCTGTGCAGAATATAAAATTCCACCCACAGAATGCCCTCAGAATGACAATTCTGATTCCGTGGAATTCTGCAGAATTGTCGAGAAAATTTGGCGAATTTCACAAAATTTTAAATTTCAGTTATTTCATTATAATTTTAAAAGTACATGTCCAAATAATTTTGAATGTAAGCAGTACCCCATGGCTTACAAATGTTTACCAAATTTCAGGGTTGTAGAATGAAAGGGGGCAGAGTTATGGGTGGCCAAACATTTAATCAAAATTTAAGTTTCAGTTATTTTGAGATGATTTTAAAATTTCTTTTCCAAATTTCTCCACAATATCAGGATTTAGAGATGCACATAGAATGCATATATGCACCATGTTTTACGTCTCAAGCTTTAATGGGAGCTAAGCTATAGGTAGTCAAATATTTTGCCAACATTTGGATTTCAGTAATTTTAGTATAACTTTGATAGTAGTCATTGAAATATTACAAGAATTGTCAAGTTTACAGGTTATCACTACATTTGTATATGCACATAGTTTCAGATTTCTAGCTTTAAATGGTTCTACGTTATAGCCTGCCAAACATGTTCCCAAAATTAAAATTTTGGTTAGTTCACTCTAATTTTAAAACTACATATCCAAATTTAACCAGAGTTGAAACATTTAAACTACTATACCACATGGTAATTTCTGAAAAAGTTCAGATTTTCAGCTTTAAATTGGATTAAATTAAGAGTAGTCAAACTTTCACAACATTTAAAAATTACATTTTGCAGTAATGTAAACTACAAATTTATACACCTCTGAAACTTTAAAACTAGAGAATGCAATACCATTAAATTGGACAGGTTTGTAAGCCTTATGAGGGGACTGTGTGTGCCAATTTTATTAATTGCTTGCTGCAAGAAATTGCAAAATAATACGTGTACTTAAAGTCAAATCCCAAGAGTCTTTGTGAAAATTGCAGAATTTCATGACAAATTCCATAAAACTGGAATTTTCTAATTTCTCTCAGCCTTATCAAGGAGGGGGTCCAATTAAAGGATATGGGTATAAGAGGCAGTTAATGCAGGTGGTCACCAGGTTCAGGATTTAGATGCACAGTTTCACCAAGAAATGGACAGCTGAGCTGGGTTGCATAACAGTGGTAGGCCCCCAGGTTGGAGCAAGAAAGCACAGAGTGTCAACAATTCCAGCCTGAATGCAGGATATTTAAAGATCACATCCAGTAAATTTATGATCCAGGGAGCCTGGTGTACATGCAAGTCTAGGACTTAGAGGTACTCAAAAAGATGTGAAGGGGGAAGACAATGTCTTGGGCAGCAGGAAGAAAGAATCCTGGCTATTCCAACAGGGTAGGTTGATAAGAAAACGAGTAGGTGACTCAAGTTTTAAGGAAGTTTGTAACTATAAAGAACAAAGAGGATATCAGTGGGATCAGTAGTTCTACTGAGTCAGTCTGGCTATGCCAAAAGAGAAGGGGGGGGATAGTCACCCAGTGAGGAACAGCAGGATGGCAAAAAGCTCAGCTCAGCTTATCAATTGAAGTAATGATATGTGCATTGTTAATGTTAAATTCCACAAAATATAATTCTGGATGCTTCATCTACAGTATATGCTATCATAAATATGTGAAAACATGTTACTAATCATTTTTCTTCTTCTGCAAAATTAAAACTGCTTAACCAATTTATCCAGTTGTGTTAGACACCAGGATACACAGACTACGGATATGCATGTCAAATGTTAACTCCATGCATGCAAGAGCAGAGAAGTTACAATCACATTTTGATAGTTTTCAGAAAGTTTTGCAAATATTTACATAGTAGAGTTTTTAACCCCTGTAACTTAACAATCTCTTATCTAATTCTCTCCATATTTAGATCATTCTATAACATTACAAGGTTATCCATACTAATTTCACATGTCTAGCTCCAAAGGTGCCTGAGTTATATGTAGATGACATTTTTTCATGAAATTTCCTGAAAAAAATAAAATGACAGATTTTGAGCACATATAATTTTGAGAAGATGTATCATATTGTCATGAAATCTGGTACATTGTTAGAACACATATCATCAAGAAATCATGGCAAATTTAAGATCCCTGACCCAATAGATGGTTAAGGTATGTGCAGATAAAAAACGTTCATGAAATTTCACACAAACAATAAAATGACAACATTTGAGTACCTATAATTTTGAAACTATCCAACCAAATTACATGATATTTTACACCTGCGTGGCATCCCAAAGAGTATATATTCCAAATTTCAGAGCTCTAGGTTGAACAGCTATTGAGTCATAACCAAATTACTACATTATAAAACGACCACAAAATGTCATCAAAATTCCATGGATTCGAAATTTTCCCATTCCGCACAGTTCTAGTCACAACACCCCATAGGGCAAATGTCACTTAACCAATGTGTAATTGTCACTGGGTATGTTGGTATCCCAATGGGTGTAAAATGTGTATGTATCCCAAACAGGACCCCAAACCTTGTGTCCCACCATAATAAAGCAAATATAAGATAGTACATCACCAGTCTGTAATCATCTTCTTAAAAGGAAGGTCCCCACTAGGATGCTGTGTGACCTTTTTGGCTGGTGCAGCTTGAACGGTGGGGTGGGTTCTTATCTCAGCTTGGTCTAGGATGAATCTTTGCAAATGCTTCAGGACCTGGGAACCCCCTCTTCTTGTTAGGCTTTTACTTGTGAGCCATGTGAGCATAGCAAACAGTTGCAATCTTCAAAACTTGACAACTTTCAGCAACAGGTGGAAACTTCTTCTGGCACTTTGACATCTGCTGGTATCCCATTGGTAGATATACTCCATCAACTCCCAGGCTTAACCATCTTTACTGGTTGCTAGAAGCAATATTTTGGGTCATGCTTGGTGTATTCTGCCTCACACAGTCTGTGGCTTCCATCTTGTACTTTACTACATTACCATCAGTGTAATGCACCAGAGCATAATTTTGTAACAACATTAGTGCCTGGGATACACCTCCCAAAATGGACTGGACCACATGCTGGGCCTCCTCCTTTGTAGCCTTATTACTTTTGTAGGTAATGCCATGTTTTTCCCACACTTTATCTACAATGACCCTTCTGGTCCAGTCTCCCCAGTTCCTTTCAATAATGTCCCACAAATGCTCAGATACATATGGATAATTCTGCTCTGGGCAGTTCCTCTTTATTATGCACCACACAATCTTCTCAGCATGACTGTATGAGGGCAACTCCCTCACTGGGGTTCTTAGGGCCTGTTCCAGTGGTAGTCACACATCTTGGTGGTAAGCCTGCATATACTTAGGAATCTTTTCAAGTAGTCACATGACTGGCTTTCCCCACCCTCGGGGTTCTATTGGTGGTTCCCAAGTTTCATTACCTCCAGGGGGGTTCATCTGGATGGAGGCAGGTGGTACTCCACAGCCTATAGCACTGACCCCCCAGAGCAAATATCAACAATGTGTCTGATTGGAAAAGAGGCAGCAGAGATGGGTTGCTTGTTTGCGGTAACATTTCATGGCATGAGAAATTGTCCAGATTTCTTGGTGGGGAAGGCAACACCCAGATAGGCTCTCTCTGATGTTGGGTTATGGGGCGGTGGCAGCAATTCTGCCTTCCTCAAAAACATCTTTTAAACTGGCAGGCACGTCTATGGCACTTTCTTTTTTCACTGTCCCCAAGACCTTGCGTTCACTCTCCCCCAGGCTTTTGATCATTTGCTAGAGCTCATCTTCTCCCATGGGCACTGATTTGTGGGTACCAGTTTCCTCCCACACTTCTTCGATGAGTACTCCACTCACATCCCCAGCTGGGGAATGCTGCTCTGGCTCCTTATAGACTGAAGCACTTTTAACTGGAAGTTCCCATGCTTCTAGCATGAATTCCTTGAATTCTGCCCTGGATAGCAATCCTGAGGCATTTGCTAGCCATGCAGCTCACTGAGGGCTAACAGTCCCTCATCCTTGCATGCACCACAAGGAAGGATGAACAACACATTGTTCCCCTGGTGTGAACATCTGAAGTATGTGGTATCATCAGTGGCTTCAGAGGTTTCTGTCTTCTTTCCCTCAGATAGCCACTCTTAACAGTGTCAAGGGGATCTTTACTTCCACATTCTGTGAGCATTCAGTCATGATGCCTCACTGAGTTTTGAATACAGCTGAAACGAGCTATCAGTTTCACAGTATGCAAACAAATAAAATATTCTCAGTCACAGTTTGCTTGCACACTCTAGTATAGTTCTCCTGTTCTATCTCCCTATTCAAATGCTACAATTTCTATGCCTGCATCGCATTCCCAAAATTGACAGTTGTCCACATAACACATATGTTCTGCCTGTTGTGTACTTTTGTGTACTTTTCCTGCCAGAGTCATTCATTCACTCAAACCCAGTTACTTTTCCTTTCTTTTTGTAACAAGTACTCACCGTGTTGCATCACAGCTAACTCCCCACAGACATGAACAGTCCCATGTTTGCAGGCTTAATTCCTCTTGATGCCTCCAAGGGGGAATTATGCTAGCACTGGGTTTTTACACCCAAATGAGTTTTACTTTTTTACTTTGACAATGGAGGAGAAAGTAACTGTTTTCTTCTCACTAACTCCTTGATAGTGATTTCGTACTTTCTCTCCCCTTCTCCACAGCCCTCAGCAGGTTGCAAGTTCATCAGTTCTTACCATGCCCCCAGCAGTGATGTTACACCAATTGCATCACTCCATCTATGGCAATTTAAATATTCATAAGTTGCTCAAATGCATGAGCCACGAGTCCTCGAGCTGATGTTTTCTTCTTACAGAGCTTCCCAGCTTGCTCTTCCTGCTCCCACTAACATTCCATTTTGATTGTCTATCCAGCACCATTTTGTCCAGAGTCACTGCACATCAAATATTTCTTCAGAATGACTGCAACTTCCACTCAATGCCCAATGTAATGCCAGGGACCCCAGATGTGCTTTAAATCCCAGGAACAAGCCCTCAGTGTAAGGTCACCCTCCTTCCCATCAAGGGGTACATGGTATACAGTTGTTCAGGGAAGGTCTTTACACAAAAAACCCTAAAAAACACTTACTTGACCTTCTGAGCCTGTGGCAACCTCTGAGACTCCAACAACATGCGGTAAGGCTGATGGAGATGCAGAAGAAAGGAGTTAGCAGAACATGGAAATATAACAAAGGTGAATGTCCAAATAGGGGGGTTTAAAAACAAATGTTATTCCTCTGACTTGAGCTCACACAACAAGATGTTAAATTCTCACTCTTCTTGTCACATATTTCAGCTAGCGTAGTCTGTCTTCTGTTACCTTGTCACTACAGGGTAAACATTTCTTTTTACTTGGGGTTGGCTTCAACCCTGGTGAGGCACTTTTATTATCAGATACTGGCCCTGATGGAGGCAGCTAGCAGCTCTTGGACTCCACCCAGGCAGCACAGCTGGGGACTCCCCAGGCATCTCACAGCCCATACTATAAAACTTGAAATTATCACTGTCAAATAATTTTCACTATTTTCACTGAAGCACTAATTTGTACTAAAATTAATTTGCACTAATTAGAAGTTTTTCCATGCCAGTGAATGGGTTGCTAATGACTTAGTGTTAAATTTAATTTACGCAATTAAGGTTTTATTTGTGTTAGCATGAAAATTACGTGAAACAAACTAGTTTTATTTACTATTTACTTGACACTTGGAAAACTACACAGTTCCAGCGCTGACACTGAGCAGCACTACATGATCCTGTGACGAACTTCTGAATACAAGCTGACTTCCCGCGGAGACTATTCATTTACACTTCTCTGACAACCTTTTCCCCCTTCTAAAACAAAAACATTTTACCCTCCTGGGCATCCTGTCTAGTGCATATTGGCACTACACAGATTTTGGAGGAGGGGCCAATACGGGCCCACTAGTTACACTTTCCGGTAAACTCCTGTTGTCTGACAGGAATTCTGTGACTTCAGACTCGTGTTCCTCACGTGTGGAGAGAGGGCATCACTGGATGCCAAACCAGTCACTTTAAATGTAAAATAGAGTGACCATCGCCTCAGATTATTTGCCCACATAACTCCCTGGGACCAACTTCCTCTCAGATAGAACGCTATTTCTTTTTTCACATTTCTTATTCTCTAGCTAGATGGGAGGCATCCCGTTTTCATGGGATTTCTTTGACAGCAGCTGCCACAGACAAGTACTTTTTCTCGTCACCAAGCTATATTGAGAAACATTTAACAGTGGGAGCTGGTACTTTGTGCCAGGCACTAGCTTCCCACCAGCTCTGACTCACCAGTCCCCACCCTTCAGCAAAGCTCACTGACTCCTCCCCTTTGGAATGCCAAGTCAGACCAGCTGGCACAGTCCTCCAAGGGCCTGGAAAACTGTCACAACCTAGAGATCAGTAGACACTCTTAAAGGTTCATCACATATCTCCTGAGGGGGGGCTACACAGATTGCATCTCTTACTTTACGTATAAAATTTGCCATAGCAAAGATGTGAGAATTACTACTGCAAAGCAGCATATATGCATTTATTTTCCTATGTAATGTCTCTTTGGTATTCAGCTCAGGCCAAATAGGGATGAATCATTTGCAGTTTCTAGCAATCAAAAAGGATGTGTTCTAACCACAGCTGATGATTGACATCACATTTACAATTTTCAATACCATTTTGTAATCTCCAACATTAAAACCCCATCAAAATGCCTGCATAGCATGCCCATAGTACATGTATAGAAAACTGACCTCTGTTTTTTAATTTTGACAAAAGTGTAAATGCTTGTTTTGTATTCTGAATTGTTTTCCCTGTATAATTTTGTTATAGGAATATCTGATAATCTCCAAAATTCTTTTTGGAAGAAATGGTCATTCAGGTGCTAATTTTATTATTTTTGTAGTTCGTTGCTCTTATGTGAGCAGTGACAACAATTGTTAACACATTTAACTCAGTGTTTATTTATTTTATTTATTTAGCTTTTGTTGACCAGGTAAGTACACTAGACAAGTTATATGCCTATTTTCAGATACGACCTGGGAGAGTACACTGAGATACAGATACAGTGAGACACAGGTTCATACAGAGGACAACATGACACAAGTTAGACAGTATACAGAGTCAAAATAGAACCATGTGAACATAACTAGTAGACAGTAAGCACAGTTAAGATATGTACAAGAATATATATTCATAGAGACACCAAGGCTAAGAACAGTACACTTTTACAAGGTATACATGGCTCCGAGCCACAAACACAGCCACAGTCTGAGTATCTCCTGAAACAGAGAAAAAATACATTATATACATCTCAGAGTCCAGTTAGACAGGCTGCATCAGCAGGAGCTGCAAGAGGGGTGCCAGGAAGGACATGTGAGTCCAGTGCAGGGGACCGGAACTAACTATGGAGGTCTAGGACACCCACATGCAGAGGAGAGCTTCAAGTGATACCACATGGAGCTCCGGAGGCACGAGTGGGAGGGAGAGGAGTGGACTTGAGCGGGAAAGGATTTCCATAGCCTAGGAGCACATGAAGCAAAATCCCTGTCCCCCATTTGCGTGCGGGTGATAGGGACTTTAAAAGTGCCAGGGCACAGAGACCTGAGGGAGCAGGTAGAAGAGACAGCCAGTTTGAGAAGCTTAGCCAGCCCTGGGGGAGTGCCAGCACTGAGCACCTTGCCCATGAAGCAGCCCAGTACAAAGTTTATGTGGTTGAGCGGGGAGAGCCACCCGAGTTTGTCATATAGGTCACAGTGGTGGGTGAGGTAAGGGGCAGCAAGTGCAAAGCGGCAAATGTTATTGTAGATTGTGTTCCATCTAGTGAGGTGAACTTTGTCCTTAATCTTGGCCAGGGACCCAGAAAGTATGGCCTGAGTTTTTTTTAGGTTGAGGACCAACTTGTGAGTCATTACCCAGGACTGGATATTTCTGAAATCCTCACTCAGTTGATGGTTGATGACCCCAATGTCCCGGGAATGGTCATCCGTGTATAGGATAGTACTACAGTTGGTAGCAGTAGCTGGTAGATTGTTGACAAATATAGAGAAGAGAAGGGGCCCCAGATCTGATCCCTGGGGGACACCAGAGGTCACAGGAGTGGTACCCAAGAGGACCTTGCTGAATTTGGTAAGTTGCTCCCTGCCCTGGAGGTAATTACTGAACCAACTCAGGATAGGTGAGGACAGACCAAGGGACTGAATTTGAGAACAAAGTAAGACATGGTCAACTAGGTCGAAGGCCTTGGATAGGTCAATGAATATAGCACCTGTGAGTTTGCCCTGGTCCATGGCCGCCCGGATTCCAGAGGAGACAGTGACAAGGGCCGAGGACGTACTCTGCCCTTTTTGAAAGCCGTGCTGCGCAGAGGACAGTAGCTCATGGGCCTGGATATAATCCATGAGTTATCCAGCCACAACTTTCTCTAGGTGCAATCAGTGAATCCCACAGTAAGAGCAACATTTGTCTCAAAAAGTATATTGGATAGACTCAAGTTCTTTTATCCCACTATTGAAAAGCCAGACTTCAGTGACATATAGAATTAGGTTCTGTACTTTGGCATTAAAGGCTTGTTTCAAAGCAGTATATGAATATCCCCCAAATAAATGAGCAAATGTTATCAATCTCTTGGAGGTTTGAGTAGCCACGTTTTTGATCTCATTAACATAACCTTTCCAGACATTCCTATTATTCAGTAAAAACTCCTAGGTATCTATTCCCGTACTTCTAATTCTGTTCTGTTAAACTTTCAAGTTCTCAAAGATTTTGCTTGATCTCCAAAGATCATGGGCTATATTTTCAAACCGTGGCACAGGGCATGCATCCTGCCCTGCACCACGGGACTTAGGATCTGTTGGTGTGCCAAACAACATTGCTGCAACTATACCCGATTTTCCACGCCTGGGCATAGTTGCGACAGTATCCATGATTTACAGCAGCTTGAGCCAAAGAGCTGGTGCAAGCTCCGTGTTGGAGGCCCCAATGAGTGGCACAGGCTAGACCACAAATATCTGGTCTACGGATCTGCAATCAGTGCAAGGGATAGAAAATACTGATTGTGATCAGAGCTTGCCGCAAACTCCATGTGCCATATGTTTGGCACACCAGGAGGCTTGCGGCATCCCGGCATGTTAGAAAATCCTGCCCCATGACTTTAAACTTGCTGTAGCACTATTCAGCCTTATCTTGATGTCTGTACATTCTGTCCCCTCTTCAAGACCTAAGGGGGCGAGGGAACACAGGACAATGTCATCAACATAAAATAAAGACTGAATGCTGACATCATATATATTAGATGGAAAAGTACCCACCCTAGTTAACTCTTGGGTTAATGTCTCCATGTAGAGAATGAATAAACCTGGAGCCAGCAGGCAGCTTTGTTTGATTTCTCTCTGGATCTTGACCTTATCTGATAGGGTTCCATTGGTTTCTATCCTTACCCTTGCCATGCTTCTGTGTGTAATATTTTCAAAATACTAAGGAGTCTTTCCTCAGGCTTCCAAAACAGGGCATAACAAATCCTTGTCCAAACTGTCAAAAGCTGAGTGTAGGTCAAAGAACGCTAAATACCTTGTCCTTTGTTTCAGATCTACATAAACAAGGAACATTAAGGAAGTACACAGAGTGGAAGGTCATGTGCACAAATGTCTGCAGTCTGGGAAACAAAATCCCAGACCTAACGGCACTGATGGCAGACACAAACCTGGACATTGTGGCTATTACAGAGACATGGTATGCAGGGAACCATGACTGGGATGCAGCCATACCAGGGTATACACTTTTTAGAAAGGATAGGGAGAGGAAGAGGGAGGAGGGGTTGTTGTGTATGTAAAGGAAGGGATTCATGCTATGGAGGCTCAGGGATCCAGGGAAGAAGCAGAGGCATTGTGGGTCACTCTGGAGTCAGGGAACAAAACAACCATCCATGCTGGAGTAGTTTACAGGCCTTCCACGCAGGGGGAGGATATAGATCTAGTATTAGTGGAAACCATCCATAGTATGGCAGCCAAAGGGGAAGTACTACTAATGGGTGACTTCAATATGCCGGATGCAGATTGGAATACCCAGACTGCAAGTACATCAAGGAGCAGGGATCTCATGCCTACCATGTATGGGGCAAACCTAAGGCAGCTGGTGGTTAAGCCCACCAGGGAAGGAGCTGTACTGGACTTAGTGCTGACAAACGGGGACAGAATTATGGATGTTGAGGTGGGCAGTCCCCTTAGTACCAGTGACCACAAAACTGTGTGTTTTAGAGTCAACACGTTAGCAGAAGAAAGCTATTCAAAGATTAAGATCCTAGATTTCAGAAAGGCCAACTTCATGGAGATGGGGGAACAGCTCAAAATTGCCCTGGCAGCAGAAGATATGGGGGAAGGGTAGAAGAACAGTGGCTTAGGCTCAAGAGATCCATAGCAGGAATGACAAGTCAATGTGTCAGATTGCTTAGCAAAAGCAAAAGAAAGAAGCGGCCACTGTGGTTCTCTAAGTCAGTAGCCGAGAAAGTGTGAGAAAAAAGTAAGGCATTCAGGAAATACAAAGAGGCACAGAAAGAAGAAGACAGACTGAAATATCTAGAGAAGCAGAGAGAAGCTGGCAAAGCTGTCAGACGGGCTAAGGCAAGAACGGAAGAAGGAATTGCACAGGCTATTAAGGAAGGGGACAAGACCTTCTTCCATTATATTAGTGCGAGGAAGAAAAACAGAAATGGTATTGTTAGGCTAAAGAAGGGAGAGTGTGGGTGGGCGGAGGATGACCTTGAAAAAGCTGAGGTACTGAACAAATATTTTTGCTCTGTATTTACCAAGGAAGAGGCGGGGAAGGGCCAAGACTCACAAGGAAAGATGTACGGAGGGAGAGGTGGACACCAGACCATTTATCATGGATAGAATCTTGGAGGAATTAGGAAAAGTAAAGACAGACAAGGCAATGGGGCCAGATGGGATCCATCCTAAAGTGTTGAAAGAACTCAGGGAAGTCCTAGCAGGTCTGCTGACAACTCTCTTCAACCAATTACCATAGAGGGGTGAGGTACCTGGGGACTAGAGAAGGGCAGAGGTGATCCTCCTGCAAAAGACTGGAAGTAGGGAGGAGGCAGGCAATTATAGACCTGTAAGACTGACCTCAGTGGTGGGGAAGCTGATGGAGTCCATGCTTAAGGAGAGGGTAGTGAGGTTCCTGGAGTCAAGCAGTGTAAAAGACCCAAGGCAGCATGGATTCACTGAGGGTAGGTCCTGTCAGACTAATCTTATCGATTTCTTTGGCTGGGTGACAAGGGTGGTGGATCAGGGAGGGGCGGTGGATGTGGCCTATCTGGATTTCAGTAAGGCCTTTGACACCGTTTCTCATAGAAGGTTGTTTAACAAATTGGGGAATCTGGGTGCGGGCTGTAAAGTGGTAAAATGGATTGATAACTGGTTAAAAGGCAGGACACAGAGCGTGGTAGTACATGGCATAAATTCAGAAGAGGGGGAGGTGACCAGTAGGGTTCCACAGGGATCGGTGCTGGGTCCAGTTCTATTCAATGTCTTCATAAGCGACATTACAGAGAGACTGGAGGGGAAAGTATGACTGTTCGTAGATGACACCAAGATCTGTAACAGAGTCGACACACAGGAGGGGCTAGATAAAATGAGAAATGACCTAAGACTACATGAGGAATGGTCAAGGGTTTGGCAGTTGGGTTTCAACACTAAGAAGTGCAAGATAATGCACCTGAGATACAGAAACCCAAGAGAGGAATACATGATGGGGGGCAGGTTCTAGCCACCACAAGTTGTGAGAGAGACCTGGAGATTATAATATCCGATGGCCTGAAGTCAGTCAAACAATGCAAAAAAGCAATGGGGAAGGCAAACAGAATGCTGGGGTGCATAGAAACATAGAAACATAGAATTTGATGGCAGATAAGGACAGCTTGGCCCACCCAGTCTGCCCATTTCCCTACCTAATGGATAAGCTGCAGATCCTAGTTAACCAGCAGCCTACTTCTTTCTACCCCCAACCCCTAGAATTGCCTTATGGCTGTCTCATGCATGCTTGAATTCAACCACTGTTTTTGACTCCACAACCTCCTCCGGAAGGCCGTTCCATGCATCCACAACCCTCTCTGTGAAAAAATACTTCCTTACATTGAGCCGCCCCCCATCTTCAAATTGTGCCCCTTTGTTCTTGCACACCTCTTTTTGAAAGATGCTACCTCTTGGACTTTGTTGATTCCCTTGAGGGACTTGAACATTTCTATCATGTCCCCCCTCTCCCTCCTTTCCTCGAGGCTATACATATTAAGCTCCTTTAGTCTCTCTTCATATGTCTTCCATTGCAGACCCTTTACTAATTTAGTTGCCCTCCTCTGGACAGCTTCCATCTTGTCTATGTCCTTGCAGAGATTGGGTCTCCAGAACTGCACACAGTACTCCAGATGGGGTCTCACTAGCTGTCGGTACAGAGGGGTAACAACTTCCTGTTTTCTACTGGTGATGCCTCTCCCTATGCATCCCAGTATCCCCCCAGCCCTTCTTACTGCCCTCTCACATTGCTTGCCCACCTTTAAGTCATCTGATATGACTACCCCCAGGTCCCTTTCCATTTTTGTTGTTGTTAGTATCTCACCCCCATTGTGTACTCTTCCCTGGGTTTTGTTTCCCAGGTGCATTACCTTTCTTAGCATTGAATCTAAGCTGCCATACATTTGACCATTCCTCTAACCTTGTCAAGTCCCTTCTCATCCTTTCCACCCCACCTTGTGCTTCAACTCTGTTGCAGATCTTTGTGTCATCTGCAAAGAGACATACTTTTCCTTCCAGTCCCTCTGCAATGTCGCTTACAAAGACATTGAAGAGGACCGGTCCTTATACTGAACCCTGCGGCACCCCACTAGTAACCCCCCTTTCTTCAGAGTGGACTCCATTTACTATTACCCTCTGTGTCTTATTCTCCAGCCAATTCTTTAACCAGGCTATCATCTTGGGACCCACTCCCAGGCTGGCTAACTTGTATATTAATCTTTTGTGTGGGACTGAGTCAAATGCCTTGCTACAGTCTAGGTAGGCCATGTCCACAGCCCCTCCCTGATCTATTATTTTGGTCACCCAGCCAAAGAAATCTATTAGATTCGTCTGGCATGACCTTCCTGCTGTGAATCCATGCTGCCTTGGGTCTTGTGCCCCTCTGGCCTCTAGGTACTCAACAATTCTTTCCTTCAGAAGTGATTCCATCATTTTCCCTGTCACTGAGGTTAAACTAACAGGTCTGTAGTTTCTCGCTTCTGCCCTGCTCCCACTTTTGTGAAGGGGAATCACATCTGCCCTCCTCCAGTCCTCAGGTACCACCCCATCCTCCCATGATTTGTTAAAGAGGGTAGTCAGTGGTGTCACTAGTTCTACCTTAGTTCTTTTAGAATTCTGGGATGAATTCCATCAGGCCCCATTGCTTTGTCCACCTTCAGTTTTAAGAGTTCTTTCAGAACCCTTTCTTCTGTAAATGGGCTGGTATCAACTTCTGTATCCAGAGTGTTTCTATTGTTTGTTTTAGGTACCTCCCCCTCTTCATTTGTAAATACCGAGCAAAAATATTTGTTTAGTATCTCTGCCTTTTCACAGTCACCCTCTGCCACCCCCTCCCTTTATTAAGCCTCACTATCCCTCCCATAGTCTTCCTTCGCTCCCTGATGTACATAAAAAAGGTTTTATCCCCCTTATTAACTGAGTTGGCTATCTTTTCCTCAGTTCGGGCCTTGTGTTCTGACTGACTTCCCAGCTTCCTTTTGCTTTAACTGATACAATTCTCTGACCTGCTCCTTCTGTGATTCCTTGTACTTTCTGAATGTTTTCTTTTTCTCTTGAACCTTCACTGCCACCTCCTTTGAGAACCATAATGGTTTCTTACATTGTTTTGTTTTGTTTATTTGCTTCACACAAAGGCTTGTTACCTCTGTGGTGGCAGTTTTTATTATTCCCCATTGTTCTTCCACCCCTCCTTCCTGCCCATTTGCTAGTGCATTCCTTAGGCACTCATCCATTTTGGCAAAGTCAGCCCTCCTGAAGTCCAGTACTTTTGCCTTTGTACAGTATGGCTTGACTCTATTGCTGTGTTTATCGTGAACCATACTGTTCGATGGTCTCTAGTTCCCAGATGGCTACCCACTTCTACATCTGTGATCCTCTCTCCATCTCCATTTGAGAGGACCAGGTCTAAGATTGTTCCCTCTCGAGTGGGTTCCATTACTAGTTGTCTAAGGCATGCCCCCTGTAGGGCAACTAGAATAACCCCACTCTTAGAAGTGGCTGCTGCAACTGCACTCCAGTTAACATCTGGCATATTCAGATCACCCATCAGCAATATCTCCCCTTTATCTGCCATTCTAAGTATACTTTATATCATATCATAGGAAGGGGCATTACCAGTAGGAGGAGTGAAGTGGTGATGCCATTGTGTAGATCACTGGTGAGGCCTCATCTGGAATACTGTGTCCAATTCTGGAGACCACATCTCAGGAAGGACATAGACAGAATGAAAGCAGTCCAGAGAAGAACCAAAAAAATTATACATGGACTCCACCACAAGCCTTATGAGGAAAGACTCAAGGAACTAAACATCTATTCATTGGAAGAGAGAAGGGAGAAAGAGGGTATGATAGAGACTTTCAGATACCTTAGAGGAATAAACAAGGTACAGGAGGGAAGTATATTTCAGAGATGAAAGTGCACAAGGACAAGGGGACATAACATGAGGCTGGAAGGAGGGAGGCTTAGGATGAATGCTCTGAAGTATCTTTTCACAGGAAGGGTGGTGGATCCGTGGAACAGCCTACCAGTGGAGGTGGTGGAAGCGAAAACAGTACAGGGATTCAAAAGTGCATGGGATAAACAAAAAGGCACCCAGCTGTACAGCAGAGCGGGGGAAAGGCTGTTCAGATAAGAGTAGGGATGGCAAAACCAAATAGGGAAATGGGCATACTTAGTGGGCTATATGGTCCTTATCTGCTGACAGATTCTATGTCACTATGTTTCTACATACTTATATATATTATCACAGGTCCCACGCCCCTCTGAAATCCAGCCTGATTGTTGGAAATGATATTATGATCCATGACACAATTTTCCAGCATTGTGAGGATAAGTCTACATTAGATTTTAGCTGCTATGCACATTAGGGAAATCAGGCAGTAGTTTACAGAGATGTTTTTAGTTCCTTTCTTATACAAATGAACATGTATGGCTGTTTCCCACCTTACCAGAAGAGACGTAGTTGTATTTACTTGATTAAAAAGCCTAGTTAAACATTTTTGCTCACCATGGGGGACTGACATAAAAGATCTCTGCTGCTATGCCATTCTTCCCAGCTGCCTTGTTGCATTTTTGTGCCATTATGGCATGCTTGATCTCCCCAGCTATAAAAAGTCAATTTGAGTCTCTCTCCCTATGTGCATAAAAGGTCAATATTTTATTTAAGTATTTGAAAATTGCTGACTGGGAACGGCACACTGAACCAAAGCTTGTTTCCAGGAGCATCCCTAGGGAAGGACACAAGGGATACAAAATATATAGCACAGACACAATTTGCCATTTCAATTAAGTGCAGTCAGAATAACATGATCAATACATGTATAAGCACAGAATGAATACCCAAGACAAAAAAAAAAACAACAACAATTAAGCGGTTTACCTATAGCGCTGCAACATCCAGTACACCGACATTCCCAACAGTGACAGGCACAGTGCAGAGTGTCAGCATTGTACTGTCAGGGATGTCAGTGTGTTTTCTTCTGGGGCTTACACAGCCTGAACTCCCATGTGGGGGTCTCCAACCCACATACCACGATCTCTAAATATTCAACTCTGAGTTGTCTCAGGGCTGGGGCAAAACACTGAGATATGCACTGCCGGTGTCTGCGGGGACCATCACAGCAACCCGATGCTTTTCGTCGAATTCTGTCACTGTGATGGTCTTCGCAGTGATGGTGTTGACGTGCGGTTGGCATACTCAGTTAAGCACCTCAGCCACACCTATACCAGGGTAGGACAGCAATTACATAGGAAATGTCAGGGAGTGGGAAAACAGGAGTTGGGGGGGTTCAGCTGATACATTAATTTTTTACAGTTCAAAGCATTGTTTACATGACTGTGTTAGCACCACATCAGCCTAAATGCACAGGTTGCTGAGGTGCAAATGCAGCCATGTGGACACTTACACTTATTGAAGTAAGCCACTTCTTGTTCCTCTCCCTTAGCTGCTGCATTTGTAAGGATGCATACTGGAGCTAGCAGCTTAAGCTGCACTGCTCACTCTGATGCACAAGGGAATGTTGCTAGCATTCATTTCTGCCCTTCCATGATCCAGCAGCTCAGAACAAGGAAGTACCACCATTTGATGTCATAATAAACTTTGGAATTAGGAGGACAAAATGTGTGCTTAGTAAGTTTGTTTTTTTATTTATTTAATGTTTGTATTCTTCCCTCAGCCTCTAATTCAGCTCCAGTTCCCAAATTGCATCACCCTCCCACTGCAACCCCCAGTTCCTGTCTCTACCACCTGCCCCATGCCACTGCCCCCTATTTCTTGTTTCCATCACATGCTTCCTTGAAGGCATTAGCAGACAGCACCCCCCCCCCCAACTCATGGCTCCTCTCCAGCTCATCTTGCAGTGGCTCTGAGGGGGCTGGGCTGTGTAAACCCACAAATTGATTGGCTCTGGAGATTGCAGTATCAGTGGAACACTAACCACCACCCTATACCACTTATCCATTAAATAGTTTCTGAACCAATTCACACTTTGAATCCCATTCCTAGGCTGATCAATTTCTTTATCAGTCTCCTGTGTGGCACAGTGTTAAAGGCCTTACTAAAGTCCAGACAGGCAACGTCCACTGCCCTCCAATGATCTATTTCCCTGATCATCCAGTCAAAGAAATCAATCTGACTTGTCTGGCATAACTCAGTGAAAAAGGTCTGGCTCCCCATATGATGCACAGGGGAAACGCCGGACCTCGCCCAACAACTAACACACCGAAATCTGACCAATGGAAAATCATGTACACAAATGCTTGCAGTCTGGGAAACAAGATCCCAGACCTGCAGGCAATAATGACAGAGGCTAAACTGCACATAGTAGCCATTAGTGAGACATGGTTTACCAGTAACCACACTTGGGAGACTTCAGTACCTGGCTATGTACTGTTCAGAAGAGACCGAGGTGCAAAAAGAGGGGGTGGAGTGGCCCTTTATGTCAATGAAAATATAAAAGCAACAGAAATTCAGAATACACATAAGGAGCTTGAAGAACTGTGGGTCACCCTGGAAACAGGAAATGTGACAGCCATATGAACTGGGGTTGTGTACAGGCCTCCAGACCAGGGGGAGGACATAGACACGTTACTGTTAGAAGATATACAAAACATGACAGCTAAAGGGGAGGTTCTGATAATGGGAGACTTCAACACGCCAGATACAGATTGGTCAATACCAGCAGGGACATCTGCCAGAACTAGACGCATGGTGGATTCCCTGCAGGGGGAAGGCCTCAAACAACTGGTGCAACAACCCACTAGAGACAGGGCTATCCTAGATCTAGTACTGACTAACAGGAAAAGGATCACAGATCTCCAGGTAGAAGGTCACCTAGGGGCCAGTGACAATCACATGGTATGGTTCAGTTTGGCCACTAGAACAAAATCATCCAATTCCAAGGCAAAAATATGGCACTTCAGAGGAGCTGACTTTGATAAGATGGCCAACAGAGTTAAGCTAGCCCTGGCAAAAAGAAATACAGGTGAGGGGGTTCAGGCAAAGTGGGCAAGCATTAAAGATGCAATACTTGATGCAACATCCCATTGTGTTAGTGAGAAAAGGAAGTGCAAAAGAACAAGGAAACCACTTTGGTTCTCAAACACAGTAGCAGAAAAGGTCAGAGCCAAAAGGCTGGCCTTCAGGAAATATAAGGGATTATAAAATGGGTAAAGGATTCAAGCAATCTGATTGGTTGTTAGCCATGCATTAGATGTGTCTAATGCACAGCTAAAACTAGAACCCCCATTTAGAATACATAGGCCCATTTTATAAGCGCAATAAGCCACTCCGGAGATGTGCATTAGACAGTTCTAATGCATGGCTAGGGGACTGGATGCATTCGGCCCGTGGCCTCGTGCCTCACTACGTCCCCCTAGCCATGCATTAGAACTGTCTAATGCATACCCCATTGTGTTTTATTGCTTACACGCAGCAGGATGAAGATAGGGATGCATACCAAATTTCCCTAAGGGAAGCAGGGAAGGCAGTAAGGCAGGCAAAGGCCCAAACTGAGGAAACACTAGCATGAACAGTAAAAGGAGGAGACAAGACTTTCTATAGATACATTAGTGAAAGGAGAAAGTCCAGAGGGGGTATTGCTAAGATCAAAGAGGATAAGGGGGCGTGTCAGGAGGAGGACCATGTAAAAGCATCTATCCTAAATAGATACTTCTGCTCAGTATTTACTAAAAAGAAGGTAGGGCAAGGCCCACAGCTCTGCACCATGGACACAGGGGCGAAGGAGGTGTGCACTAGTCCAGTCACAAAAGAAAGGGTCCTACAAGAGCTCAATAAGCTTAGAGTGGACAAGGCAAGGGACCTGATGGCATACATCCCAGGGTACTAAAGGAGCTAAGGGTGGAATTAGCAGAGCCATTATCAGAACTGTTTAGTGAATCTCTGAGCACAGGAGAGGTCCCAGCAGACTGGAGGAGGGCTCATGTGATCCCGCTCCACAAGAGTGGTAACAGGGAGGAGGCAGGGAGCTACAGACCAGTCAGTCTTACCTCAGTAGTGGGCAAGATTATGGAGACACTCCTTAAGGAAAGGATAGTGCAAAACCTGGATTCCATAGGAGCACAGGATCCAAGACTGCATGGGTTTACAAAAGGAAGGTCCTGTCAAACTAATCTCATAGATTTCTTTGACTGGGTAACCAGAGTGGTGGACCAAGGGGGAGCAGTTGATGTTGCCTACCTTGACTTCAGCAAAGCTTCCGATACTGTTCCACATAAAAGATTGGTCAATAAGCTGAGTAGGCTCAGGGTGGGTCAGACGTTGGTCAACTGGGTGGCAAACTGGTTGATGGGCAGAAAACAGAGAGTGGTGGTAAATGGTATACAGTCAGAAGAGATGCAAGTCACAAGTGGGGTACCTCAGGGATCAGTCCTGGGGCCAGTCCTCTTCAATATCTTCATCAGTGACATTGCAGATGGACTGGAGGGTAAGGTTTGTCTGTTTGCAGATGACACCAAGATTTGCAACCGAGTAAATGATCCAGATGGTGTGGGAAGAATGAGAAGAGATCTGGATAAACTAGAAAAATGGTCAGAAGAGTGGCAACTGGGGTTTAATGCAAAGAAGTGCAAGATCATGCACATAGGGAAGAGAAACCCTGAAGCCACCTATAGACTGGGAGGCAGTTGCTGGCAGTCACAAGGGAAGAAAGATACTTGGGCGTCATCATCACCGATGACCTGAAATCATCCAAGCAGACCTCTAAAGGTGTTGGTAAGGCTAGAGGGATGTTGAGGTGTATTAGTAGGGGTATCACAGGTCGGAAGAGGGAGGTAATGATCCCTCTTTACAAGACACTGGTTAGGCCCCATCTGGAGTACTGCATGCAGTACTGGAGGTCACACCTTCACAAGGACATTAACCAAATTGAGGCAGTCCAGAGAAAGGCAACCAAAATGGTGCAGGGACTGCATCAGAAAACATATGAGGACAGATTAACTGAACTCAATATGTATACCCTAGAGCAAAGGAGGGAGAGAGGTGATATGATTGAAACATTCAAGCACCTTAAGGGCATTAACAAGGTGAAAGAGTCTAACATGTTTCCATATAAGAAAAATAGCAGGACAAGAGGACCCAGCATGAGATTAGAGGGAGGCCGATTAAGGGGTAATGTGAGGAAGTTCTTTTTCACATAAAGGGTGGTGGATGCATGGAACGGCCTACCTCAGGAAGTGGTGGATATGAATACAGTGCAGAGCTTCAAACAGGCATGGGATAGGCATAATGGAGCAATACAGATGAGTATGAATAGATAGGCCATTGACAGAGCAAAGGCCTATGGCACATTCATAAGGTAGAAAAAGAAATGGGCAGACTGGATGGCCTTGCAGTCCTTATCTGCCGTCAACTTCTATGTTTCTATGTAACTCCTCCCCGAATCCATGCTGCCTTTGGTCTTGTAACCACACCCTTTCCTTTTACAACTTTCCCTTTAATCATGATTATTGTATGTTCTTTCTTCAGAAGTTACTCCTTTCTGCTCTAGGTGATCCTACCTCGCTATCTGTTGATGACTGCCTGATTTACTCTAAAGGTCAGTATATCTGTGAGGCATGCAGAAGGAAATTCAAGTTTTAATCTCTGCACATCAGGTGATATGAAGCTTTCGAATTCCACAGGGAATAATTTTGGTCCCTCCCCCCCCTTTTCTGCTATGCTTAAAGGGGTCCGGTTCTATCACACTATTACAGGGAACTACAAGCCTATCTCTATCTTACCCCCCCCTTGAAAACATTTGAGTGTATAGTGGCTGACCAGCTGGTTGAATACTTAGAAAAATATCAACTACAATGCCTGCAACAACACAGGTTCAGAAATGGCCATAGTACCACTACAGCCTTGCTGGAGTTTATGGGCTTTATTCATCATTCCTTAGACCAAGGGCGCATTGTTGGTGCTGCTTTCATTGATTTAACCAAACCCTTCGACATGGTGAATCATGCCCTCCTGGCTGAACAGCTTACCACCATTGGACTAGCTTGTGACACAGTAGCCTGGTTTAAAAGCTACCTGCATAACCGTTCACAGCAGGTAAAAATTGGAAACTTCCTCTCAGATAGCAGACCTGTCCTATCAGGAGTCCCTCAAGGGTCCATCTTGGGCCCTCTTTTATTCAGCATTTTCATCAACAATCTCCCTCACTCCTGTCAGGATCACATCCTGTTATACGCTAATGATGCTGTCTTGTTCACTAGTGATCCAGACCCTAAGGTTCTCGAGTCCAGGCTACCGAATAATTTCGATAATGTTGAAGATTGGTTCCATAAACACAAGTTAGTCATGAATTACAAAAAGTCTAAAACTATGCTGTTCTCCAGCTCCCAAAATAGGCATATATCTTATCCTCTTACAATCACTAACAAAGAGGGCTCTTCCTGGAGCTAGTTCAGCTCTTTAAATACCTGGGGATCACAACTGATAGTACAATGACCTATTCCTATCACATTGACAACTTAGTTAAGGCTGTAAACACTTGCATTGGGCTGCTTTACAGGCATAAGCAATGCCTGACCCCATTGGTCATTAACCTGGCCATTCATAGATCTCTTGTCTCACTCATAGATTATGGCCTAGTAATGTATGGATCTGCCACTGAAACTACTCTTCACCATATCATCGTGGCACTCAATAAAGCATGCCGACTATATATCGGCTCCGCCCATCTGACTCATACCTGCGACATGTATGCTCAGGCTAAATGGCTACAATTCAAAGGTAGATGTAAGTACCAGTCTTGTTTGCTGGGCAGAAAAGTTAGTCTTGACAAAGTGCCCCCTGGTGTACAAAAGCTTCTTACTCCCACAGACAACCGTTGTTACATTAGAAGCTCTACTAGCCAGATTTTCAATATTCCCCGCTGCTGCACTTACCTGGGTCAAAGGTCCTTTGCATACCATGCCCCTTTCTGGATGAACTTGCTACACTCTGACATCACTTTGGCATCCACCTTGGGTGCTTTTAAGAAAAAACTCAGACAACAGTTGGTTGCTGATGCATGTTGTGACTGCTTCCAATAACCACCCCCCTTGATGTGACTTGTCACTTAATCATGACCTACCCTCTAGCAAATTTTGTTACCTCTCACACCCTCTTTCTTACCCTCTCTCTCCCCACCTTGTCTTCCCTTCTGATCTCTATAACCCTTACCCCCGTGACCCACTCCTCACATCCTCCTGATTCCACACTTCCTCACCTCACCACCTCCAAGTTCTCCTCCCTTACCCTCTCACCTCCCTCACCCTCCTTCTCCCTCATTTACTTACGCTGAGCACCCACGATCACTCTAAAATGTACCTACTGTAACCTACTCACTGCTGATGAGGTCCCTGGGTTGATGCCACCACTTACCTAGTTTTCTTTAGTTCTTGTCTTACTCTGTTTCTCCTTCTCATCAGGAGTTCATACTTCTTGGTTTCAGACACTGGTGTACTCTGGCATACTTTGTGCAATACCAATTGTATTGGCATTTCCTCTAATGATTCCCTCTTGGAAGGCTATTATATGTCCTTCTGTTGCTTGTCTCCCTGCATCGTACTTTACCACTTTGGTTTATCCGCTGACGTGAACCTATGAAATGTGCTGTTCTCAAAGGTGTTAACCGAGATTCCTGTACTGTAAACTCTCATTTTGTCTGCTACTATATTTCTGTAGTTACAAACCACAACTGTGTTCTATTATTCTATATGTATGTTCCCTTGTAATGACTGTGTCTTTTTCCTTTACTATTATTTGTATCATCCTGATGTGGAAACTTTGCAAATGAGCTTTCAGCTCAAAGATTGTAATCTGACTCTTAAATAAATAAATAAATTTAATCTATTTTTCTGTCCCTACATATAAGGGTTTTAACAAGATATTGCCTTTGTTGGAGTTTTTGTGCCATTGTTGTTGTTGTTTACTGGTACCCTATGTTACCTTAAAGTGTCTTTTTTTTTTCTTCAAGTGTCTCATTTTTTTCCCCATTGTTCAAATAGGAAAATAGGGACTCTTCTAGTTCTCTTATCTCAACTAACAATGGGTGTTATTTTATATCAGTTCAATGTTGGTGAAATATGTAGCGCTTAGTGGTACTGTGAATTTTGATGATTATTTATTATGTGACTTTCCTCTATTCCCACCCTTGGTAGAAGAGCTGGGTAGCTATAGGGAACAGAAGCCCTACACAAGGGTTGACAGAGTGCCGGAGAAGAAGGAGCTTGATAGGGAGGATGGTGGGTGAGTTCCTGACTCTAATCATGAAGTGCTGTGAGGGGTGAGTTTTTGAATGAGATGTGGGTGGAGCTATTCCCCCACATTGAACCTCGGGCTTAAAGCCGTCTCATTCAATGTTGGTGAAATATATAGTGCTTCGTGATAGTGTGAATTCTGATGATTATTTATTATGTGGCTTTCCTCTATTCCCACCCTTGGTAGAAGAGCTGGGTAACTGTAGGGAATAGAGGCCCAAAAGAATTATCTCCTCCAACTCTGGCGAGTGTGATCAGGAACACTCAGGAGAGGAAAAAGCTCCTTGGGGGAAAACCTCTGAGGACCTGCTTGTCCTCTGAGCAAACTAAGAGGAGATAATAGAAAAAGCATTTTTACATTTGGAAGTCAAATTAGGGATATATACTTTAACTGGAGATGTTTTCCATCTTCCTAGTCTTTTGATGATGTGCACAGGAATGTTATGATGAGACGCTGAGGTGGCTGCTCCTATTCGAAAGGAATGACCGAAACAGGAGAATGGATCTAGTCCAAATCTCTGGATAAGGGTTCTTGTGTGGTCTAGGAACCATTTGGATGTCATAGGTAAGTTGAAGTCTGAGGTTAACAGGGGAGAAGAAGGATTAGACATGGAGTGGAACAGCATAAGTTTTGCTAGTCTTGCAACTGGACACCTATTGTTTGATGTGGAATAATAACTTATGGACATTCTGGAATGTAATCTATCTGTTTTTGAAGAAGGCAGAGTTAATATGTAACTGTTGTTATGTTTCTTAAGGTTTCATACGCTGAGAAAAGCAGGAGAGTGAGATGATGATGTGGTGAATTAACTGGGGCGAAGAAATCCATAGAAGGCTAGAGTAATTGCTGAAGACACCGTGAGACTGGAAATAAGGTTGAATGGATTTGAGTTCAATAAATCCAGCAACTTACAAAATAGAGGTCCTTCTATTGGAAGGCATCGAGGATTATTCAGAATGGAGGATTGTCAAAAGTCCAATAAAAGTAGTTTGATTGATTGATTGGAGAACAATGAGGGTGAAAATGCAGAATATTTGGAAAGAAAAAAACTGGATGCTGGATAACTACAATTTAATGGTACCATGTGAAAGATGCAAGGCTTGATAGCAAAATATCAGAAATGCTAGCACCAAATTGACTGAGATGACAGTTGGATGGAAGGATGATGAAGCGCAGAAGGAGACATATTTGTTCCAGGCAGTCGTATAGGCAGCTCTAGTAGAAGGAGCCAATGTGGACCACATGAAGAGAGATGCTTGATGATGATAGTGACATGTCATGATGAGATCATAGTATGATGGCGGATGAGTCATGATGGGATCCGCTGAAGGATGGAGACGATGGAAATCCTGAAAACAAAATCAAGAAAGAGCATCAGCTGCTTCGTTCTTGACACCAAGAATATAATAGCATGTGATGATGAAGTCATGGATGAGTGAAAGCCAGATTAACCTCCGCATGAATAACATGACTGAAGGTGAGGATGAGCGACCTTTATTAACGATGGCTCCAGTGGACTGATTGTCAGAATATACTGATACTGATTGGTGGGATCGGAGATGACCCCATAGAACTACCAAAGAAAAGTTTCAGCACTACTCCAGGTTCTTTTGCAAATAAACACATAAAAAGTTTATTTAATACATAGGATGCCAACAGCAATGACTGACCAGTAAACCTCTACCGGTTTCGCACAAGCAGATTTTTTTAACTGTTCCACAGAGAATGTGATTTACTTGGCCACTTGCACATGTGGAGCATTTTACGAGGGGCAGACCTCATGACCATTCAAAATGCAGATTGGGGAGCAAAATAGAGCTGTGGTGGGAGGGGACCCAAAGAATGCATTAGCTCAACATGTGAAAAATGTTGGAACAGGGGTGCATAAGTTTAAATTCTGTGCCATAGAAAAAGTCAAACTAGGACCCAGAGGTGGGGATTTGAAAAACAAATTGGCATACATAGGATCCTTTTGGATTTACACACTGGGAGCCATGACACCCCCAGGTCTTAATGATAAGATGTAACTAATGGCTTGTATTAACAAGCATTTGTCAATGCCGAATGTTGATTGCGTTAGTCCGTTGAACTCGCTCAGTGACCCTCTGTCAGTCACTCGTGTTTCTCCCGGTGCTGCAGGCTGCTGATTTGTACTGGGCTCCTGCCTGTATTGGCACCCTTTTCTGTCCACAAAGAAATCCGCAGCTGTCCCGACAGAGCTCCATTGAGGTGGGTCACTGCTCCTGTCTGACTCGCTCATTCTGTTTCTCCTGGTGCTGCAGAATGGCCTTTTGTACTGGGCTCCTGCCTGCATTAACCCCTTTTCCTGCCTACAAAGAAATCCACAGCAGTCACGATAGAGCTCCATTGAGCTCGCTCACTCCCCCTCTCTCACTCGCTCGTTGTGTTTCTCCCGGCGCTGCAGGCTGCCCTTTTGTATTGGGATCCTGCCTGCGTTGGCACCTTTTTCTGCCCACAAATAAATCTGCCGCTGTCCTGAGAGAGCTCCGTTGAGGTAGCTCACTCCCCCTGTCTAATGTGCTCATTCTCTTTCTCCTGGAGCTGCAGGCTGCCCTTTTGTACTGGGCTCCTGCCTCTGTTGGCACCTTTTTCTGCCCACAAAGAAATCTGCAGCAGTCCTGACAGAGCTCCATTGACCTCACTCACTCCCCCTCTCTCACTCGCTCATTCCGTTTCTGTTGGCGCTGCAGGCTGCCCTTTTGTACGGGGATCCTGCATGCATTGCCACTCTTTTCTGCCCACAAAGAAATCTGCAGCTGTCACAATAGAGCTCCGTTGAGCTCGCTCATTCCTCCTCTCTCAGTCGCTCTTCTGTTTCTTCCGCCGCTGTAGGCTGCCCTTTTGTACTGGGCCCCTGCGTGCAGTGCTGCCTTTTTCTGCCCACAAAGAAATCCGCAGCAGTCCCAACAGAGCTCCGTTGAGCTCACTCACTCCCCCCCCCCATCACTCGCTCGTTCTGTGTCTCCCGGCACTGCAGGCTGCCCTTTTGTACTGGGCTCCTGCCTGCATTGGCGCCTTTTCCTGCCCACAAAAAAATCTGCAGCTGTCCTGACAGAGCTCAGTTGACCTCAGTCACTCCTCCCCTCTCTCACTTGCTCGATCCTAATTTGTTCCAAACACCGATTTCCGACAGCGACTGCGGTATTCTGCGCCGGAAGCGTGAAAACTTATTTCAGCCAGGATGTGAAAAATGGCAGCTGTACTGTTCATTAGGAGGTGTGGAAAAATGCCAATGTTGAAAATGTGGCTTGAAAATATTACTAATTTGTGAAGTTATGAGGGTGCATGAAAACTGCTAGCATGCCTTTCGTAACTGATCATTTATGAGTTTCATCACAAAATTTTCAACATAGGCATTTTAGGACCTCTGCTCATGAACAGTGTCAGTGTGATTTTCTTAATGTGTCTCGAACACTGATTTCCCACAGGAACCGCGCTATTGTGCATCGGAAGAGCGTAAACACATTTCAGCCAGGATGTGAAAAATGACAGCTGCACTGTTCATGAGATTGTGTGGAAAAATGGCAATGTTGAAAATCTGGAGTGAAAATATTGCAAAGTTGCGAAGGTACGAGAGTGCTTGGAAACTGCGCAATGCACACTCATAGCACACTCATTTTAATGATTTACGTCACCAAATTTTCAACATAGGCATTTTAGGACCTCTGCCAATGAACAGTGTCACTGTCATTTTCGTAATGTGTCCCAAACATGGATTTCCCACAGCAACCGCGCTATTCTGCACTGGAAGTGTGAAAACACGTTTTGGGCAGGATCTGAAAAATGACAGCTGTGCTGTTCATAAGGAGGTGCAGAACAATGGCAATGTTGAAAATCTGGAGTGAAAATGTTACAAATTTGCGAACTTATGAGCGTGCGTGCAAACTGCGCAACACACGTTCGTAACACAGTCATTTTATGGAGTATCGGCACCAAATTTTCAACATAGACATTTTAGGACCTCTGCTCATAAACAGTGTCACTGTCATTTCCATAATCTGTCCTGAACACTGATTTCCCACAGCAACTGCGCTATTCTGCGCCGGAAGTGCAAAAACACATTTCTGCCAGGATGTAAAAAATGACAGCTATACTGTTCACAAGAAGGTGTGGGAAAATGACAATGTTGAAAATGTGGTGTGAAAATATTGCAAATTCACAAAGTTACGAGTGTGTGTAGCAACTGCGCAATGCACGCTCATAAAACAGTCATTTTTGGGAATTTTTTCCACCAAATTTGCTACATTGGCTTTTTGAGAGCCCACCTCATGAACACTGGCACTGTCATTTTGTTAATCCGTCACAAAAGGTGATTCTGCACAGTGACCGCGAAATCACCTCTCGGGGCCGATAAACGCCATGACAGTGGCAGAATTCATGAGGAATGGTCCCAAAAACTTCATGTTGAAAATCTGGTGCCAAAATTCCAAAAAATGACTGAGATATGCACCAAAGTTGAAAAAACCCTATTTATTCCATTATACAGCTTACCGGCATTTCTTCAGTTCGCAGTCAGCTTTGAAGAGTGCAGATGTGTTCTCGGTCCACCGAAGATCATCGCACCGGACTCCGGAAGTAAGTATGGGGTGGAGGTGTGTGGGAAGCAGGGTGCTCAGTGGGTGGGCGCGGGTTGTGGGAGGGTAGGGGAGACTGCGAGGACTGTTGTCTTTTTTAACAGGTTAAACAACAAAAAAAATCATCAGGACGGGTTTTTTTTCAGGGGATGTGTGCAGCTGGGAACATGAGGCTCTAGCATGCAAAAGACCTCTTTTTGGTGAGGACCTGAGCATGTGGGATTGGGCACCCTGTCGGCACACAACAAAAAGGGAGGGCACCACATCATGCCGATGGGGATTGAGCACCCCATTGGCACACTACAAAAGCGGGGTGACATTCGCCGACAGGGATTGGGCATCCCGTCGGCACATACTCATATGGGGTCTCTATGAGCCGAGGGGGACTGTACACCCTTCGACCACACAAGAACTTGGGAGGGGAACATGCCAACGGGGATCGGCACCCTGTTAGCAAAAAAACAGGGAGAGGATATAATGCTGAGGGGATTGGGCACCCCTCGGCAAACAGGTGGAGAATAGAGGAGCCCTGCAATGAGGGTCGCTTCATTACGCAGTGGCGCTGCAGACAGCGACCCTGATTGCAGCAGCTAAGAGCTTACAAGTTGGTGAGTACGCTGACCGAACTAGTGTCAGTAGCAGCATGCCACGGCATTGGGGGAAGTGGGCCAAGCCCTTAAAGGCTGTGGGGGCACTGGTCATAACAGTGCCGTGCCTCCACAACCTGCTTCTGGAGAAAGCTGCCACAATATGTTTCTTGCGCATGCATGCAATCAACATAAAAAGAGGAACAAATAATTGACATTAAGAGTTATGCATGTTAAAAGAATTTTCTTGCCCCATTTTGTATATTTGTAATTGCACTTAGTATAAAATATTGATCACCATTAACAACATAGGAGTAACAACTTTTTAATTTTATTGTTCCTTCCTTACAGATGGCATTTTTTGAATACCTGGTTAGCTTAAGCACCTGGAAATATAGTTCAACAGCTATGTCAGGACTCATGAGAACTGACTCTGTCAGTCCCTTGGGTTTGCTTTTTATTCACCTTGATACTTTTGTTTAGAATGTTAAGTATATACCGTATTCAACAGCCTTTTTGTTTCCCTGCTTTGTATGAATACAACTATAGAAACTTTTTCCCCTCTTTTTTCTTTTTCTTTTTTGACTTTCTTAAGCCTAATATGAAAAAAGATATATGTGTTTTAATGATTTCATAAAAGAATATATCACTGTTTAATATGATATTAAGAGAACAGGGAGGATGTCTCAATCAACAAGTGAATATTGTATACATAATTAATTTTTTATGTCTAGAGATAAAACCTCATAGTCTTTATTTGATTTAGGGTTGCACTCAAATTGATTTGATGATGTTCTTTGACCTTTTTTAATCACACTTTAGTAAATGGGGTGTTGTATCTTTAAGGTAATCTGTATTTAAATGTTGTAACTTTATTGGCTTGTCACCTCCTGATGACACACCTGCCTGTGTGAAATCGATAGAGGTTTACTGGTCAGTCGTTGCTGTCAGCGTCCTATAAATTAAATAAACTTTTTATGTGTTTATTTGCGTAAGAACCTGGAGTAGTGCTGGAACTTTTCTTTGGTAGATTGCTCTGTTGCTTTGCTGACACTCCTATCAGCTGGCGCTGTATTTAGTTTTGTAGCCCCCATAGAACGGCAGCTGCTATGATGGGGTATATTTCAAATAATAGAGAAGTAGAAGAAAAGTCACTCAATAAAGAAACATCAGGAGGCCAAGGGGCAGCGAGCCAAGACTGAGAAAATATGGCAGCATAACCGTGGGTTGGAGATGTGTCTGTGAATATTCAGGGATGAACTTCGGGAGATGGATCATTACGGAACATGGAACATCTGTTCCAGCTGGTGAGAAAAAGGGATCACATGGCTAGGTAAGATTTTGCAGATGCTGTAATATGGACGTGATGGTGAAGCTCCGAAACAGATGAAGCTTGGATAAGAAGATAAGAGATGAATGAATGACCTTGAGAAATTATCCTCATTGCGAAATTTAGGTACCCCAAAAGGGAAAGCAGGTCATGCTTGGTGCAGTAGGATCTGTTAGAGAAGGAAGAGACCAACTCATGAATCTGAGAGAGCCTATCCAGAGGAAGATATGCCTCCAAGCAGTCAGAATACAATACAATGCCCAGAAATTTGAGGGAAGTGGAAGGGCCAAATGTCTTCTCTGCTGCTAGAGGGACTGACAGGTCCTTAAACAGCCGAATGAGAGCAGACAGACCCTCCACCGGGGGTGAGGTAGGTGGGTCGATGAGGAGAAAATCATCCAGCAAGTGAAGCACAGCAGGCCGATGGCAAACATTGAGCAGAGACCAGCACAGGACTTCAGCAAAGGTGTCAAAAAGCTTAGGGCTGCTACGGCAGCCAAAGGCAAGGTGGATGTCAAAATAAAAGGCATTATCCCAGGACATAACATATAGTTGCCAGAGAAAAGGATGGGTGGGGAGGAGCTTGAAAGCATCAGAGATGTCCACCTTGGAAAGCCAAGAGCCACGGCTGGATCTTCTGATGGTGGTGATGGCATCATCTATGCGAGCATAGGACAAAAAAAAGTCATCAGCAGGAATGAGGGAATTAATGCTAGGCATTGAGGAACCATGGGGAGCCAATAGGTCGATGATGAGTCATTTCTTACCAGAGAACTTCTGAGCTGTGATTCCGATGGGATTGATCCTGAAAACAGGGAATGGAGGATGAAGGAAAGGTCCCAAAATGAAGTGTTTACTAAGTTTCTTCTGGATGAGAGAAAGGACCACGTCCGGTTCCTGGACAGTGGACTGCAAGTTGGCACAGATGAAAGAGGAAGTAGGGAGAACAGACACACCCATATGAAAGCCTTGGGGGAAACCCAAGAGAAGAGAACGCACCAACTTCAGAGAAGGATGGGCAGTCTGGAGACGAGCCAGAGCAAACAGGTAGACGGGAGTGGAGAGATGTACCAGATGTCATTTGGATGGTTTCAGAGGCTTGGGGCAAATGTAGCGAGCATGTACATCTCCACAAAGGCAGCACAGATGCAGGAAGTCACTTCCTGGAGTGGTACAACCATGGTCATTGAAATTGTTGCAGATAGACTTGCTTCCAATGTTCCTGATGGGGCGACCATGCTGGTCCAGGTAGGCTCCCAGATTGGAAACAGGGTGAGTCATGCTGGAAGAAGAGGGAGAATTGGGAGTGCAAGAAGGCCTGGATACGGATGAGGAGGAGGATGAAGTTGACACAGCCAATGGACAGAGAGGAGCAAAATGGTTGAACGAACCACAAAGGGAACAAAAACAAGCAAGTTGGCAGGTGAAATGTCAACAAAACAGCTCATTGACCAGATGGCCCAATTCAGCTTTATGTTGTAGTGGGCTAAGGCAGATGCCGCTTTTGCCGAAAAGGAGCGATGGCAGTCGTAGAAGTGCATGCCACCATAACGCATGCTGAGGTCGACCAGGAGGTAAAGATAAGTGTCCAGTTCCTCTCTGTGGGCCGGGAAAGCCAAACAAATGATATCCCAGTAGAGGCTGAAGGCCAGAACGAATTCTAACATCGTCATCTTATGAAGGAGATGTGAGTCCTTAGACTTCAAGATGACTGACACATCACCGCAGGAAACAATGCAATTATCCATGATATCATGGGAAGAAATGAGCAGGGTGTGACAGGGTAGAATAGGACCCTGTCCCATTTGTTTTGGAGAAAGTGTTTAAATGCAAGGATCTGTATTTTTCCCTTTTCTGTCTCTTCTGTCTGGTTGTGCAACCAAATTTTCCTGAGAGACTTCAGACTTGATCAATCCGAACAGTCTCGCAATCCTTTGCCTCTCACTGTCTCTCTGTTTTCTCTTGCTTTCTGTTTTTCCTCCCTTGCATATCTACATATGGTAATATAAGAATATGTGCAAATCAGTATATGGAAATTAAGCTGATAATGGGATTGCTTTTGTTTAGAAAATATGGTATTACTGTTGAAATGTGTATATATTTATAATTTGAGACAATTGGAGAAATCAGGAGGTTACTTGAGTACATCTGTCTCGGCAATTTGCAGCTGCTGTGGGGACCCTAGGAAGTTCTCAATGTTCTAGCAGCTCCTGAAATTTACAAAGAACAGGATACTTGCAAAGGATGGGGGTTGAAAAAGGCATAAAAACAGCTAAGCTAAGCTGTAAGGGAGTTTTTTTTTACAAGAGTTTTTATTTTGCTTCTGTATATAGTTATTCTGAGCAGGTTTATTTTATTTTATGTTACTGCAACTACAAATAAACAGTTTTGTGGAATTTTACAACTGCTCCTGGGTTTTCTCTATGCTTCCTGACCTGTGCCTCGATGACACAGGGACATAAAATTGATATTCTTACCATCCAGGAGGTCCTTGCAGAGGTGAGCTGGCTTGAGATGAACTGGGGAAATGAATGGAGGCTGAGGAATGGGGGACAAACCTAAAGGAACAGCAGGAAGCAGCAACGGAGAAGGCACCACAGCCAGAGGAGGAAGAGAGGCTGGTGGAGAAAGGAGGCTTGTGGATGGCTCAGCAGCGGGCAGAGCAGGAGCCAGAGGAGAAGGCGATGGAGCTGGGGTGGAACTCTAGGGAGGAAAGGCGAGACTGGAAATCTGTAATAGAGGCAGTCATTTGAGCCATGAAGTCCTGAATATCTGAAAGCAGAGCTGATGCAGGCTGAGGAATAGGCTGGCTGGGGCCAGGATGAGTCCTCGGACCAGAGATGGAGGCCAGGAATAAGTCATAGAGCTCCTGCTTTCGAGCAGAAGCAGGGTAGGAAATCTCTTTCCTGGAGAGTTCCGACATGAGTCGAGGCATGGTCCAGTCCTTGATGGAATGATGACATTTAGAGGTGCGTTTTTGCCTGGTGGGATCAGTACAGGGTGGGGGATCTGCTAAGAGTCCTCAACAGATGAAGCATCAATGGATGACATGGTCAGGAAGGAAACCTAGGGAGAAGAGAAACAAAGGTGAAGGCAGCTGGAGCAGTAGGGCACAGGTGAGGATAAGGGAAGGGAAAATTCGGGATTAGCTGGGTAAGAGGGGATAAGGGAAGACAGGGGAGGAGGGAGAAGGGGAATAAGGACAAGAATGAAAAGAGGGGGAACGGAATCTTACCAGGCATAGAATAAGTCAGCGCAATGGGAGCACAAAGCAGGGGGATCCAGCAGATGACAGCAGGAAACCCTGAGAGAACAGTACAAGAAGACCTGAAAGGAAAATAAGGCAAGGGGTCAATGTGGCAGAATGGCTAAATGAATTTTTTTTTTTGTAGTGGAGCGAATTATAGCTATATGGAGATCAAACATGGAAAAAAAGGACTGGAAAAGAAAGAGAGAGAGCTGAACAGATTAAAGCCAGCAGACACACAAACCACATGATCAAAGGACTAGACCCCGGAGTCAGTTGAATAATCAATTATGGCAGACTTACAACACATTATGACTGATTTTTTCAACCAGTTTAAAATTTATGACTGTGACTCACTACAGAAAATCCAACCAATTTGTTCAACTTCCGCCATTGTGGAATTTTATTTATGTACTAACAATTTGTACTATTTGAGTGCAATTAATAGAAAAACATTGCAGCACATTTGTTTGTGCAGTGTTTACTCAATATTGATGCAACAGCCTCTTAATTTCATATGGAACCACTATCCATGCTACACAAGTGTAACTCACATCATGTATGTATCAGACTGCCCTACCTACTGCGGATGCTCAGCTGACATTCAAAATAATTCACTGCAACAAGGGGATGGGAGCAGTGACATGCAGATATTAGATCTGCACTGCAAACACACAAACCCATATAATATTAATAAAGATGAACCCTGCTGCTGTAGCTGCACTCGGTTTTTCTGTGGTTCTCTTCCCCCAGAGCAGACAATTAACTGAAATTATACAAAGGGTCTCAGCAATGCTGCAATCTGACTGACTGTAAGGATTCTGACAGCCTTACAGTAATCCTTGTTACACTGTTGTGTACAGCCTGATCACCATGGCACATAAAATCTTCCTGCTAGCATACATCCTCTAGCACATAGAAACATAGAAACATAGACTTTGACGGCAGATAAGGACCGCTAGGCCCATCTAGTCTGCCCATTTCCCTACCTACAGGATAGGCCGCAGATCCTAGTTAACCAACAGCCTATTTCTTCCTACCCCCCACAAGAATTGCCTTATGTCTGTCCCATGCATTCTTGAATTCTCCCACAGTTTTAGACCCCACAACCTCCTCAGGAAGGCTGTTCCATGCATCCACTACCCTCTCTGTGAAATAATACTTCCTCCATTGCCCTGAACCGCTTCCTTCTATCTTTAAATTGTGTCCCCTTGTTCTTGCAAGTCTTTTTTCTGAAAGATGCTACCCTCTTGGACTTTGTTGATTCCACTGAGGTACTTAAAAGTTTCTATCATGTCCCCCCTCTCCCTTCTTTCCTCAAGGGTGTACATATTAAGCTCCTTTAGTCTCTCCTCATACGGCTTCTCTTGCAGACCCTGCACCATTTTAGTTGCCCTCCTCTGGACTACTTCTATCCTGTCTATGTCCTTGCAGAGATGGGGTCTCCAGAACTGGACACAGTACATGGGGTCTCACCAACTGTCTGTACAGAGGAATAACAACTTCCTGTTTTCTGCTGCTGATGCCTCTCACTGTACATCCCAGTATACCCCCAGCCCTCCCTACTGCCTTCTCACATTGCTTGCTAACCTTAAGGTCATCTGATATGATTACCCCCAGGTCCCTTTCCTTTTTTGTTGTTGTTACTACCTCCCCACCCACTGTGTATTCTTCCCCTGGGTTCTTGTTTCCCAGGTGCATTATTTTGCACTTCTTTGCATTGAATCCTAGCTACCATACTTCTGACCATTCCTCCAACCTTGCCAAGTCCCTTTTCATCCTTTCCAAGCCTCCTTGTGTATCAACCCTGTTGCAGATCTTTGTGTCATCTGCAAAAAGGCATACTTTTCCTTCCAGTCCCTCTGCAATGTCACTGATGAAGACATTAAAAAGGACTGGACCCAATACTGAACCCTGTGGTACCCACTAGTAACCCCTCTTTCTTCAGAGTGGACTCCATTTACTATTACCTTCTGTGTCCTGTTGTGCAGCCAATGTTTTACCCAGGCTACCACCCTGGGACCCACTCCTAGGCTGGTTAATTTGACTATTAATCTTTTGTGTGGGACTGTGTCAAATGCCTTGCTAAAGTCTAGGTAGGCCATGTCCACAGCCCCTCCCTGGTCTACTACTTTGGTCACCCAGTCACAGAAATCTATTAGATTCATCTGACATGATCTTCCCTCTGTGAACCCATGCTGCCTTGGGTCCTGTGCTCCACTGGCCTCTAGGTACTCAACTATTCTTTCCTTCAGAAGTGACTTCATCACTTTCCCTACCACAGAGGTCAGACTGACAGGTCTGTAGTTTCCTGCCTCTGTCTTGGTCCCACTTTTGTGAAGGGGAATCAAATCCATCTTCCTCCAGTCCTCGGGTACCACACCATCCTCCCATGATTTATTAAAAAGAGTAGCCAGTGGTTTCACTAGTTCCTCCCTTAATTCTTTTAGAATTCTGGGGTGAATTCCATCAGGATCCATTGCTTTGTCCACCTTCAGTTTTAGGAGTTCTTGCAGAACCCTTTCTTCTGTGAAAGGACTGGGATCGACCCCCCAATCAAGAGTGCTTCTGTTAATTGGATTAGGCACTTCCCCCTCCTCTTTTGTGAATACTGAGCAGAAATATTCATTCAGTATCCCTGCTTTTTCACTGTCCCCCTCTGCCCACCCACCGTTCATTCGATTCTGCCTCACTATCTCTCCCTTTGTCTTTATACGCTCGCTGACGTACCTATAAAAGGTTTTATCCCCCTTCTTAACTGAGTTGGCTATCTTTTCCTCAGTTTGGGCCTTTGCTATTCTGACTTCCCTCCCTGCTTCCTTCTGCCTTAACTGGTACAGCTCTCTGTCCTGCTCCTTCTGTGTTTCCTTATACATCCGGAATGCTATCTTTTTCTTCCTGACTTTCACAGCCACCTCTTTTGAGAACCATAGTGGCTTTTTCTTTCATTTTGATTTGTTTATTTGCTTCACACAAAGGCTTGTTGCCTCTGTGATGGCAGTTTTGATGATTCCCCATTGCTGCTCCACCCCTCCTTCTAGCCTGTTTGCTAGTGCTTTTCTGAGTCACTCTTCCATCTTGCCAAAGTCAGCCCTCCTAAAGTCCAGTACCCTCACTTTTGTATGGCTTGACTCTGTAGCTGAGTTTAACGTGAACCACACTGTTTGATGGTCACTTGTCCCCAGATGGCAGCCCACTTCTAGATCTGAGATCCTCTCACTGTCCCCGTTTGAGAGTATGAAGTCTAAGATTGCTCCCTCATGAGTGGGTTCCGAAACTAGCTGTCTAATGCCTGCCACCTGTAGGGCATCAAGAATGGCCCTGCTCTTGGATGTGGCTGCAGCAAATGTGCTCAGTTAACATCTGGAATATTCAGGTCTCCCATCAACAGTATCTCTCCTTTCTCTGCCATTCTAAGAATGCCTTCTATCATATCCTTGTCCATTTCCTTCCATTGACATGGGGGTCTGTACACAACCCTATGCGGATTGTGGTGCCCTTCCAGTCTCAAGGTGACCCACAGTGCCTCCTCTTCTCCCTGTTTACTCTTTTGTTCAGTGTTTTTATCCCTTCCCTTACATAGAGAGCTACTCCTCCCCCTCTTCCTCCCCTGTCTCTCTCTGTAGGTTATGTACCCTGGTATGTTAACATCCCAGTCATGGTTCTCTGTGTACCATGTTTCTGTGACTGCTACGATATCCAGGCATCCTCTTCCATCAAGGCCACCAGCTCAGGGGCTTGTTGCCCAGACTACGAGCATTGGTACTCATTACCTCCATTTCCTGATGGCCTCCCTTTTGCCCCATCCCTGTCCTTCTTGCCTTTGTCACTTTCTCCATTTACCCCTGTCCTTCTCCCTATCGACACCTCTATATTAGTGTTTGCCACACTTACTACCGTGATTATTTGGGGGGGTGCTAGGATTTCCCTGCTCCTTTCCAGTGCCTCCCCCCCTTGGCTAGTTTAAAAGCTTGCCAATGAAGCATTTAAACCTATCATCTAGGATCCTGGTTCCCCTCCATGACAGATGCAGCCCATCATGCCAGTATGAGCTTGCATCACTCCAGGTGAGCCCCAGGTCCCAATGAGGCCAAATCCCTGGGCTCCACCAGTTTTTCAACCACTGATTGAATCCCATGGTGCGGAACACCCTAGCCTCTCCTATGTCATAGATGGGCAGCACCTCCGAGAAGGTTACCGTGCGTGCTACTTGACTAAGGCCCCCTCCCCAATTCCACAAACTCTTCCTGCACTTCTCTAATCGAGGTCATTTGTCCCTAGGTGGACAATGACATCCAGCTCCCTCCCCTGTGCAGCTGCTCCAGCAATCCTGAGGATTCGCTCCCTGTCCCTCCAAGCCATGGTGCCAGGCAGGCAGCTTACCTCCCTCCTTCCTCCCCAGTTCTACCTTCCTAACAATGAGTCCCCACCAGGGTTGTTTCCTTCTGCTGCAGGGTCCCTGCCACCCTCCTGTGGGTCTCCTTTGTGGAGTTCCCATCCTCCTTGGTCTCACTGGGTGCACTCCATGAGAACCACACTTTGCCAGAATGGCATAAGGATGTGGAGAGGTACCACTGGAGGGATAGCTCTGTTCCACCACCCTCACCTCCCTGAGCCCACTGTGGTCCAACCGCTCATCTTTCTTGGCAACCTCTGAGGCAACGGCAGTGGCACTGGTGGTCCCTGGATGGAAGGAGTCCAAAATCCTAGCCAACTCAGCCTGGAGATGAGCAACCTCCTCCCTCAGTCCAGAGGTGTCTGCAGATGGGACAACACTGCATCCTCCAGAGCGTCTCTTGGAAGACTGCTGCTCCACAGCCACTGCACTCACCACTCAATCATGTCTTGTTTCTGGCCCCTTAACTGTTTGCAATCCTTACTCTTTCCTCTCTTTTTTCTCTCTCTCTTACTTTCTGCCTGTGTGCCCTTTAAGCTCCTGATTGTCCTGTTCTGAGACAAGAATATCCTATATTTCTCAGTAGACCACTTACTTGCTCAGAGGCAGACCTCCAGCAGCTAGGGGGGCTGGAGGCTCACTCTTGCCCTTCTAGGATGGTGGGTCTTTGGTGATTCTGTGATCACTCACTTCCTGCTCCCAAACAGGAAGTTCCTGTTGTCAGTCAAATCCTGTGCCTATAAAAATAGAATTAGCTTTGGGTGGAGGGGAGGGAAGTAGGGCAATATAGTCCCAGCAGAGAAGTCCAGTCACACAGCAGTCCTTTCTCCTGGTGTCTTCTGCCAAGCTATTACAAGCACTGCTGAATAATTGTAATGATGCATTTTGATACTGAACTGGAACCAGCGTTCTTAAACTATTTTATTAAAAATTACCTTCTTAATGAGGAAAACATTCTAAAAGAACACTTTTAACACTTTTCTTTTGGAATAATTTTATAATAGCAATAAGGCACTCCCAGGATTTAGATTAACAGTCAGTTAATTACCCCCTAGTGGCAATATGGCATTCGGCTGCGCATCATGCCACATTACACCCCTAGGGGGTGATTAAAAGACTTGGTAATCTAAACCCTAGTCATGCCTTATTGCTTAAATATTGTTAACTTTTTTCCTCTAATTCGGGATGGAAATCAGAACGAGTTAACAAGTTACAACAGGGAGGATATGTATTATGTACCTCAAGGTTAACTGGGCCCATGGCTGCCCTTGATGCTCATAATATGCTATTGAACAGTTTCAACGTCTAGGCAGCTTGCTTCTCACTTACCAATACATGCAAGGCAAGCTGTCATCATATGTTAGTCTATATGCTAAAAAAAAAACAGGCCATGCATACCTTGTGTTGCTGCAGATTCCCTCAATAGCAAGCACACTGGTTTAAAAAAACAGAAATGCTAAGTGCAAATTTAAGTAATTAAGTTTTCAAGCAGCAACAATCGTATCAAGAATTTGTGTTAAAAAGCAGGTTTTCTATTATCTAATTCCATGACCACACAGTTTTGCTAATATAATACCATTAAAGAACACTCCGCTTTTTTAAAATTTTACTTTACTACTTTATCACCAGGGCCCAGATATTCAAATTGAGCCACAAAGTAGCACAACTGCAGGAGCAGGCACAAGTGCAGTGCGCCCATGTGCAACATGCGCGATATTCAAACACAGCCCAGGCCAAGGTACGCTTGCGCAACACAACTGAATATCGCATGCACTGTGCCATGGCACAACCAGGGATGCGCAGTGGAGCAGGGTAGCAGCTCAGCAGCACAACCAGGATGCTCAGGGACAGGATGCAGGGGTGCACCACCCATGGGAGACATGGGCAGAGGAGCACGCAGCAGACCAGACAGCGCCCCCCGCACCCCATGTACCGCACAACCTGAGGTGAGCTGGACGAACCACCAGCCCATGGACACCAGCAACAAATCCACAGCAAGGGCATGGTGCCCCAGCACACCCCCTGGCAAGCTGTGACCGTAACACAAGGATGTCCAGCCACCCTGTGCCACCCCATCCCACCAATGCAGAGGAGCACACCCTGCACAGTGATCCCCAGACACCCTGCCCAGGAGCAGTGCCCAACAGTGCATGTCTCTGTATGCATGCCACCACCCCCACTGTGACAGTGCAACCCTGTGCAACATGGAGCCATGCAGGGCAGCCCCACCGTGAGCACCCTGCAGTGGGCAGCAGCAGCCACCGATGCAACAACTGCTGACACAGTGCCGCCCTGCATGGCCCCCCCGAGGCACAGCTGAGAGATCGAACCTGCGTCGGCACCTGAGGTACCCCTCATGCGACCGGGCCAGCACCAGCAGGACAGCACCCCACACACCCACTCAGGCACACACCCTGTCCCAGCACTGGCCCCAACAGCCAGCACAGATGCCCACAGTGGTGCATGGAAGCATGCACCACACAGGACGCAACACAGGGCACGGACAAACAGCCACCCATACCCAAGGGCTCCCCAACACAGGGACACAATAGCGGGGCAACAAACCCGCTGGCGTACGACCACAGCAGCCATGTACCCACAGCCAAGACCCCTCCATGGCACAGGTGTACCAGCCACCCTGCGCATGCACCATGAATCGGTCCGCCACCAGCATGCAGCTGGAGCACAAGTGACAGACATTGGAGCACATACCCTGCAACAGACACCAGCAACAGCATGGAGGAGGGACAACAACAGCAGAGGCCACAGTGCCACCCGAGGCAGACGTGCACCATACTGGTGACAGGAGGCAATCCGTCGTCACGCCAGGTCCAGGGTGTGGCCAGCATGGACAGCCACCACTGACGTGCCAGCAGATCATGCATAGCACAGACATGCAAGGATGTCAGCTGCCCAGGCCATGGACAGTCTGACAGGGGTGCCATGGACACAGTGCATGCACCACGGACCACTGCACACAGGCTTCCAGTACACAGAGAACAACACACATACCACAGACAGTTACCGAGTCCTCCACTCACACCATAGGCTGGTTCCTGCTGGACACACACACACACATGCCCAGACCTGTACCACCCCGACGTCATGCACACGACTGCAGCCAAGCACCATTAGCCCACTGCAAATCAGAGACCACCACATTTGTCATAACAAAATGTATATAATAAACAAATTCAACAACAAAACATATGTACAACTATATATAAGTGTGGGGGACAAGGGCCACAAACCAGGTGGGGGTGAGCATGGGGCAGGGGTGAACAATTGGGAGAGGGAAGAAGTGGTGTGACGGTGAGTCCAGGAGGGAAATCAGCAAGGGGGCATAGAGGGTCTATCGCCTGCCCCTCTCTCCACTTCTGTGCTGTCTCCTCCCTCTGTGGCGCCATACCCCATCCCGCTCCATCCTTTGCAGGATCTCCAGTGTTGCCCTGGCAAGCTGCAGCAGCTCGTGCATCCCTCTCTCCATCGCTATCCAGCGTTGTCCACCTAGGACAAGGGAACAGAGTCAATATGAGTGACTGTCCAGCCCCCTGCAGCCCACCCATTATGCATGGCATACAGCCATGGGCCATGCCCCTGTGATGGTATGCGACCACCCACAGTGACTGCGTCCACAAGACCCACCTACCAAGGCACTCACAGCCATGCAGACCACTGCACACACCCACCGCCCATGTCCCACACAGCACCACCATGGCTGTACAGTGACATGGCTATGCGGTGCGAAGGCAGTGGCACAGCCATGCACCCAGTGCATGCACGGACCACCAGCGATGCCCATCCACACATGCAGTGCCACAGAACAGTGCTGAGTGTACCGTGTGGCATGCACAGCAGTGGGGCCAAGTGCCGGGGTCCATGCCCCACCACCAACCCTGCAACACAGCATGCACAGATGTGAGGGAAAAAAGGCACTCCCCTGCATCCAGTCCAGCTGGGTGCTGCTGACTCACTGCCCCTCCTCCCGGCCCTGCTGCAGTCACCAGCCCTCCCATCAACTCAGGCTTCCCTCACCCTACGGCGCTCCTCCAGGCCTGGGGTGCAAGCACAGAGAGGGAAACATCAGTACAAACCAGTAGTAAAGCCCCCCCCCGGTGTGTGCATTCCCACACAGCCCAGTCATGCTGCAACCCCACCACCACCCACACTGGACAGCCCCCACCTCCCTGCGGGGTGGTCACATGCACACCATGATACCTGGACAGATGGACACTACCAGTGTATGGATGGAGCACCTACCTGGCTGTGGCATTGTGCCTCACCGAGCACATGCCTGTAGATGCCTCAGTCTATCCGGGTCCCTCCTCCGGAGGTCCCCATACTGGTGGCGACACTGCTCACTGGAACGGGCAATACCAGTGGCCTCCTCCATGCCCTCTGCAACCTCCTCCCACACGGAGCTGCGTGGCCTGTTCCGTGGGTCCTGTCCAAACAGGGCACCTGGCATAGGGCACAACAAAGGCCACAAGGTTTGCCAGCTCAACTGCGCTCCACTGCTGGGCCCGCCTGTGTGCCATCCTTCAGTCAGTACAGATAACAAAATGGTGCTCTGTAGCACACGTCCCTCACGTGCGGAGGCTGTGTGGAACAGTGCTGCCACTCCCCTATAGCACTGTCACCAAACAGCACGATAGGGGTGCACCCATGCGGACGCATAGCACCTAGGGGCCAAAGGTCAACCACAGGGTCAAGGGTCTGTTCGCACACGGAGCACCACAGCGCTATTGGGACTCCCTGCTTGTAGCGTGGTAGAGTGCCTGTGTGTGATGCCCTACAGTGGCCTACGGCACACCAGGGCATGAGCGCCACATGGGTGAACAGCGCACTAGCACCACTGGCACAGTGGTGGCCATGCCCTGCACTACCTCCCGTGCACAGCACGTCATCAGCACCACACGCATCGGCGTCAGCACCCCGGGCATGCGCCATGCGGTGCCTACTGTACACGTCACAGAGATGCGCCATTGCCTGAGCATGCTCAGCAACATTGTGCAAGGCGCAACAGCACAATATTCAGCCAGCTTATGCAAATCAGCTCATCAGCAATTCCATGGCACAACCACTGCATTAGAATCCACTTACAGTTGCACCTCGCCTCATTTGCATGCGTTGCACTATAAAAATGTGACATGGGGCTGCAGAGGACATAGTTTGGTATTGCAGTCTATTGTGGTGGGTTACATGCTGTTGGGATGTGTGGACTGTGAGTTGTGAGGGCTGAATGGGACTGCACATTCAAAGGTAACACCTGTCTTTCCCACAGGCTCGATCATGACCGAACGCGAGGATGAGGAGAAACAGGGACGGGTGAGAAGGAGGAGGCCCAACTTCACCCGTGTGGAATCAGATGCCTTGTTCGAGGCATATCTCAACCAGGAACCACTGCTCAGCAGACAGTGGGGAACGCCACAGGCCTGTGCTGCAGCGTGGGGTGAGGTGGCGCATGCTGTGAACCAGCATGGCAGCCACCAGCAGTCTGTGCAGGAGTGTAAAAAGAAGGTCGGCATGGACAAGAGGAGAATAAAGGATAAGGTGGCTACCATCAGGGCAGCGCATGCTGCCACCGGTTGGGGACAGCCAGATGTGCCACACCTGATGCCACAGGAGGAGCAGGTGACCAGAAGCATGCGGCATTGTGCCATAGAGGTCGTACCTGGTGGTGACTTCCAGATGGGTGGCAGCCCTTCACTGCATGGTAGGTACTGTGCTATCACTGTGTGGATGGTGGGGGGAATGCCACAGGGCAGGGCAGAGACACTAATGCTACTGTGTTCCCTTACAGCTCCTGAGTGTCTGCATGGGTCAGAGGTGGTGGGTGTGTCCACTGAGGATGAAGCCCTGGACACGGAGGAACAACCATCCACCTCCACAGGTGTCTGAGGGACCAGAACAGTGCATACCGGCCTGTCTGTCCGAACTGAAGAGGGTGGTGCGGGTGCTGACGAGGCCCTTCCTGTGTCCCAGCGTGACATCGCCTGCAGACTCCAGCATGCTGGGACAGTGATTGGTGCCAGATCCAGCACCAATGATGATGGATCACACATCCCGGACAGTGATACGTGAGGGGCGAAGGTTGGACCCACAGCAGGCAAGGGCACGGGCGTTGCCGTGGGTGGTGCCGCTCAGGAGGCCTCGTGAACATCACAGTCCCAGCCTGTGCCTGTATGCCCTAGTGGGGCAGCACTGGTGTGTGTCCAGGCTGGTGGGGCTGTTGTAGCCGCTGCAGCGGCGCCGGTGAGCCCTGGTGATCAGCAGCCAGAGAGGTAGTGCCGGCAGTCGGCCAATGGTGATGGGGAGACAGTGTTGGGGGCAGTGGCAGTGCACCGTGTGTGGACATGCCCCGGCATGGCTCTGGTGTGCAGCACCCATTGTCAAGGGGTGCTGTCCAGCAGGGCCAGGAACACCAAGAGGGACAGCATGCCGGACCGGTGGATGACCTCTTTGATGAGCACAGCCATCTACTACAGGCCTCAGTAGATCAGCAGTTGCGGCTTGTGACTGTGGTGGATGCACTCAGTGCGGTTCTGCGCCAGGCAGAGGAGTGGCGCAGCAGAGACCACAGTCTGCTCCTGGCAGAGATGGTCCGGCAGCGGGAGGATGTGACCGCTGCCATTGACAGGCAGACTAATGCATTCACAGCTGTCATGACCACATTGGGCACCCAGTTAGGTGCCCGTGCACCACAGACACTGCGCACTGTCGTGTCCACCCCCCCTGTTCCTGGCACCGTGTGACACCTTCCATGTCGACACCAGGTTTGGCTGTGGGCATACCGAGCACACCTGGCGTGGGCATGTTCGGTGAGCTGCAGACCCCTGTGCGAACACGGTCGTGTTCATGCAGCGTCACCCCTGGGGGACCGTCGGTGCCACCCCATGAGGCCAATGGTCAGACTGGCATGGCTGGCAGATCTCAGCGGGGCTGCCCACGCATCTGTGGTGGCCGTGGCACTGTGCCACATGACTGACCTGTCTCCCACCATGGTCACTGTCTGCTGCTGCCCTATGTGCAGTGTGTTGTGCATCATGTGATGCACGGATGGGGTACCCGAGCCTGCACACACATGGTCCCAGTGCACACCTTCCCGGCTGCTGGCCACTGTGGCTTGTGTATGATGATGCCTGCATTGTGCTGTCCACCAGTGTGCAATGGTGCCCAGTGTCTGAGGTGCGCACAGTGTCATCCACTGGGCGTGGTCATGTGTGGACCTGTGTGGGGGTAGGGATGCCATTTGGGGATGGCGTACCATCTACCCCTAGAGCATGTCTTGTGGTGTGTGTGTGTGTGTGTGTGTGTGTGTGTGTGTGTGTGTGCACGTGTTGTGTTCGGCCCTGCCCATCCCTGTCGCCGTGTGCGGTGCCACACTCAGACCCAGTCCCTTACTGCCGTCCACCCTGGGGTTCTTCCCTGCCTGTCTGTGGGCTGTGCCCTTGCCATTGGTGGTTGCACATGGCCCCGTGACCTACCTGTGTTGACCAAAGTGCTCTTCTGTTATGGTGTCCTGGGGCAGCTGTGACATCCGGATCAGGTGGGGGTCCCTTCATCCAGAGGGTGGCTGCTTATCACTGGCTGGACCAGCATCCTCATCATTCCCACCGCTGTTCCCCTCTTCGACCTCTACGGCTATCCCACAATCATTGGCCATGTTGTGCAGGATGCAGCAGGCCAGGAATAACCCGCAGGCCTTTGAGGGGCTGTACTGTAGGGCACCACCAGATGTGTCCAGGATCGGAACTGTGACTTCAGCATCCCGAACACCCACTCGATGTCATTCCGTGTTGTGGTGTGTGCCTCATTGTACCATAGCTGTGATGGGGTTGAGGGGCACCAGTATGGTGTGAGCAGCCAGGGACAGAGTGGGTAGCCACTGTCACCTGTGTGTAGAGGGTGGACATTAGTATGGTGGTCTACATTGCTGTGCCATGGGCTGACAAGGCCGGCACCCATGGCACCTCTGACTATGCACTCCCCCACGTCTACTCATGTCATCCTGCGTGATATGCATACTCACCCACTAGGTGGCCAGTGGGGATGTCCCCACTCTCAAATCCGTGGCACAGTGCTAACTGGTGCCAGATGAAGGTATCATGTGCTCCCCCAGGGTGTGCCCCCTGGCATCGCACACCACCTCACAGTTGATGCTTGCATACCCCTTCCAGTTGATGTAAGACACACTGTCCTGGCCAGGTGGCATTCGGATGGCCACATGGGTGCAGTCAATGGCCCCAAGCATGCCAGGCAATCGTGCTACCCTGTGGAACTCTTATATGTGTGCTGTGCGCTCTGCCTGTGTGCTGGGGAAATGGATGTACTCCACAGCATGTGGCAAGAGTGCGCTGAGGAATTGTGTGAGTAGGCATGATGCGGTCGACTGGGCTATGCCTGTTGTGTCCCCTGTTGGTCTCTGGAAGGTGCCTGTGGTGAACAGGCACATGACGACTGTCACCTTTGTCTCCACTGACAGAGCATGGCTCTGTCCTGTGGGTGCCTGCATCTCATCACTGCACAGCTCACAGAGCCGCCTCAGGATCGCCCGGTTCAGGTGGTACCAGCCCACAATCTCTGTGTCAGAGTAGTGTTCGAAGGTGGTGCGGGCTCGGTACTGCCTGTTCTGGGCATACCACTGATGGGCCCTTCCACGGCCGCGCCCCCCTGCTGCCAGGCCCCAATGCAAGAGGCCAGCACAAAAGGGCAGCCTGCAGCACTGGGAGAAACAGAACGAGAGAGCGAGTGAGGGAGGGGGAGTGAGCGAACTCACCGGAGCGCTGTAAGGACTGCTGCAGATTTCTTTGTGGGCAGAAAAAGGTGCCAATGCAGCCAGGGGCCCAGTAGAAAAGGCCAGCCTGCAACATCAGGAGAAACAGTAAGAGTGAGTGAGACACGGGGACTTAGTGAGCTCAACGGAGCTCTATCAGGACTGCTGTAGATTTCTTTGTGGGCAGAAAAAGGCACCAGTGCAGGCAGGAGCCCCATACAAAAGGGCCGCTTGCAGCACCAGGACAAACAGAATGAGCGTGTGAGAGAGGGAGGCTGAGTGACCTCAATGGAGCTCTGTCGGGACAGCTGTGGATTTCTTTGTGGACAGACAAAGTTGTCAACACAGCCAGGAGCCCCATACACAAGCACAGCCTGCAGCACCAAGAGAAACAGAATGAGTGAGTGACAGAGCGGTAGTGAGCAAGCTCAACGGAGCTCTATTATGACTGATGCGGATTTCTTTGTGGGCAGAAAATGTGGTAACGCAGGCAGGAGCCCAGTACAAAAGGCCAGCTTGCAGCACCAGCAGAAACGGAATGAGTGAGTGAGAGAGGGGGAGTGAGCAAGCACAAAGGAGCTGTGTCAGGAGTGCTTCAGATTTCTTTCTGGCCGGAGCAAGCGGCCAATGCAGGCAGGAGCCCAGTGCAAAAGGGCAGCCTGCAGCGGCAGGAGACACAGAATGAGCGAGTGGGGGGGGGAGTGAGTGAGCTTAGCGGAGCTCTGTTGGGACTGCTGCAGATTTGTTTGTGGGCAGAAGAAGGCAGCAATGCATGCAGGGGCCCAGTACAAAATGGCAGCCTGCAGTGGCGGGAAAACTAGAATGAGCGAGTGAGAGAGGGGGAGTGAGTGATCTCAAGAGCTCTATTGTAAATGCTGAGAAATTTCTTTGTGGGCAGAAGAAGGCAGCAATGCAGGCAGGAGCCCAATAGAAAAGGGCAGCCTGCAGCACTGGCAGAAACGGAATGAGCGAGTGAGAGAAGGGGAGTGAGCGAGCTCAACAGAGCTTTGTCGGGACTGCTGCAGATTTCTTTTTGGGCAGAAAAGGTACCAACAGAGGCAGGAGCCCAGTACAAAAGGGCAGGCAGCAGCGCCAGGAGAAACAGAATGAGTGAGTGACACAGGGGGAGTGAGCGACCTCAACAGAAGCTCTGTCGGGACAGCTGTGGATTTCTTTGTGGGCAGAAAAAAGGTGCCAATGCAGGCAGGAGCCCAGTACAAAAGGGCAGCCTGCAGTGCCGGGAGAAACACAATGAGCGAGTGAGAGAAGGGGGGGTGAGCGAGCTCAATGGAGCTCTATCATGACTGCTGCGGGTTTCTTTGTTGGCAGAAAAAAGCAGCAATGAAGGCAGGAGCCCAGTACAAAAGGCCAGCCTGCAACGCTGGCAGAAATGGAGCGAGTGAGTGAGAGAAGGGAAGTCAGTCAGGCTCAACAGACCTGTGTTGGGACTGCTGCAGATTTCTTTGTGGGCCCGAAAAAGCCACCAACAGAGGCAGGAGCCCAGTACAAAAGGGTAGCCTGCAGCGGCAGGAGAAACAGAATGAGCGAGTGAGAGAGGGGGAGTGAGCCACCTCAATGCAGCTCTGTCGGGACAGCTGCAGATTTCTTTGTGGGCAGAACAAGGTGCCAACGCAGAGTACAACAGAGCAGCCTGCAGCACCGGGAGAAACAGACTGAGCGAGTGACAGAGGGGCAGTGAGCAAGCTCAACACACCAACACAATCAACATTCGGTATTGACAAATGCTTGTTTAGATGTTCCATGGTTTCTCTACATTTTTACCTGTAGGCTGAACTACAGTATGTTTTCCTTCCTGCCATTTCAAAGTGCTATCTTTTAGCATTGTACTACAAAAAAGGTACAAGGTGTAGCAAGAGCTATTGTAAGGTGATTAATTAGATTCAGGTGAAATTACCCCTGTAATATCAAATTAAATGGCTAAAGAGTCTTCCACAGAGTTTCAAAGTCCACAAAACAACTAACTGTGGGTTGTTACAAAGTCCCATTTCGGCTTTTCTTTAGAGGTTAAAACACTGCTCCTGCAGATAACCTGGATTGCACCTGCAGTCCTAATGCTGAAGCAGATGAAGTTTGTCTCTAATAGGTGAAGCAATGCCAGTAATAGAGTACTTCTGTAGCTGACAATAGTACAGTCTGAGGAAAGAAGACTATATATTGTATAGTAACTGGCTCTCATTTTTTCCCTAAGGAAACCCGTGGCATAATTTGCGGTTATAAAGGAGTGTTTATAATGGTAAACATGTGCCAGGTTTCCCTTCTCCTTCGCATGCGCTAGCCTCCACTCATCCCTTCCTGGTTGCTGGATGCCATCGCTTACTGCCAGGGACCGGATCACCACTTGGACTCTGCGGTAAGTCCCCCACCCAAAAATTAGAATCATTGCTGGGTAAAAACTATTGAAAATGGGCTGCTTTTTAACAGACGTTGTAAAAAATGTAAAGCAAGCCTTTTTTTCTTTCCAGCAGCCACGTCCAACTGCTGACTCCCCTAACACTCGGTCAGACCACGGCTGCACAGAGAGATATTGTTATTTTATATAGTTGCTGAGGTGAAAAAACAACACCTAGCAATTACATAGAATATGGAGTGGTGTATTTAAACTCTTATTTTACGAACACCCTTGGTGTTAAATGCTTTCACAAACCCCTCGAACTTCGCTCTCTGGGTTTATGTAGCATCTAACACCTTAGGTGTGTGTAAACTTCTTGTTACACACACCATCCCATACTTTATTGTATATATTATAAGCCCCTAATTGCCAGTGCTCTATAAGTGTCTGACATACACCAGTTTCCAAATAATTGCAATGGGAAAGGAGAATTTTTATATAGGTAAAAAAAATAAAATTAGACCTGCAATGTTAACTCAGTTTAAAATGTTCTTGCTTTTTAAAGGAGAGTACTTACATCCATCTCAATATATAAAGGACGTGTTTAAAACTCCAGTCGCCGGGCTAAATAAAAAGTATTATGTGCTCTGCCTTCTAAGTCTGTTTACAACCAGCAAAAACTATATGAACATGCTTTCAATGAAAGTTAGCTAGTCAATTCAGCAGGCTAGCAAGTAAAACCATATTGTACTCTGGAATCTAAAACATATTTGATTCCAGGATAGAAAGGCTTGTGGGGTTCTTCGCTTCATGGTGACTGCTGGAGGTCCGAAAATGCTAAGCTGGTGACATCAGCAAGTAGGATGCACACCAATCGTTACAACCAGGAATCCTTTCTATTGGCTACAATTAATTCTTCAACATTTGGATCTGTACGGGCATTAATTAAAAGCCCCTTTTTATAAAAATTGCCAAAAATAATAAATCAATAAATCTCTTCCCATAAAACTGAGAAAGCAAAACAGACAGTGGGTAACTGTGTACAACTATAAGCCAGGCACAAGGGCTAAAGGGTTGAAAGACACTACCCAAGTCAAAAAAAAAAGCCCTCTCTAGTCCTCCACTGTATTGCTCACTGATGAGACCCCATCTAGAGTACTGTGTCCTGCTCTGGAAGCCACACTCTGCAAGGACATTGACAGGGTGGAAACGGTCCAGATGAGGGCTACCAAAATGGTGATGGGGTTGCACAAGAAACCATACGAGGAGAGGCTGTGGGAGCTCAATATGTACTCCCTGGAGGAGAGGAGAGTGAGTACAGTTATGACTGAAACCTATGAGTACCTCACGGTGTTGAACATGGTGCAGGAGAAGAATCTCTTTCCGAGGGGGAAGACCACCAGAACATGGGGGCAAGCAATGAAGCTTGAGGGGGGAGCTCAAGAGGGATGTGAGGAAATACTTCTTCACAGAAAGGGTGCTGGATGCCTAGAACAGCCTGCCAGTAGAGGAGGTGGGGGAAAAGACAGTGAGGAACTTCAAGCACGTGTACAATAGGCACATGGGCATAATAAGTAGAGGTATGGGAGGAGGGAGGGACACTCGAGACCACATGGGGTCCAAGATGTTGAAATAGGCAGAGAAAATAGGGCAAACTAAATGGGCCTACGCCTTATTTTCTGCTGACAAATTCTATGTTTCTTTTTTTTTTCCCCATTATTTGTTTATTTCCTGGGCTGCCCCAGCTACCCCCTTCCTACCAACCCCTCAGCCCCATCACCCGGCTTCTGCAGGACTTACCTTCCCACCAATGTCCTCTGCCACAGGACTGTGGGGAAGGGGCAGTCATAAGTGCAGGGCTTGTGCAGGGTTGGTCGTCATCCTGCAGCTGAGGTGTTTGTCCACTGATTTTTTTCCCTGGGCCCACAGGATATGCAATGGGTTCATTGTAGGAGCTCTGCCCCTGTGGAGATACCCCCGGACCCTGAATGTGGGTTTTCTTCCCCCTTGGTGATGTTGTGTACACTGCCACCCAGTCAGACAGTGAGCCTCAACAACCACCCTCTGCAGAGGGAGTAAAGCAGTCTTACAGATGCTCAAGCCTCTCTCACCTGGCCAGCCCCTGAGCAACCCACATCCATTTCTGAAACCAGATTGTCAGCATGGCAGGAGGTGAGGTGCATGATGCTTCAGCCCTCCAAGCCACTGGCCAGCTCAAATTCTGCATTTCTATGTTTCTAATCTTTTTTTAGAGTTTGGTTGTCTCAGCTCTGATTTTCACACTCCTTAATCTAACTCCTTTCTACTGTATTTGCTTCTTTGGTAACTTCTGCATCTGTTCTCCTGTCTCCTTTCTCCTTTCAACCCTCCTGTTTCCATACTCCTTTCGACTTCTAGTCCTTGACTTCAAGTTTCAGTTTTTCAGTGTTAATTGTAGTGGCTCCAGCACTCCACACTGATCCTGTACTTGGCCCAGATATCAAATATGGTTAGTTGCTGGCCCGGTGGCGCTGAGGGTTGAGGTACTGTATGCCACATCTGACGCCATGCTGGCAACCCAAGTTCAGGAATGGACTCAGGTTGCTCAGGGATTGGCAGGGCTAGGAAGGATTGAGTGTCCTTAGACAGCTGTCCTTCCTCAGGGGAAGGGGAATCACACAGCGTGTTGTAGACTGACACTCAACTATGGCTGGGTGTCAGCACAGGTGGGCCACCAAGAACAGGGAGGGCCCATGTCCAGGGCACTAGGCTGCCTCCACAGAGGTGGAGCCAGTTGTTCCACCCATTGTAAGGTCATGGGCCCAGGGGCAAAAACATCAAAAATTGGGAGCTGACAGGGTCTATGATGACGCGACTATTGGGTCAGAGGACGAATCCTTCCGAGGGAGGGACTGGAGCTCCCTGTTAGCATCCCACACACACAAAAAAAAATATGGTCAGTCATGAAAATGTTTTGCCAATCAGCTTCTCTACAGCTCACCATGGCTTAACTCAGGTCTGCCATCTGCCACATTCTTTGTCCAGTCCTAACCAACCGAGGGTCCTTTTTCCAATGCAAGTCACTGAAAGGATTTTCTCTCAAATGACAAGAGTTTGTGTTTGGCACTCAAAGATGGCAAAAAGGCAAAACATAGACTGTAGGCATTTATAAATGCTGATATATACATTTTAATTTTCATCTTATACCAGACCATTTGACTCAAAAGGCACAAGATCTTAGTCAACATATAAAAGCTCATAGCATGTTGGGCAGGTGGTCTGGACAATGGAAATACAGAAAAAAGGGATTGGCTTTCAGGTACTATACAGTGTGGGAGGGAACACTGTGGATTTTGTACAGTGCAAGGCAGGTACAGTGTTAGGTATAGAGCAGGGGCAGGTACAGTGAAGGCAGGTACAATGTGGGACAGGTACTGTATGGGACCAGTGTGGTGCTGGTACAATGCAGGGCAGCTACAGTGTGAGACAGTTACAGTATGAGCTAAGTATGCTGAGGCAAGTATGGTGCAGGACACCTACATTGTAAAATGAAGACAGGAACAGTGTAGGACAGATATGGTGTGGAGCAGGTATACTGTAGGCAGAGTACAAAGCAGTGCGGATACATTATTGGCAGGTACTGTGTGAAACAAATACAGTGCAAGGGCAGTACAATGCAAACAGAAACATGACCGGACAAGTACTGTATAGTGTAGGTGTAGTGCAGGTATGGATAAAGTGGTGCTGGTGGTATGGTATGGGACAGGACTAGAGCTGGGTGGAAGTTGCGAATTCCGCTTTTGTAGAACTTTAGCGAAATTTTGTCAAGTCTATGAAATTTTTGGCACTTCTGACTTTGACAAAATCAGAATCTTCCAAATGTGTTTGGCAAATGTTTGCCTTGTTCTGTGGAATTTTCTGGCTAAATTGCAGAATAATGCACGTGAACTGCAGAATGACCACTCTGAGGAATTCCACTCTGCAGTTTAATACATTAATCCACAATACATGTAATTATTCTGCAGTTCAGTGATCAGTTCTGTAGAATTTCTTTCTACAGTTTAATACATTAATCTACAATTCAGACATTCATTCCATCCTTCTAAGTTGGGATTTTCATGAAAGTTGCCAAAGTGCATTCCGAAATTTTGTGAAAGCAAAATTCCAGCTTTCACTAAAATTCCACTGGCAGAAGTTTAATTTCGTACAGCCCTATGCAGGACAGTTACAGTGTAGGTATGTACGTACAGTGCAGGCAGGTCTACTTTAGGGTAAGTTCGGTGCATACCGCTATAGTGAAGGAAAGGTAAAGTGTGGCTAGGAGGGCTGGGGGTATACTGGGATGCATAGGGAGAGGCATCAACAGTTGAAAACAGGAAGTTGTTATCCTTCTGTACAGACAGTTAGTGAGAACCCATCTGGAGTACTGCGTGCGTGCAATTCTGGAGACCCCATCTTCACAAAAACATAGACAGAATGGAGGCTGTTCAGAGGAGGGCAAACAAAATGGTGCAGGGTCTGCACCAGAAGACATATGAGGAGAGACTAAAGCAGCTTAATATGTATACCCTTGAGGAAAGGGGGGACATGATAGAAACTTTCAAGTATCTCAAGGGAATTAAAGTACAAGATGGTAGCATCTTTCAAAAGAAGAGATGTTCAAGAACAAGGGGGCACAATTTGAAGATGGGTGGGGATGGCTCAGACGTAATGCTAGAAAATATTTTTTCACATAGAGGGTTGTGGATGCATGGAACAGCCTTCCTGAGGAGGTTGTGGAGTCAGGAACAGTGGCAGAATACAAGAATGCATGGGACAGGCATAAGGCAATTCTAGAGGGGGGTAGGAGGAAGTAAGCTATTGATTAACTAGAATCTGCAGCTTATCTGCTAGGTAGGAAAATGGGCAAACTAGGTGGGCCAAGCGGTCCTTATCTGCCGTCAAATTCTAGGTTTCTATCTTTCTATGTGTGGGGTAGTTACAGTAGAAGACATATACATTGTCAGATGAGTACAGTGTGGGGTTGGTACAGTGCAGCCATGTATGGTGTGGGTCAGGTATAGTGCAGGGCAGATACAGTGTGTGACAGGTAAAATGTGGGACAGATATAGTGGTTGGAAGATACAGTACAGACAGGTACAGTGCTGTACATGTACAGTGTGGGGTAGGTACAGTATAGACAGATATAATTTAGGGCAGGCACAATGCAAACAGGTATAGTGTGGTACAGTGTGCAGCAGGTATTATGCAAGAAAGGTACAGTGTTAGAAAGACAGAGTGTGGAACAGGTACAGTGCATGCATGTAATGTGTAGGGCAGGTGCAGTGTGGGATAGATACAAGCAGGGACCATGCGGACAGGTTCAGTGCAGGAAAGGCAAATTATGGGGCAGGTACAGTGCAGACAGGTATAGTGTGTGGCAAAAACAATTTAAAGCAGGTCCAGTGCAGACACAGGTTAGGTAGGTACAGTGCAGGAAGGTACAGTATAGGGCAGGTCCAATATGGGACAGATACAGTGTTAGAAAGGTAGTAGGGTAGGTTCAGTGCAGACAGTGCAGTGCCTGACATGCAAAGTGCAGACAGGTACATTGTGGGGTCAGGTACTGTGCAGGACAGGTATAAATGTCAGACAGGTAGTGTGGGGTAGATGTTGTGCAGGCATGTTTAGTGTATGGCAAGAAAAGTACAGGTCAGGTACAGTGGGAGAGGCACAACATGGGACAGATGCAGTGTGGAGCAGCTACACTGCAGACAGCTTTGGTGAAGACAGGTCCACTGTAAGTCAGGTACAGTATGGGAATTACAGAGTATCTCTCTTCACTGCCTCTGTCAGACAGGTAGTGTTGAGTAGATATAGCACAGGCATGTTCAGTGTAGGATAAGAAAAGTACTGGGCATGTACAGTGGGGGACAAGCACAGCATGGGACAGATACAGTGTGGCGCAGATATGGTGCAAACAGATTCAGTGAAGACAAGTACATTGTAAGACAGGAACAGTATGAAAGAAACAGTTAAAGCAGGTATAGTGTTTGGCAGGTACTGTGCTGGGCAGGTGTAGTGTGGGACAGGTAGTGAGTCAAACAAATACAGTGTGGAAGAAATACAATGGGGTTGGTATAGTGCAGACAGGTACAACGTGGGTTAGGAACAGTAAATGATACAGTGTAGCGATGTCCTGTCCTGTACCTGCCCTACACTGTACCTGCCCTACAGTGTAGGGCAGGTACAGTGCAGGACAGCAGCTAAAGTGTAGTATAGGTTCAGTATGAGGTGGGTTCTGCAATGTAGAAAGGTACACTGTGGGGTAAGTATAGTATGGGGAGTTACAGTACAAGGAGGTACAGTGTTGAGCACGTTCAGTGTCATACAGGTTAGTATGAGACAGATACACTATGGGACAGGCACAATGTAGACAGATACAGTGTGTGGCAAGTACAGTATGGCACAGGTACAGTGCAAGTAGGCACAGTGTGGGGCAGATATAGTGTTGGCAGGTACAATATGGGGCAGGTACAGTGTGGGGTAGGTGAAGTGAAAGCAGGTACAATGTAGAGCTTGTACAGTGCAGGACAGCTACAATATGGGACAGGTAAAATATGAGGTAGGTATAATGCAGAAGGGTGCAGAGTGGGACAAATACAGTTCAAGAGATGTACAATGCAAATAGATACAGTGTAGGACAAGTATAGTACAGAGCTGGTACAGTATGGATATGCACAGGTGTAGTTCAGGGTAGGTACATTACAGACAGGTATAGTGTGGGAAAGGTAAAATGTAGGGTAGGTACAGTGCAAGACTTGTACAGTGAGGGGATGGTGCAGTGCAGGCATGTACAGTGTAAGGCAGGTACAGTACAGGACAGTTATAGAGTGGGACAGATATAGTATGGGGAGGCACAACGTAAGACGTGTACAGTGTGGGTAAGGTACAGTGTGAGGCTGGTAAATTGCAAGAAAGGAACAGTGTCAAACAGATACAGTCTGGAGTAGGTACACTGCAGGCATGTAATGTGTAGGGCAAGTTGTGTGGGACAGGTACAGTATGTACAGTGTGGGGCAGCTACATTGTGGAGCTGGGATAGCGCTGACAGGTTAAGTGTAGAGCAGGCACATTGTGGGGCTGGTACAGTGCAGGTACTGTAGGTACAGTGTGGGTCAGGTACAATATGGAGAAATTACAATATGGGCAGGTACAGGGTAAAGGAGGTACAGTGTAAGGCAGGTATAATGTAGGCCAAACACTGTGTGGGGGAGGTACAGTGCAAACAGGTGCAGTTTGGGTCAGGTACAGTGCAGACAGGTACAGTGTGGGACAGGTACAGCGTGGGGTATGTACAGTACAGGTATATAATGTATATGGCAAGTACAGTGGGTGGCAGAAACTGTGTAAGACAGATACAGGGTGGGGCAGGGACAGATACAGTGTGGGACAGACTCAATGGAGACAGGTACAATGTGGGGGCAATTATAATATGGGGCAGGCACAGTGCAGACAGATACAGTTTGGAGCAGGCACAGTATAGTTTAGGTCTGGTTGGAACCGGATGAGGTGCATCCTACAGTAATAAAGGAGCTCATGGAGGTACTGCCTGCACCCCGACAGTCCTGTTCAACAGATCACTAGAAACAGATGTGGTTCCAGAGGACTGGAGGAGGGCAGATGTAATCCCTCTTCATAAAAGTGGTAGCAGGGAGGAGGCTGGAAATTATAGACCAGTCAGTCTGACCACGGTGGAGGGAAAGTTAATGGAATCATTGTTGAAGGAGATTATAGTGGATTATCTTGAATCAGATGGGTTACAAGATCAGAGACAGCATGGGTTCATGGGAGGTGGGTCATGTCATTTGAATCTGATAGAATTTTTTGATTAGGTGATGAAGGAAATGGATCAGGGTGATGCGGTGGATATGGAATACCGAGATTCCAGTAAGGCATTTAACACTGTTCAACATAGGAGACTATTAAACAAGTTGGGTAGCTTAGGAGTGGATCAAAAGGTGTTAAATTGGGTAAGAAATTGGTTAGGAGATTGGAGACGGAGGATGGTGGTAAATGGAGTTCATTCAGAGGACGGGATAGTGACCAGTGGGGTGCCACAGAGATCAATGCCAGGACCAGTCCTTTTAAATGTATTTATAAGTGACAGTGCAGAAGAAACATAGATGTTGTTGGCAGATAAGGACCTCTTGGCCCACCTAGTCTGCCCTATTTTACCTACCTACAGTGCCACCGCAGACCCTACTTAGTCTTGGGAGTGTACCCCCTCCCTTGCCTTACTTCTAAAATCCCCATGTGTCTATCCCATGCATTCTTGAATCCTGTAACCATTTTAGCCCCACCACTTCCAAGTATCCACCACCCTTTCTGTGAAGAATTACTTCACATTTCATCTTAGCTTCCTCCCCCCCCTCCCCAAGCTTCATAGTGTGACCCCTTGTCCACAAGCATCTCTCTGTGGAAAATGTTCCCTTCCTGTACTTTGTTTATACCTGTGAGGTATTTGAATGTTTCTATCGATTCATATCCCCCATTTCCCTCCTTTCTTCTAGGGAGTACATATTTAATTCCTTACACCTTTATTCGTAGGGCTTCTGATGCAGGCCCTGCACCATTTTTGTTGCCCTCCTTTGTACCGTCTCTACCCTGTCTATGTCCTTTCAGAGGTGGGGCCTCCAGAACAGGACACAGTACTAGAGGTGGGGTCTCACTAGTGATCAATACAGGGGTATTATTACCTCCCTCTTTCTGCTGGTAATGCCCTTGTCTATGCATCCAAGCATCCAGCTAGCCTTTCCAACTGCCTTGTCACACTGTAGCTGGAAGCACTCCAGAGATATAGATGACTGCATCTGCGTTTGCTTGTTTGCTGCTCGTTTGCCGGTTATTGTTTATCATTATTGGATACTGCTACTGTTTTGTTATTTAAATGTGTTCAGACGTCTCCGAAATGCTAGTGATTTTACTTTATTTATTCTGCAGTGCTGAACCCCACCTTGAGCCTTGTTGGAAGTGAACTGCGAGCTACGAAGCTCGAACTATGACTGGAGTGTGTTGATTTCTGGAGGGAGTCAAGACCAATGCTAAGGTGACTCTGTGTCTGCCTGGTAGTGTGCGTGGGGTCCATCTTGTTCCAGTTCCGCTCCGGCTCTGCTGTTGCTCCCACACATCGAGTCTGTCAGGACTGTCATCTGCACGTTGCCATTTTGGATTTTGGATTGCCACTGGGTGCCTGGAACTTGGGCTCTTCGAATTTGGATTCTTTTATTTGGCGGTGTTTGCTGTTTCGGACCGTTTGGTCTTGCTTGACTAGTCGGCCGAAGAATCCAGGAGAGGAGATAGGGGAGGGGGTGTTGTAGAGGAGGCACCCAACAAGAGTACAGCAAGTGAAGATTTTTGGATTATCGGATAACGGTTTTGGATATTTACAGTTTGGGGACAGAATATTGGTGGACATAGGAGAAGCAGCTCAATTTGGAATGGTGAGCTGTTGGTCCCGATTTTACGGGTGGGTTTGGCTGTGGGATTGCGACTATGCGAGGGACTGGGCCCTATCTTGTCAGGGAGCTGGTGGTTTGGGCCAGTGGTCCCTTAGGTTTCTCTGCAGGGCCAACTGGTGGGTAGGCCCGGGCGGAGATCTGCAGTGGTGGTCGTGGCCTTTACGGCTTGGCCCCCTGTTTAAATCTTTGGGGGCCTGCTCCTGTTTCAGAGTGTACAACCACTGAAGAAGATTCTCTGGACTTCCCCCTGCTCTAATTATGGTCAGATTTAAAATTTATACTTTCCATTTAAGAAGGCAGTGAGAGTGCCCTGCTATTTTTCCAACCCCAGACAGTGGGAGTGTTTGGGGATTGTAAAGTACTTTGGACATTTTCTACTATAATAAATTTGTATTACAGTGAGAGTGTTTTGGGGGCTGGAGAAATGTTTGAGACTGAAAACATCTGTCCTGTCCTGGAAGTGAGAGTTCCTGAGGGGCTTTTAGTCTTTTCTGGCAGCTGAAAGGTCCACTAGAGATTGGGAAGATTTGATCTTATTGTTGCTTTGACTTGTATTTGGTATTCTGTTTATAATTGTAGTTTTAAAGAAATATCAGCTATTTTATGGTTGGCTTCTTCTATTTTCCAAACTGTTACACTGGACTTAATGTCTGTGTTGTTTTATCTTAGTTTGTTTTCAGTCTCCTATGAAGCTACAGTAGTGAGAGTGCTGCAGTATCTAATCACTAATTGATGCAGGAGTTGGTGAGAGTTTTCAATTTCACCAGGACATTTTTTTAACTCATGAGTATATAGATTATATTTTGTAGGACTCTGAATGTTGATAGTATTATTTTAATGAGTTGATTTAGTTTTATTAATTTAGTAGTTTTCATTTTTTTTGTTTGTTTTGTTGGGGGGTGATTGTGGGAATTTGTTTAATTTGGTATTTGTTGGTTTTGTTTTGTTTATTTATTTGGGTTACTAGCTGGGAATATGTGCTGGGAAGGTGCAGGGATGGTCAGGCAATATTCCCCCTCCGGATACAGGAACCTCCACCATTTAATTTGTCCGTGGCTGCCCCCAGAGGTATATAGGGGTTGTAGGACTCTGGGGATATGTGAGGAGGAGGAGGAGGAGGGCGGGGTCTGGGACTGGTCGGGGAATGGAAAATGGAAAAGAGTGGGCAGATTGGGGTAGTGGGGACAAGGAGATGCCCTGGAGCAAAATGGGCTCAGGAAAGGGGTTCACCATGCCTGATTCCCATACCCAAGGTCTCTGCTATTGGCAGAAAAGTAATGCAGTATTCCTTGGTCACTCATCCTACTCGGGTGTTGTTATGCAATGCCAGGTCTATTAAGAACAAGACTGCTTTAATAGCAGATCTTGTTGGATCATCTGACCTGACCTGCATCACTGAAACCTGGCTAGATGAAAATGCTGGTCCAGTTTTGGCTTCAGCAGTTCCGGCTGGGTACCCAGTGATACACCGCCCAAAGAAGGATCATAGAGGTGGGGATGTAGCCATTTGTTTTAGATCGGAACTGAGCCTGGTAGAAGTTCCAGTGGGGACCATCAACTCCTTTAAGTGTATCCTGGGTGACGGTGTAGGGTGCAGGATTCTTCTCATCTACCGTCCACCAGGAGATGGGAAAGTTTTCCTGCAGGAAGTTGCAGACTTCATTGTCGACCTGGCATTGGATTCCCCCAGATGGCTGATCCTGGGGGATTTCAATGCCTGGGTCGACGATGAATTTTCCCAGTTTGGTCAAAACTTCCTTCAGTTAATGAACTTGCTGGGCCTTACACAGGTTATTACCTCCTCAACCCATATTGGAGAGCACTCACTGGACTTGGTGTTCATCCTGGGGATGGAGATATCTGATTTGGTGGTGGAACCAGTCGGGTGGTCTAACTATCGCACCATCGGGTTCAGATTCATGGCCCCCTCAAATAGTCCTGTCTCTATGGAGATGGTCCGGTACTGTTCTTTAAGGGGTGTTACCCCAGATGGCCTAATGAGGGTGCTGGACCTTAGGGTGTATCAAGTGAATGCATGGATCCAGGGGATCTAGTACTTGCCTATAATAAGGAGGTGGTGGAGGCCCTGGATTCCATAGCACCTGTTCGTGTTTGCCCTCTTACCCTTTGCCCAAGATCTCCATGGTTTAATGAGTCCTTGAAGGAGCTGAGGAGAACGGGGCAAAGGTTAGAGCGGAGCTGGTGAAAATCCCTGCCTGGGTGATGACAAACTTAGACTGATGGACCATTATGCGGTCTATCAATCAGCAATCACCCATAAGAAGGCAGAATTCCTGTCCAAGGAAATTGCTGCTGCACAGAAACAGCCAACTCAGCTCTTCCAAAGTGTGGACAGATTGTGCAATCCAACCTGTCTCCAGTCTGGAGGAGCCTTGTCGCAAGAACGGTGTGACAAGTTTGCTCGATTCTTTGCAGATGAGGTTGCCACAATCAGATCCAATATTTGCATGGCTCACTCTAATGGAATTTGCGATGGTCGGCAGGAGATGTCAGGCCCTCAGTTTACCTGGTCTGACTTTAGGTGGCCTGCAATCACTGACATAGTGATGATCATTCAGACGTTGCGACCAACCAGCTGTGGTTTGGACCCAGGCCCTACATGCCTCCTGGAAGGATGCATTGATATGATCGGCCCAGTCCTAACCAAGATAGTCTGGAGATCATTGGAGAAGGGGATCTTTCCAGATCCTGTGAAGGAGTTGGTTGTTCAGCCTCTCCTTAAAAAGCCCTCCCTTGACCCTGACTGCTTGGCAAACTACAGACCTGTCTCTAACCTACCCTTTTATGGGTATGGTTATCGAGAAGGTGGTCGGATTACAGCTGAATGATCATTAGACCAGCCACAATGTCTATGATTCTCTCCAGTCAGGATTTAGGAAGAGACATAATACTAAGACGGCCTTTGTCCGGGTGCTAAATTATGTCCTAATAGCGAGAGATCAGAAGACGCGTTCCATCTTAGTTCTTCTTGATCTCTCTGCAGCGTTTGACACTGTGGACCACATGACTTTGATGGATCACCTGCAGTTCATCTATGGCCTGTCTGGTACAGTCATCAGATGGTTTTGATCTTTCCTTGAGTGTAGGACTCAGAGAGTGGTGCTGGGAATTTATTCCTTGGACCCGCTCCCCGTATCCTGTGGGGTACTGCAGGGCTCCATCTTGTCACCTATGTTGATTGCAGTGTACATGCTGCCGTTAGGAGAGATTATTAGGTGGTATGGTCTGAGTTTTAACTGCTATGCAGATGATACTCAGCTATACATATCCTTTGCACCTGGTCAAGATGTGCCTTTCTCGGTATTTAACAACTGTCTCGCCGAGATCCAGGACTGAATGAGTATGAGTTGACTGCGGTTGAACCCAGCTAAAACTGAGGTGCTGGTTGTGGACCCTGATAGTTGGGAGGTGGGTTTGTCAGCAGGATCACTCTCGGGACTATGTCTTGGGGGTGTGGTGCTGACTATGTCAGACCGGGTTTGAAACCTGGGTGTTATTATTGGCGATGGTTTGACCCTTATGTCACAGGTGTCAGCTGTCGTCAAAACCTCTTTTTACCATCTGAGGAATATTGCCCGGGTGAAACACCTGGTTCCTCCCGAAGACCTTCAAACTCTGGTCCATGCCTTCATTACTTCTTGCCTTGACTATTGCAATGCCCTATACCTAGGGTTACCAGGGGTTGATGTCTGCCGCCTTCAGTTAGTGCAGAATGCGGCAGCCAGGCTATTGACTGGTACAGCTAGAGCCAGTCATATAATGTCTGTGCTCTGCAGACTGCACTGGCTTCCAGTGCAGTGGATGATCGCCTTCAAGGTCAGTTTACTGACCTATAAAGCCCTACATGACCAGAGACCTAGCTACTTGCAAGATCTCCTTCATCCCTACTGCCCCCTACGTCCTCTCCGATCCACCAACGAGGGATTGCTAGAGATTCCCAGGGTCCGTCTAAAGACATCTGGGGCCTGGTCTTTTAGCTTTGTGGCCCCAACCCTGTGGAATTCTCTACCTAGTCGGATACAAGATTGCCTGACCACCCAGGAGTTTAAAACTGCACTTAAGACCTACTTATTTGAGTCAGCATATGGTGGTTTTAATGAATAGTAACTTATTAGTGAATTTTAAATATAAGATTTTATTTGAATTCAAATTATGCACTGTATTGTTTATGTTATGTACAAGCACCTTGGTTTTAGAAAGGCACTTTTTATAAATAAATTATGATTGATTGATGACTGTTTCACTGCCTTCAGTTCATTAGAAATGATTACCCTCAGGTCCCTTTTCAGTTATGTGACAGCTAGTACTTCTCCCAGTTGATATATTTCCGCTATGTTTCTCTGCCCCAAGTGCATGATTTTACACTTTTTTGCATTAAAACCCAGCTGCCAAATGTGTGACTGTTCTTCTAGCTTTTTTTTTAGATCTTCTCTCAGTCTCCCCCTCATGTGTCTGCTGTATTGCAGATTTTTGTGTCATCTGCAAACAGGGATACCTTCCCCTTCAGTCCTTCTGCAATGTCACTTATAAAGACAGCGTAGAGGACTGGGCCTAGTACTGACCCTTCTGGTACCCCACTACTCACTTTGCCCTCTCCAGAGTGGACATCATTTACCATCACCCTCCGACTCCTGTTGTCCAGCCAGCTCTCTACCCATCTTGTCATTTTAGAACCCACTCCCATGCTTCTCAGCTTGCTCACCAGTCTTCTATGCGGAACGGTGTCGAAGGCCTTAATGAAGTCCAGGTAGGCTACATCAACCGCTTCTCCCTGATCCACTTTCTTGGTTACCCAATCAAAAAACTTAATCAGGTTTGTCTGGTAAGACCTCCCCCCATGAACCCATGTTGCCTTGGATCCTGAAGACCATTGGTACCAAGGTATCCCCTGATCCTTCCTTTCAGTAGTGATTCCATTACTTTGCCCACTACCGAAGTCAGGCTGACAGGCCTGTGATTCCCAGCCTCCTCTCTGTTTTCAATTTTGTGGAGTGGGACTACATCAGCCCTCCTCCAGTCTCCTGGGACCTCTACCATTTCTAGTGACAGGTTAAACAGTGCTGTCAGAAGTGTAGCCCCCTCCTCCTTGAGCTCTCTCAGTACCCTGGGGTACACCCCACCTGGCCCCATTGCCTTATCTACTTTTAACCATGACAATTCCCTTAGAACCCTTTCCACTGTAAAAGGGCTATTTTGTACCTCCCTTCCCTTAATGCTCTTGTATCTTATTACTGGCCCGCTACCTATCCTCTCCTTCATAAATACTGAACAGAAGTATTTGTTCAATATTTCTTCTTCTTTAATGGTTCTCTTCCACACACACACACACCCTCCTCCCCCTTTCAGCCTTACTATCCCTCCCTTGGTCTTTCTCTTTTACAACTGCCAACTCCAGGAGCTGGAGAGGAAGATATGCCTCTTTGCATATAATACCTAAATCTGTAACAGGGTGGCCATTCCAGAGGGTGTGTGTGAAAAGGATAAACAGAGACCTGAAAAACCTTGAGGAATGGTCTAGGGTATGGCAACTGGGGATCAATGCAAACAAGTGCAAAATAATGCACTTGGGGTACAAAAACTCAGTGGCTGAATACCAAATGGAAGGAGTAATACTGACAGCAAACAAGCAGGAAAGAAATCTCAGTGGGATTATCCTGAATAACCTAAAAGTAGCAAGGCAATGTGATAAGATAGATGGGAAGGCTAGTGGGATGCTGGAGTTCATAGGGAGAGGGATCACCAGCAGAAATAAGGAGGTGGTGTTACCTCTGTATAGGTCACTAGTAAGGCCGCATACAGAGTATTGTGCATGGTTCTGGAGACCACATCTTTGAAAGGGGATAGAGAGAGTAGAGGTGATCCAGAGGAGAGCAACTCAAAAGGTGCGGGTTCTTCAGCAGAAGACTTATTAGGAGAGATTGATGGAACTCAGTATGCACACCCTGGAAGAGAGGAGGGAGGGAGGGGGGATATGATAGAGACATATAAATACCTACAGGGAGTAAATAAGGTACAGAATGGGAGTATATTTAGAAGAAAATGTAGTCAACAAGGGGACATGATATGAAGCTGGAGAGGAGTACATTCAGGAAAGATGTAAAAAAGTTATTTTTCACAGAAAGAGTGGTGGATGTCTGGAACAGCTTACCAGATGAGATAGTTAGAGAAAAAACAGTGGAAGGGGTTAAGACAGCTTGGGATAAATATAAGGGAATCGTATGGAAAAGGAATGAAGGGCAGGAGGAAAAATAGAGATCAAGTAAGATCTGTGGGGTTACTGTAGGCATGGTTAAATGGGCAGACTGGGTGGAACAAGTGGTCCTTATCTGCCACAAATTCTATTATTTCTGTTTTTATGAACAGTAAATACATGTACAGTGCTGGGTAGGTACAATGTGAGACAGGTACACTAAGGGACAGGTACAGTAAGGGGAAGGTACAATGTAGACAGGTGCAGGATGGGACAGATATCACATGGGACAAACAGAGGGCTGGGAGGGTACAGTATGGTACAGGTAAAGTGCAGACAGGTACAGTGTAGGGTAGGCACACCCTATAGTTATTTTGTAATGGTCTATTCAAACCAAACAAACTTCTGAACTGAACTGAACACCTTGCAGTACATTTCATACTGGGGATATGCAAGGATAGTTATCCAAAGTCACCACGCAGACAGCATAAAGTAACCTCTGCAGATCTTCAACACAAACATTATTCTGGGTGAATCAATCAGCTAATCACTTCCAGGGTTGCTAACCCTTCTTAGTTTATATCCGTGTAACAGTAGCGGAACCATAGAATGAGTGGAAATCCCTCCTCCTACCATCAGAAATCTGACATGTTTGAGAACATCTCAAACACTCTGTCAAAATTACATGTGACATGTTGAAAATGATTAGACTTGTTGGCTCAATCTTTATACCGTGATGGTTAGCCCAACTGGTTCAGTCTTTATACTGTGATGGCTAGCCCTGTAAGTCAGGTATACACCCAATATCTGGCATGTATACCCAATGTAAAGAGGTCATAGAATCTAGCAAAGCTGCATAGATGTGGTTTAGTAGGTTAACACTTATCGTAGAAATTTTAGAAATTATTAATTTGCAAAATGTGTTCAAAAGTTAGTGAATGTAAAATTGAAAATGCCACTAGAATTCCACTTGTGAAATTTAACTTTCACAAAGTGCTTCTCACCATTGGTTCCACTTAGCTGTGCTGAGCTGTTCGCAGTCCTGCTGTTCCTTTCTAGATGAGTACTTTGTCCTCCTCCCACATCACTTTTTTCTCTGAGCTTGACCAGAATGACTCTGTGGATCTGCTTGTTACATTGATTTCCTGCTTGTTTTTCAGACAAGCTCGCTTCAAAAGAGGCCCCAGTTTTCTTTTCTCAAAGGACCTATCCTTTAGAATGGCTAGAATTTCTCCTTTTTGGTTCCCCAGTCATTTTCTTTCCTCACCAGTTCTTTGAGAGTTCCTCTGGGTTCTGGCCTTGAAAGTGTATTTGGTGCTCAGGGCAGTCAATTTTTGCAGGGTGTGAGTCGCATATGTCCTGCTTTCAAGTGAGCATTGTCCCTGTATGTTTTTTTGTTCCAACTGGTAAACTGCTATTCTTTTGCTACCCAGCCCAGCTGCCATTCCCGTAGTGAACACATGCATCTAACTCCTGCCACTGGTGGCCTCTGCACTAATAATCTCCCTTTTCCTATAGTTCAAATCCTCTTGGCTTCCCTTTTCATCGACATGACCACAATACCCCCTCTCTCCTTGTAGAACTTCAGCCCATATTGTTGTGGCTACTGATCACATTCATTTGACTTGTCCTGTAGGCAGGCAAATCCCCATGCCTGCACTAGCATCATGGCTCTGCAATGCCCCTGCAACACTCCTGAGGCAGTGATTCCCTAGTATCATGCTCCATCATGACTGAAGATATCCAGATACTTCTGTCACAGTAGCTTCTGTCTCAACTAGTAGCAAGGGTTGGAGTTACTTGATACCACTGTTTTTAAATGTTAAAATATACATTGTTATCTACAGGGTTGTTAATGAGGCAGCAGGTGACACTGTACATAAACAAGGCTGCATATGCATGTGCTTCTGCAAATCATTTAGACAGTGAGCTCTAGTGGTTAGCTGGTGTATTTCAAGAAGTCAGGCTGGTACACAGTGATGTCATGACTATTCTTCATGGTTCTTCACTCAAGATAATGACCTTATACTTGGCATCCCTATAATTTAATTATGGAACATTCTATGAATGCTACCTTTTATTGCCACTCTACCCAATCTTTTCCCTTCCTTCCCAATGGCAGCTCATGAAATTCAGTTTTAATTACTAATTTTATTTTGCAATATTTGGCTGCTTTAACTTGGCCAGCCTTTGAGCAAGAGATTAGTGCTGACACATAGCCGGCCTTTTTTTTCCCATGTTTTTTCTCATTGCTGGCAGCTCTTCTCTCAGGGGTATACCCTGGTCACAAGGCTATACCCTGATTAGGCCAAACCTGGCCATCATTTTCACAGCAACTAGGTTTTTCTCCCACATATTTTTTCCCTAGTACCTCCCCTGGTGTAGGCAGTGCCTCTGTCAGCCTAGTACAGCCACAGTTTACCCTGCAGCAGGAGCAAACTCCCTGACCCAGCACAGGGGTAGATGTGCTAACAAGAAACCACTGCCAGCCCTCCCCAACTGAGATACATTACAGTGCAGAAGCTGTCTTGGCCAGAGCCTGCTTTCCGACATGACTTCCCAGAATCACTTCCAAACTCAGATCATCAGCACAGCAGCAAGATGTGCTGCTGCTGGGCCACTGGGACAGCCTCGTTTGTAGGGTCAATGAAACTAACAAAATGTGTGATAGTCTGTTTTCCAGTTTTGAAGTTATAAAGGCTTAAAATTCAACAGTTTACATACTGTACTTGTGAAATGTAATTTTAAAATGTCTGGAAACTTATAATTCAGTAACCTTTAAAGCTAGAGATCAGAAACTTGATACACTTTTTCATGGTCATTGGTGAAATCACCATATCAGACAGGGTGCAGTGTGGACAGATACTTTGCAAAGTAGATGGAAATAACTGAAAATATTATTTTGGTAAAATTTCACAAAATATAGAAATTTCACTAACTTTCACGGAAGCAAAATTATACTTTCACCAGAATTCGGCCAGTGGAAAATAAATGTTGCCCAGCCATAGTTCTGTATAATTTCTATACAGAGGACTGCCAGATTTACCCTATTTTATATTTCTCTTGATCTAAGTGTGCTACACACTCATTTGAAGAATCAAGGGAAGTTCTGATCACACTCGTTCAGGTAAATATCCTCTGAGCCACTCCATATCAACAAGAGATCATCAATGTACCTCTTACACAATATCTCCAAACCATCTATTTACAGCTGGGTCAAGACTGTAAAGTATTTTCAAAGTTATAAATGTACAAATTTGCATATGACTGGGGCAGGGATGACCCTACCTCCATCCAGCAAATTTATTGATAGAATGTGGATTCAAATCTAAAATATCTGTGGGTAAGTACCAGTTTTGCTAAGTTGCAAAAGAATTGTGTGTGTGGGGGGAGCATGTCCTGATTTTGCAATTTCAGAACTGAACCTAATACAGCTAAGCCTTCATTATGGGATATAGCTGTATAGAGGTCTGCTACTTCCATAGTTACTAATGGTAAGTCTATCAAATCAAGTTCCTCTATTTAAGTTCTCCAAAAGATTTAGAACATCATTGGTATCATGTGTTAAGGTTGGCATTTTACATACAAATTCCCTTATATGAAAGTCCACAATTCGAAGACATGAGTCAGGCAAGACACAACTGGCATTTCTGTCAGCGGGTTTCAACCTTGTGCACTCTGGGGAGGCAGTAGAATACTGGGGTTACAGGAAATTCCTTTATGAGACACTCTGATACCCAGTCGGGTATCCAACATGACTGGGACCCATGTAAAACTATTACAGCAATTTTTATCCTAATATCCATTAGACAGTCACCCAGTAAAGTGATGTAATTATTTCTGTTGTTGAGTTGTCTCACGAACTCTGTAATATAATTTTCAGCATTCAAAAAGTACAACCCCCCCCCCCCCATCTGCTGCTTTAAAAGAGATCTCAGGATCCTTCTCTAGCTTTTTAAGAACCTGCCATTCCTTTCAGGTTGAACTGGATACAGAACCGCTTATGGACAATGATGTGATTCAGTTTAGAGACTGGAAATGGATTATAAATTGTGCTTGTTTTTAACCTTTAATGTTTATTCACTTTTTGCACGTGCATTATTTGCACAATGGGCGTGCAATGCAAACTTGTCTGTATTATATCTGATGATCATTTGACTGGTACATTTCATTTTTAAGTGGTGCATAATGTTTGGCTCACTAACCTCTGACAACGTACCTGGTTAGTTAAGAGTGAAACGTTAAGTCAGAGGATGCGTAGCATTTTGTTACTTCTACCTGAACCACAGTGCTGCACTGATTTCTGCATGTCATGCAAAATAAAAATAAAAGAGTCTACATGGCAAATATTGGACTGCTGTGATCTGTATAAGTTTTGGGTGAGTGCCGATCCCACTTCTGGGAAAATTGCATACAAAATCCATTTCTTGTTTGAATAGCTCCGCTACCTCATTCAATACTTTGGTCAAAAAGATTTCAGTGTAGTTTAGTATAGCACAGACTTCCCCGCTCTGTGATGTTTTTAGAGCTGGTGAACCATGAGGGGCTGCCAGTGCTGAAGATGGAAGCCTTCAGTTTTCATACAGTGACAGGTACAATGTAAGAAGGACAAAGCAGGCTTACCCACACTGTGATGTACTGTGCTTAGTGCTTGTGAAAGGTCAGGAACGCTAGCACTGGAGGGTGAAGCCCTCTATGAATCCATGGGTCCTGTTGTAGTATACACTAGATACTCTGCAGGCTTACCCACACTGAGATAGATTAAGTGTTGCTGAAAGGAGAAGAACTGACAGTCCTGGAGAATAAAGTCCTCTGTTTTTTCACAAAGGCAGATATAAAGTGATACAGGTACAGTGCAGACTTCCCTGCAATAAATCCATTTTAGTTCGCAGACGCGTTCAGGTACAGTGTAGGCTTCTGTACACTGTGATGGATTTATTGCCCATGAATGGTGAAGGAGACTAAAGCTTTCTGTTACTCTGAAGAGACATATATAGCATAAGGATATACAGAGCAAGCTTCCCTACACTGTACTGGCTGCAACGCTGGTGAAAAGTGAGGGCATGTCATCTCTAGCTATAGGAACCCTCTGTTTATCTACAGGGCCAGGTAATGTGGAAGGCAGGTACAGTGCAGGCTTACCCACATGGTGATGTATTTAGTGCTGGTAAAAGGTGAGGAACTGACAGCACTAGGGACTGAAGCTCTGTTTTTCACAGGGCTGCATAAGGTGCTGGGCAGTTACAGTGCAGGTTTACTCATGCTGTAATGTATTTAGTGTTGGTGAAAGGTGAGAAACTAACAGTGCTAGAGACTGATGCCCTCTGTTTATCCACAGTGACAGTTAACGTGTAAACAAGTACAGAGCAGGCACAATAAAAACAGGTGCAGTGTGGAGCAGGTACAGTCCAGGCAGTTAAAGTGTGGGGTAAGTACAGTGCAGGCCAGGTACAGTATCATCGAGGTACAGCGTGAGATAGGTACTGTACAGTACAGATATGTGCAACTATAGGGCAAGTACACTGTAGGGCAGGTACAGTTTGGGACAGATATGGTGGGGAGGTAGAGTGGAGAACGGTGCAGTGTGGGCAAAACAGTGTGATGCAGCTACAGTGTGGGTAGATATGATTCAGCAGATGCAGTGCAGGGCAGGTACAGTATGGGACAGGTACAGTCTGGGACAGAAACAATGTGGGGCAGGGACAGTGCAGACAAATAAAGTAGGCTACAAATATCTCACAATATTTTTTGCCAATGTGTCATTGTTGTTTCTTTACCTTTATTTTTAATAATTGTAAGCCGTTTTTTATTTTGTGACCTGATTGATTTTATTTGTTTCCACCCCCGTTTTCCCTTTCCCCTGGGTCTCACCTGGAAAAGAGCTTTGGCTCAGTGTGCCTCTCCCGGTTACCAAAATGTTAAATAAATAAATAAACTGAGTGGGAAAAGGTGGTGGTACAGTGCTGGTTAGGTACAGTGTTAGATACAGTGCACGGCTACATTGCTGGCTTTTCTTACACCTGAAGTGAATTCTGCACTGGTGAAAGGCAAGGGCACTAATCCAAAGTTGCCATGCAAACAGCAAAAACTATCACCTGCAGCTCTTCGACACATACATTAATCTAACTAGGTACAGTAGATTAGCTAACAGACCATCCACAAGGCCCAGTACAGTGTAGGCACAGAAATAGAGAAAGTGACTGAAGATAAAGGACTAGTGACTCATCCAGCCTGCCCACCATGCCTAACTACACTGCTTAGGCTATTGTGACCATTCCTCCCTTTTGCCCATGTCCCTTCCTTCTTATTAAGATCATGTGCCTGTTCACTTCCATCTTGAAACTGCCCACTGGATTGGCCTTAACCACATCTTTAGGCCATTTGTTCCACTTGTCTGCCACTCTTTTAAAGAAAAAGTGCTTGAAGACCTCTTTCTGAATCTGTCTCAGGCTAGTTTCATTTAATTTCCTCTTCATAGAATCACAGAAGGTGATGGCAGAAAAGGACCTCCTGGCCCATCTGGTCTGCTCCATGCCCCCCCTAGTCCAACCTACCATATCTTGAGATACCCCCTTCCACTTAGCCCCATGTGTCTGTCCCAAGCGGACTTGAAACTCTCTATGGTGTCTGAATTCACCACCTCCTCTGGAAGCCCATTCCAGTTCTCCACCACCCTCTCCATGAAAAATTGACCTCTCACATTGCTCTTGAAGTACTCCCCCCCCCCGATTCTCAGTCTGTGCCCCCTTGTTATGTTTACTTCCTTCATGTGGAATAACTTCCCAGGGTCTCCCTTGTTCATCCCTATGGTATATTTAAAGGTCTCGATCATGACCCCCCCCTCTCCCTGCTGGTCTCATTGTATATAGCCCCAACTCCTCACACCTCTGTCCATAAGGCTTGCCCTTCATCCCCTGCACCATCTTGGTCACCCTTCACTGAACCCTTTTGATTGAGTCTATATCTTTGTGCAGGTGGTCTCATGTCACTGTTCATGCTCAATATGTCCTTGTAATCAACTCTATTTACCCTGTGGAGGTAAGTTTCTATCATGTCCATTTTCTCCTTCCTAGCCTCAAGGGTGTAAATGTCAAGATGTTAGAACCTCTTCCCATACCTCCCCCCAAATGCCCTACATAATTTTGATCACCCTTTGTTGTACTGTCTTCACCTTCTCACAGTCCTTCCGGGAAGGTTGGTTCCTGGTAGGAAGTACAAAGCAGAATTCACCAAACTGACAGGTAGTTATAATGTATAGTGGGCCCTTGTTCAGCATGGATTTTCATCCTTGCTCAGATGTTGTTGTACCACAGTTCAAAGGTCATAGAACATGGTTGTGCCCTTCTGTGGTACAACAATATATCAGCTGATTGGAAATCTGTGACCACTTACACTCAGAACCACTGTGCACACACAGCTCTTTTTTTTTTTTTTTTTTTTTTTAGTGAACTTGCCAAGCCACCAGACACAAGTGAGCATGAAAGTGAAAGCAGAGCTGTCCCAAGACTCACACCCAGTGGCTCGGCAGTTTTGTTTTGAAAAAAACACAAACAGAAAACACACACAGAAAAGCTATACACTGCTAGCTCAGTGGTGCTGAGGATTGTTGTGCTGGATGCCACACCTCACTCCACACCAGTGACCTGGGTTTGGAAATGACCTTGGGTCGTTGGGGCACCAGCCGGGAAGGGGGAGGGTAGGAGCAGGATCGAGCTGCATACTGGCGGCTCTTCTCTCCCTGAGTGGATGCCATCCCTCCTGTAGTCCCATCACCACTGGATGGAGGTCCGGTGGTGGCGCAGGTGGGTAGAGGGATGTCTGGTAGGGTGGGGCATCCTGTAGGAAGTGACGTGCGTGTGACTCCAAAGGCATGCGTCACGTCGGGGACAAGTGGAATCAGAACAGGGAGAAAAAATGAAAAATTGGTAAAAACTACTAATTAAAAAAAGGAAAAAAGCTATACACTATAAAATATTGATTGGGCAACCATATGACCAACCAGCCTGTGATTCCACTTCAGGTTTCTGATTACACTGGACCTCTCGAGCTTCACTCTTGAGATCTGATATAATCAGAACTCCCCTGTAGCAGCAAAAGTTGGTTGTGCGTGGTTGTCCAACCAGCAACTTCTATATTGCTGATAAAAGTATGGGGCAGGTACAATGTGGGCAGGTACAGTATGGGGCAGGTGCATTATGGTAAAGCACAGTGTGGGACACAGAGTGTAGAACAGGTAAAATGTGGGTTAGTACAGATGCATGGGAATGGTACAGTGTGGGGCAGATACAGTGCAGAACAAATACTGTGTTGGTTAGGTACGATGTGGGAAAGGTGCAGTGTGGGGACAGGTAAACACTGCAAGCAGGTACAGTGTGGAGCAGGTACAGTGCAGGACAGGTACAATGTGGAGCTGGAACAGTGCGAAAAGGTGAAATGTGAAAGAGCTAGAGTTTTGGGCAGGTACAGTTTGGGGGCAGATACAGTGTGGGGCTGGTAGAGTAAGGTGCAGATACAGTCTGGGACAGGTAGAGTATGGGGCAGATACAGTGCAGGACAGGTATAATGTGGGGCACGTACAATGTAAAACGATTGCAGTGTGGGGGCAGCAAAGTGATGAACAGGTACTTTGGGTGTAGGCACAGTGTGAAGCAGATTCAGTGTAGTGGGACAGTGTGGGACGGGTACAGTGCAGGACAGGTACAATGTGGGGAAGGTACAGTATTAGACAGGCGCAGTGGGGGCAGGTACAGAGTGAGGCACATGTGAGGTAGGTACAATGTGGAACAGGTACAGAGTGCAGAAGATATAGAATTGGACAGGCACAGTGTGGAGCATGTACAATGTGGAGCAGGTGCAGGGTGGGGATTGTACGGTGTGGGAAAGGTATAGTGTATGAGTGGTACAATGGGAGATAGGGACAGTATGGGGCTGGTACAATTTGGGCCTGTACAGTGTAGAACCAGTAGAGCATATGTCTAGTACAGTATGTGCAGGTACAATATAGAGTAGGACAGGACACTATGGAGCAGTTACTTTTGGAACAGGTAGAGAGTAGGGCTTTTACAGGGTGGAACATGTACAGTGTGTAGGTTTGCAGTGCTGCAAGTAATATTTAGATAGGTACAATACAGGCAGGGGGAGTGTGGGCCAGGTACAGTGTGGGATTGGTAAAATGCGGGACAGAAACAGTGTGTAACAGGTGTAGTGTTGGACAGATACAATGCAGGATAGGTATAGTATAGGCATTGACAGTGTGGGGTAGGTAATGTGCAGGACAGTTATAGTGTGGGGCAGGCGGATAGACAGACCAGGGACAGTATGGAGAAGGTTCAGTATGGAACAAATACAGTGTAGCACAACTATAGTATATTGGCCAGTGTGGGACAAATGCAGTGTGAGACAGGCACAGTATAAACAGGGACCTGTGAGACTGGTACAACATGTGGCAGACAGAGTGTGGGGCTGGCACAGTATGAGAGAGGTATAGTGTAAACAGGTACAGTGTGGAGCAGGTTTAGTGTGAGAAAGGCAGTGTGGGACATGTAGAGGTACAGTGTGAAGCCAGTACAATGAGGGCCAGGTTAAGTGTAGACAGGGACACAGTAATAAGTAAATACACTGTGGGCAAGTAGAGTGCTTACAGGTATAGTGTGTGCCGGAACTGTGGGCAGGAACAATGTGAGCACAAACAGTGTGGACAAGGGCTGTGTAGAGCAGGTGCAGTGAGGGACAGGTACAGTGTATGTGACAAGTACTGTGTGGGCAGATACAGTGCACGACAGGTACATGCTTTAAAACTAGGTAGAAGCAGGCCCTGCCTGCCCCGCCCCCACTGAAAATGTTATGAACAGGGTGCAGCAGCTCAGTTGTTCTGTCCAGAGTAAATTGTAAAAGGGGTGGGGAACCTCAAAACACATAGTCTTATGCTACTTCCCTTACCTCAAGGCATTGCATAGATATTTAGTTTCAAAACTTTCTGGCCCCTACTTACATTAAGTTTTAGAAGGAGAAGTGATTACTATCCCTTTCGTTGACAGCACCCCCTCCACCCAGTAACCTGTGATAGATGCATTTTATCAGCTTCTTACTACACATTATACAGGTGTTTAGGACCACTGATCTGAGAACTCTTCCCTGAAATGCTGGCAGATGACATATCCTTGTTAGTCTTCACACTGTGTCACACTTCAGGAACTACTGACTGACCCTGTGGGATTCCCAATGGGAAACTGAAGCTCCCATAGACATACAGAACATGAACAGCAAGGATTACTGCAGTAGCTAGAAACCCAGTACTGTTAGTTAGTTAGTGATTATCATCAATGTTGGACTTACAGGGGGCCCACAGGGACTTGTCACTTATAGCTCTGAAGTGAGCCATAGTAACTCATACAGCACTGCCATTTACTTAAAAAGGGCCAGGGGGTTCAGTTTACAGACAGAGCCCCATGGCTAAGTGAGCAACATGACTTCATACAACATTGACATTTACTTATCATTGTGGTGATGGGGGCTTCTGTTTTAGTCAGGGCCACATACCATAGCTCTGAACTTAGCCCCAGTAACCCATAAAGCAATAATATTTATTATAAAGGGGTGGGGGTCAGTTTGTACATGGAGACACTAAAGCTCTGAATTGAGCCCCTGAAACTCATTGGTATTTACTTATAGTGGGGGCAGTTTATAGACAGAATCCTATAGCTCTGGTCAGTCCCAGTAATACATAAAACACTGACTTTTTTTTTTACCAATTATTTTACTTATTTACTTTATTATTTATTTTACTTATACTGAAGTCAGTTTATATACAGAAAACAGTATGGGCAGGTCTAAAATGAGCTCCAGGAACTCATACAACACTGACACTTATATGGGGGAAGTGGCTTAGTTTAAAACAGGGCCCTCGTAGCTCTGAAATGAGTTCCAGTAACTCATACAACACTGTCATTTACTTATAATGGGGGGGGGGAGTTTGTAGACAAGACCCCTGTAGCTCTGAAGTGAGACCCAGTAACTCATACAATATTGATATTTACTTATCGGGGGGGGGCTTAGTTTGTGGAAAGGACCCCCATAGCTCTGAAGTGAGACTCAGTAGTTCATGCAACACTGACATTTACTTATAATGGGGGTGTGACTTACTTTGAACACAGGCCCTACATTAGCCGCTTTAACTCCCAAAGTGAATAAAATTCCAACACTCTGGGATTTGTCTGACTGCTTCTATAGGAGTCTTCATTTGGTCCACCACCAGTGAGCACATTAATGTGCCCTCCCCCTTGGTACAGTGCTGATTTCCCAGAGAGCTGATGCACTTGAAAGCTTTGAGCCAGGCTCCCAATGGACGCACTCCTCTTGCAGAAAGAATTGCAGAGGGTAAGCTCACTCCAGCCGTCTACAGACAGACAGTGGAGCTGCACCTGTTCTTTATAATCTCAATAATCCTGACACGTAATTATTCTTTATTACTCAGATGGGCTGGCCCTCATTACAACCCTTAATTAGTGGTTCCTAAGCAAACACAAAAGGGAGCAATAACTGTGTCACATTTTCCAGAGCAGGTTTTTACAAACAGCTCCTGAAAATAGCCTTGTCTGCAAGTAGGCTGTGTGTGCTGTTTTGTCATCGGCAGGGAACTTGGACATCAAACTCCCGCCATTTCTTTGCAAAAGGTAAATAATACTTTCTCAGTGTTACAGAGCCAGTAGAAGATCAGTTGGCTATAATGGACTACAGTATGTTTGGTGGCACCTAGATGACTCCAACCCAGAAGGTTTGCACTAAAGCAAGTGCTCATGGCATGGGAAACACTGCTGCTGTTCTCCCTATTTATTCAAATAATATGCTTTTTTCAGTGTTTTGCCAGGCAGATTCTTCACTCTGATTCACAGATGGGATGGACTCTAACTGGAGCCAGCTGCCTGGCACGGGCTTGTTTAGCGGTCACATCACATGGCAGGTTTCAATCAAGTGTTGTGGATGAGGGAAGGATTTTGCTGGTAGGGTGGAAATATCTCAGGACTATTACATCTTTCATTAAAAGGGAGACTTTGATATTTTCATACAGGCAAATTTCCTGAAAAAGCTTGACCATGGGTGCAAGTCCCCCAAACGTGGCCCACATGTCCCCAAGCAGGGCTGTGGTGGGAGAGCATGCACACACTTGTAATAGGCACAACTCCACCTCCCCTCCTCACTATGAAGAGTATTGTGCAAAATGAACTGGCTGATTCCTAGGCAACAGAGAGAATTGGCCATTAGCACGGATTGGAAATGCCTCAGCAGGTAAAGTGATTTTTATTATAGTAAGACAGACTAGTAAGCTAATACTTGCAAGAAAGATGCCTACTACATATACTTCAATGCTTATTCATTTTATTTCTGACACCACAAAAGGAATTATATTTTGGAGTCATTTGACTGGCCAGAAAAAGCTACAGCGAATAAGAAGGTGACACACATACTGCAGCAAAGAACACAAGAAGACAGTAGAAATTACTTTGCACTAAGTGTGTGCTTTATACTGATTAAGCACGTGATTCTCTCCCATAGACAGCAATACAATGTATGAAATTAGAGAAAGGAAATAAAGAAGACTTTATCATTTGTTTTCTTTAAGTTATGGTCTGGTATAAAGAGATTTTGTGTGTAAGATAAAACTGTGGGACACTTGTTGGGGAAGTTGGTTTTAAAAGGAAAAGTACAGCACAGGATAATAAAAGAGCATTTAGTGTCTTGCAAGAAGAAGGTTGGTACACAAATTAAAACTGCAGGGATCATCAGTGAGCAATTACTATTTAATGTAAATGACAGCACAAGGAAAGAGCATCTAGAGGAAATTATTGAAGCAGCAGCTAGCCAGTCAAAGGGACCTAAAATAAAGAGGAAAAGAAAAAAAGTGTGAAAGAAAGTTGGTTAGTAAGCAGTTACTACCATTGTATAAACTGGGCCTATAAATGAAATACAGAAAAACCGAAACATGAAAGTTGACAGGAGAAAAAGGCCATTGGTCCGTCTAGTCTGCCCAGCATGATAACGTATCCTGCCAAGACCATAGTATATATTTATTTATTTATTAGAAAAGTCAGCTTTACAACCTTTGAGTCATGGACTCATTTACAAAGGCACCTCGTCACAGGGTGGGTAGACAGAGTTACATAGTGTGTTTACAACAGTGAGAACAGTACAGGTGCAGAACATTAAACATAGAGTACACATAGGTTACATAATAATGTTACTTATAATAGGTTACAGTCAAATACAAGGTACCCAATGGTTATATTTGGGGTACAGCCCTGGACATACCTAGATAATACCTGGAGAGGGTGGAGGTAGGGATGGGGAGTGGGGTGGGAGGGAGGGAGAGGATAGGCTGTCCAGAGGATGTTGTCAAGTCAGGGAGGCCTGACAGGAGGATCCCACAGTGGGATTAATTAGGTGCATCTATAGCAACAAGCATCAAAGAGATGGTTCCAGAGGGCGATTTTGAAGGGACCAATTTTAGCAATGTCTGTGATGCAGGGTGGGAGGGAGTTGAACCAAGTAGGGGCTCAGTAATGGAAGGACATCTGGGCTAGCAAGGTCTTGGTTCTGGGCACCAGAAAGGTGGCCTTGACAGAGCTTTGGGTGGCAACAGATGAGGACGCATGCCATAGGGAAGCAGAGACCCCCGGGGGGGGAGCCCTAGAAGAGATTTTTTGGCGAGTAGGCAGGTCTGGTAGTGCAGATGCTCCTCAAAGGTGAGCAGGTTGGTGGTGGAGTACAGCAGGCAAGTGTGAGTGCAACTAAGGGCTCCGGTCAGGAGCCTGCAGACCTTATTGATTGAGAGCTGGATTTTAGTCAAGGTGGTATTGTCCGACACAGTGTAAATGAGCAAGCCATAGTCCACTAGCAACAGGACGGAAGAGGTGATGGCCAGCCAGAGGGTAACTTGGGGAGGCAATCTCTATGATGGTATAGTAGGCCTATCCAAGAATTTATGGCAGAGGACAGGGCATTGATATGGGTGTGGAAGGTGAGAGCCGAGCCAAACGTGATGCCTAGATATTTGTAAGAGGTCACTTGCTCCAGCGGGTGCAGAGTGCTGGGGAGAATGAAGAGGGGAGCATTCTTGGTATTGTTTTGGTGATGGGAGAAGATCACTGACTTAGTCTTCTTTAGGTTAATGACAAGTCGGTGGTCAAGGAACCGCTTTTCAGCTTGGTTGTAGGTGTGCTGGTGGGATACCTGGAGAGAAGAGGGATCAGGGTGGGATTCAAAGAGAACCGCATCGTTGGCATAGAGGAGCATTTTTCCTGTGCAGGAGCTGGGGAGAGTGTTGAGGTAGAGGCTGAAAAGTACAGGGCCCAGAATGGAGCCCTGAGGTACCCTGGAACGAACAGGCCAGGTATTGGACAGGGAGCCGTTTATCTTCACACGCTGGGATCTAGCAGAGAGGTAACTGGAGAACCTATATGGGGTTTATGCCAATGCTACCAGCCTCCATGTTCCCTGCCTCGCTGCTACCCCCCAGTTGACTATTAATTCCTTGATACTTTCCAAATCATGTTTAAAGCTGTTAATGGTCTTAGTGCCCACCACCTCAGCAATTAGGCTTTCCCACTGCTCAGTCACTCTCTCCATAAAAATAACTTTTTTCTTTATTATTCTTTGGTAACCAGGTAAGGCCCACTAGGTCCAAGGCTAGTTTTCAGGGTTGACCTGGGAGAACTGGGAGGTAGTGACTTGCTCAGGGTCACACAGCATGCAAGTGGAGGTTGTGGGACTCAAACTCAGGTCTGCTGGATGTACCAAGCTCATTCACAGCTCATTACTCTAACCTCGAGGCTATGCTATCAGCCCTCCTCATGTCCCACCTGAACTTCTGTCCTGCCAGTTTTCCCTCATGTCTTCTTGTTCTAGATTTGCTATTCTTGTTAAATAGTTCCTCACAGTTTACCTTATTCGTTCTGTTCAGGAACTTGAAAATTTCCATTATATAGTCCCTCTCTCTTCTGGCCTCCAGTGAGTATATGTTTAGATCCTCCTAGGATCTGTCTAGCAGACCATGAATCAGTTTTGTTACTCTGTGCTAAATGAATTACATATAATCAATGCACAGGTAATTATCATGGGTCACATGAATATTAGCAGCTGTTGAAACTCTGGTGGAATTCATTACAACGGGGGGCACCAAAGCTAATCACTGACAGTGTTCACATATACAGTATTGTTAAGTGGTACTGAGAGCAAGAGAATGCTGTCACTTACTTGGTATTGCAGTCCTGGTTATGTATGTTTGTACATTTTTGTACCAGTGTCAAGCTAGAATGCAGTGGTATGGTGACTGTGTAATATTGCTCTTATGAAGTGCCATTGTTCTTTGAACATAAAAAACAAGCATTTGTCAATGCCGAATGTTGATTGCACTGGTGTGTTGAGCTCGCTCACTACCCCTCTGTCACTAGCTTAGTCTGTTTCTCGCAGTGCTGCAGGCTGCTGTTTTGTACTGGGCTCCTGCCTGCATTGGCACCTTGTTCTGCCCACTAAGAAATCCACAGCTGTCCCGACAGAGCTGCGTTGAGGTGGCTCACTTCCCCTCTCACACTCACTCATTCTGTTTCTCCTGCTGCTGCAGGCTGCCCTTTTGTACTGGGCTCCTGCCTCTGTTGGTGGCTTTTTCTGCACACAAGAATCTGCAGCAGTCCCAACACAGGCTCGTTGGAGCCTGCTGAGTCCCCTCTCTCACTCACTCATTCCATTTCTGCTGGCGCTGCAGGTTGCCCTTTGTACTGGGCTCCTGCCTGTGTTGGCACCTTTTTCTGCCCACAAAGAAATCCACAGCTGTCCCAACAGAGCACCGTTGAGGGCGCTCACTTCCCCCGTGTCACTCACTCATTCTGTTTCTCCTGGTGCTGCAGCCTGCCCATTTGTACAGGGCTCCTAGCTCTGTTGGTGCCTTTTTCTGCCCACAGAGAAATCTGCAGCAGTCCTGGCAATGCTCCATTGAGCTCGCTCAGTCTCCTTTTCTCACTCACTCATCCCGTTTCTGGTGGCGTTGCAGGCTGCCCTTTTCTATTGGGCTCCTGCCTGTGTTGGCGCCATTTGCATCAGTTACAATACAGCTCCGTTGAGCTCGCTCACTCCCCCCCCTCTCACTGCGCATTCTGGTTTTCCTGCCACTGCAGCTGCCATTTTGTACTGGGCCCTGCATGCATTGCTGCCTTTTTCGCCTGACAACAAATCTGCAGCAGTTCCAACAGAGCTCCATTGAGCTCACTCAGTCCCCCTCCCTCACTCGCTCATTCTGTGTCTCCTGCTGCTGCAGGCTGCCCTTTTGTACTGGGCTCCTGCCTGCACTGGTGGCTTGTTCTGGCCAGAAAGAAATCTGAGGCAGTCCCGACACAGCTCCATTGAGCTTGCTCACTCTCCCTGTCTCACTCACTCATTCCATTTCTGCCCATGCTGCAAGCTGGCCTTTTGTACTGGGCTCCTGCCTGTGTTGCCGCATTTTCTGCCCACAAAGAAATCTGCAGCAATCACACTAGAGCTCCATTGAGCTCGCTCACTACCGCTCTGTCACTCACTCATTCTGTTTTTCTTGGCACTGTAGGCTGCACTTGTGTACAGGGCTGCTGGCTGCATTGGCACCTTTGTCTGTCCACAAATAAATCCACAGCTGTACAGACAAAGCTCCACTGAGGTGGCTCAGTCTCCCTCTGTCACGCGCTCATTCTGTTTCTTGTGGCGCTGCAAGTGGCCCTTTTGTACGGGGCTTCTGCCTGCATTGGTGCCTTTTTCTGCCAACAAAGAAATCTGCAGCAGTCCTGATAGAGTTCCGTTGAGCTCACTCGGTCCCCCTGTCTCACTCACTCATACTGTTTCTCCCACCGCTGCAGGCTGGCCTTTTCTACTTGACCCCTGCCTGCATTGACGCCTTTTTCTACCCAAAAAGAAATTCGCAGCAGTCCTGACAGCACTCCGGTGAGTTCGCTCACTCCCCCTCCCTCACTCACTCTCTCATTCTGTTTCTCCTAGTGCTGCAGGCTGCCCTTTTGTACTGGCCTCTTGTGTTGGGGCCTTTTTCTGCCCACAAGCAAATCCGGAGCAGTCCCGACAGAGCTCAGTTGAGCTCGGTCACTCCTCCCTCTCACTCATTCCATCTTAATCTATCCCAAACACTGATGTCCCACAGTGACCGTGCTATTCTCCATCAGGAGTGCAAAAACATATTTTAGCCAGGATGTGAAAAATGACAGCTGTACTGTTCGTAAGGAGGTGCGAAAGAATGCCACTGTTGAAACTGTGGCGTGAAAATATTACAAATTTGCAAAGTTACAAGGGTGCGTGGAAACAGTTGAACGCATGCTTGTAACACAGTCATGTTATGGAGTTTTGACACCAAATTTCCAACAGTGATTTTAGGACCTCTGCTCATGAACAGTGCCACTGTCATTTTCTTAATCTGTCCCAGACACTGATTTCCCACAGCGACCGCGTTATTCTGTGCCGCAACTATGAAACCACATTTCACTCAGGATGTGAAAAATGACAGCTGTACTGCTCATAAGGAGGTATGAAAAATTGCCATTGTTGAAAATGTGGCATGGCAATATTATGAATCTGCAAAGTTACAAGGGTTTGTGGAAAGTGTGCAACGCACACTTGTAACACAGTCATTTGATGAGCTATCATCACCAAATTTTCAACACAGGCATTTTAGGACCTCTACTCATGAACAGTATCACTGTCATTTTATTACTCTGTCCCAGACAGTGATTTCCCACAGTGACTGCTCTATTCTGTGCTGGAAGTGCGAAAAAACATTTCAGCCAGGATAGGAAAAATGACAGCTGCACTGTTCATAACTAGGTGTGGGAAAATGGCAATGTTGAAAATCTGGAATGAAAATATATACATTCACGAAATTACGAGTGTGCATGCAAACCGCGCAACGCACGCTTGTAACACAGTCATTTTATGGAGTATCGTTACCAAATTTTCAACATAGCCATTTCAGGACCTCTATTCGTGAACAATGTCACTGTCATTTTCTTAATCTGTCCCAAACACTGATTTACGACAGCAACAGCGCTATTCTGTGCTGGAAGTGTGAAAACACATTTCCACCAGGATGTAAACAATGACAGCTGTACTGTTCACAAGGAGGTGTGACAAAATGCCAATGTTGAAAATCTGGCGTCAAAATACTGCAAATTCACAAAGTTCACCGAGTATGCGAAGCAAGCTGTACATTACCGCTCATAAAACAGTCATTTTGGGTTTTTCCCAGCAGAATTTGCAACATAGGCTTTTTGAGAACCCACCTCACGAACACTGGCACTGTCGTTTCATTAATCGGCCCCCAAAGGTGATTCCATGCAGTGACCGTAAAATCACCTTTTGGGGCCGATTAATGCCATGACTGTTGAAGCATTCATGAGGAGGGGTCTCAAAAACCCCATGTTGAAAATTTGGTGAAATAATTCCAAAAAATGCCTGAGATATGCAGCAAAGTTGAAAAAAACCCTATTTACTACATTATACAGCTTACCGGCATTTCCTCAGTTCGCGGTCAGCTTTGAAGAGTGCAGACATGTTCCTAGTCCACAGAAGGTGCCGCTACTAGACTCTGGAGGTAAGTATGGGGTGAGGGGGAGGGGAGGCAGGGTGCGCAGTGGGTGAGTGCGGGTTACAGGAGGGGTCTGGGAGACGCGAGGGACCGTTTTTCTTTACAGGTAAAAAAAAAAAACAATGCAGGATGGTTTTTACCTTCACAGGGGCATTTGGCACACTGGGGTGGGTTCCCAGCGTGCCACTGGAGTCTCGCTTTTGGGGGGGTGCTGTAACCGATGGGAGATTGGGCACCCCCATCGGCAAACAACAAAAGGGGGAATTCCTTTCTGCCGACAGGGATTGGGCACCCCGTCAGCAAATAACAAAGCGGGGGATAATTCCTTTTTGCCGACAGGGATCGGGCACCCCGTCGGCAGACACTGAAATGGGGTGGGGGCACATTATGCCAACGGGGAGTGGGTTCTCCCATAGGCAGATAAACATTGTGGGGGGGTTATATTGTTTGTGAACAGGGCGGAAACCCACCGCCATGTTCACAAACAATATCAGGCTTGCTAGATCCGCCCTGCAATGACGGGTCACTACCTCATTGCAGCGGATGGCTTACGCTGCAATGACGAGGTGGCCCCTGATTGCAGCAGCTTATTTGTCACATGTTGGTGCGAATGTTCCAAACTTGTGTCACCAGCAGCCTGCAACGGCATTGGGGGAAGCAGGACTATCCTTTGCAGGCTGTGGGGGCCTTGGCCACAACAGTGCCATGCCTCCACAGCCTGCTTCTCAGCTAGCTGTGCCAATGTGTTTCTTGCGCTGCGCGCAATCAACATAAAAATGATTTACAAAGAATAACAGGAGTTGAGCCTCTTTCTCTACCCAACCATGACATGCAAGTAGTGCTGTGCAAAATTCCACCAGCAAAATTTCTGTGAACTTAGGCGTTTCACTTCTGTGAAATTTCACATAAAATGTTTGCAGTATTCTACCTTGCATCATGGAATTTTTACACTATGGTGGATTTATTTTGTAAACTGTGGGATTAGGATTATATCTGCAGAAGTGACTTCTGTCTTCTCTTATCTAGTAGGTACAGTAAGTAGAACATTGTTGTAACTGACAGGAGTGACACTGATGTAACTGAAAGGAAAGAGACCCTGCTACAGCTGGAAAATAACACTGATATAACTTGGAGGAGACACTGCCATAACTGCTACATAACCAGGACTGCAATACCAAGTAAGGAGACATTGCTGTAACTGAGACTCTGGCATAACTGGGAAGAGATTCTGTTTTAACTGAAAAAAATGCTGGAATAATTTGGAGGAGACACTGCCATCACTAAGATGCTGCCATAACTTGGAGGAGACACAGTCATAAATGGACAGGATGGGAGACTCAGATCAACAGGGAATGTGAAACACATTAAGACTGGGTTGGTGTACAGACCACCAGGCCAGCATCAAAGGTGAAAATTGAACTGGGGGAGATGCTACGAGGGATGGCCAGATTAGGGGAGGTGGTAATTGTAGGGGATTTCAACATGCCAGATGTGGACTGCAAAGTCTGAATCACTACAAGTTTAAGGAACTAGCTCCTGAAAGACACAAGCCAGGAAGTGTACAACTCGTACAACTGTTACAGAAGCAGACAAGGGAAGGGGCCCTGCTGGAACTGGTGCTCACCAACAGTGGGAAGATCCAAAATTTGGTAATCTAGAAACTGCTAGAATCCAGCAACCACAAAGCAGTGATATTGGAGGTCAAAACAGGGACCACCAAAGGGGAAAATACAATAAAGGTATGGGATTTCAGGAAGGCAGATTTTGACATGAGGGGCCTATTGAAAGAAAATATGTGGGAACAAGGGAAAATAAAAGAGGTAGAGGAAAAAAGGGAAGCATTTATAAAAGGAATGCTGGAAGTGGCATTAAGTTAGGTTAAGAGGGTAACAAAGTGCAAATGGTCAAGGGGCCCAATGTGGTTCTTGACAGAAGTAAAGAGTGCAGTAAGAGCCAGGAGAAGGACCTTCATAAAATATAAGGAAAGCCAAGAATAGAGGGGAGTGGCTAGAGACACCATGGGTAGCTAGTAAAAAGGCCAGGAAGGCCAAGGTGGAAACAGAACTCAGGCTGGCAAAGGGGATGAAGCAAGGTGAAAAGGCATTCCTCAGTTATATTTGGGAGAAGTAAATCATCAAGGGGGGCATAGTGAGGTTGAAGTGGGGGGAAAGATGGAAGGAGGTGGAAAAAGGTAAAGCCTAAGTAAATAAATAAATAAATAAATAAAAATAAATAAATACTTTTGCACAGTATTCACTTTAAGGAAAAGGAGGATCCACTGCTGGAATGCGGGTGAGGTAGAAATGCGAAGGGTGGGCACACAAGCAGCTTGGGTAGTATAATGGTGAAAGGGTAATGGAAAAGCTTAAAGAATTAGAAGTAAATAAATCTATGGGACCCGCTGACTTACAACCCAGCATGTTCAAGAAGATGGCAAAAAAAAAACAACAGAGATACAGACACATTTGACTGCTCGCTGGCCACAGGAGTGGTCCTCAGAGTCTGGAGGACAGCAGATGTGGTCCTGCTGTACAACAGCGGAAGGAATGATGATCCAGGAAACTATAGGCCAGTCAGCTTGACATGTATAGTGGGAGAGGTAATGGGGTTCATACTAAGGGATGAACTAATGGACTTTTTAGAGGGGAATTGGCTACTGGACCTCAAGCAGCATGGGGGGGGGAGTCTTGCCAGACAAATCTGACTTCTTCAACTGGGTGGCCAGGGTGACTGACAAGGGACAAGCAGCTGATACAGTATACTTAGCTATTAGTAAGGCCTTCGACTCAGTCCCCCATATGAGACTGGTCAAGAAACTAAGGGACTTTCAGGTGGAGGAAAAATTCATCTGTGACAGAGGGGAGAGCATAAAAAGCGAAGTCTGCCTCTTCATGGATGTTACAAAGATCTGCACAAGGATGGACATGGATGATAGAATAAGGGAACTCTGGGAAAAACTGGCCATGCTAGAGAACTGCTCAAAGATCTGGCACCTGTATTTCAACGTAAAAAAAAGTAATGTAATGCACATTTGGACAAGGAACCCAAGGTTGCAGTACAAAATGGGGGGGGGGTGCTGAAAAGCACCAAAGAAGAGAAGGACCTAGGGATAATAATATCAGAGAGCCTAAAATCCACAGCACCTGTCTGTAACAGAGGTGTGGGAAAGATAAACGGGATGCTGAGATGCATAGGGAGAGGCATAAACTGCAGAAGTAGGGAGGTAATTCTCCCACTATACAGGTCGCTGGTAAGACCACATCTGGAGTACTGCACAATACACTGGTGTCCACTCAGCTCACCCATAATTGCTGCTATGATGAAATTGTCCTCTGCAAAGGGGAAGCGAATCATTAACAAAGATTCCCAACATTCTACATTGCTGAGGTTTTGAATAGGAGCTTTCCTGGGTTCCGGTCTTTTGTCACCTTGGTACTGCTATGCCTCCTGGCTGGCAAGAGGAGCCCTGCACTGTTCCTTTTACTTGGCTTCTGAACAGCCCTTTTTGTCTGCTCTGAAGCTGCTGATTTGAATGTGTAAAGTACGAGGAGTTTCACGCTATAATTGCCTGACTGTCAGAGAACTGCAGCACTGACAAAATGCCTGTTGGAAGTCAAGTAAAGGGAACAGCAAAAGGCAAGGCAGGTTCTCTTTGTCAGCCAGGGGGTGTGGCAAGAGCAGGCAATACACCAGTGGATGTTCCTGTTGGAAAAAAGTGGACTGATAAGCAAGAATTCTGATTGGCTGCGGGGCACAGTTCCTTTTTATAACACATCCTGTAGCACACACTGATGAGAGGAATTCATAATTTCGCCATTCAAATGTGATCCTGACCCCTCACAGAAGGTGGCAGCCCTGCCCCCCAACAGACATTTTATGTTATACACTGCTGCTGAGAGAAAAGTGCACAGACCCCCCTCCTCCCCAGGACTCCATGCCATGCCCACAAGACCAGTTCTTTGCTTCTCTCGCTTTGTATTTACTCATCTGTTGCCCTCTTGCTTGTCTCCATGTCTTTCTCTGTGGCCTGATCAATCCATCTTAACTGTATTAAAAACATGTCTCAGAGCCATGAACATCATTCTGTTTCTCTGGGCTCTAACAGAACCAGATCCCTTCCATTTCCCTGGGAGCTGACCCCTCAGCCTCCCAACAATTCCTTTTTCAGGTGCTGCTGATGAGATTCCCCAGCAGGAAAGAAAAGGACCGACAGTTGTGGTTAACCGCCTCCTGCTCATCTGCTCTCAGTCTTTCCTGCTAGCTGCAGTTCCTCACTTCTTCCTCCTTCAGCTCAGCTGAATCACCATAGCCCTCAAGTTGCTTGGTATGGAGGGATTTGCAATGATATGATATTCTCACTCTGCCTCCCGGGGCAAATGTATTTCAGTGCACAAAGACCAAATGATCAGCTGAAGGGGATGAACACAAACACAAAGAGAAGAAAAGAAGAAAGAAGGACCACTGAGGCTGCAGACTAAAGCCCAGCATGAGGTCTGAGGCCTGCACCATGGTGCCTTTCCCAGCTAATTATTGAAGGCCTCAGCCTGCAGTTCCGGCCTGTTGCTCTCTAAGAAAAGACAATTAATTCAAGACTAATGGGATTTTAAATTCAAAACAAAGCAACATGATCTTCAAGGGAGGAGAGATGGGGGTTGGGAAAGAGAGAAAGATTAAGTATGTTACTGCCCTGGAAGGCAAGTTTCAGTCTGCTTCTATAGATTAGTGCCTGTAGGAGGGTACTAACTGATCTTAAACTCAGCAACACAGATCAGGAAGACAGAGGTGCCTGACTGGCTGTTTCAAAAGTAACATATCTAGCAAGTGATAATTTAAGTTTGGAATTGGAAGGACTCTAGGTTCATTATGCACACCCCCACCCACCCATCGCACCCATGCCACTTCACAAGCAGGGATGAAAGAAGCATCAATATGTACCAATTTATAGAGATTCCCAACCCACTTTAGCACCCAGAGTACCTGGTGATTCTTTTGGTAAGCAAAATGTGTCCAGGCTTACCTTAACAGGCCTCCACTGTCTTCATGTCCACTCTCTCTTGCTGCTGGTGGGCTGTTCCACAGATTCAATACCCTCTTGGAGAAAAAGTATCTCCTAATATTACCCCTTAATTTGCCACCCCTGCACTCCTGGGCATGTCCCTGCACCTTGCTGCAGGACACTACAGCAAACAACTCTGACATTTCAACATTGCCAATACACTTGCGTATGTGGGAGATTGAGATCATGTTCTGTCTCACCTTCCTTTTCATCAGGGTGAACATATTAAGGGACTTCAGCCTCTCCTCATAACATTTGTTCCCCTTACCCCCAAATTATTTTTGTGGCCTTGTGTTGCATTTTCTCAACCACCTCAATGTTTTTTTTTTGCATTTAGAAGACCAAAACTGTGAGCAGTACTCCCAGTAGGGTATGCCTCCCAGACAGCGACACCAATACAGTGACCTACCACACTGTTGACAAAATCGACAAATCGCTGACAAGTCACTGTGTTGATGTGCCTGAGACAGGGGCACACTGTTTCCCGGTCCTGCTCCCCCTACCCAAATCAACTCCGACTCAGAGTTGATTATATTAAGTTCGCGGGGTGAGGGTGGCAGGGAAGTTGGGGGTGAAGCCCCCCTGATAGAAAACAGGACCGTGAGACATTCGGGATTTAAGTCAACCGCAACTTGCAGTCAACATAAATCGCATTGCTGTAATGCCGGATGATGAAAGTGTTGTCAAACAGGCATCACAGAACCGCAGGTAGAGTCTGAACAGGGCCTTGTACAGTGGCAGGATTACTTCCCCTGCTCTGCTGTTCACCCACCATTTGATGCACCCCAGCATTCTGCTTATCCTATAGACAGTGTCCACAAACTGCTTGTCCTGTTTCAGAATCTTATTATGACCAAAGCTCTCCATATTTTGTGGTTCTGCAGCTACAAAAAAAGCCACTGAAATGCACACTTGTCGCAGAACTTAAGAGGAGTCACCGAAATCACATTTTGTGTTGATTTCATTTCCAAATACTAGTTTTCCATAATTAAAAGCTTGTTTCCCCTATTCATTTGTTCTGATACCCCACTACCATGCTCAAAATATGATGTCAACACTGACATCACCTGGTATGTTAACCAATGGCTAAATAGAAAACTGCCACAGAAGTAGACAACTCATGCCACAGAAGTGCAACAAGCATGCCACAGTAGTCTAGAAGCCCTGCCACAGAACTTAGGGCTGAGGCATGGCAAATAACAGAGGGACATGATTATAACAGTCAGATCCTCTTTCTCAACTGTAGCTAGGGTAGCCCCAAAAAGTATGTAGTAGATCCCACCTCTGTATTTCCACCACAGACAGGGGTTCAATTAATTTATTTTTAGTGGAAGTCTAAAACTTCCATGAGTCGAAATCTGGAAGTCATTCCAATTTTTGGGAAGTCAAAATACTTCCAGGATCCCAGCTGTGGAAGTCAATGTTCTAGGAAGGACCAATGTATGGATGTTAATACAATATACTAGTTGTAAAATACAATTTCATTCAGAAAAATCCAATTTCTGACTTTCATGCCTACAATTTTAGAAGTCATCTAATTTTTTTTGTTTCACAGCCGGAAGTCAATTACTTCCTCCCCCTTTATTTTGGAAGTTTCTGCCTTATTTTTGGAAGTCAAATACTCCAAACTTGAGTTAACTGTACCCCTAACCACAGGTGTTGCACCTTGCATTTGACCACACAGAATCTGAGGCTCCAGGAATCTGATCAATCACCCAACACATTTAGGTCAACCTGAAGTTTGTCCTCATCCTCAAGGGAGTTCTCCTCCCTGGCTAGCTTAGTGTCATCCACAAAGTTAAGCTACCAACTGGAGACCCTAGCCTCCAGATTGTTGATGATGTTGAAGAGGAGTGGTCCCGACACCCATCCTTTTGGGATGCTGCAGAGTACTTACCTCCAATCAGAGTAGTGCTCATCCACCACCACCACACACTGATTCTTGACCCAAGCTAGTTAGCAATCCATCTTGTGTATGTCTCATGCATACACTACTGGTTTGCTTTGCTTTGCGCAGATGCTTGTCATGCACCACAGTATCAACGGCCTTGCTGAAGTCCAATCAGACTACATCCACTGCCCTGCCCTTGTCACCTCCCTGGTCACCCCTTTGAAGAATGTGAGCAGTTTGGCTTGGAATGATCTCCCCCTCATAAAGCTATGCTGAGACGAGGCAAGAATCTAGGCCTCATCCATGTGCTTCATCAGTCTGTCCTTAATAACTGCCTCTAGAAATGTCCCCAGCACTAATGTCAGGCTGACCAGCCTGTAGTTGCAACAAAACAAAGGAGGGACCACGCTGCATGCTCCACAGTTCATGGTGAAACTGTGTAAGGGGTGTGCTGTTCCCATTGTAAATGGAGTCCAAACAAAAGGTTTCAGTGCACTCAAGAAGGCAATCACAAACAAAGAATTAACTGCATAAGCTTTTAATTCAGCCAAATGGCTATTTCTGACACACATTACACAAACCAGGACTGCAAGGCTAGAACCCCAGCTCTTGAACCAGGGGTCTTCCTCAGGGGATTAAATTCCAGATCTTTTGGCCCTGCTTAAATAATACAACAAGATGCTGATGTCATACTGTGGCAGGTGGATATCATTACAATTCAAATGCAACAGTGTTTGATCAAGCAGGTCAGAACTAAGAGCCTGCAACACCCCTGAGGAAAACCCCTGGTTGAAGAGTAGTTTATTCTTCATTTGTGATTGGGACCTTTTGTTTGGACCCAGCCTTTAGCTGCCCTGGTCAACCTTGCACTCATCGGGACCACATAAGCCACTTTCCAGTCTTCTGGTACCACACCTGTCCAGACAGACTCCTGAAAGATTATTGCAATTAGCACCATCAAGTGTTCCTTTAGCTTCAGTATGATCCTGGGTTATATAACATCTGCCCCTTGGGACTTACTTGGATTGATCTTTGCCAGATTGTCAGCTATCAGGATAGATATAATGTCCAATGGCTGCACTATGGCTAACCCTGATGTTATGAGCATTCATATCAGCCCCTTCCTCCTACCAGGGGCCCACTGATTACCGCTAAAACAAAGTACTCTTCAAGCATCTCAGCCATCGTCTCTGACTTTTTCAAAGGTTCCTCCCACTACCCTTATTTTAAAGCGCTAATGCCCTCCTTCACCATCCACCTTCCATTTATGCACAGGAGCAAGGCTTTAATGTTGTCTGCAGCTCCTGCTGCTGTCCTAGGTTCCAGCCCTTCCTTTGCTGACTTGTCTCTTTTTGCAGTCCCTCAGTGCTGCTCTGTACTCCTCTTGGGCCTGCAAACTTAGCAACCCTTTCTAGTGGTCATTGACCTATCCACAAGGACCATTTTGTGCCCTTTTTTCTTTACTGCTTACAGGAATGTGCAGCAGTTTGAGCATCTACTTTAACAAGCATTATACAGTGTTGGCCAATATCTGGTTCTCTCATGTCAGTCAGTGTCTTGAGTAAGGAACATTTGAGAATAGTCAAGGCCATTGCTTTTCACTTGCCTGTCATCTTACAATTTGTCAGTTGAGTACTGCTAGACTAAAGGGCTTGTGAAGGCACACACGTGTAACACTGGTTCTGCATAATGCCACATGCTGACTTTTTAATAACCCTGCAGATCACAATTTATATTTTTAGCTAATTGTGACTGGGGACATTGTGACAACAGTATCCAGATAACTTTATTCATGATGAAAGCTGATGATGGGCTCCACTATATGCACTCTGCATTACTAGCCAAATGTAGCCACACCAGACCCTTGGACACCAGGTCCTTCATCCTGGCAAAGTCTAGCTTTCTAAAGCCTCTGGCCCTGCTGGCTGAGGTTCAGCTAGTTTTCTCTATTACCAGGGAGAAGGCGACTCGGTGGTAGTCACTGCCTCCCACTGATCCCTTGGCTTTTACACTGGAGATGATGACCCAATCCTTACTGCCAAGAACGAGGTCAAGAGTGGCCTTAAATATAGTACCCTGTTGAACATGCTGCTCCAGGAAGTAGTTCATGAAAGTGGACAGAAATTTGGTCTTAGCCCTGCTGTTAGTCCTCTTAAGAGGCCAGTCTTTGCTTGTGAGACCAAACTCCCAGGATAACCATTGCATTCGATTTGGCTGCTGTCATGATTTTCCCAACCAGCTAGGCATCATACTCTATGAAGCTGTTTGGGGGCTACAGCACAATCCCAGGATGACTCTTTTGCTTCCATATTCCTCTACTTTGACCCAAATAGACTCTGTGACAATGTTTCTCCCTAATGTCCACTTTATCCTCCACAGTGACTCCTTCCTGATGACATTGAGGAAGGGAAGCCTGTATTTAGATGCCAAGTCGGGGATTTTAAAAACATGGCATCTTGGTATTATTTGAGCAGATTGGAAGCATCGCCTATTGTCACATTTGGTCTATTACCACTACTAATAATAAGACACAGAGCTTGACCATCCACCCCACACACACAATTTGTTGTACAGCACCGATTGACCCTTTTGTAGCACATACATAAAGGTGTTGTAGCATGCTACAGTACACAGCATTTTCTGAATTTACACTATTTAGAAAATAAAAACGTTTATCCAGAAGCTTTCCTGAGCACCAAAGCTGACTGAGTTCATTAGAGAAATGGTAGTTTGAGAGTTACTAGACAATGGCTAAACTGGATATAACTGTTTATATTTAAACTTTACTCAGCAAAGTCTGTCTGCTGAACTATTGTACCAAGTACGCTATATTGAAATGAATGTTTAGTTTAGGCCTTTAGGAAACAACCTTTGTGCCTCTTTTCAAAAGTGTCCGAGTCAATCATTATCATGCAGTACAATCAGTATGCATACATTATAAAATACCATGTTGAGTTACACAATAAAACATCTTTGTTAGGAGGGGTCTAGCATAGGGCAAGTCCTTTCCCCTCACTCCTCCTTCCCTGTTATCCTTTTCTATCCAATTCTTGTTCTCACCTTGAACCTAACATCTGGCAGGGTAATCAGCATCCTGGAGAAGCCAAGTTTTAGGTAAAGCTTCTTCCTTCCCTCTTCTCAACGTCACCATTTAACACACCACTACCAATACTTAACATTCTCCCTTTCTTTTCTTGCCTCTCCGCTTCCAAGTCATCACCTCGCTCTGCCTCTTGCAGGGTTCTCTGCATCCTGGAGGGGTTAGCACTTGGCTTAACTCATCCTTCCCTGCCCCACTCCCTCACCCCCTTCCTCTCTCTCTCCACAATTCTCTACCACCCTGCACTTAAACTTTGCTTAGCACAATTGCACTAACTACCCACATTTTTTTTGGCCTAGTCTAGGTTGCTTCCAGCTTGCACTAGCCTGGTGTTATCCTTAGTCATTTTCCTATATAAGTATTTCAATGTGTCATTCTATAGATGCAATTGAACGTGTACGCTAAATGTAAATGTTTACAAAATCCTCAGTCATGTTAAATGGTAACTGTATGTCATCCTACAAATGTAAATACATGTGTCCTCTACAAATGTAACTGAATGTATATTTGCCATGTATGTTAATATTAACCGACAAGCAACTTGTTGTTCAGTGTGCCTTCCTGGTGAAACATTTAAATAAATAAATAAATAGCCAACATGCTTACAGTATAGAATACATGCCAGATTTATACAGCAAGGCTAAACACAATTATCAGTAGCCATTATGACAATTATCTAATACAATTGCAGCTCTAAAAAATAATCTGAATACTCTCTAAAACCTCTCTTAATTTGACCCAATGTTTGACTATTAATGACTGTCTGGCATAGGAATTCCACATTTTAGTTGCCCTACATCTAAAAAAATTCAATCCCAATTTAATGTTTAATGTTTCAATAAGGTAAATCCAGTTGCAAGTTCTTTGTTGACCTGGTATTATATGAGTTTGAACATTTGATACCAATGTGTTCAGGTACCCTATACTCTGGCCATGTAAGAGTTTCCCACATGAAATTTCAGTATAGTACTGAACTCGCAAGTCTATCGGAAGCCATCCAACCCTAGAATAGAGTTCCCAGTACACCTGTATTTCTTCTTGCCAGGGCTAGCTTAACTCTGTTGGCCATCTTATCAAAGTCAGCTCCTCTGAAGTCCCATATTTTTGCCTTAGAATGGGCTGATTTAGTTGTAGTGGCCAAATTGAACCATACCATGTGATGATCATTGGCCCCCAGGTGACCTTTTACCTGGAGATCTGTGATCCTTTCCCTGTTAGTCAGTACTAGATCTAGGATAGCCCTGTCTCTTGTGGGTTGTTGTACCAGTTGTTTGAGGCCCTCCCCCAGCAGGGAATCCACTATGTGTCTAGTTCTGGCAGATGTTTTTCTGGTATTTACCAGTCTGTATCTGGCATGTTGAAGCCTCCGATTATCAGAACCTCCCAGTTTAGCTGTCATGTTTTGTATATCTTCTAGCAGTAATGTGTCTATGCCCTCCCCCTGGTCTGGAGGCCTGTAGACAACCCAGTTCGTTTGGCTGTCCCATTTCTTGTTTCCAGGTTGACCCACAGTATTTCTGGATCCTTATGTGTATTCTGAATTTCTGCAGCTTTGATATTTTCATTGACATAAAGGGCCATTCCACCCCCACTTTTTGCACCTTGGTCTTTTCTGAACAGTACATAGCCGGGTACTGAAGTCTCCCAACTATGGTTACTGGTGAACCATGTCTTGTTAATGGCTACTATGTCAAGTTTAGCCTCCGTTATTATTGCCTGCAGGTCTGGGATCTTGTTTCCCAGACTGCGAGCATTTGTGTACACATAATAATAAGTAAAATCCTATATATCACAGGTATACAACCGTATCAGCTAACTGCTGCTCTGAAATCCCGTACTATAGGTATCAGAGGTATGCAATCTTACAAGTTACCAAAATGATGACACCAAAATCTATAGAAGACTAGATACTCCAGATGGGGTGGAAAGAATATATAAGGACCTGAGAAAACTCAAGGAGTGGTTGAAGGCATGGCAGCTGGGTTTCAGTGCAGAAATGCACAAAATCATGCACCTAGGGCATATGAACCCTGAAGCAGAGTACAAAATGGGAGAAGAACCTCTGGCAGCCATGTTCACGAAGTCACTCAACACAGGGGTGGTTCCAGAAAACTGGAAGAGGGCACATGTAGTCTCTCTACACAAAAGCAGTAGTAGGGAGAAACGGGGGAACTATAGGCTGGTCAGCCTTACCTCAGTAGTGGGAAAGATCATGGAGGCACTGCTTAAAGAAAGAATTGTGGGACACCTGGAATCCAGTGGTGTCAAGGATCTGAGACAACATGGATTCATAGTTAGAAGGTCATGTCAGACAAATCTGATAGCTTTCTTTGACTGGGTGATGAAGGAAGTAAATCAAGGGTATGGGGGGCAGTGGATGTTGCCTACCTCAATTTCAGCAAGGCCTTCAGCACTGTCTCATATTAGAGGCTGGTTAACAAGATGTGTAGTCTGGGCATGGGACACAAGGTGATAAACTCTGTTAAGAACTGACTAATAGACAGGAGGCAGAGGGTGGTGGTAAATGGGATACAATCCAAGGAGACGGGATGACCAGCGGTGTACCTCAGGGATCAGTCCTTGGGCCAGTCCTGTTCAATGTATTCATTAGTGACATTGCGGAAGGGTTGGAGGGAAAGGTCTGTCTGTTTGCAGATGACACCAAGATCTGCAACAAGGTGGATACTCCAGACGGGATGGTGAAAATGAGGAGGGACCTGTTGAAGCTTGAAAAATGGTCTGATATGTGGCAACTGAGGTTCAATTCAAAGAAGTACAAAATATTGCACTTGAGATGAGTGAACCCTGGGGAGAGCTACAGGATGGGGTAGGGAGTTGCTGACAATCATCAAAGAAGAAAGAGACCTGGGGGTCTTTAGTTCAGATGACCTGAAGGTGTCTAAGTAGAGTACAAAGGCTGCAGAGAGGGCCAGTGGCATGCTGGGGTGCATAGGCAGAAGTATCACTAGCAAAAGATGGGAGGTAGTGATGCAATTGTATAAAACACTAATCAGGCCTCAACTAGAGTACTGTGTGCAGTTCTGGAGGCTACACCTTTGCAAGGACATTGACAGAGTGGAGGCGGTCCAGAGAAGGGTGACTAAGATGGTACAGAGCTTGCACCATAAAACATATAAGGAGAGACTAAAGGACCTCAATATGTACTCCCTGGTGGAGAGGAGGGATCAAAGGGACATGATAGAAACATTCAAGAACCTTAAGGGCATTGACAAGGTGCAAGGGGGAGACATCTTCCAATATAGGAGGAGTACAAGAACGAGGGGACATGATATGAAATTAGAAGGTGGCAGGTTAAGGGGAAATATGAGAATGTTTTTCTTTATGGAGAGGGTGGTGGACACATGGACTAGTCTGCCACAGGAGGTTGTGGGAGCGAGCACATTGGAGGGATTTAAACATGCCTGGGACAGGCACAAGGGAACCTTTGAGGTAGGGAGGAGGGGGGAGAAGCCACTGACCAGATAGGGTCAAAGGCCGCAAACAAGTATAGGGCTTATTGACAGACTGGATGGACCTAGCGATCCTTATCTGCTGACAATTTCTATGTTTCTATGTAAGAGGCATTGACAGTCACCAACCAAAAAAGGGACCTGGGAGTAATCATATCTGAAGACCTCAAGTTGGCGAGACAGTGCAACAAGCTAGTAAGTAGGGCCAGCGGGATGCTGGAGAGCATAGGGAGGGGTATCACCAGCAGGAGGGAGGGAGGGAGTGCTGCCATTGTATTGCTGGTGAGACCCCATCTGGAGTACTGAGTACAGTTCTGGAGACCACATCTCAGGAAGGACATAGACAGAGTAGAGGCAGTCCAGAGGAGGGTAACTAAATTGGTGCAGGGGCTGCATCGGAATCCCAATGAGGAGAGACTGAAGGACCTCAATATGTACACTCTGGAAGAGAGGAGGGGGGACATGATAGAGACATATAAATATCTCATGGGGTTGAATAAGGTACAGGAGGGAAGTATTTTTTTAGAGAAAAAGATGCACGAGAACAAGGGAACATGCAATGAAGTTGGAAGGTGGAAAATTTAGAGGAGATATGAGGAAGTATTTCTGCACTGAAGGAGGGTAGATGCCTGGAGCAATCTTCCAATGGAGGTAGTGGGGCAAAAACAGTAGTGGGGTTCAAGAATGTATGGGACAGGCAGAGGGGAATCTTAGATGGGAAGCAGGGGGGTGAGCTGGAGATCAACAGGGTCTGCGGTGACAGTATAGGCAGAGTCAAATAGGCAAACTGGGTGGGCTAAGCAGTCCTTAGCTGCAATCAAATTCTGTCTTTCTGTGTTTCTGTGACTGTTATTAAAATTTGATTATACAAATTATATTTTTGAAGGTAAATATAGGTTTATTGGTTTGTGTTATGACTGATATAATAGTGAAAGAGGCTATTTTATAGGCAGTATTTGCAAATGTGAAAATGAATGGTCTGGACACCATTGTAAACTAGTTCCAGTGTAGTTGTGCTATCCTTTTCTAAATTTTATAAATAAAATTACTTACTACTAGCTTCATGAACAGCAACCCAAAGTTACATTTTAAAGAATTTTCACAAGACATGCTAAAACTGATGACATACACCACTAATGCATAAAGAGTGGAGTGTTGATCAGCCATGGGCCTCCAGCCTCTGTTTTCTGCTGCTTGCAATATGAAGAGCCACACCCCATGTTGAAAGTGTGCATCTAGGGAACAAGAAAACTGGTAGAAGAAGGTGGAAAAGGAGGCCGGAGAAAAGCTTCTGAGGAGGTGCAGAAGTGTAAATGACTGCGAGATGTTCCCTCAACCTGTCCGAGTCACATAGTAAGTAGGTGCACATCTGGACCCTGGACACAGGCAGAAATGTTGTTGTTGGACTCTACAGACTAGTCAGCGTGTGCACTACTGCCATGCCTAAATATAAAGAAATACTATAAGGACTGCACCGTCTGTCCTGTACTTTGAAATCTATAACTGTGTAGCCACTGTGTAACGTCATCTTTAGGAGGACTCTAGTGCAAACAAGAGTTCGTGTGGTCTAGTGGTTAGAGCATGTGTATGGGAAGTATGAGGCACAGGAGACCCTTGTTCAAATCCCCCCAGTCCCCCCAAATCTCTGGCACACTGTGATCCTGAACAAGTCACTTAAAAACTTAGCAGTGTACACTAATCAGTTGCTCAGACACAGTAAGTGCACAGTACCCAAGGACTCATAACTCCAAGAACACAGAGACTGCACGGCAGCTGTACCAAGGGTCAGCACTTATAAATACTGGACTTCTCAATCACTTTTTTTTATTCTTTTGGTAACTGTGTAAAGCCCAATAGGCACAAGTGCCTGTTTTCAGGGGTGACCCGGGAGCACTGGGGAGGTTAAATTACTTATCCAGAGTCACACAGTACACAAGTGGAGGTTGCAGGAATCAAACCCAGGTCTGTGTGCTGAATGTACTAAGTTCATTCACAGCTCGTTACCCTAACATCTACATTCACAAGCCCAAAAACTTTTATTTCATTCAAAGATAGTTAAAATGAGGCATACCACATCCAGAACATACAGAGGAGAGTGTACTTTTAAGTTTCAATCCAGAATTTATACAAGGTGAGAAACTGCTCAGCAGTCTAATCATCCACGGAGTAACTCACACAAAAAGCAGTCTAATTACACTTTTTCACTTTGCATCTTGAACTGCAAGAAAACAGCAAATGCTTTAATTTCAAAAGACCTTCACTTATCCTGAACAGCAATGCTAAGGGAGCCAGGTACTGACATTTCAACGTCATGCAATCACATCTTATTCAAAGTTCGTCAGTCACTTAAAAACCTCTCAATGCTTCAGTTCACACATCTGTGGAAATGGGCAAAATCATGACCCCACTAAAAATAATGAATCGTCCCCCAGTAAAAGCAAACAATAAATAACTAACCAAGGTGTTAGCCTGTCAAATCCAGATATAATTTGATAACTATAGTAGGATGTATTTTTCTATCTGTGGCCATCCTTAGGGGACATGAGAAAATTAAATGCATAATAAAGGAGAGACCTATTGAAGCTGAGACAGACTTGGCTCACCTTACAGCAGACAATGCGTGCAAGTTCACAGACTGTATAGTTAAGGTCGAGTATGCACTTTAATGTTCAAGTCACAAATTTTGCTCGCTTGTAGCTCAGCTATCTCCTGACCTAGGGACCTAAAATCTGGCATGCTCACTCTTTGTGACAAGATCTGATATACGCACACACACACACACACACACACACACACACACTTGATAAAAATCAGTGTGGTTGTTTTAAAGTTGGAAAGGTCCCCAAAATGTGGAAATGCACCAGTTTTATTTTCTGATCACCAATAACAAAAACAAGCATTTGTCAATGCCAAATGTTGCTTGCTTGTATGTGATGTTTAGGTATTTGGAAGTGATAGTTCCATGCCTTCCTCCCAAGACATCCACTGTGTCTTTCCGTTCAGTATTCACAGCAGAGTGGGAGGGGCAAGGGGCACAGCAGTACAGCAGTTGCCAAGGGGGTGAAGAGGTGGACAATAGTCCATTCAGAGGCAAAAGAGTCCTGCAGGAGCTCACTAAATTGAAGGTGGACAAAGTGATGGAACCAGATGGCATACGACCAAGGATATTAAGAGAACTGCGAAGGGAGATAGCAGTACCTCTGGCAGCCATGTTCACTGAGTCATTCAACACGAGTGAATTGGAGAGGGCACATGTGGTCCCTCTACAAGTCCGGCAGCAGGAGGAGGCAGGGAACAATAGACCATTCAGCCTCACCTCAGTAGTGGGGAAGATCATGGAGACATCTTAAAGAAAGGATAGTGGGGCATCTAGAAGCCATCGGAGCCCAGGACCATAGACAACATGGATTCACAGTGGGGACATCATGTCAGACAAATCTGGTTGATTTCTTTGACTGGGTGACAAAGAAGTGAATCAGGTGGGCAGTGGACAACGCTAACCTTGATTTCAGCAGTTTTGACACCATCCCATATAGGATGCTGATAAACTAGCTGGGTAGGCTGGGCATGGGGGAAAGGGTGGTAAACTGGGTTAGAAATTGGCTAACAGACAGGAGGCAGAGAGTGGTAGTAAATGGTGTGCAGTCTAGGGAGATGGGGTCACCAGTGGGGTGCTGCAGGGATCGGTCCTGGGGCTAGTCCTGTTCAATGTCTTCATTAGTAACATTGTAGAATGTCTGAAAGGAATTTTTTCACCAAATTTTCAACATAGCCATTTTAAGACCTCTGCTCATGGACAGTGTCACTGTGATTTTCTTAATCTGTCCCAAACATTGACTGCGCACACCGAATGCGCCATTGTGCGCTACATGCACGGAAACACATTTTGAGCAACGTGTGAAAAATGACAGCTGTGCTGCTCATCAGGAGATGTGGTAAAATGGCAATGTTGCAAATCTGGAATGCAAATATTAAAAATTTGTGAACTTACGAGAGTGCATAGGAACTGCGCAACGCACGCTCGTAAAACAGTCATTTTTAGGAATTTTTTCACCAAATTTTCAAACTAGCCATTTTAAGACCTCTGCTCATGAACAGTGTCACTGTGATTTTCTTAATGTGTCCCATACAATGATTTCGCACACTGACTGCGCCATTGCGCGCTACATGGGTGGAAACATGTTTTGGGCAAGATGTGAAAAATGACAGCTGTACTGCTTATAAGGAGGTGTGGTAAAATGGCAAAAAATCTGGAGTGAAAATATTGAAAATTCGCGAACTTACAAGCGTGCGTAGGATCATCGCAACAAATGCTCATAAAACAGTCATATTTGGGAATTTTTTCACCCAGTTTTCAACATAGCCATTTTAAGACCTCTGCTCATGAACAGTGTCACTGTGATTTTCTTAATCTGCCCCAAACATTGATTGCGCACAGCGACTGCGCCATTGTGCGCTACATGCATGCAAACACATTTTGGGTGACATGTGAAAAATGACAGCTGTACTGCTAATAAGGAGGTGTAGTAAAATGGCAATGCTGAAAATTTTGAGTGAAAGTATTAAAAATTAGCAAACTTACGAGTGTGCGTAAGAACTGCGCAACGCATGCTCGTAAAACAGTCATTTTTAGGAATTTTTTCACCAAATTTTCAAAATAGCCATTTTAAGACCACTGCTCATGAACAGTGTCACTGTGATTTTCTTAATGTGTCCCATACATTGATTTCGCACACCGACTGCGCCATTGTGCGTTACATGCGTGGAAACACATTTTAGGCGCGATGTGAAAAATGACAGCTGTACTGCTCATAAGGAGGTGTGGTAAAATGGCAATGTTGAAAATCTGGAGTGCAAATGTTAAAAATTTGCGAACTTATGAGAGTGCGTAGGAACTACACAATGCACACTTTTAAAACAGTCATTTTTAGGAATTTTTTCACCAAATTTGCAACATGGGTTTTTTGAGAGCCCACCTTATGAACACTGGCATTGTTGTTTCGTTAATCAGTCCCAAAAGGTGATTTTGTGCAGTGACTGCGAAATCACCCATCGGGCCCAAATAACGCCATGACAGTGACAGAATTCATGAGGAGGGGTCCCAAAAACCCCATGTTGAAAATTTGGTGCCAAAATTCCAAAAAATGCCTGAGATATGCAGCAAAGTTGAAAAAAAAACCTATCTAACCCAGTATACAGCTTACCAGCATTTACTCAGTTCACGGTCGATTTTGAAGAGTGCAGACGTTTTCCCGGTCCAACGAAGATCGTTGCGCCGAGGTCCAGAGGTAAGTATGGGGTGAGGGGTGTGGGGAGGCAGGTGCGCAGTGGGTGGGTGCGGGTTGTAGGAGGGTAGGGAGAAGCTGAGGACAGTTTTGCATTTACAGGTTTTTTTTAATAAGGCGACGAGGGACGTTTGCCACGCTGGAGTGGGCTCCCAGCGTGGCACCCAAATGCTTTGGGGCTGGAGCTGACGAGGATTGGGCACCCCTGGCCCCTTAACACATTTTGCCACTGGGTGGGCTCTCAGCATGGCACCTGGATGCTTTTGGGGGCATGGAGCCGATGGGAGATTGGGCACGTCGGCCATAACACATTTTACCATCGCTGGGGTGGGCTCCCAGCGAGAACCTGGAAGCTTTAGGGCATGGAGCCGACAGGGGATTGTGCACCCCCATCAGCCATACAGCATGTGCATGGGGGGGAAGGGGAAGGCACATGAGCATGCAGTATGCGTGCGTGTGTGTGTGTGTGTGTGTGGATGGGGGAGCTCTGCTCACTGAAGTGGAGCTCTCCCTTTCAACTATACGACCACTGCATTTTCAACTGCTGTCATAGACAGCTGCAGCAGAGATTGGGGAACTGGGGCCACGCCTGCAAACACACTGACTGAATTGGAAGACGGGTGCCACACTTCTGAAAACTCGGATGATGGCACTATGTTTCTTGCACATGCGTGCAAACAACATAAAAATGGCCAAAACCTGAAACTTTCAGCTTTGTTAGATCCTGCACAGGGATGGTGATTATGGTTGTTTTGGGAATAACATAAGTTAAAATAAAAAAAACAATAAACACAAAGAAATATGGAAGCCACCCAAGCGGAGGACAAAACAAAAATACATATTTTTCCATAAGGTATTTTCATATGCTGCACTGAACTTATAGTTGTGAGTGATCTGTTGTTCTCCACTGAGAGGGTGATCAGGGGAGTCATGCACATGAATGCTACAGTTGTTTTTTCTCACATAAAAATAACAGTTCAGATTTCCTGTAGAAGGACAAGGACTCATACATATGAAAAGAAGTACAGAACAGAGATACACCTGTCTAAACTGAGGAAGGGGCCTATTTGCCCCGAAATGTAGGTGGTACAGCAAGTGGCGAGATCTCCCTGTACTAATACATTTTTTTTTATCGCATTTCTATTTTTGCTCCCCTGGATGGCCCCCATCTAACTGACTCCCCCAGCTCCTGTCACCCGGAATTAACGGGACTTACCTTATGCCCGGTCTGGGAGCAGTGCCTGCGAGGAGTCAGTCATCATCCTGCCATCATTTTTTTCATCCACCGATTTTCTCCCAGGGGCCCCAGGAGAAGGACGCATGCGCATGGAGGTGTGCATGTGCCTTACAGCCCCGGTAACGACCCCCTTCTGCCCACCCCATTGGCCTAACGCCAGCTCCCCCAGCCTGTGCAGCCTCCTGGCCTCCACCAGACAGCAACCATTGAGCGAGGGATGCCACCCATCCTCCCTGGAGAGGAGAGCTGCCCGCTGGCTGCTCCATCCAGCTCTGCCCTCCCCCCCGGTGCCAACCTCCGACGACCCAGGATCGCTCTCGAACCCGGGTCACCAGCGTGCCGTGAGGTGAGACGTCCAGTGCCTCAGCCCTCTGCGCTACCGGGCCAGCTTCTAATAAATTTAATTAGAAAATATGCACATTTCTGGGTTAGTGGCTGTTTTTCCTACGTCTGCCTATGGCTTTCATGTGACCTGCATATGAATAACCTACAAACCAATTTAGTACTTTGACTTTACAGAACCTGGGGCTGAAATGGATATCTTTGGATGATATGTGGTAATCTCATGCCACTGAATACTATGGTCACATTGTTGAGTGGCTAGAAAAAATCCATTACTCACAGCTACAGTTTTTTACGTTCGCTTGCGCGCATGCGCAAGGAACGTCTTGGGAGAATGGGACACTTTGGAGGTGTGCCCCTTCCCTGCAATCCCCTGCTCCATTGAGCAGGCATGGCAGTCCTGCACCAATCGAGGATATGATGCTGTGGCATGACAGCAGTGGTCTTCTCTTACAAAACCACGCTGTCATACACAGCACGCGTCCGCCGCCCAAATCTTTGCTGCGCCACGCTGAAGCCCACCCCAGCGTGGCTAACGTCCAGCGTTGTCTGCCGGACGAGGGTGCCCAATCCTCATTGGCTCCAGGCCCCCAGCCATCCTTCTGCCACGCTGGGAGCCCACCCCAGCATGGCAAACGCCCCGACCCGCTTGTCTCCCCGACGGGTGCCCAATCCTCGGCCGGCTCCACGCTCCCCCAGCCATCCTTCTGCCACGCTGGGAGCCCACCCCACTGTGGCAAATGTCCCACGTCGTTCTTTTTTTTTTAAACCTGTAAATTGAAGCAGTCCCCTAGCGCTTCTCCCAAGCCCCTCCCACAACCCACACCCACCCACTCAGCACTCGTCCCCACCCCCCTCACCCCATACTTACCTCCGAGCTTGGACGCCATGATCTTCGTGGACCAGAAACACATCTGCACTCTTCAAAGCCGACCGCGAACTGAGGAAATGCCAGTAAGCTTCTTATAATGGGCTGAGATGAGGGGTTTTAACTGTTGCATATCTTAGGCATTTTTGGGATGCACCAAATTTTCAATATGGGGTTTTGGGACCCCTTCTCATGAATGATCACCGTCATGGCGCACTGGCCCGGCGTGATTTCGCAGTTCACCGGCGGAAATCATCCTTCGGGCTTGAATAATGCTACGACAGTGACATCCTTCATGAGAAGGAGTCCCAAAACCCCATATTGAAAATCTGGTGCAAAAATTCCAAAAAATGACTGTTTTATGAGCGTGCGCTGTGCAGTTCCTACGCAGGCTCGTAAGTTCGTGAATTTTCAATATTTTCACTCCAGATTTTCAACATTGCCATTTTACCATACCTCCTTATGAGCAGTACAGCTGTCATTTTTCACATCCTGCCCAAAACATGTTTCCACCCATGTAGTGAGCAATGGCACAGTCGTGTAGGGAAATCAATGTATGAGACACATTAAGAAAATCACCATGACACTGTTCATTAGCAGAGGTCTTAAATGGCTATGTTGAAATTTGAGAAAAAATTCCTAAAAATGACTGTTTTACAAGCGTCGTTACGACAGTTCCTCACGCGCTTAGTAAGTTTGTGAATTTTCAATATTTTCACTCCAGATTTTCAACATTGCCATTTTAACACACCTCCTTATGAGCAGTACAGCTGTCATTTTTCACATCTCACCCAAAATGTGTTTCCACCCATATAGCGCACAATGGCGTAGTCGGTGTGCAAAATCAATGTATGGGACACATTAAGAAAATCACAGTGACACTGTTCATGAGCAGAGGTCTTAAAATGGCTATGTTGAAAATTTGGTGAAAAAATTCCTAAAAATGACTGTTTTACAAGCGTGCATTGCGCAGTTCCTACGCATGCTCGTAAGTTCGCAAATTTTCAATATTTGCACTCCAATGACTTCCAAATACCTAAACAGCACATAGAAGCAAGCAACATTCGGCATTGACAAATGCTTGTACTTCTTTGTCACTGATTTTTGTTAAGCCATGCCCAAGTGCCAAATACCACTGCAAATACCTGCAAGCGAATGTTCGGCATTGACAAATGCTTGTTTTGCATGTAGTAGTTACAACTGGGAGCCCATTCCCGATGGCATACTGATGGCTAATGAGCAAACCTGAAACCAGGAATGGACAATGGTGTCATCTTTCTGTTTTATATTGTATAAACACGAGGAGCCCACTCTGGTGTTGGGTTTCTTTATTTTTAAATATACAGTATTTGCAGCACCAGGAGCCTATTCACAGTGTTAGCTTTCCTTTTAAAAATGATTTCTGACACTGGGAGCCTGTCCCTGGTGTTGAAAACTACCCACCCTCCTCTGAAATCCCAGCCCACACTGGGAACCCTTCCCTGGTGTCAGAAAGCTAGCAGCCCCCTCCCCCACCATGAAAATTTCAGCTCAAACCAGAAGCCTATCCTCGATGTCGGGAAGCTCCAATCCTTCAAAAAGCTCATCTAGTACCGTGCCCATCGACATTGCAAAGCTCCCCCCAAATCAAGTCATTATAACACCAGGAGCTCATCCCTGGCATCAGAAAAGCCCCAATCTCAAACTCTGTTCAATGGCCCCAGGAGCGTATCCCCCCCCCTCCAAATACTGACTAGCACAACCCCTCTTTTCACCTCCATGATCAACCACTGTATAAATTCAATATCGCAGGCTGGAAACAGACACTTACTGCATGTATAATGCAGCTCTTACATGATGACTTTGCAAATACAGTACACTCAGCAAGTATCTATTCCCAGTATCACAATTTGTAATACTGAATGTGGATGGCACCAGGCTAAGGGCTGAGGGGGTGAGAAGAAGGACTGTGTCAGTTGCTAATGGGGGAGCAGGGGGAGCGGATGCCACTGGACTGCCACTGGACACCAGTGAATACTTGGCAGTGGGGCAGGGTGGGGAGGAGGCACCCCTGGACACCAGGGAATTCTCAGCACTGGGTGAGAGTGTGGAATTACTTTCCCAAAGATGAGCACATTCACTGCCACAACACTGGGTGCTCGTATGAGCTTGCCAGGCCCAAACAATACATGAAACTCCACAATGCAAGGAAAATGCTTTTGGATTTGTGCCTGCTCATCCCTTGATATGTACTTAGCACTTTTATAAGGCTTTCTGTAAACCTTGCATTTATAAAAAAATAAATGTGCACTTCTGTAAGCCTGTAGTTGCAAGAGTCATTTTATTTAGGGGCCTTGATAAGCTAAAACATGGGAGTGCTACTGCGTAGTGGAGTTTTATGAGAGTAGGGGATGTCACCGGATGTAAAGGAACACTTGGCAGTTGGGAAAGGTGAGAGAGGAGAGAGGTTTCACTCGACAGCAGAGGTTGCTGGGTACTGGAGCAGGGTGAGGGAGGGAGTGCCACTGTACACCAGGGAACATGTGGTACTGAGGCAGGAGGAGAGGCAGTGCTACTGATAAACAAGGCATGGCTGGCACATGGGTAGGGTGAAGGAGGGAGTGCAACTGGACACCACAGATTGCTTGGCACTGGGGCAGGATGGTGGAGGCACTGGATGGCAGGGACTGCTTGGCACAGAGGCATGGTGAGTGAGGGGTGCCACTGGATGCAGGGACTGCTTGGCACAGAGACATGGTGAGTGAGGGGTGCCACTGGATGCAGGGACTGCTTGGCACAGAGACATGGTGAGTGAGGGGTGCCGCTGGATGCAGGGACTGCTTGTGTTGTGGCAGAGTGAGAGGGTGGGTGCTACAGGACACCTGGGACTGTTTGTCACAGGGTTGAGATGAGGGAGAGGGTGGCCCTGAACTTCAGGGACTGCTTGGCATAGTTGAGGTTAGGGGAGTGCCACTGGACACCAGAGACTGCTTGCCATTAAAACTATGGGCAATGATGGTCAAAGGCAGGCATTCCAGTACAAAGCACCGATTAATTAGCACAGGCACTGCTCTTGAACAGACCCATTCTTTCAAGTACCTTGGTGTCACCCTGGACCCTACCCTGTCTTTCAATAACCACATTGACCTTGTCGCCAAATCAGTGAATACCCGGATTGGTCTCCTCTACAGGCATAAACACTGCCTCACTGATCAAGCCCTCAGAATAGCCATCCGAAGCTCCAAAGTTTCGTTAATTGACTACGGGCTGATGATCTATGGCACAGCTACTGTCACTGCACTAAGTAGACTATCCATAGCCTTAAATAAGGCCTGCAGACTCCTTGTAGGGGCCGCACCTTGGACACATACCTGTGATGTCTATGAACAGGCAGAATGGCTACAGCTGGATGGCCGTATCCTCTACCATACCAGTCTCACAGTAAAGAAAGCCTCCATTGGATTACTGCCCCCTGGAGTGCAGAATCTCCTTATCCCCTCACATAAGCTACGGCACACCAGAAGCTCAGATAACTCCTCCTTTCAAGTACCCAGGTGTCGTACTTCACAAGGGCAGTGGTCGTTTGCCTTCAGAGCCCCAAAATGCTTTAATTCCCTGCCTAGGGAAATTACTTACATGGCTACTCTTGGCTCGTTTAAATGCAAGCTCTGGGACTACCTTGTTACCAGAGTCTCCTGTGACTGTTTCACCTAATCCTAGGTCCTTCCCGTTTGACTACCATCTCCCACTCCCATGCCCTCACCAACATTAATACTGTGGCTACCTATCTACCTGTGCCTGTTATGCCTACCCCTTGGTCATTCCCCTTCTTTTCCCCTGCTCCTCCACTCCTTCCCATTATGCCTCCCTTTCTCCCACCACCTCACAATCCTCCTCCCTTATCCCTATTTCATGTCACCCCTGCTCTCCTGCTCACTCCACTTCTCTACTATCCCCCAGCTCCCTTCCTTCCCATCCCCATTCTAGCATGCCTCCTGTTCCCCACCCTCCTCTATCCTCCTCTGATCCCTCCCTCACAGCCACCTCTGTCATCACTCACTTCTACCTCCCCTCCGCTCTCTCTTAACCCCATCTACCCTCTCATGCTATCCTGTCCACCCTCCGAGCTCTATATCAACTCACTGGTGGTGTCCCCCTCCTGTTTTCCATTCCTGACAATGTTATAAACCAGTACATTTAGGCTCTGGTCCTAGACACAGCATCCTGTTTGACAATGCCTCTGGCTGCGCCATTGTATAATCTTGTGCAACTCGCATGTGTTAAAAATGAAAAAAAAAAAAAGAAAGAAAAATGTTTCACCCTCATGCTGTTGTATATGCAATTATACACAGAATACACAGAAATGCGATGGCCGAGAAAGGCCCCACGGCCCATCTAGTCTGCCCAACACCCTACCTCCCCCCTTCTGTTATGCTTCCACCCTCTTTTCCCAACCCCTTAAATCTATCCCAAGACCTCTTGAACCCCTCCACCATTTCAGCTGCCAATACCTCCTCCGGCAGCTTGTTCCATGCCTCCACCACCCTCTCCATGAAAAACTGCCCTCTGACATTACCTCTGTATTGCCCACCTTCCAGTTTGAGGCTATGTCCCCTTGTGTTCGCTCCCTTCTTCAATTTGAACAAGCTATCACCCTCCACCTTATTTATTCCCTTCACATACTTAAAGGTCTCAATCATGTCCCCCCCTCCCTCCTAGTCTCTAGAGGGTACAAATTCAGCCCTCTCAATCTTCTCTCATAGGGTACATCCTACATCCCTCGTACCATTTTGGTTGCCCTTCTCTGTACCCTTTCCATCAACTCAATGTCTCTTCGTAGGTGAGGCCTCCTGAACTGCACCCCATACTCCAGATGCGGCCTGATCATGGTTCTGTATAACGGCATTAGCACCTCCCTCTTCCTGCTATTAAAACCACTCATAATGCAGGCCAACATTCCATTTGCCTTTCCCACCACCCTGCTACACTGGCTGCCCACTTTGAGGTCATGTGATACCATAATCCCCAGGTCCCTTTCCGTTTCCTTCTCCTTAATCACCACCCCCCCAAGGGAGTAAGTTTCCCTCCTACTCCTTCTCCCCAGGTACATCAGCGAGCACTTTTGTGCATTAAACTTCAATTTCCAGGTGTCAGACTACCTCTCCAGCCTCTCCAGGTCCCGCCTCATGGCTTGCACCCCACTAGGTGAGTCCACCCTATTGCAGACCTTTGTATCATCTGCGAACAGGCACACCTGTCCCTTCAGACCCTCTGCTAGGTCACTAATATAGATGTTAAAAAGTATTGGTCCTAGCACTGACCCTGTGGCACCCACTGGTCACGCCCATTCCCTGGAATGTGTCCCTTACCACCACTGTCTGACTCCTTCCCTTCAACCAGTTTTCCACCCACCTGGTGATCCTGAGGTCCACACCTAGTCTGTCCAGCTTATGCACCATTCCACCATGCGGAACGGTGTCAAAGGCCTTATTGAAATCCAGATAGGCCATGTCCACCGCTCCTCCCTGGTCCACTATCTGTGTCACCCCATCGGAAAAACCTCTATCAGGTTAGTCTGACAGGACCTTCCCTTGGTGAAGCCATGCTGCCTGTCATCCTGCATGCCATTCATCTCCAAGTATTCTATCAACCTGATCTTAAGTAGTGTTTCCATTTACCTTCCCCACCACCGCGGTAAGACTAATGGGACGGTAGTTTTTGACCTCGTCCTTCCACCCCCCCTTATGTAGTGCGACCACCTCTGCCCTCTTCCAGTCCATTGACACCACCCCTGTGACCAAGAACAAGTTAAACAGCCTCGCCAGATGTGGTACCAGTTCATCCTTCACCTCCTTGAGAACCCTTGGGTATATTCCATCCAGCCCCATTGCCTTGTCCACCCTAAGTCTATCCAGCTCTTTCCTTACTCCTTCAGCTGTGAATTCTGCCACACCCACCTGCCTGTGGCTGTCACCTTCCCCAGACCGTCCAGGTCCCCTGCCCTCTCTTTCCTCCCTGAAGATTGAGGCAAAATAGCTCTTAATGCATCTGCCTTTTAGAAATCCCCTTCCAGTAATGTTCCACTTTCCTCCCTTATCCTCCCAATCCCATGCTGTGCCCGCCTCCTTTCTCCAACGAACCTAAAGAAGGTTTTGTCCCTTCTCCTTGCCTGCTTTGCTATCCTCTCCTCAGTGGCCTCCTTAGCCCTCCTTATCTTTTGCCCTGCCTCCTTTCTTTTTTCCCTGCAGGTTTTCCTGTTCTCATCCTTTTGTGTCCTCCTGTACCTCTTGAATGCTCTAGTCTTCTCCTTGACCCCTAACGCCACCTCTCTAGTGAATCATAGAGGTCTTTTCTGTCTTCTATTCTTTCTTACCCTTCTTATACATGAGTCCATGGCATTAAATACCCCTCTCTTGATTTCTGCCCATAATTCCTTCACCCCCTGCACATCCTCTATCCTCAGCATTTCTTCCCTAACTACCTTCCTCATTCCATGAAAGTCAGCCTTCCTGAAGTCCATTACCTTGGTTCTCGTCCTAACCCTCACCGTGCCCGCTCTCACCCTGAACCTGACAGCCCTGTGGTCACTGGTGCCAAGCTCTTCCCCCACCTCCACCTCCTCCACACTGTCCCCATTTGTGAGGACCACATACAACAGGTTTACACCCCTAGTGGGCTCACTGACCCTTTGCTGCAGGAATATGCCCTGTAGAGCCTCTAAGATGCCCCTACTCCTTGTGGAGATTGCTGTCTGGGCCTCCCAGTTGATGTCTGGAAGGTTTAAGTCCCCAACTAGCACAATTTCCCCTTTCCATGCCATCCTCGCTATGGATTCCACAAAGTGTCTATCCCCTTCCTCCACCTGCATAGGAGGCCTATAGACTACCCCAATGCACAGGTTTTCCCCTGTCCCCTGTCTATGGTGACCCACATTATCTCTGTTTCCCCTCCTCATCCTGCCCTTCCATGGCCCCAATCCTTTCCCTGACATATAATGCCACTCCTCCCCCCTTCCCCTTCCGATCCTTCCTAAACAAACAATACCCTGGGATCACCGTCTCCCAGGCGTGGTGCTCGTTCCACCAAGTCTCACTCACTGCTACAATGTCTAGGACCTCCTCCATCATGGTGGCCTCCAGTTCTCCCAATTTGTTCCTCAGGCTCCTGGCATTTGCAACCAAAGCCCTCCAACATGTAGCCCCATCCCATCCTTCCCTGCTGCTAACTGTTCCCTTGATGAGTGTTGTGACTTGGGGGGGGGGGGCTGATAACCTCTTTGCTCTGCCTCTGTATGATTTTGCTACTTGTATGTTTGTTTAATCCCTACCTTTCTGTACTGTACCCATATCCCCCTCATATGTCTTTGACATGGAACCTATGTAAAAGAGCCTTTGGCTCAAAGGTGTCAATCCAAAATTAATAAATAAATAAATTAATTCACTGATTGATGGTGAAATAGCTAATGAGCTGAACAAATATTTCACTAGCATGAATAAACCTAGAGATGGTGATAATTCAGTGAGAAATTGTCAGTTAGGACCTGGTAATATTAGGATCTCTGTGGAAGATATTAATACTAGACTTAAAGCTCTTGACCCAAATAAACCTGAGGGGCCTGATGGTCTACACCCAGCGTTGCTTAAGAATACTGCAAAGTATATAGTAGCACCTCCAACAGCAGCTATTTTTCAAGAATCCCTTGATACAGGAGTGGTACTGGAGGACTGGACCAAGGCACATATAACATCTATATATAACAAAGGTGCTAGAGGAACTATGGGTAATTATAGACCAGTTAGCATTACACCTATATTATGCAAAGCACTGGAAGGCATAATAAAAGAGTCTTAAAGAATTTCTTAACTCAAGACAAATAGACCAATACCAACACGGTTTTAGGGAAGGAAGGTCATGTCTTATTAATCTGAGCAACTTCTTTGAGCCAGTAAGCAGGGCAATGGACCAGGGGGTACCGGTGGATGTCCTGCATATGGACTTTTCACATGCCTTCAACATGGTGCCACATGGGAAGTTGCTGGATACACTCTTAGAAATAGGCACTGATCCACATATTCTTCAATGGGTGGCCTCTTGGCTGAAAAATAGGAAGCAAAGGGTGGCGGTGCGAGGATTTCATTCTGATTGGGCCGTGGTGACAAGTTGAGTGCCACAGGGATCAGTGTTGGGACCCCTGCTATTTGACATATTTGTGGCATCATTAACCTGCGGAAATACAGCTTGGCTCAGCAAATTTGCTGACGATGTTAAGATGGGGGCCCTTAGTAATAACAACACAGATGTTCGCAACTTCCAGCATGAAATTCAGGCAGTCTCTGACTGGGTTACAGACAAGGGGCTTGATTTTCATATTGATAAATGTAAAATAATGCATTTCTGGGAAAAGAATATTGAAGCCACCTACTACCTAAATGGTCAACAGTTACGATTATTGGAAGAACAAAGGGACTTGGGAGTTATTATAACAAGGGATCTTAAATTTGACAGACATTATAGAGAGGTACTCATAATGGGGAATAGAATGCTAGGCTGCATAGCGAGAAACATTAAAAGCAGAGATAGGAGGGTTGTGATGCCCCCGTACTGTTCATTGGTGAGACCCCATGTCGAGTATTGTGTACAGTTCTGGGCAACTCATGGCAAACAAGCTATAGACAGATTAGAGAGATTACAGAGAAGGGCTAGGAGAATGGTGAGAGGAAATGGAGGCTTGACATATACAGAGAGGCTCGAAGAGCTAAATATGTATCCACTAACATATAGGAGACCCAGAGGGGATCTATGCCTGGTATATAAAGCTACACAGAATACAGATCTATGGGAATGCCTGGCACTTGCAGGCATAGAGACTGAAAGGTTGACATGGAGTCACCTTCTGAGACTCAAAGGGGAGCAATTATGGGGAAATAACAGGAGACAGTGGTTCAACCAGAGGGTGGTTGAAGAATGGAACAGGCTCCCTCTTGTACCTTATTTGCACCCTTGAGGTATTTGAAAGTCTGTCATATCTCCCCCCCTCTCTCCTTTCCTCCAGGGAATACATACTGAGATCCTCCAGTCGCCCCTCATATGACTTTTGGTGCAGCCCCTGCACTATTTTTGACGCCCTTCTCTGAACCGCTTCTACTCTGTCTATGTCCTTCCGGAGATGCAGCCTCCAGAACTGGACACAGTACTCTAGATCAGATCTCACCAATGTTCTATACAGTGGCATCACCGCCTCCTTCCTTCTGCTGGAGATACCTCTCCCTATGCACCCCAGCATTCCACTGGCTCTCCTCACAGCCTTCTCACATTATTTGGCAACTTTTAGATCATCAGATATGATTACTTGCAGGTCCCTTTCCTGTTCGGTGGCTGTCAGTACTTTTCTTCCCATCGTGTACTCCTCCCTCGCATTTCTGTGCCCCAAGTGCATGATCTTGTACTTCTTTGCATTTCCGGTTCTTGTCATGTAGCACAGAACAAAGCTGCGAACAAACCAAAGCAGGTACCTGGTTGCAATATTCATTGAAATAAGCTGCATAACAGAACAAGGTTAACGCCCCTTTGTATTGCCTCCTCAATAAGGTGTCATCAGGAGGCCATAGTGCAACCAACTATCTGCTTTGGTGTGTGTGCAGCTTTGTTCTCTACTACCTTGCAGTTCTTTTCAGCTGGAGCACCATTGTTGGCATTGGTGTGCGTTCCAATTTTTTTTTCCAGTTCTTGTCATGTCTGGAAGTACTGCTGCCATTGCTGGTAGCTGTTGCCGACCTGGTAGAGTAATGGTATTCTCGCTGCTTGCTATGACATCGACCCTGGTTCAGGAATAGACTTGAGTCACTTGGAGCCCTTCCGAAGGAGGGAGTACTGAGCATCCCAAAATATGCTCTTCCCTCGGGGAGAGGGAAAACCGAATCCTGCTCCTTGACTGCCTCCTGGCATAGACCTATATCTGTGCAACATTTAATTTTGCTTGGGATAGGCACAAGGGAATCCTGCTTGGGAAGCAGTGAGGCGAGGTAGCTGGAGATCAGGAAGAGTCTGCGGTAATAGTATAGGCAGGGACAAATGGGCAGACTGGGTGGGACAAGCGGTCCATATCTGCTGACAAATTCTATGTTTCAGTGTTTCTATGCTGTAGTCATTTTGCAGAGAGTGTGATGCTGGTATCTGCATGGCTGCCTCTTGGGTCACTGCTACTGTCATCTGCTCTGTGTCACTTAAGTCTCCTACGACCAGTTTATCTTGTATCTACATGACTGGCGCTACTACTGTAACTGCTGTTGTAAGCTGTTTGTCATTTGTGTCTGCTACATCCATACCTCAGGGACACAGGACCAAAATCAGGGACACATCATCCAAACTGATGCTATCCACTCAGGAAGCTGGTAGAATAAGGGGCTTAGTGTAAATTAAATTTCTACATTAGAGCAAGTCTTTAACTTTAATGTTTGACATTAATTTGTACTTACAATCCCCACAGTTTAGTCACGGAAACACAAATTTTAGGAGGGACAGATTAAAATTTTGAGGCAAAATCAGGGACATCCCTGAAAATCAGGGACAGTTGAGAGGTATGGCTACATCCTATGTCTGACTATGACTGTCACCTCTATTGTCATTTTCCTTGAAGTGCACTGCTGACATCTGCCACTGCTGTTGTCAACTCTTTGTTACTTGCTTCTGCTACTTCCTATGTCTGCTATGACTGTCACTGTAATTTTCTTTCAAGTGCACTGCTGATGTCTGCCACTGTTGCTTTACTTGCCATTGCTGTTGTCAGCTCTTTATCCCTTGGGTCTGTTTTAAAGAACAAAGGACACCTCTAGAAGAACTCTAAGAAACATAATGTTCAGACTGAATATAACTTTCAATGTAAAAAATAGTTTCCATTTTAATCTTCTTGTTCTACCACCTGCCATGCTGTATACCAGGGTTTAGGTGTTGACTGTGGTCACCGGGGGTTGACTGGGGGAGGAAGGATTGAGCATCTGGAGGACTTGTCTTCTCCCTTGGAATGGGGGGTCTCGAAATCCCAGTTGGCGGCTACCACCTGGTGGAGGCCATGTCATAGCACAGGCAGCAGTCTCTGCACTTGTGTGTGCTTGAGTCGCTTGGGTGCCTGTACATGTGGAGGCACTCACATTCACTTGCAGCATTGCTTCTGGTGGCCCTAGAGAAAGGAGAGGAAAATGGAATATGGAAAAAACTCCACTGGCAGGGTGACAATCCAGCTCACCACAGGTCCTGCACCACTGGCCAGGCAGGTGCCATCTGGATGAGGACATGGGGGGGCAGCCCTCCCCCCCCCCAGCCCTGCCATATGGGGAAATTCATGGCGGATGTAGAGTATGTGCCATCAAGTCCTGGGGAAGATGGGTAACAGAGCTGGTTGGTCTGGCTCAAAAGAGGGTCAGAGGAGAGGAAGATAAACACCTTGATTTAACTAAATAAATAAATAAATAAATATATAAAATTAAACCAAAGATTTTGTTAGGAATAAAAGGCAGCAGTGTTTTAATTTGTGTTTCAAATTAAATACTATAAAAAAACAACACATGGGCAACCATGCGCAACTTGCAAGTGTTTCCATCTCAGGGTTCTGATGACATGAGGGACCTTCAGAGCTTCATCCTCTAGGTCCCTATGCTATCATCAGAAACCCTCAGTGGAAACATAGCCCTGTTGTACATGGTTGTCAATGCATTATTTTCTATTTATAAAATGAGTAGAAACAGTAAGGAAACCTGATTGGCTGGCACCCCTTGCCAGCTATGTCTTTTATTTCAGATATAGCATGGAAAAAAATAAGTCCCCCCAAAATGACAAGCACCCCCAAAAAAATATCACTGAGCCACCTGCCGTTCAAACCTTGGAAACCTGCCATCTTGATTCCTCTCTAAACAGTATGGTTTTAACAAGTCAGATACGAACTCAGAAACGTAAAATCAAAGTGTCACAACACTTAAAAAGTGTTGTTTGCACTTGCAAATCATGTTGCTGTCCCTACTGAGATGCTCCCTTCTCCTTCTCTCCTTCTCAGCTGTGGTTTTATGAACACTCCACAGTCCCTCCAAAACCCCAAACAGAGGGAGACCAGCGGGACCTTTAAGGAAGTTGCTACCGCAGATGATAGATGCTGCAGCCAAAGCCAAAAGCAAAATCGCGGTCTTGCCTGTGGCCTGATGTAGTGACTCGGTGGCTGTCTTCAGCTCTCCTAGTAACAACATTTCATATAACAGTGTCCCTAGCAATCTAAGGAAAGTGGGGGGACTATTTCACATCAAGGCAGATTTTTTTATTTTTTTTTTTTGTATTTTTTTTTTATATTACAGTTTCTCAACATATAACCATTTTTTATGCGCAATAACACACTCTGGGGCGTGGGCTAAACTGGATAAATGCACTTCTAGGGGCAGTAAGGTAGTCTGTCTGTGGCCTCATGCTGCACTACACCCCTAGGCATGCATTTATCCAGACTAAAACACATCCCATCATATGTTATTGCTTACAAAGTGCATGGTTAGGGCTTATTGTGTATGGAAATCAGTGTCTACTCAAATGTTGTAGTGTATGTTCTAAAAGTTGTTGTGCATTCTCGATCATCAACTGTAGCTGCGCTCCCCTTGTATTCAATCCCACTGGTTGCTTCACTTTCTGAACAGAGCCTGAGCATGAAGCAGTGCAGTTCAAAAGTAAACCTACTGTCAGTAACAGGCAATGAAGCACAAACAGGCAAACAAAAAACATTTTCCAACTTGTGTTTTTTATTTGCTGGTCTCCAGAGTTATGCAGTGATCTGATGCTAAATCTCACAAGAGAAACAGAAGTTATAATTTTTTGTTTTGTCTCACTGACATACAGTAACAGCTGTCTCAGGGGCAGGTGATCTTCATTTTTAAAACCATGTTGTATAACAAATAAAATAAGGGTGACCATACACAACTCATCTTGTGTTTTCATCTCAGGGTTGAGATAACTGCATGACCTTATTGGGTTTCACTCATGAAGTCCATATGCTGTTATCACTACCCCTCGATGGGAACACTTGCCTTGCTTGTAGAGCAGAAAGCAGCTAACTAAAAGAAGCTACATTTTCTTATTAATTTAACTCTTGTATCTCAGCAGGAGTCAGTGTGTGTTGAGATTAAGCAAACAGATACTTTATTAGAAGTAGAAGGGGTCTTATTTAGGGTTAAAAAAAAAGAAAGAAAAGAAAGAAAGTCAGTGTGTGTTCTGTGCTAGAAGGGTACTGTATCAGTTTACTTTGCTAAACCAGTAGGAGGAGAGAGAGAGCTTAATTGGGGGTGTGGTTTAGACACTAGAAAAGCAGGTGACTCAAATTACAACTTCCTGTTGCTAGCCTTTTTTCTTACTAATTGCCCTCCATCCCACCCCTCCACCCACCCTAAACCAGTTCTACTTTTATAGCCACTGGATTTGACTGTCAACAGGAACTTCCTGTTTGGCAGTAGGAAGGGAAGGATCATAGAGAAACATTGGTTTTGTCAACCTTAAAGGAAAAAAGTAGCTCACTCTCCCCCTAGCTGCTGGTGGTCTGACACTGAGCAAGGAAGAAGGAGGCTACTGAAGAATATAGGAAGTTACTGTCCCAGAACAGGAAGGGTGAGAGTTGTAAGGAGAGGAGAGGGTAAGCATACAGAGAAACAGGAGAGGGGACACAAAATAAGACATGATAGGAGTGGTGCAGTGCAATGGCTGTGGGGCGGCAGTGTTCTGGGAGACATTCTGGAGGCTGCTATGCTGCCCTATTTGCAGGCACCTCTCTGGTCTGAGGGAGGAGGTTGTCCATCTCCAGGCTGACCTGGCTAGGATTTGTGAAACCTCCTCCCCCACCCAGGGACCACCAGGGCCAATGCCACTACCTCAGAGGTTGCCAAGAAAGAGAGGCTGGACCAGGGTGGGCTCAGGAGGAGAGGGTGGTGGAACAGAGTTGCATCCCTCCAGCTGTACCTCTCCACAATTCATTCGCTTTTCTGGTGGATAGTGGTTCCTCTATGAGGCACCATAGTGGAAACCAAGGAGGATGCTGGGAACCTTCACAAAGGAGACCCACAGGAGGGTGGCATGAGACCCCACAGGGGAAGGAAACAACTCCTGGTGGGGGACTCAATCATTAGGGGGTAGAAATGGGGGAGGAAGGGGAGAGGGAGATAAGGTGCCTGCCTGGCACCACGGCTTGGAGGGACAGGAAGCGAATCTTCAGGATCGTGGGAGCAGCTGCACGTGGGAGGGAGCTGGATGTCATTGTCCACCTAGGGACAAATGACCTGGCTAGGAGTGGGATCAGAGCAGTGCAAGAGGAGTTTGTAGAGTTGGAGAGGGGCCTTAGATAAGTAGCGCATACAGTAACCTTCCCGGAGGTGCTGCCTGTCTACGGCAAGGGTGATGCTAGGGTACTCCTCACCAGGGAATTCAATGAATGGTTGAAAAACTGGTGTGGAGTTCAGGGTTTTGGCTTCATTGGGGACTGGAGAGCCACCTGGAGGGATGCAGACCTATACTGGTGCGATGGTCTGCATCTGTCCGGGGAACCAGGATCCTAGGTGAGAGGTTTAAATGCTTCATTGGCAAGCATTTAAACTAGCCAAGGGGGGAGGCACTGAAAAGGAGCAGGAAATCCCAGCCTCCCCCCACAAAACACGGTAATTAGTGAGGTAAACACCAAGGTAGAGAGGTCATTAGGGAGCAGGACAGAGGTAAATGTAAAAAAAGGCAAAGGCAGTAAGGACAGGAATGGGGCTAAAAGGGGTAAGGCCATCAAAAAGTGGAGGGTGATGAGTACCAATGCCCATAGTCTGTGTAACAAGCTCCCTGAACTACTGGTCTTGATGGAAGAGGGTTGCCTGGATATTATGGCAGTCACAGAAACATGGTACACAGAGAACCATGACTGGGATGTCAACATACCACGATACACAATCTACAGGAGGGACAGGGAGGGTAAAAGAGGAGGAGGAGTAGCTCTCTATGTAAAGGAAGGGATCAAGGCAAAAGAACTAAAGAGTAAACAGGGAGCAGATGAGACACTCTGGGTCACCCTGGAGACAGGAAATGGCACCACAATCTGCATGGGGGTTGTATACAGACCCCCATCTCAGGGGGAGGGAATGGACAAGGAAATGATAGAAGGCTTCCTTAGAATGGCAGGAAAAGGGGAGATATTGTTGATGGGGGACCTGAATATGCCAGATGTTAACTGGAGCACCTTTGCTGCAGGCACATCCAAGAGCAGGGTCATTCTTGATGCCCTACAGGGGGCATGCCTCAGGCAGCTAGTATTGGAACCCACTCGGGAGGGAGCAATCTTAGACCTGGTACTCTCAAATGGGGACAGAGAAAGAATCTCAGATTTAGAAGTGGGTAGCCATCTGGGAACAAGCGACCACCAAACAGTGTGGTTCACGATAAACACAGCCATACAATCAAGCCATACAAAAGCAAGAGTATTGGACTTTAGGAGGGCTGACTTTGGGAAAATGAGAGAGTGCCTAAGAAAAGCACTAGCAAACAGACAAGAAGGAGGGGTGGAGGAACAATGGGGAGTAATCAAAACAGCTATCACAGAGGCAACAAGCCTTTGTGTAAAGCAAATCAACAAAACACAAAGAAGGAAAAAACCGCTATGGTTCTCAAAAGAGGTGGCAGGGAAAGTTAAGGAGAAAAGGATAGCATTCAGGAAATATAAGGAAACACAGAAGGAGCAGGACACAGAACTTTATCAGTTAAAGCAGAAAGAGGCTGGGAAGGCAGTCAGAATAGCAAAGGCCCAAACCGAGGAAAGGATAGCCAACTCTGTTAAGAAGGGGGATAAGACCTTTTATAGGTACATTAGGGAGCGAAGAAAGACCAAAGGAGGGATACTGAGGCTTAATAAAGGGGAGGGAATTTGGGTAGAGGGTGACAGTGAAAAGCAGGGATACTGAACGAATATTTCTGCTCAGTATTCACAAAGGAAGAGGAGGGGGAGGTACCTAAACCAAACAAGAGAAACACTCTGAAGATGGGGTCGATACCAGTTCATTTACAGAAGAAAGGGTTCTGAAAGAACTAATAAAATTGAAGGTGGACAAAGCAATGGGGCCTGATGGGATTCACCCAAGAATTCTAAAAGAACTAAGGGTAGAACTAATGACACCGCTGACTACTCTCTTTAACAAATCATGGGAGGATGGGGTGGTACCTGAGGACTGGAGGAGGGCGGATGTGATTCCTCTTCACAAAAGTTGGAGCAGGGCAGAGGCAGGAAACTACAGACCAGTTAGTTTGACCTCAGTGGTAGGGAAAATGATGGAATCACTTCTGAAGGAAAGAATTGTTGAGTATCTAGAGGCCAGTGGGGCACAGGACCCAAGGCAGCATGGATTCACGATGGGAAGGTCGTGTCAGACAAATCTAATAGATTCCTTTGACTGGGTGACCAAAGTAATAGACCAGGGAGGGGCTGCGGACATGGCTTACCTAGATTTTAGCAAGGCATTTGATACAGTCCCACACAAAAGATTAATATACAAGTTAGCCAGCCTTGGAGTGGGTCCCAAGGTGGTAGCCTAGATAAAAAATTGGCTAACAACAGAACATAAAAGTAGTAGTAAATGGAGTCCACAGTGAAGAAAGGAAGGTTACTAGTGGGGTACCGCAGGGTTCAGTACTGGGACAGGTCCTTTTTAATGTCTTTATAGGTGACATTGCGGAGGAACTGGAAGGAAAGGTATGTCTCTTTGCAGATGACACAAAGATCTGCAACAGGGTTGATACACAAGATGGAGTGGAAAGGATGAGAAGGGACTTGGCAAGGTTGGATGAATGGTCAAATGTATGGCAGCTCAGATTCAATGCAAAGAAGTGCAAGGTAATGCATCTGGGAAACAAAAACCCAGCGGAAGAGTACACAATGGGGGTACGATACTGACAACAGTAAAAATGGAAAGGGACCTGGGGTAATTATATCAGATGACCTAAAAGTGGGCAAGCAATGTGAGAAGGCAATAAGGAAGGCTTGGGGGATACTGGGATGCATAGGGAGAGGCATCAATAGTAGAAAACAGGAAGTTGTTATCCCTCTGTACAGACAGTTGATGAGATCCCATCTGGAGTACTGTGTGCAGTTCTGGAGACCCCATCTCCGCAAAGACATAGACAGAGTGGAGGCTGTCCAGAGGAGGGCAACCAAAATGGTGCAGGGTATGCATCAGAAGACATACAAAGAAAGACTAAAGGAGCTTAATATGTATACCCTTGAGGAAAGGAGGGAGAGAGGGGACATGATAGAAACTTTCAAGTACCTCAAGGGAATCAACAAAGTCCAAGAGGGTGGCATCTTTCAGAAAAAGAGATGTGCAAGAACAAGGGGACACAATTTGAAGATAGAGGGGGGATGGCTCAGAGGTAATGTGAGGAAGTATTTTTTCACAGAGAGGGTTGTGGATGCATGGAACAGCCTCCCTGAGGAGGTCCTGGAGTCAAGAACAGTGGGGGAATTCAAGAATTCATGGGACAGACATAAGGTAGCCCTAGTGGGGGGTAGGAAGAAGTAAGCTGTTGGTTAACTAGGATCTGCAGCTTATCTGTTAGGTAGGAAAATTGGCAGACTAGATGGGCCAAGTGGCCCTTATCTGCAGTCAAATTCTATGTTTCTAACACAGGCTTGGTGTGTATGGTCACCCATACACTATTCCTTATGGTTTCAAAAGTTCTCCTGGAGGTGTCAATTGCTCTTTATCTTCTGATCTCATAGCCTGCCACCACTGCTGCCATCACTGTTGTGTACAGTATGACTTTTCATGATTTGTGTCTGCTGCTACCTACAGTACCACTCCAACAGCTAGTTTAGATGTGGTGCTGCCACATGTTAGTGTCATAATCTGATGTCACTTGTGCATACTACAGGTCTTGTCAACTTCTAAAGCATTGTCTTCTCAATTTGCCCTAAGTTTGAAAAATTCATTTAAAACACAAGAATCATTTTGAGTTTGAAACTACAGTGAACCCAGACCAGTACACCCATACCATACCATTACATCTATCCTATCCCAAATCAGTATAACCATTCCAACCAGAACAAACTTTCCCAACCCAGTACACTCATCCCAAATCAGATCACCCATCCAAAATCAATACACCTATCCGATCCCAGATCAGCATAATCATCCCAACTAGAACCTCCTACCGCAAACCAGTACAGTCATCCCAAACCATTACACCCATCCTAAATCAGAACATCGACCCAAACCATTCCACTCATCCAAATCCAGTACCCAACCCATCCCTTGTTCATGATAACCAGTCTGGTATTTTCTCATTGCTGGTTGTGGAGTTGACTATATATATGTACACAGTGTGTCTTCAGGAAACCAACAGATGTCTGATTTCAGTCTCTGGTTACTATGAATCATGTATCTCAGAGGAGGGATTTCAGTTTGCCAGACACTTGTTCAACATGTCAGTATTGGGATGCTCTGTGGATTCAACCTGTGGTTTGCACTACCAAACATTAAGGCAAGGCAATGCAATTTTATTTTTTGAGACACTGAATCCCAGGGGCTCTGGGCACCTTGCAAACATTAAACAGAATAAAAATATCAAAGTGTGAGTCAATAAAATGATACAGCTCACCCACCCTACCCATAACAGGTATTGAACATATGGGTTTTAAGTTTTCTTTTAAAAGTGCTGAGAGAGAGGCCTCATCTAACCTCCAGGGAAAGTACTTTCCACAAAAGCGGTACTGCGATCCTGAATGCACGATCCCTGAAGATTTATGCCAGGACTTCTGAGTACTGAGGAACCCCACCTCTTCAGACTGGAGAGAATGGTTGTGAGCATATAGGACCAGGAAGTCTTTCAGGTAGCCCAGGCCCAGACCATGCAGATCCTTGTAGGTTAACAATCACACCTTGAAACTGATGCATCACTAAACTGGTAGCCCTGATTGCTCAGTCCCAGCAATCAGTCGGGTTGCCATGTTCTGCACCAGTTGTAGGCGACACACCAGCTTCGTGGAGAGCACTATGTAAAGAGCATTATAGTAGTCCAGTCTAAAAGTGATGGAGGCATGCACCAGGATCATCAAGTCAGTTGGCACAAGAAAAGGTTTAATCCAGGTGCTGTTTCAAAGGTGGAAAAAGTCACTGCAGACAGCTACTGACACCGGATGTTGTAGAGTCAGCTTGGAATTCACAATGACCCCTAGATTTCTCTCCCTAGCCATGGATCCTAGCATGATGCCATTTGGAGATTGTAGACTGACACCAACACCATTCGTCAGTGGCTCAAACCGATCTAGTCCCACCAGTGGTACCTCCATCTTTGCAGAATTCAGACTAAGCCAGCTGTTGGCCATTCAGTCTTGAATTTCCTTGAGGTAACCACTCAGTCCCACAACTGCATCACCCTCATGCAAGGCACAAGACAGGTATCATCAGTGCACTGTGAAAACCCAGGCCATACTGTCTAACAATCTTCCACAGCAGCAACATGTACATGGTGAACAACATGGGAGCCAAGACTGAGTCCTGAGGCACTCCACAGCAGAAAGCAGTGCTACCTGAGATGCGAGACCCCAATGCCACCCGCTGCTCTCTGCTGGATAGGGAGTTACAGGCTCATGACATGGGATTCAGGGTAATGAATAGCTGGTGAATTATTATGGATATTATGGATGATTCCTTGAAGTTTGTCATTTTTATACGTGTTACCATTAGAGCTGTGCGGAACTTTCAGATTTAATTTCCACCGGAATTCTGTGGAATTTTGAAAATTCTACATAATTCTGTGGAATTCCAAAATTCTGAGAGTGGAACTTTTTTTTTTAACTGTATTTATACACCAGCTTACCGAGGCTTCTCTCAGAGGTACCCTCTCGATGCTGACCCTTCTACTTCCCTCCGTGGCAGGCCATCTCCAGACCTCCCTTCACTTCCCAGCTCCCCTGATCACCCCCCCGGGGCAGGGCCCGTCCTCACATGGTGACGTCTGTCTGAAATTAGAGGGTCCGTCCCTCTTGCGAAGTCAGGCATGGATCTCCGGTGTGACCTGCCCAGAAATGGGGATATGAGGGAGGTCCCTGGGGTCCTCGTTGCCCCCTCGGTGAGCCAGGGTTTTTTTCTTTGGTGTTTTCTCCCCACCCCATCCCCCGCCCCCGCAGGGGACCTTGGACATGCAATGAAATCCAGCATCTGCAAAGCTCCACCCTAGCCATACGTCTGCAGCGCATTGTGGCTTCCCCCGACTGTTGCCAGAGGGCACACGAGAGCGACGCATATCCCTACTACCCCCTGGGAAAGGAGACCTGTTTTCTGGATGCTCAATCCTTTCCCACCCCTGCCGATCCCTGGCATCCCGGGCTCATTCTCAAACCCGGGTCACCGGTGTAGTGAGAGGTAAGGTGACTAGTGCCTTGACCCTCAGCGCCACCAGGCCAGCTGAGAGTGGAATGTTTTTATAAGCTCTGATCTTTTGATTGCTGGTCCCAATGCCCTCCCTTGGCTAAGTACAGTCACAGAGAACTGTACTGAGGCCTGGGAGAACAGGGGTACCGGCAAACATCTGATCAGAGATTATAAAAGCTCTGTCATATACCGCAGGCTATTGAATTTCCCACTGCTGCAGCCCAGCTGATATTAGCTGCAGGGGATTCTGGGATTTGTGGTTACAGAGAATGTCCACTTGCAAGTCAGCAAAATCAGTCTGATACAATCTATTATACTGCAGTAAGCAGTTATTTAAAAAAAGTGTTTGCACACAAAGTGAAAACTGGGAAGAGTCCCACACTTGAGTGTGGGGCTCTTAGTGCTGACTGTTCCTCTTTAAATAGGACAGTCCCGGGACCTTTCCCTGTGGCACTTCTCTCATGCCCTCATTATTCCCTGATTTAACCCCATGCATCACTACCTTCTGTTGTCTCCCCCAAACCAACTTTATACCCACCTAACTCTTACTATACAAGTCCTCCAGCATCTTCAGCAGTCTCATGTGCTGTGTAATACAGAATTGTAGACCTTGCTGAAGTCAAAGTAGAGCTAATCTACTGCCTGTCCTCTGCCAATCACCTTGGTGATCCAATTGAAAAAAGTATCAGGTTGGTCTGGCATGACCTCTGACTCAAACCTATGCTGCCTGCTGTCCTGCAGACTGGTGTCCTCTAAGTAGGACATTAGGTTTTCCTTGACTAGGTTCTCCATCAGCTTACCTACAATGGAAGTTACGCTAACAGGCCTATAGGCCTATAATGTATGGGAGGCCCTTATTGCTGGATTTATTTAGCTTTTGTTAACCAGGTAAGCATACTAGACAAAAACAGATGCCTATTTTCAGGTGCGACCCGGGAATCTAACTACTCGAGCTATGCTCTCGCGGTTTACAATGATGTCATGGCAACCTCTCGAAGTGTTTACAGCGTGGTTATTAACCAAAGACCATACATTATCCTCTATGTAGCTGCCTATATAGACAGTGCAAGGGTACTGCCAGTTTTGTGGCTAATTCCCTGAGTACCTGTGGGTGCAGGCCATCTGGACCTGGCATCCTGTCTATCTTGAGAGTTTCTAGCCCCTTTTTACCCTACCAGCAAGGATCTATATGCCTCCCATTTCCTGAACCCTATGTGTGGTGGTCTTGATGCCACTTTCTGGCAGAGGACCATTGTCATCCACTGGGAATACTGAGCAGGACTAACTTTAGTACATATGCCATCTGCTTGTCTTGTTCCACTACCCTTCCCCTCTCAGTTAGACTAACTGTCTCCCCTTATCTTTCTTTTTTTCTCTTATGCATCTAAAAAAAGTCTTTTTCCCAACCTGTTACTCCCTTAGTAATCCCCAGCTCTTTGTCTGCCTTTTCCCTACTGACCTCCACCCTTGCCTCTTTACGTGTAGCCTGATAATTCCACCAGGCTTTCTTCCCCTTGTTCCTCTTGTACTCATTGAAGGCCCTTCTTTTCACCCTCACAGCCTCCCTTACACCCTTCGAGAATCAGATCATAGAAACATAGAAACCTATACTTTGATGGCAAATAAGGACTGCTTGGCCCACCTAGTCTGCCAATTTCCTACCTTTTGGATAAACTGCAGAATCCAGTTACCCAATACCCTACTTCCTCCTACCCCTCGCTAGAACTGCCTTATGTCTATCCTATGCATTCTTGAATTCCCCCACTGTTTTTGACCCCACAACCTCCTCTGGAAGATGCTTCCATGCATCCACCACCCTCTCTGTGAAAAAGTACTTCCTCACATTGCCCCTGAGCCATCCCCCCTCTATCTTCAAATTGTGCCCCCTTGTTCTTGTACATCCCTTTTTCTTAAAGATGCTCCCGCCTTGGACTTTGTTGATTCCCTTGAGGTACTTGAAAGTTTCTATCATGTCCCCCTTCTCCCTCCTTTCCTCAAGCGTATACATATTAAGCACTTTTAGTCTCTCTTCTTATGGCTTCTGTTGCAGACCTTACACCATTTTAGTTGCCCTCATCTGGACTGCCTCCATCCTGTTTATGTCCCTATGGAGATGGGGTCTCCAGCACTGTATGCAGTACTCGAGATGGCATTTCACCAACTGTCTGCATAGAGGGATAAAAACTTCCTGTTTTCTGCTGGTGATGCCTCTCCCTATACATCCTAGTATCCCCCCAGCCCCAGCCCTCCTTACTGCCTTCTCACATTGCTTACCTACCTTAAGGTCATCTGATATGACTACCCCTTGGTCCCTTTCCATTTGTGTTGTTGTTAGTAACCCCCCCCCCATTGTGTACTTTTCCCCCGGGTTTTTGTTTCCCAGGTGCATTATTTTGCACTTTTTTGCAATGAATCTAAGCTGCCATATTTTTGACCATTCCTCCAATCTTGCCAAGTCCCTTCTCATCCTTTGCACCCCTTCTTGTGTATCAACCCTGTTGCAGATCTTTGTGTCATCTGCAAGCAGGCATACTTTTCCTTCCAGTCCCTCTGCAATGTCACCTATAAAGACATTAAAGAGGACCGGCCCCAATACTGAACCCTGTGGTACCCCACTACTAACCCCCCTTTCTTCAGCGTGTACTCCGTTTACTATTACCCTCTGGGTCCTGTTGTCCAGCTAGCTTGTTACCCAGACTACCACCCTGGGCCCCACTCCCAGGCTGGCTAACTTATTTATTAATCTTTTATGTGGGACTGTATCAAATGCCATGCTAAAGTCTAGGTAGGTCATATCCACAGCCCCTTCCTGGTTTATTACTTTGGTTACCCAGTCAAAGAAATCTATTAGATTCGTCTGACATGACCTTCCTGCTGTAAATCCATGCTGCTTTGGGTCCTGCACCCTGCTGGCATCTAGGTACTCAACAATTCTTTCTTTCAGAAGTGATTCCATCATTTTCAATACCACTGAGGTCAAGCTAACAGGTCTGTAGTTTCCTTCCTCTGCCTTGCTCCCACATTTGTGAAGAGGAATCACATCTGCCCTCCTCCAGTCCTCCGGTACCACACCATCCTCCCATGATTTGTTAAAAAAAGTAGTCAGTGGTGTCACTAGTTCTCCCCTTAGTTCTTTCAGAATTCTGGGGTGAATCCCATTAGGCCCCATTGCTTTGTCCCCTTTGAGTTGTAGGAGTTCCTTTATGACCCTTTCTTCTGTGAATGGACTGGTATCGACCCCCCTGTCCAGAGTGCTTTTATTGTTTGGTTTAGGTACCTCCCCCTCTTCTTTTCTGAATACTGAGCAAAAATATTTGTTCAGTATCTCTGCCTTTTCACAGTCACCCTCTGTCCCACCCCCATTCCCTTTTTTAAGCCTCACTATCCCACCCTTGGTCTTCCTTCACTCCCTGATGTACCTATAAAAGGTTTTATCCCCCTTCTTAACTGAGTTGGCTATCTTTTCCTCGGTTTGGGCCTTCAATATTCTGACTGCCTTCCCTGCTGCCTTCTGCCTCAACTGATGCAGTTCTCTGTCCTGCTCCTTCTGTGATTCCTTGTACTTCCTGAATGCTATCTTTTTCTCCCTGGCCTTCCCTGCCACCTCCTGAGAACCATAGTGGTTGTTTACTTTGTTTTGTTTATTTGCTTCACATAAAGGCTTGTTGCCTCTGTGATGGCAGTTTTGATTATTCCCATTGTTCTTCCACCCCTCCTTCCTGCCCATTTGCTAGTGCATTCCTTAGGCACTCACTCTTTTTGGCAAAGTCAGCCCTCCTAAAGTCCAGGACCTTTGCCTTTGTATGGCTTGACTCTACTGCTGTGTTCATCATGAATCATACTGTTCGTGGTAGCTAGTTCCTAGATGGCTACCCACTTCTAAATCTGTGATCCTCTCTCCATCTCCATTTGAGAGTACCAGGTCTAAGACTGATCCCTCCCGAGTAGGTTCTAATACTAGCTGTCTAAGGCATGCCCCCTGCAGGGCGTTGAGAATGACCCCGCTCTTGGATGTGGCTGCAGCAAGTGCTCTCCAGTTAACATGTGACATACTGTGGTCCCCATCAACAATATCTCCCCTTTTCCTGTCATTCTAAGGATACCTTCCATCATTTGCTTGTCCATTTCCTCCCCCTAAGATGGGAGTCTGAATACAACCCCCGTGCAGATTGTAGTGCCACTGCCTGTCTCCAAGTCTATCCACAGTGCCTCCTCTCCTCCCCATTTACCCTTTTGTTCTGTTGCTTTGATTCCTTTCCTTATGTAGAGAGCTACTCCTCCTCCTCCTCTTTACCCTCCCTGTCCCTCCTGTAGATAGTGTACCCAGGTATGTTAACATCCCAGTCATGGTTCTGTGTGTACCATGTTTCTGTGAGTGCCACAATATCCAGATGTTCCTCTTTCATCAAGGCCACTAGTTCAGGAAGCTTGTTACCCAGACTACGGGCATTGGTACTCATTACTCTCCATTTGTTTGATGGCTTTACCTCTTTTATCCCCATCCCTGTTCTTACTGACTTTGCCTTCTCAATTTACCCCTGTCCTGCTCCCTATTGACCTTTCCACCTTGGTGTTTACCTCGCTAACTACCCTGTTTTGTGGGGGTAGGCTGGGAATTCCCTGCTTCTTATCAGTGCCTCCCCCCTTGGCTAGTTTAAAAGCTTGCCAATGAAGGATTTAAACCGATCACCCTGGAGACTGGTTCCCTTCCCGGACAGATACAGACCATCGTGCCAGTATAGACCTGTATCCAGGTGGAACCCCAGTCCCCAATGAAGCCAAAACCCTATGCTCTGCACCAGTTTTTCAACTATTCATTGAATCACATGGTGCAGAGTACCCTCGCCTCACCCATGCCGTAGACAAGCAGCACCTCCGAGAAGGATACTGTATGAGCTACTTGTCTAAGGCCCCTTCCCAACTCCACAAACTCCGCCTGCACTGCTCTAATCCCATGCCCAGCCCAGTCATTTGTCCCTAGGTGGACAATGACATGCAGCTCCGTCTCCCGTGCAGCTGCTCTCATGATCCTGAGAATTCACTTCCTGTCCCTCCAAGTCATGGCACCAGGTAGGCACCTTACTTCATTTTCCCCTGCCCCCCCAAGTTCTAGCCACCTAATAACCCTATTTCTTCATTCTTCATTCTTCATTCTTCTCTCACTTCCCTGGCACCAGGTTTGGAATATCCATTGTCTCTGACCTTGGCTGCCCACCTCCCCCCCCTCGCTTTAGCTAAGCTCTCTGCCTTTGTATTTTTTTTTTCTCTCACTCCACGCCCCTCTGGTTTAATCTCTTTTACTGGCCTCTCCTACTTTTGTCCTGCTCTGCCCTTAAAAGTAACTTGCCTCCTCTCTCTTCTCCCACTAGATTCGAGCCCTGATTGGGCCGCTGGATCCATCTCTCGGTGCAGCCGCGGCTCCGGTATCAGGCCGCACCAGCCACCTCTCCTGCCTGCCTCTGAGTTCCACAGCACAAGGGTAAGACTCCTGCCTGGGGTTGGGGAAGCTGCTGGCAGCTTCCATTGGTCTAGCTTTTGCTGCCTTGTTTCCTGATTGGTCTCCTGCTGCCTGTGCTGCCCCTGATTGCCTCCCTGTTTCTCTCGGCTTTTGCTCCACTTGCTGGGCGCTGCGCCCATTGAAAATCATAGACTTTTGCCGTAAATTTTCACCCGGCCCCCTCCTACCTTGGTTAACTATGCCTAAACCCCACCCACTGGCACCACCCACCCCACCCTTCCTTAGCCCATTGGCTCTCCTGTCTCTGGTCCTTTCCCACCTCACCCACCTCCACTTACTGCCCCTCACAGTGCCTGCCTGCTATTAGCACTGTCTTATACTAGGATCTAGTTCTACCCACTGTCTGTATTTCCCCTTGATACCCCTGTCCTCTTTATAAAAGGCCTACCTCTTGGTCACTCCTCACCTTTGTCCTACCCCTCCTCCTCCTCCTTGCTCTTCCTCCCATTTTCTTCCTCCATGGCCCCTGCTACCCCTGCCCTCTCTCCCACACCACTAGTGTCTGTGACAACTCCTATCTCTCCAAAGGAACCCTCCACTACTCGCTCAGTCCTCCTCCTGACCCGCCTATGGCCAACACTTGGCTCCTGCTTAATTCAACTATGCCTGGATTGTGGGCTTGGGTAACCTCGCTGAAAATTACTATATCACTCTGGGTCTACCGTCTGGGACCTACTAATTTCTTCCACTCTAAACACTGCCTCAAATTATCCCTTAAGAAGCTATGCCTTGGCTCCTTAAAACTACTACTCCTCCTCCTACTGCTCTCAGGCAACATCCATCCAAACCCTGGACCTTGCACATCAAGCAACAAATCTAATACAGGTGTGCTTCAGCTTGTTACTCTCAACATCTGCAGCCTGCTGTCTAAGCTTGATGCTCTTCAAGTCTTCGTAAGGCAACACAACCCTGATGTCCTAGCAGTGGTAGAAACCTGGCTGACGCCAAAAGTCCCCAATCAGGCAATAACACTACAAGGATACATCTTTAGACTGGACCAGGTCATCAAGAAAGGGGATGGCTGTGCCATCTACATCAAAGACTCCCTGCTGGTGCTCCCTCTCGCACCCCCGAAGTTAGAATCCTCAGCTCAGTTGCTACCCTTAAGAATTCTCCTTGGCCCAAACCAAAAAGCCTTAATGATAAGTTCTGTCTACATCCCACCTAGGGACCAGATCAAAGGTCTCAATGATGTCCTCAGGTATATCAATGCACAATCTCCAGGCGCCGAAATTGTCCTACTAGGTGACTTCAACATCAATTGGTTAGCATCAGATATTCGGGAGTTGAAAGATTCTATTGCCACTGCTAACCTCTCACAGATGGTTGTCTCACCGACTAGATCAAACTATAAGACTGGGTCTAGCACCCTGCTGGACTGGATACTTACCAGCCACCCATCCAGGATCCTCAGCACCACCGCACTGCTGGATTCCCTCAGTGACCACTCTCCTGTCGCATGTGAATAGTCCAACAAATTTCTCAACCCCCCAAATTCATTCATAGTAGGGTCCTCCCACGTGGACAACTTGCGCATCTTAAACACTACCTGACTCTAAATGACTGGCAACCTATCTTCAAGGCTACTAATGTCAACCTGGCCCTTGACTTCTTCATTGCCATTTTCAACAAGGCCTGTGACATCTTTGCTCCGGTTAAAAAAAGGAATGCCAAGACACTCTGTAATCCCTGGATTAATGCAAAGCTCCTCAACTGAAACAAAGGAACCACCTTTGGGTGGTGGCCAAATCCACCGGCACACTGCCCGACCTTCAAAAATACAGACAGACCCATAATGCCTGTACCAAGGCCATCCGACTCACAAAAAGCTCTTTCTATAAGAATGCACTAACCAACTCCTGGGGTAATGGACGTGCTTTTTGGAATAACATTAAAGGAATCACAGGGATACAAACAAAAACCCTCCTGCCCTGCTGAAAGTTAATGGGACCACGACTCTGGACCCCCTGGTCATTGCCAATACCTTTAACTCTGCCTTTACTGACCTTAGTTCTGTTCTCCCCCCTGACTTCTTCGAAGTAGATAACTGCTCCTCTAACATCCATCCTGCTCAGGCAGGTACCCCCCATTTCCTCTTTCGGGAAATCTCATTGAACGCCGCATGCCGCTACATCACTACTGCCATCTCCAAATCCAGAACCAGTGGCGACTCTCTTGACCTGAAGATTCTGTCGCTAACTCTTGAGGAAGTTCTTCTACCCTTAACCAGCATTATGAATCTCTCTCTCTTCGCACCAGTCAATTCCCGGACCTTTGGAAAATTGCCTCGGTCATCCCGGTCCACAAAAGCGGTGACAAGTCTAGCCACTCAAACTATCGCCCGATCTTGATTCTGCCTCCCTTCTTCAAGGCACTCGAATGAATCGTAGCTTACCAACTAACTGACCATCTGGACAAATACAGCTTACTGTGCACTCAACAGCCTGGTTTCAGAAAGGGTCACAGCACCTCCTCTGCTCTGTTTGAATTCACTGGGGCAGTACATAAATCCCTCGATAAGGGCATGCTTACCAGGGCAGTTTTCATAGACCTCTCCAAGGCGTTCGATACTGTCCACCACCAGCTGTTGCCTTACAACTAGTCTTACAAACATGGTGATGCTGGGTCCTGCAACTGAATCAACATTTTCAACATTCTCATCTGACCACTCTTAAAGCAACTGCACTTGTGGACTTTAAAGAACAAAGGAATTTTAACACATTTTGTGACTGAATCAACATTTTTGTCTGACCTTTTCCAAAGGTATTGTACTTGTCTCTGAGGACTTTGAAGATCAAAGGAAACATATAGACAAAAGATTTTACATTGCATATAGCCTACAGTCTGACCTACTCCCAAGGTATTGTACTTATCTCTGAGGACTTTGAAAAAACAAAGGAAACATATAGACAAAAGGATTTTACACATTGCATATGCCCAGGCCACAGTTTATCACCTTTCAGGAATTTTAACATATTATGTGATCCTGGATCTCAACAGTACTATAGTACTTCTCTTAAACCCTCTGGCACCAAACTCTCCCAGTCTTTTTTTTTCATTTTTCTCTGTACTTCGCCATAGTGCTTAGCTATCCACCTTAGCCCACTAAATCCGTACCCCACCACCCTCCTATTGCTCGCCACCCCCCCGACTGCCTAGCCCACACTACTTCTCGGCTCTCTCCTGCCTCGCTAAAAAAATGCTTTGGCTTAGTCCCCACCACCTGTTCCTGCTCACCCTCACCCTCCTTTTCCCTTTATGCCAACTCCCCCGCCTACCCTACCCTCCACCTACTCTCACCTTTCTATACTACTACCCGAAACATTGTACCATGGCTTTTACTCTGGAAGTCTTAAACAAACATCACCCAATTAATACCTGGGTGCAAAGAGCCATATTTCCTAATTGGAAACTGCCACATCATTATAACTCACTAACGATCACCCTCTACTGGGACTCCAGAAGACAATCCAAGCATCTTAAAAAGTACAAGCAGAAACTCACTCCAACTTATTATGAACTACGAATGGCATCGCTGAAACTCCTGCTCCTCCTACTTTTAATATCTGGTGGGATACACCCAAACCCTGGTCCTGTTGCACTGAAGCCGACAAAAACAGGGAAAGTTGGTAGTGGTCTCTCCATTATCACTCTAAATATCTGCAGCCTCCTTCCCAAATTGGCATCTCTTCAAACTCTCGCTGGACAAAAAACCTGATATACTAGCCATTGTGAAAACCTGGCTATCTCCCAGCACCGGATCATGCGGTCTCGCTTGAAGGCTACAATCTTTTCAGACTCGACCAGACAAGCAAAAGGTGGGAGCCTATGCTATCTACATAAAGGACAACCTCTCCTGTCAACGCTGCAGCTTCACCCCACAAATACGCAGATGCAACTCCTCCCTATCAAACTGCTTCTTGTGCACAAAACAAAGTTCTCACAGTGGCCGAGTCTATATCCCTCAAAAGACCACCGTGCCAGTATTAAGTCTGTACTTGATTTTGTTAGTCTTCAGCCCTCTGAAAATGAGCTCCTCCTCCTCAGGATTTCAACATAAACTGGCTCGCCTCTGACACTGGCTCTTACAAAGATGACATCCTAGCAGCAAACCTGACTCAGATGGTAACCTCCCCACCGGAAAAATTACAAAACTGGTACAAGCACCCTTATTGACTGGGTTCTCACAAATCACCCTGACCGGATAAAAAACACTAAAGTCCTCCCTGACTCCTCAGTGACCACTCCCCAGTGTCCTGTACCTGGTCTAATAAATTTCTCAAGCCACCCCCAAAGTTATAACAAGCAGAGTATTGCCTTATGGAATCTTATCAAGTTGAAAACCCATCTCCTACAACAGGACTGGGCGCCAATCCTTGAATCAACTGATATTAATACGCACTAGATATACTTCATTAAATCTTTCAACTCTGCATCGACTTATACGCCCAGTAAAAAAACATAAAATCAAAGCGCTATCAAATCCATGGATTACTGCCAAACTACTTGCCGAGCTCAAGGTTCGGGACCACCTCTGGGCAGTTGCCAGAGACACAGGCTCACCTCATGATACCCTAAAATACAAGCAGGCACGAAATAGATGTACCTCACAAATTAGGCAAATGAAGAGCGCCTATTTCAAAAATGCCCTTGAATCCACTTGGGGTGATGGAAGAGCTTTTTGGGACAACATCCGAAACATAATGGGTAAACAATCAAAATCGTCACCTACCATTATGAAAGTTGTTGGATCCACCACTCTTGACCCAAAGTCTATTGCAGATGTGCTTAATAAGACATTCACAGACCTTAGTGGGGTCCTCCCCCCAGAATTCTTCTCGAACTTACCTGTGCCTAGCCTAGTATCACAAAACACCCCTCGTGATAAACCACAATTTTACTTCAAGAAAATCAAAGTGCACGAAGCACACAAGTACATAAGAAAGGCCTGCTCCAAATCCAGAACAAGTAGTGACACGCTAGATCTAAAAATCCTGTCTCACCCTGGATGAAGTAATTCACCCCCTTGCAAAAATTCTTAATCTGTCACTTTGCCAAAGTCAATTTCCCAACAAATGGAAATCTGCCATAGTTACGCCAGTGCACAAAGAGGGACAAAACCTCAACAGGAAACTATCGACCAATATCAATACTCCCTCCCCTCTCCAAAGCACTTGAACGAATAGTGGCAGACCAACTCTCTGCTAACCTGGACAAATACAATCTACTCTGTAATCAACAGCACGGCTTTAGGAAAGGACATAGTACAACAACAACCTTACTTGATTTCTCTGGAGAAGTCCACTCAGCCCTGGACAAAGGGTGCCAAACAGGTGCAGTCTTTAGCGATCTTACAAATGTTTTCGACACAGTCCATCATGGCCTACTTACCTCCCTACTTTCTAGCCTAGGCCTGGCCGAAGGTCCTTGTGCTTGGGTAAAAAGTTACCTGTCCAATCGGTCACAGGCTGTAAAAATCTCTAATGAACTCTCCGACTTCAAACCAGTTCTCTCGGGTGTACCACAGGGATCAATTCTTGGACCGCTCCTCTTTAGCCTGTTCCTTAACTCCCTCCCAGATATCTGCCAGGAGAAAATAATCTTATACGCTGATGATGCTGTAATTCTCTCTTCCCAAGGATCCAAACTCCCTAAAAAAGCCTGCAACTTGCTTTCTCTAGTGTTGAAAGGTGGTTCCTGGATAGTAAACTTGTGCTAAACCACAATAAAACAAAAGCCATGTTCTTCTCCAATCACCAAAACAAAAATTGGCATACTCCACTCACCATACAAACCTCTGCAGGAATTACACTGGACCAAATAAGACTTTCAAATACCTTGGCATCACTTTTGACCAAGGGCTCACCTTTGCAACCCACATTGACAACACTGCGAAAACAGTGAACCAACGCCTTGGAATACTATTCGTAACCGTCAATTTCTAAATCAAGCGGCATTGAGAATAGCTATACAGAGTTCCATAATCTCAATCATTGACTATGGCCTTATTATTTATGGCTCAGCTACCTCCACTGCTCTAAGGCGTATCTCAATCACTCTAAATAAGGCCTGCCGGCTCCTCACGGGGGCTCAAAGACTGACTCACACGTGTGATCTGTACTATGAATCAGGCTGGTTGAACCTATCAGATTGTCTTATTTATCTCACCTGCACAATGGTAAAAAAATCTATCTTGGGACTGACTCCATTATGTATTCAAAACCTACTCCGACTGAATCCTGGCTCACGACCCTCCACCAGATCTGAACGCCAACCTTTCCTGGTTCTGAGATGCCGGACTGCACAGGGACAAAGATCTTTCACATACAGGGCCCCGACATGGTTCAATGCGCTTAGTCCACCTACTCTATCCTCAACCTCGCTTGAAGCTTTCAAATCCATGCTCTATGCCCACCTCACCACCACTAGCAACTGTGATTGCGCTAGATAAAGACTACTACTCCTCATGATGTCCATCCTCACATCTGAGGCCTCTTCCTCCCTGACTAATGAACCCTCTGGTACCTCTACTACTTCCTGTCTCCCACCCAAACTCAGTCCCCCCCTTTTTTCCTGTCCCCTCTCACTTACTCTCCCGTCACCACCTTTCCTCCTCTCTAGCCTCCTTTGGCGCCTAATGATCACCCTCTCCTGGAAGTTTCTTAACCTCGAAATTGTATACTCGCTTGAACCTGTTATAGCTTGTTTTTCTATGAAACTTAAAAATGTTACTGCCTTAAACTGTTAATAGCAAATTTATGATGTAACTTTCCTGTCTGGTTTTACCTGTAATGTGTATCGTGCTTTGTTAAATGTTCTTTGTGACATGGAACCTTTGTAAAAGAGCCCTGGCTCAAAGGTATTAATTCCTAGACTAATAAACTAAACTAAACTAAACAATCTTGCACTGAGAATATCATCCTATACGTGGATGATGCTGTTGTTTTTTCCTCTCACAAGGACCCCATGGTCTTACAACAGAATCTCCAACTTGCCTTCAGTACTTTTGAGTCCTGGTTTTCTAGGCATAAACTTGTCCTTAACCACAAAAAGACTAAGTCCATGCTATTCTGCAACTCCCACAACAGGCACAAACTTCACCCCTTGGCTATCATCACATTGCATGGGAATACCCTGAATCAGGTCCCACACTTCAAATACCTGGGGATACTGTTGGACCCGTACCTCTCTTACAGTGCCCATGTTGACTCTGTGGCAAAGGCAGCGAACACCAGAATTGATCTCCTCTACAGACACAGACAACATCTCACCCCAGAAGCCTTGAAGATTGCCGTTCAGAGTTCCGTGGTATTGATTATTGACTATGGTCGCATCATTTATGGCTCTGCCACTGCGACTACCCTCAGACGCATCTCAACCGCCCTCAATAAGTCTTGTCGACTCATCTCTGGTGCACACCGTCTCACCCACACCTGCGATCTTTACTCTAAAACTGGTTGGCTACAGCTCTCACATCGCATTAAGTTCGTGACCTGCACAATGGCCAAGAAAATCAGCCTTGGCCTTGCACCTCCGGGGGTCACTGCCCTGCTACAAAATAACAGGAATTGCATGCAGGCCACCAGGGGGTCAAAATCTCAACTCCTGCAAGTTCCCCACTGTCACACCTCCCAAGGTCAACGTTCTTTTGCTTACAAAGCTCCCCTCTGGCTGAACAGCCTCAACCCTGCCATCTCTACCGCACCTACACTTGGCACTTTAAAGTCTAGACTACGGTCTCACCTTACTGCCTCTATCTCCTGTGACTGCCCCCCACGACTGTAGCTGACTTGTCCCTGGGGTCTCCTCTGCCTCTCTCGACTCCCATCTGGTGCACCATTTCCCCTCTGATGCATTTATTTTCATCGACATCCCAACTTCACCTGCCTTCCACTCCCCCCTTCTTCCTACCCCCTCTTGTCGCCAGCACTTATCCCCTGTTGAGTTTGACAACCGCCTATGGCTGCATAGTTGTTTGTCCTCCTATACCCCTCCCTTCTCTGTCTTCTTTATCCTCTGTTTCCTTTCAACTAACCACACACTTGCTGCAGGTTATCTGATCTCATCTGAACAACTAGTACCAGGCCTTAAAATGTTATTTTGTCTATCCTATAACTATAGTGCCATATTGTTGTAATCTTTCCTACCACTGTATGTCTATTTCCTGTGACGTGGAACCTTTGTAAAAGAGCCTTAGCTCAAAGGTATTTGTAATTCTAGATTTGAATAAATAAAAATAAAAAAATAATAACTGAGTCCCCCACCAACAGATTCATCCTTTTGTTTTTTTTTATAATTCAAAGTTTATTGTGTTTTAACATTTGACACATCTTTGTCACATAGCACAAAAATATTGATTCATGTTCTCAGCCAAATCATAAATTTAAAACAATTTCTTTTCTATCCCCCACCCCCCTCCTCAATCCACTCTATTTAATGAAAAGAAAACATACCCCCCACAGAAAACCACACCTCCCTCCCTCTACCCCTCCCCACCTGGTTTGCATCTCCTGAATGGTGACTCGTTCTTGTCCTTTCTCTCTTAGATTCATTGCCTTAACTTGTCTGAAGAGAATAGACAGTTAATAGTGGGGCCCAGATTTTGTTAAACTTATCCATTCTATTCGACAGGCTAGCTATCATTTTTTCCACACTAAGATTAGACAATAGTTCCTTCAGCCATTCAACATATGATATATCCTCATTATCCTTCCAATGCCTTAATACCAATTTCTTCACTGACATAGATATTAATGCCATGTGATATTTGCTGACTGTTATTAGGATACCCAAATAATCTCCTAAAAGACAAATTCTCTCTGTGAATAAATCAGTAAGCCCCAACAGGGGATCCATTTTTTGCTGAATTTGCGTCCACAGGGAGGATACTTTGGGACACAACCAAAAGATATGCAATAAGTTACCTTTCCCTTGTGCGCACCTTGTGCAACTAGCAGAGGAGACAATACCAAATTTAGCCATTTTTTGGGGAGTGTAGTATAGATTGTGTAAAATTTGGAACTGTGTTAGCCTGAGTTTGTCCTGTACTATGAATTTATGACACTCTTGCCAAAGTATCTCCCAATTAATGGGCATCTCGGGAAGGAGTTTCGCCCAATAATCTGACAGTCCGAAGGGTCTGGGATGGATCCAATCATATAAGGCATTGTAAACCTTCGATACAGCATATGGGAGCCCTATTACCTGCACTAGGTTAACCCCAAAATTAGGACTCTTGGGTGGCTGAAGCTTTGCCCCAATAGTCTTAATAAGGGTGTGACACAGTTGGTAAACTTTGAAAATGTTAAAGACCGGAATTCCCAGCTTGTCTAATATTTCTGGTGTTGAAAGCCATTCCCCTTTGGCTTCATTCCAAAAACATGTAAGTTTGACCTCCTTGGCCTGCGGAAGCCAATTTGGAACAAGAACCTTTCCTTCTACTTTAATATTGGGGTTGCCTGTCAACGGTTGTTCCAAATCTACACAATGGTTGTACTTCATGAAGCTATACAGCTGGGAATGCACTCTTACAGATGTCGCAATGGGTGTCGAGCTAAGCTGTTTTGGAAGGCTTTTGGGTCTCACGAAAAGTAACGCCTCTGGGGAAAGTTTGTAATAACGGATTAGGGCTAGTTCTATTTTTACCAAAGGCATTTATATTCATAGGGCTCTCCTGGATCCTTTCCTTTGATCCACCTCAAGTATTTATTTAAGTGACTGGCCCAATAGTAAAGGCCTATATGTGGCACTCGAAGGCCACCTCTAAGTTTTGGGGCTGCTAGTTTATGAAACGCCAAGCGAGGGCACCTTTCTGCCCAGATAAAATTAGCGATAATGCTATGAACCTTCTTAAACCATGATTGAGGTAACCATATATTCAAAAGACTTAATGGATAATACAGCTGAGGGAAAACATTCACTTTAATGAGGTTGATTCTACCCCAGGTAGTTAATGGGAGACGGGACCACCTCTTTAAATCTTGGGTGATGACTTGCAGTAATATATCTAGATTTTTCTTCTGCAATTGTGTGACATTTCTTGTGAGGACTATACCTAAATATTTCATTGATTTCTTTTCCCAGGATAGGCCTAATGTATTAACTTCATGCTTCAGCACTCTCTGATTTAGGGGGAAAACCACCGTCTTATCTACATCCAATTTATAATTGGAGAACCGGCTGTATTCTTTGATGACTTCTAATGAATGTGGAATGGATTTCCCAGGATTGGAGATTTGCAGTAAAAGATCATCGGCATAGGCCGGAACTTTGACTTCGATACCTTGCACGGCGTTCCCCTGGACTTCAGGGCTAGCACTTAACCTTCGGATGAGTGGTTCCAAGTACAGGTTAAAGAGTAGCGGGGATAGGGGACAACCTTGCCTAGTGCCCGAACCCAAAGGAAATAGTCCCGCGATACATCCATTGCACATGACTCTGGCTGTGGGGGCCTTGTAAAGCATTTGTATCCAATTGTGGAATTCAGAAGGAAAACCGAATGCATACAGCACTCTGAGAAGAAAAGTCCAATCTACTCTATCAAATGCCTTCTCGGAGTCCAGGGACACCAAGGCCGCTGGGTATTCAGCATCCCTGGACACCGAGAAGACATGCGCCAGGGTACGTATATGGTCACTAGCCAATCTCCCTTTCATGAAGCCTACCTGCTCTGCTCCTATTAAATCAGGGAGTACCCCGTTGAGGCAGTCTGCCAACAACTTACTCAGGATTTTAACATCCTGATTAAGTAAAGATATGGGCCTGTAGTTGGCCATGTGCACCTGATCTTTTCCGGGCTTTGGCAGCAGAACTATCAATGCCTCAAATAGCGTATCGTCTGTACTATTACCTGCAAGTATCTGTTGAAACAACGAGAGGAGTAAAGGGGCTAGTTGTTTTGCAAATTTTTTATAAAAATTAGATGAAAAGCTGTCTGGCCCAGGGGACTTATCTAGGGGAAGGCTATCTATTGCTGTTAGGATCTCCTCTTCTGTTATAGGATTACACAATGCCGCTTGTTGTATTTCTGAGAGAGAAGGCAGATGAGACTCGGCTAGGTAGGAATCCATTACATTGAGTGGGGGGAGGTCAGTCCTTGGGCTGTACAATGTACGAAAAAAAATCTGGAACTCTGTAGTAATATATTTTTGGTTATTTATCAGCGTTCCATCGGAGGACCAGATAGAGGCAATGAATCTAGCAGACTCCGGCTGCTTGATTCGGGTAGCTAGTAAGTGACCTGCCTTTTCCCCCTGATCAATATAGGTAGATTTCGATTTCAAAATTTGGAATTCTGCCCTCTTCCTAAGAAGATCTGAATAGGAATCCCTTAATTTTATAAGTTCCAGCTGAGTTTGCTCCGAGGTATAAGGGGACATACTCCTTTCTATCATTCTTATCTGATTAAGGAGCTGTGCTAATTTCTGCTCTCTTATTCTTTTCCTCTTTGATGCAATTCCGATTAGAACTCCTCTCAGATAGGCCTTTAAGGTGCCCCATTCCATATCAGGCTTTCCAGTGGTATTAAGGTTCGCAGACATAAATTGTGAAATGTGGTTGCTAACTAGTTGTACCACCTTTGGGTCCTTTAAAATTTGGTTATTGATTTTCCAACGCCCTTCTACTTTTGAAACTTTAGCTAAGCAGAGCTGACATGTAACAAGGGAATGGTCTGATGGGGGTCCAGGTTGTATAGTCGATCCTACTACTCCCGTAAGTAGCTGCTGGGAAATCATAATGTAGTCAATTCTAGAGGGCGTTTTATGGACTGACGAAGTGAATGTATAGCACCTTTCTAGTGGGTGTAACTCGTGCCATACATCACACAACCCTATTTTGTCCCACATGTCTCTTAATGCCCTTTGGGCTGGAGAGAGCCCTTTGAGTCTATTACTTGTACGGTCCATATTAGGATCGAATACTAAATTTAAATCTCCGCCCAGAATCATAGGGACTGCCAATAAGGGGGTTAAAATGTTAATTAGCTCAAGATTCATCCTTTTGTGTTTGCTCTTTTTGGTGACTTTCTTTGCACAAGATTCACCCCAGGAGTGCCCGCTTAATCCTGCCCCACTGTTCCTCCACTCCCTCAATCTGGTCTACCCCTGCCAATCTTTCCCTCACTAGTTAACACATCTTTCCAAAATTTGCATGCCCGAGGTCCAGAACCACTATCTGAGGTCCAGAACCACTGTCTGTGGAGGGGGGGATCCATTGCTCCCCCCTCCCAGCTCCAACCACACAGTTTTATGGTCATTGGACCCCAGTGGTTCCCTGATAGTCACCACCCTACCATCTTTGAATTGGTGAGTACCAAGTCGAGGCATTCTGTTGTGTGGGATCCTGAGCCAGCTGCACCAGTAAGCAGTCCTGCAGCATATCAAGCAGTGCCTGACTCCTGTCCTGCAGCACATCAAGCAGTGCCTAAGTCCTATCCTGCAGCATATCAAGCAGTGCCTGACTCCTGTCCTGCAGCATATCAAGCAGTGCCTGACTCCTGTCCTGCAACACATCAAGCAGTGCCTGATTCCTGTCCTGCAGCATATCAAGCAGTGCCTGACTCCCGTCCTGCAGCACATCAAGCAGTGCCTAACTTCTATCCTGCAACATATCAAGCAGTGCCTGACTCCTGTCCTGCAGCATATTAAGCAGTGCCTGACTCCTGTCCTGCAGCACATCAAGCAGTGCCTGACTCCTGTCCTGCAGCATATCAAGCAGTGCCTGTCTCCTGGTGCTCTTTGCTGCCAGGATATCCAAATCTATATCTGGCAGGTTCAGGGCCCCCATCTACATCAGATCCCCTTTTGAGGCTCCCTTTCTGATTTCTTCCCCCCAACACTCTTCTTCCTCCTCTTTCTGCCCAGGTGATCTGTAGAACACCCCAATCAAACCCTTTTACCAGCAGCTGTTGTCATTTGCACGCAAATAGATTCCATGTCCCCCTCGCCCTCTGTCCCTACAGTCCCATCCTCTGTTGCCTCGATACCTTTCTTAATATATGGGGCTAACCCCTCACCTCTGTCTCTCCTAAGTAAGGTATACCCTGAAACAGCTAGATTCCAGTTGTTGTAACCACTGGCCTAAGTCTCTATGATGGCAACTAAGTGTATCTTAGCTGCTGCCACATGTCTGCAGTTTACTGATCTTGTCATTTAGACTTATGGTGTTTGCCACCAACGTTACTTGTGCTAAAGTCAGGGTAACACCAGCCCTACTTCATGCTAATGTGAGGGTATCACAAACACTGCTTCATGTTGACGTCAAGGTAATACCAGCACTGCTTCCTATTGAAGCCAGGGTAACGCCAACACTACTTCTTGCCGAAGTCAGGGTTAAAATCACTGTAATGCCAACACTGCTTCATTCAATAGTTTAAACCCTCGTGAAACAACATATCACATATTTGACAATACTCAGGAGAATTTGTACCTTAATGTTGCAATTCCTTTCTTTTGTTGTTTTGTGCTGTAACCCTAATTGTTGCCTCAATGTGGGTTTTTTGCAATAAATAGTTTATATAATTTGCCTTAATATAGTTTTTTTTTCAATGAATAGTTTATATTATTTGATATCAACATTCATTTATCATATTTACTTCTGTGGTTGAGTCTATGTTTTTGTTTAATGGTTTAGATTACTTTTATGTAACAAAATCAAGTGGATAGGAGAATTCCTACAATCTCATTGACTAAAAACCACTCCGAACTGCGGTGACAACTCATGATAGCACCACAGCCCTGAAATGTCTTTGCCAATGTGGGTTATATATGTACCTGGAATCTATTTGATTAGAGCAATAACCAGTGTTGGGTAAGTTACTTTTTCTATTACTTTCTGTTGAGTTTGGAAACTTGTTCCAGGAAGCTCTGTGCAGCACTAGCAAGGATGGAGAGGTACTAGAAAAAGTAATACATCTTATAATTATAGTTACATATGTCATTTTATACAAAAACAATACAAAAATAATAAATAACTAAAACAGATTACATTTTTGAAAGAAATAGGTTAGTTACTAGTTACTTTCAAATAAATGTAATCAGTTACAGCTATGTATTTCTTTTGTATAAAAAGACACAAGTAATCGTAACTGTAAGGTGTATTACTTTTTCCAGTACTTCTCCATCCTTGCTAGTGACTGCACAGAGGTTTCTGGAACAAGTTTCCAGAAGTAATAGAAAGTAATAGAAAAAGTAACTTGCCCAACACTGGCAATAACGCACTCCAGAATGGGGATTATGAACTGAAATATCACCACTGCTCTAGTGGTTGAATGTACACAGCAATGCCTCATGCTTTGCAGCGCACACAAGATATGGCCTTATCCCATAACACACATCTTCTCATATAGACCACCAGCCCAGTCTGAGGAGCTGGATAAGGAGTTAGCAGAACAGATTAGGCGGGTATGTAGGAAGGGGAGTGTGGTGATCATGGGGGACTTCAATATGCGTGTGGTGTATAGACCACCAGCCCAGTTCGAGGAGCTGGATAAGGAGTTAGCGGAACAGATTAGGCAGGTATGTAGGAAGGGGAGTGCAGTGATCATGGGGGACTTCAATATGCCTGGGGTAGATTGGAGTACCCCAGCCACCTCCAGTGCCAGGGAACAGGTACTCCTGGATAGTCTTCTGACACAGCTGGTCAATGTGTCAACTCGGCTAGGTAATACACTGGACCTGGTACTATTGAACAGGGAGGTCATGAGGGAACTAAGGGTGGAAGACCCACTAGCCGAGGGTAACCATCAATTGGTGTGGTTTGTATTCAGGTTGAGTAGAGAGTCTGTAGGCTCAGAAACAAGGGTGGTGGACTTCAGGTGGGTGGACTTCGGAAGGATGTGGGAAATACTGCAAGGGAGACTAGAAGGGATTAGGCCAGAGAAGGATGCACAACATAAGTGGTATGTCATTAAATTTGGTCTAACAGAGACTATGGAGGCTTGCACCAGTACTTTGAGCAAGAAGAGCAGAGCCAAGAAGCCATGTTCATGAAACAGTAAAGTGCTGGAGGGAGTAAGGGCAAAGAGAGCTGTGTATCAGAGATTCAAAAGGACAGGTGGGGGGGGGCAGGGAGGTGTATGCGAGTTGGTCCAAGGAGGTAACCAAGCTGGTTAGGGAAGTCAAGGCCACTAGGGAGCTAAGGCTGGCTCAGGGCATTAAGGGAAGGGAGAAGGACTTTTTTAGATACGTAAGGGAAAAAAGGAAGTGCAGGGACCGAATAGTGCTGCACAAGAGGGGCAGGGAGTTGGTGAAAAAGGGACAGGAACAAGCAGAAGCACTGAATGAATACTTCTGCTCTGTGTTCATACAGGAGAAGGGTGATACACTTCCTCCATGGACTGGGAAGGTGGGATCAAGGGGGAAGGGATGACTGACGGAATGATTGAGGAGAGTAGAGTACTAGAGAGTCTGAAGACACTAAGAGTGGACAAGACACTAGGTCCTGATGGCATTCACCATAGGGTGCTGAGGGAGATGGCGGAGGTGTTGGCCAGGCCACTGGCAGACCTATTCAGCACCTTTCTGGACATTGAATGCATGCCACAGGACTGGAGGATGACCCATGTGGTGCCTATACACAAGAGCAGCCCAAGGAACAAGCCAGGCAACTACAGACCTGTCAGTCTCACGTGCATAGTGGGTAAACTCATTGACGCGATACTAAAGGAGAGACTGGTGTCATTTCTAGAGGTGGATGGACTCCAAGATGGGCAGCAGCATGGGTTTGTCTCAGGGGAAATCTTTTCAGACCAATCTAATAGAGTATTATGACTGCGTAACAAGTGAGCTGGATAAGGGCCATGCAGTGGATGTCCTATATTTGGACTTCAGCAAGGCGTTCAATTCAGTACCTCATGGGTGGCTAGGGGGAAACTGGGGGGTGAGGGCGAAGCTGGATAACTGGATCGTGAACTGGCTGAAGGGGAGGAAGCAATGGGTGGTGGTGCTTTTATGTTTTTTTTTATGTACAAGCACCTTGATTGCAGAAAGGTGCTTTTTTATCAATAAAATTTTGATTGATTGATTGATTGATCTCACATGGAGTTGAGAGCAGGATCAGTCTGTTCACAGACGATACTAAAATGCGGGCTGTAGTGGATTAAGTTGACAGGTGGAAATAACTACAGGGGAACCTAACCAAACTAGAGGAGTAGTCAACGAAGTGGCAGCTGGGATTCAATGCACTTCGGGGCCAAGAACCCAAGGAGGGAATATTGGTTGGGGAGTGTGAGGCTGGGGGTTACCAAGGAAGAGAAGGACTTAGGTGTGATGGTAACGGAGAGCATGAACAACTCTGCAACTAAGGCTAATAGGATGCTGGGGTGTATTACAAGGGGATTCTCATCCAGGCATAGGGAAGTGATCCTGCCCCTCTACAGGTTCTTGGTCAGGCCGCATTTGGAGTACTGCATGTAGTACTGGCATCCATATCTGAAGAAGGATATTAGACTTCTAGAGGGGATGCAGTGAAGGGCAACAAAAATGATATGGGCGATGGAAGGAAAAACCTATGAGGACAGGCTGAAGGATCTGAGTTGGTACACCCTGGAGGAGAGGAGGGATGGGAGAATATGATTGAAATGTTCAAGTACTTGAAGGGGATCAACAAATCTAGCACTGATGGGTTATTTAAGCTGAGGAAGGGAAGGGACATGAGAGGGCATGGGCTAAGATTGGAGGGGGGCAGATTTAGGAGAGAGATGAGAAGACATTACTTCATGGAGAGGGAGGGTGTCGAAATGGAACGCCCTACCAGAGGGGGTGATTTCATGTAAGACAGTGGGTAGTTTTAAAATGGCATGGGTCAGGGTACAGGGAAGAGTCTGGGTAAGTAGTGCTTAGAACTTCCTGGAGGTGAGAGGGGGGAGGGGTGGGGCAGCTGCAATCTAGGGGTGCTAGCTGCACACTCGAGCAGACTTGATAGACCATGAGACCTGTTCCTTCTGGCAGATTCGTATGTATGTTCGTATATATTATTGATTAATGACCTATGTTTCTATTCAAGACAAACTTTTACGCACTGAACAAGTTTAAGAACATACTCAAGAGATATACAAATGGAGCTCAATAATGTTGATAATGTTTCCAAGTTACCTAATTTGTAGAAACATAGAATTTGTCGGCAGAAAAGGACCACTTGGCCTGCCCAGTCTGCCCTGATGGTCCCTGCCTAGTCTGTCTCCGTAGGTCATAATTGGTGTCCAGTGATCATCCCTCCTCCATGCCTATTTACTAATATTTCTATATGTTTATCACATGCATGCTTGAAGCTCCTTTCTGTTTTCACTTTCACCACTTCTGATGGTAGTCTGTTCCAGGCGTCTACAACTGTTTCAGTGAAGTACTACTTCCTCACATCCCTCTTAACTTGTTTTAAATGAAAAAAAATCCCAGGTTATGGTATTCCACTGAAGTACCAAAGTTAATTAGAAGATGACAGGTTACAGATTGTGACCTCTACTGGGATTAAATTGGAACAAGTGGACAACTATAGGTAGCTAGGGGTCCATTTGGATAAACACTTAAAATGGGACATCCATATTGATACAACCCTAAAAAAGGTAGGGAAATGTTTAGGGTCCCTGTACAGAACTAGAAATTGTATGTCTTCTGAGATTAGATGACTTATAGTAAATGTTATGGTATTACCTGTATTGGAATATGGAAATTTAGTATATACAGATGCAGCAAAAATGCAGTTGCATAAATTGGATGTTATGTATAATAAATGAGCAAGGTATATTTTAGATGTACCAAAAAGGACCCACAGAATAAATATGTATAATGACCTGGACTGACTTTCTCTGTCTCAAAGGAGAATTTTGAATATGATGACATTTATGTTTAAATGTATCTCAGGGAAAGTCCCTGACTATATAGTTGATAGTATTTGTATTAAAACACCTGTAAGTAGACTACATTCTGCTGAAGGTCTGGAATGTATAGTACCCAAACGCAGAACTGAATTTGGAAGAAATCATTTTACATACATTAGTCCATCTCTGTGGAACAATTTGCCATGGAGTTTAAGACCTCTGAACAGTGAAATCCCAGGTTATGGTATTCCACAGAAGTACAAAAGTTAATTAGAAGATAACGGGTTACAGATTGTGACCTCTACTGGGATTAATTTGGAACAAGTGGACAACTATAGGTATCTAAGGGTCCACTTGGATAAACACTTAAAATGGGACATCCATAATGATGCAACCCTAAAAAAGGATAAAACACATGAAATAAAAAAATGGTATATTGAACATATGAACATTGATGGGGTATCAGAGTAGGGTAACTCATAATCTATGGCATCAATATACCATATGAGTTAGGTCTGTCTTATATTAAGAGATGAAAATGAAAATAAGTACTTTATAGACATTGTGTTTGTGTTGTTATTTATAATGTATGTACGTGGATCTCCTGGTAATATTACTAACTTGTAGGTTTCTATATGGTGACATTTTGTACTATGTTTATATAGTACTAGTGTGTAACTATTGTAAGAGTAACTGGAATCTGAACTCTGGACCTCACTGAAAATGAGCCTTGGCTCATTGGAGTTATCCATATTCATTTTTTGTATGAATAAACATTTTTATCGACCTACCTACCTACTTCTTAAACTTCTCCCCCTCCAGCTCCATCGCATTCCACCTGGTCCTGGTGCTCTTTCTCATTTGAAAGAGACTCCCCTCCTGCACCTTGTTTACCTCCGTGAGGTACTTGTAGGTCTCTATCATGTTCTCTCTTGCTCTCCCGTCGTCCGGGGTGTACATGTTGAGATCCCTCAGTCACTCTTCATAGGGCTTTTGGTGCAACCTCTGCATCATTTCAGTTGCCCTCCTCTGGACTGCTTCCACCCTATTTATGTCTTTTCTGAGGTGTGGCCTCCAGAACTGGACAAAACACTCCAGGCGGGGTCTCACCAGCAAGCAATATATCTTTGCCCGTCAGGACCTAGGACAGAGCAAGACTTGCTTGGAACTGCTGATCTTTAAGTGCATGGTACACAAATATGGCCAGCATCTCCATCATTTACATGTAGCCGGCTCATGCTGCTTCACCTTAATGCCGCTTCACTAGAGCAGATTGTGGATCACATTTAAATTTTGGCCACTCCCTGTCATCACCAAGGAACTTCTTGCAGGGACAGGGGATGGCCAAGGGGGCAGTCTGAGTCAAATACTGGCTTTTTAATTGAAAGTCTGGTTGGCCATCTACTGGATCCCCCACTTTGCACAAGCGGAGAATTATGGGATACAGCCAGTTGACTGGAACTGCCAAATCCCATTTTGAAGACAGTAAGATTTTTCAGACATAAAAATTGTCCCCTTTGCTGTCACAGCCCTCCACGCCATGGTAGAGAGACGAGGGCATATGTGTGTGTGTGTGGGGGGCAATCAGAACACTGAATTGCATTTATTTGGATGAGGGGGCATGGAGGAGTTACATCAAGTGTTGCACCCATGCAAACTCTGTGCCCTTCCAGTGCCCAAAGGAAGGAACATTTGGCTTCAAAAATACTATGAAGCATGGCGTACACCTTGCCTCTATCCCAACCCAACCACCAGCATTACTCAAACAGTGGAGCAGTATTGGGTCAGGGTGCCTTGCCTGCAGGTGCTTGGGGGAGGTACTCTGCAGTGTTTGGAGCCCTATGCAGAAATGCACCCAGCAGGGCTTGGTGGATTGGGCCCTATGTTTAAAGTCCTTATGGAAAGGCTTGACCTAAACTACATCCCAATAGTCCAGATGTGAAAACATCAATGGGTTTCCAATGAAATTATCAGTAGTGCTTCAGAGGCATTGTGTAAATCCAAGTATACAGCCCTGCTAGGCATAAGGCGTAGTTGTCACGTGCTCCATGTACTTACGGAGGGATACCATGTAGTCAGACTAGGCTCCATGGTATGTGGGAGCTGTCACACAGCCTGGGGTGTTGTGATCAACTTGGATTTTAAGGTTATTAAATGGATTATGCATAAGTATGGGTCCTGTTTTTTTTCAAGGTTGACAGTGAAGTGATTATCATTAAGCCAGTTGACAATGTAAATCAATTGCGAGGGCAGAGCATTGTTGAAAGGGGGACTAGAAGAAGCAGTTGAGAGCAGATGAACAGAGTGCATCTATACACATCAGTGTTTGGGTCTGCGGACATACATTTGTTCCGTCATTCACATAAAGAATAAAAGAAAGTGATCAAGGAGACCAAGGGGCCCTATTTTCAAAAGGCCTGGTATAGCCCAGAGCTCAAGTCCTTGTGCAAAGCTTACCGATGCAGGAAAAAAAATCCTCGCATCCACAAAAATGCTGTTTTCAGTATTTTGTTACACATGGGTGGCATTTTCCTTTTTTGAGCAGGTGTGCAAAAAAATGCTACACCTGGTAACATAAGGTATGGGATTTTGACCCCTGCAAGTAGTTGAAACATGTGGAAAAGGGCACAAAAACTCAACCCTTTTGAAAACTGCACTCAAGTAGAAAAACCTGCAGGTGTGCAAGGGTATCCTCCCTTGCATAATCTATTTTTGTCGCATATGTGCAATGTTTTTCCTTTTTTGAACATCTTGTCCTTTGTGTTCTATCCACAGATACAGGGAGACATTCAGACAACCAGTACAAGACCATGCCCAACATTTTTATTTATTTATTTATTTATGACTTTCATAATTGGGTAAGTACACTGATCCCAGGGACCATTTTCAGGCACGACCTGGGCCATGACAATGGCACAGGAGGCAACACATAGGCAAAATACAAAACACAGAAACATTCAAAATACATAGGGCATATATGACAGTTCCAGTATAATGTTTCCAGGGCAAATGCCAGTTAGTATAGGATAGACATGATACAAGACACAAGAAGCAATTTAAAATACAATAGAGCATAAATGGCAATGCATTCGTAGTGGAGCCAGTGCAAGCACCGTACCATGCCAGCGTTTGGTAAGATTAGTTAATACAGAGGCAACTCTCATGCTACTCTGCTGCATGTTTCCACAATGTTTCCCCTACACTTGTTTTCTTTTCCTTCAGAGTGTAAGTGTAGAGCACAGAATTGTGAACCTGGAAAGCATGGTTTGACTCCCACCACCACCACTTATTTACTGTGCAACCCAGGACAAGTCATCTATTGTCTCTAAGTTTACCTTCCCTCTCTCTCTCTCTCTCTCTCTCTCTTTCTCTGTCCCCCCGTAACTTTCCTGATTTTTTTTAACCTCCCTCAATCTCTGCTTATGCTGTATTTATACTCTTGATGTGGTGTGTAATTGGTGTTGCTCTGCTCTGCTGCCAGTCTGTGCCTTGCCATTTATGAAGATACAGTAGTGGAGTACAAACCACTTTTGAAAACAAACAGAAGCCCTCCTTCCACATTAGATTCAAACTGGTGTGTGTCTCTTGCATACTTTATCCAGGGTCAGTTTTTTTGTGCCTGCCCCTTCCATTCTGGTTTAACTCATCCTGAAAGGAATCCCCCTGTGCATTGTGGTACTAATTCCCCCTCGGACTATGATGTGTGAAGCTGCTCACTTTACATTACAACTGAATAGACCAATACCAGTTCAGGTTTGCAGTCTCAGAGAGGAGCAGAGGAGACAAATAAAATGATACTTGGACAGTTTATACTCACATATGTATTTTTTGCACTGGATTTCCAAACCACCCATACCGGGTGTAGAATGGCTTAGTGTAAATAGGGCTTAGTCTCCGTGTACATTAGTGTTAATAAAAGGTAGTAAATAAACCAATTTTTTTTTTTTTTTTAATTTAAACATTTGGTACTGGGAAAGGCACACTAGGCTGAGGTTTGTTTCCAGGTGTGACCCAGGAGTGAGGGGAATGGGAGTCGACAACAGAAAAAAAAATACTTAAATAGATATATGAGATCATTATATAAATTTATTTCCAGATTTTTCTGCACCTTTCCCTGTAAATATTTTGCATCACTGTAGCATCCCAGAACCACAATTCCAATAACAGTCTGCACATTAAAGGAGTAGTCCACCCAAAATTAGCAAAAAAACCTAAGTTGTGCAGAGTGTTTTGATTTGTATGTTAAGTTCTAGTGTGTTCTTCCCTCTGTCTGCTGTTAAGAGTTTTTTCTAAATTAGCCTGCTAGCTTTATGGTAGTTCTACAACCCCTGGGGATCTCCATCTGAGACAGCTTAATTGCATTCCTTTGTACTACAATGCACCCTGTCTCATGTGACAGTGATGTAGAAGACCGGAATTCCACTGGGGTTACCAGGAGAGTAGAGGGAATGGCAACCCACAAGCGTGAGAACAGCACAAGGCCCACTGTGTGGCAGCCTCACCTTGAAGGTCCAAAAACATCAAAGAAGTCTGTAGGGTGGTCAGAGAACCTTGGAAGTACACCAGTTTTGTATTTAGTTTCTGTTTGCAGTTTACATTGTTCAAATACAATGGCTATGTATGCAGAGGTGCAACAGTTGGTCAGGAATCCAGCCCACCAGGCTCCACCATGGCAGCAGATATTGTAGCAACATACAATGTGAGAGGATTGAATAACCCCATAAAAAGAAAGAGGTTTCTCAATGAACTGCAAAGGAAGGGGGTTAAGATTGCCTTTTTACAGGAGACCCACCTCACCCCGGTGGAAGGGGGGAAGCTGAAGAGGGGATAAGTCGGTCAGGCATTACATAGATACATAGACCTTGTCGGCAGATAAGGGCCTACGGCCCACCCAGTCTAGCCATTTGAGCTTGTAAGTTCACTTTATGCTTTCCTAGAAGTCTGTTGTCCCTTACCCCTGACCTCCAGAATTCCTTTATGTCTATCCCATGTATTCTTATATCCCGTGATTGTTTCAGTCCCCACCACTTCCTCTGGCAGGGTGTTCCACTTGTCCACCACCTGTTCTGTGAAGAAATTCGTCCTCACGTTTCCTTTGAATCATCCTCCCTCCAACTTCATCCCATGCCTTGTAGTCCTGGAACATCTTTTTTGCTTAAAAATAGTGTATTCCTGCACCCTATTCCTCCCTGTAAGATACTTGTATGTCTCTATCATATCCCCTCTCTCCCTCCTCTCTTCCAGGGAATACATATTCAAGTCCTTCAACTTGTCCTCATAGGACTTGTGATGCAATCCATGTACCATTTTTGTTGCCCTCCTCTGAACCTTCTCTACCCTGTCTATGTCCTTACATAGGCAAGGTCTCCAGAACTGTACACTGTACTCCAGGTGGGGCCTCACTAGTGTCTTGTATAGTGGAATTATGACCACCCTTTTCCTGCTGGTGATGCCCCTGCCTATGCATCCCAGCATCCTATTTGTTTTACCTGCTGCCTTGTTGTACTGTTTCCCTACCTTGAGGTCATCAGAGATGATAACCCCAAGATCCCTTTCCTGCTTGGTGAATGCTATATCCTCACCCCCCAACTGATATATTTTGGCAGGGTTTTTGTGCCCCATATGCATTATCTTGCACTTCTTTGCATTGAATTTCAACTGCCAAACCCCTGACCATTTTTCAAGTTCCTGCAGGTCCCTTCTCATTCTGTGTACACCCTCTGGTGTGTTTACTCTGTTACAAAGCTTTGTGTCATCAGCAAACAGGGAAATTCTGTCTTCTAGGTCCTACGCAATGTCACTGATGAAGATGTTGAATATGACCAGTCCCAGCACTGATCCCTGTGGTACCCCACTGGTCACTCTTCCCTCTGTGGAGTGACAGCCATTTACCACCACCCTTTGTGTCCTGCCGCCTAGCCAGTTACCTACCCACCACACTACTGTCCTGCCCATACCCATATTCCCCAATTTATGTAATAGCCTTCTATGTGGCACAGTGTCAAAGGCCTTGCTGAATCCATATAGGCCATGTCCACTTCCCTCCCCTGATCCACCTCCCTAGGCACCCAGTTGAAAAATTCAATGAGGTTGGCCTGACATGACCTCCTCCTGGTGAAACCATGCTGCCTTGGGTCCTGTAGTCCATTGACAACCAGATGTTCCACCGCAGTGGTGCTTCCATGATCTTCCCCACTACCGAGGTGAGGCTGACTGGTCTGTAGTTCCCCGCTTCCTCTTTGTCCCCACTTTTGTGTAAGGGGACCACATCTGCTGTCCTCCAGTCTTTGGGTACCTCCCCTGTTTCCAGTGATCGGCTAAACAGGATTACCAGAGGTTCAGCCACCACCTCTCTTAGTTCTTTAAGGACCCTGGGGTACACCCCATCTGGTCCCATTGCTTTATCAACTCTTATTTCTTCCAGTTCCTTCAGGACCCTTTCTCGTGTAAAGGGACTTGTGTCCATTTCTGCACCATTCCCACCCCTTTTACTTCCTTCAGGCCTATTACCCTCCTCTTCCTCAGTAAAGACTGAGAAGAAATACCTGTTCAATATGTCAGCTTTACTGTTGTCATCCTCCACGTGGCCCCCATCCTCCCCCTTCAGTCTCACTATCCCTCACTTTGCCTTTCTTTTTTCACTCATGTACCTGTAAAAGGTTTTGTCCCCTCTACCCACTGATTTTGCAATGTGCTCTTCTGTCTGAGCTTTGGCTTCCCTTACTGACCTCCCTGCCTCCCTTTGCTTCTCCTGGTACTTCTCCCTATCCCCTTCTGCCTGTGTCTTTTTGTATTGCCTGAATGCAATATTTTTGGCTTTCACTTTCTCCGCTACCTCCTTGGAAAACCATAATGGCCTCCTCTTCCTTTTTCCGTTGCTAACCTGCTTAATGCATAATTCTGTTGCTCTTGTAATCCCCATTTTAAATACTGCCCACTGTTCCTCAACCCCTGATTCCTGCCCCATTCCCCTTAATGCTCTTTCAAGCATCTCCCCATTTTCCCAAAGTCTGCTCCCCTAAAATCCAAGATATGTGTTTTTGTGTGGTTTGGTTCTGCTCCCTCTGTGATTTCAAACCACAGTGACTGGTGGTCACTGTTTCCCAGGTGCTCCCCCACTGTTACCCCCATCACAACTGTCCCTGTTTGTGAGCACAAGGTCCAGTATTGCCTTCTGCCGAGTTGGTTCCATGACCAGTTGCTTGAGGAAGGCACCTTGAAGGGAGTCCAGGATAAATCTACTCCTAGCTGATGCTGCTGCTGCTGGGATGCTCCAGTCCACGTCTGAAATATTGAGGTCTCCAACCAGCACTACCTCACCCTTGTCTGCTATCCTTTGGATGGCTAGCATCAGCTCCCTATATGTTTCTTCCTCCTGGGCTGGTGGTCTATAGACCACGCCTGTGCAGATGGCTGGCCCGATTTTCCTTTCCAGCTTAACTCACAGTATCTCTCCCCCATTTTGTTCCTCCTGGATCTCTGTGGCTTTTATGTCATTTTTCACATAAAATGCCACCCCTCCTCCCTTCCTACTTGCCCTGTCTCTTCTGAATATGTTGTAGCCAAGTATGGCCATCTCCCAGTCATGGTTATCATTACACCAGGTTTCTGTGATGGCCACAATGTCCAGGTCCTACTGCACCATGACAGCCTCCAGATTCTTCATCTTGTTGCTAAGATTCCTGGCATTGGCACACATGGCTTCCCATGATTTGAACTCCCTAGACTGCTTAGCTGTTCTACTCCAGCCCCTTCCCTGGCTGTCCTTTATTCCTGGTTCTCCCTGCTGTCTGCCCTTCTGTTGAATTTTGACCCTTTTCGGACTATCCACCTCTTGGGTGCTTATCTCCATCTTTTGCACACTGCTTTGTAGAGATATCCACTCTTCCTGTTCACTGGTTCCACTGCTAGCTGTGGAGGGGTGGGCAATTAGGTACCCTCCTTGCTGGCCTGCCACACCCTTGGCTAGTTTAAATGCTTGTCCATGTAGCATTTATACTTATCATTGAGTGCTTGGATTCCCCTCCAGGATGGATGCAGGTCATCAGGCTTGAATACGCCTCCATCCCTCCAGATTGGTCCCCAGTCACCAATGAATCCAAACCCTTCCTCACAGCACCAGTTCTTCAACCATGAATTAAAGTTCCTGGTGCATGCACCCCTATGCTCTCCCATGCCTCTCGCAGGTAGTACTTCCGAGAAGGTCACAGAAGTAGCTACTTGCTTGAGACCACTCCCCAATTTCCTAAACTCTTCCTGAACTTCCTTTGGCTCCCCATTTGCCAAGTCATTAGTACCTAGGTGGATAATGACATCCAGCTCACCCTCCCGTCTTGCCTTCCCAGCGATCCCCAGGATCTTCCTCCCATCCCCCCATGCCATGGCATCTGGTAGGCACCTCACCTCCCTGTCCTCCCCCTCCTGTGTTCCTAGCTGGATCTCTCTTATGAAGGAGTCCCCCATCAGGATTCACTTCCTCCTCCTCCTCTGGGGTCCACTGCTTTCCCCACTGAGGTTACCTCATTGGATAACCTCCACATCATTCCCTTCCACTTCTCTGAGTACCTCTGTTTTCTTGTCCCCATTGGCCAGTGTGGCATATGAGTTCTGGAGTGGAATAGGATCTGGGATGTGCCTCTGCCTGACTGCCCTAACTCTCCCTGAGCCCACTGTCATCCAAGTGCTCCTCATTCTTGGCATCCTTTGAGGCAGCGGCATTGGACTGGGTGGTCTCTGGATAGGGGTGATGGTACTCCTGACCCAGTTTACTTCCACTCTGAGTCTGGCTACCTCATCCCACAATCCAAAGAGATGCATGCAGACAGGGCAGCACCTCAGCGTCCAGATGGTCTGCCTGAATATGGCTGCCCTGCAGCCACTGCATTGCATCACTTCCCACATTATACTGCACTTATACTGCTATTCCAGTACTTGTCTATTACTGAAGCTCTCCTAGTTCCCTTTTTATTAATTTACTGTCCTAAAAATCCTGCCACTGATCCTCAGATATATTTCTTTAAAAAAGGAAAAAATAAATACAAAATTAGTCAAAACAGTTGTGCTGAGGGCGGGCTTCTTCCCCCTTATCCCCCTCCTACTCCACAACCCCTACTGTCCCCTGTGCTTAGCTCCTGTCAATCAGATTTAACAGGACATATAATTAAGAGTAAGGGGTGGGGGGTGAAAATTTGCAGCAATTAAAGACAGCAAAGGAATACACCACCACTACAAGCACACCAAACTAGGTTTTAAATTTTCAACAGCCCAAAAACAATTCTAAGTAAAGACAGCAAAGAAATTACAGTGTCACTAAAAGCCCACAATCTAAGTTTAAAACAAAAATAGCAAAGAGCAGTTACTGTAAAGCACTGAAGTGAATCTGGATCCTTCCTGTTATGGCTTTTGGCTTCTTCTGAGAAAACAAAAATCACTTGCTACCTCAACTCTGACTAAGCCCCACCTCCAGTTATCAAATAGCTGAGGTCAGAGGTCAGACAATTAGCACCCTTCACCCAAACTACAGGGCAAGCCAGACAAGCCAAGACTAAATTTGCAGCAATTAAAGACAGCAAAAGAATACACCACCACTACAAGCACACCAAACTAGGTTTTAAATTTTCCAACAGCCCAAAAACAATTCTAAGTAAAGACAGCAAAGAAATAACAGTGTCACTAAAAGCCCACAATCTAAGTTTAAAACAAAAATAGCAATGAGCAGTTACTGTAAAGCATTGAAATGAATCTGGATCCTTCCCCTTCTGGCTTCTGGCTTATGTGCTTCTTTTTTTGGATTACCCCCCACAGAAGGGGGGTAGCAATACTTGTCCACAAGGACTGCCATTGAGGGTGACGGACACGCAGCAGGACCCTGAAGGGAGATTCCTGCTGGCAAGTGTGACATACGGGTCCACACCCTGTACACGCCTGAATATCTATGCCCTAACAAGGATGGGGAGAATGTCTGATTCCTGAAAAAGGTCATATTAAAGGTGGCACCCCTGCTGGGGGACTTATTTATAACTAGAAGGGACTTTAAAGCAGCAATGCAACGAAATTGGGCAAAAAAAGTTGACCCTACTTTTTTTCACTGTAAAAGACTCCAGGCATCTTCCAGTTTTATTTGGTGGTGTTATTTTCTAACTCCACCAAAATTTGAGTACTTCATAAATGTTTTAATTGAATTTCTTTCTCAAGAAAAAAATGGCCACCACATTTTGCATACAAATAGTATTGTAGGCCTGGCAAGGGTTAGGATTGAAAAAAATTAAAAAAAATACTCATGGTGGGCTACATAAGAGGTAACTAGACAAGTACATTTGACAGATATACTAATATTTTTCTTAACTCTAGCTGAAACTCGATTTTTTGAAAATACATTTTTTTGTTGCACTGCTGCTTTAACACATCGTTGGAGCTGCACTTGGATAGATCCAGCCCCATGACAGGTCATCTCTCCCAGACAGCGAAGACTCTAAAAAAACTGACACAAGACTTGGGGATGGTGGAAGTGTGGAGACATTTACACCATAAGGTGAGAGACTACTCATGTTCATCCACACCCCACCAAACCTACACAAGGATAGACCTTCTATTCATTTCTGCAGATTGGCTGCATAAAGTGGAGGACAGTCATATACCCGAGAACCATTTCAGACCACAGTCTGGTGGCTATGAGTGTCTCCCCCACTAGAGTAGCAGTTAATTCCAGCTAGAGACTAAATGTCTTGTTACTAAACATAGAGGAATTTAGGGATATGGTTAGGGGATGCTTGGAGGACTATACCTGCACAAACCCCAGGGGGGACATGACCCCATCAATATGGTGGAATGGATTCAAGGCCATAGTGATGGGAAGAATTATTGGGTTTGCCTCTGGGATTAAAAGAGCCAGGATGAAAGAACAACTAGAACTGGAAGCTAAACTGTATGACCTCAAAGCTGAACATAAAATAGTTCTTGACAAGAGGGTCAAAACGCAGCTGGACAAGCAACGTTCAAAACTTAACAAAATATTAGATGATAACATTGAGGGTCAACCGCGTTACTCCAGGCAGCGATATTATGAGGCAGGTAATTTAGCCAAAAGACTCCTGGTGTGGCAACTCTGGAGGCAGGCTGCATCCAGGTTAATGCTTCAAATACGAAAGGGAGGGGGCTCAACCCAACTCACTTCAGATCCAGGCGACATAGGCCAGACATTTCAATCCTTTTACCAGAAGCTTTACCAGCAGGAGGCAAAGGAAGACAAACAGAATAGCCTAAATGATTTCTTTGGGAAGGTTAGACTCAAAAAGCTCCCTCAGACAGAGATGGAGTGCCTAGACACCCCTATCACACAGGACGAGATCGACATAGCGATTTCATCCCTCAAAACAGGGAAGGCACCGGGCCCAGATGGCATAACATCGGAGTGGTGTAAGACCTTTAAAGAGGTGCTGGCCCCACATTTGAGATGCACTTTTAGAGAAATCCAGGGGTTAGAAGCAGTTCCCCCTTCATGGCACTAACGCCCAAATTTCCGTTATACCAAAACCAGGCAAGGACCCAACTTTATGTGGCTCCTACAGGCCAATCTCCCTCTTAAATGTTGATCAGAAGTTATTTACCTCTATCTTAGCACGTAGACTACAGGTCTGTGTGGGGACCCTCATCCATCCGGATCAAACAGGCTTTATTAATGGTCGTCTTATACATAAGAACATTAGAAGGCTCCGAAACATAGTTTCATCTTAACAGAACTCCAGGGCTCCGGCCCTGGCTCTGTTAATGGATGCAGAAAAAGCCTTCGACTGGATGGACTTGGGGTTCCTGCACAGAACTCTGGAGGGGTTGGGGCTGGGACCCAAATTTCAGGATTCGGTCTGTTCCCTATACTCAGCCCCTAAGGCCACAGTCAGGGTGAATGGGGTCACCTCTAACAGGTTTAAACTGGAGAGAGGCACAAGACAGGAGAGCCCATTGTCTTTCCTTCTTTTTGCCCTTTGTATTAAACCCTTAGCGGAAGCGGTGAGAGAGAATGAAAGCATCCAGGGTATTAGGGTAGGAGACAGAACCCATAACATTTCATTGTATGCAGATGACTCCCTGTTTTTCCTAACCTCACCCCAGACCTCAATCCTGGCACTCTTGAAAGAATTAGAGACTTATGGAAGAATCTCAGGTTACAAAATCAACTCCGACAAGTCAGAGGCAATTAGATTGGGAATCCACACTCGGAGATAACTGATCCTTCAAATGGGCCCCCAATAATACGGTATGGTACCTAGGGATCCTAGTCACTCCAAGCCTCTCTTCCCTCTTTAAGCTAAATTATGAGAAACTCTGGATAGCGATTGAAACTGACCTGTCCCACTGGGATTTATTACCACTCTCACTTATTGGCAGGATTGATACGATAAAAATGAATATTCTTCCCTGCTTTCTATTTTTATTTCAGGCCCTCCCCATACAAATACTGGAATATCACTGGAAAAGAGTGAACAAGGCCCCCAAGAAATTTATGTGGAAAGGTGGGAGGCCCAGAGTTTGCTGGGGCACTCTCACACAGCCAAGAGATAAAGGAGGCCTTGCCATGCCTAATTTAAGGCACTATCTCTTGGCGCAGATAACCCCAGTGATAACATGGTTAAACAAAGAGGGACACAGGCTGGAGAGAGAGATAGAAGCTAGCCAATCCAACCTGGTCCCATTGTTTTCACTCCCATATGCCCCCATCACCCCAGAGATCTGGAAAAAACACTCAGCCCATGGACAAGGTACACTCTGAAGATCCTGATTAAGGTGAGGAGACTTTGTCAGACTCCACAGGGCATAAGGCCACTCACTTAATAATAGGGGACCCTCGCTTCACTCCCCCCAGGATGGATGGAGGTTCAACAGGTGGAACAGAGCAGCCTTGATTAGGTTCTTATCACTGTTCAGAAATAATACTCTAACTTCCTTCTCACAATTCTGAGAACAGTTTGGCCTCCCCAGGAGGATTTCCATAGATATTCACAGATAAGACACTACCTAAATTTGGACAAGATGACCCTAAGGGTTAACAGAGACTTCACCGCTTTAGAAAATTTCCTTTACTGGTTAGCCAGACTGGTGGGGCAGAGAAAATTAGTTTCAGGGGCCTACAGAGTCCTGCAGAAAATGGGGAGACAGAGTACTGGAGAAGCTAAGGCTAAAGTGACAGCTTCAGAAGGCCCTCAGGAGGGGTGGGAAAGAGCATTGGCAAGAGGCTGAAAAACAACACCCTTCCCAGGATGGAGGGAGTTTAGATGGAAATGCCTGCCTAGGTTCTTTCATACCCCCTCAGTAACCACACACTTCAAGAGGGGCAACACAGACCTGTGCTGGTGGGGGTGTGGCCATACGAGAACTCAACTACATATTTTCTGGTCCTGCCTAAAGATAGCCAGATTCTGCACCCAGGTGCACGGTCAACTGAGCCAACTCTGGAGTGCACAGATACCATTTGATCCCAACAATTTAGTGCTGGGCCTACCTGTGAGGGGAATCAGGAATCACAAACAACAGTCCTTACTTCGCATATTGTGCCTTGCAGTCCATAAGGAGATCACTGCCAACTGGCTTAAGGAGACCCCGCCCTCTGTCCAGTCATGGCACACTAGAGTCACAAATATAGAGAGAGAATGGAGGGTCTCACAGCAAAGTTGAGGCTTACCACAGAAAAACATATGGAACTATGGTCCAAATGGGAAATAGCCTATGCCAGGTAAAATAAGAGGGACGGGGAATGGTGATCGGGACCCAAGGTGCAGAGGTGGGGCATTGAAGGGGGACTGGGGGGAGATGGACTCCCTGGCCAACACCATTAAATATAACAAGCATTTATCAATGCCGAATGTTGTCTTGCTGGCATTGGCATTGGTAGTGCAGACGTTAGAGAGATACATAATAAGGAATGGCAGTGACATATTGAACTGATGCCAACCCCATCCCCACCCTGCAGAGACTGACAGACATTGGGGTGTGCCTTTGGGTCGTTGGCCATAACGCTCATGCCATTTCACCTCACTCTACCCTGCAGACACTGACAAATGTCGCAGTGTGCCTTGGGGTCTTGGGGAGCCTTGTGCTCACCCCATTCCATAAGGAAATATGCTGAGATGGATGCAGTATAAGAGAATGGGGAGAACTTTGGGGCTGAAGAGTCTAAGGCACACCTCGATGCCTGTCAGTGGCTGCAGGCTGGGGGTATGGGTGGAATGGTGTGAACATTACAGCCGAAAATCCCAAGTCATGCCCCTGACGCCTGTCGGTCTCTACAGGATGGGGCATTACAGTTGGAAACCCTAATGCCCCAGGCATTTGTTGATATTTTCACTCCAAATTTTTAACATGGGCTTTTTGTGACCCCACCTCATGAACAGTGGTACTATCAGTTTGTTAGCCGAAAGGTGATTTTGCACAGTGACTGCACCATTTGGCGCCACAGGTGTGAAAACACATTTTGGGCAGGATGTGAAAAATGACAGCTGTACTGTTCATGAGGAAGTGTAAAAAATGGTATTGTGAAAATCTGGAGTGAAAATATGAAAAATTGGTGAAGTCACGAGCGTCCGTAGAAACTGCACAACATCCGCCCTTAATGCAATTATTTTGGAGATTGTTTTTAACCAAATTTTCAACATAGGCATTTTAGGACCTCCGCTCTTGAACAGTGGCACTGTGATTTTGTTAATCTGTTCTGAATATTGATTTCCCACAGCGACCACGCCATTCTGTGCCAGATGTGCGAAAACACATTTTGGGCAGGATTTGAAAAATGTCAGCTGTACCGTTCATAAGGAGGTGTGAAGAAATGGCAATGTTGAAAATGTGGAGTGAAAATATAAAAAATTCTCGAAGTTACAAGCATGCATGGAAACTCTGCAATGCATGCTCGTAACACAGTCATTTTTTGGAATTTTCTCACCAAATTTTCAACATAGGCATTTTGAGACCTCCACTCATGAACAGTGTCACTGTTATTTTCTTAATCTATCCCGAACATTGATTTCCCACAGCGACTGCACCATTGTGCGCCAGATGTGTGAAAACACATTACGGGCAGGATGTAAAAAATGATAGCTGTACTGTACTTAAGGAGGTGTGAAAAAATGGCAATGCTGAAAATCTGGGTGAAAATATTAAAATTTCTCGAAGTTAAGAACATGCGTGGAAACTGCGCGACACACGCTCATAACACAGTCATTTTTTTGAATTGTTTTACCAAATTTTCAACATAGACATTTTGGGACCTCCACTCATGAACAGTGACACTATGATTTTCTTACTCTATCCTGAACATTGATTTGCCACAGCAACCGCACGATGGTGCACCAGATGTGCAAAAACACATTTCGGGCAGGATGTGAAAAATGACAGCTGTACTGTCCATAAGGAGGTGTGCAAAAATGGCAATGTTGAAAATCTGGAGTGAAAATATTAAAAATTCTCGAAGTTATGAGCATACATGGAAACTGAGTAATGCACGCTTGTAACAGTCATTTTTTGGAATTTTTTCACCAAATTTGGAACATAGGCTTTTTGGGAGCCCCCCTCATGAACAGTGGCACTATTGTTTTGTTAATCGGTCCCGAAAGGTGATTCCACGCAGTGACCCAAGAACCCCATGTTGAAAATTTGGAGCCAAAAGTCAAATAAATAGCCAAGATATCCACCTACGTTAACCTAAGTTAAGTTAATAAATAAATAATAAGTAAATAAATGTGTTGAAACATCCCCTATTGATGCCATTATACAGCTTACCGGCATTTCTTCAGTTCGCGGTCAGCTTTGAAGAGTGCAAAGGTGTTCCCGCTCCACCAAAGATCATGGCGCCAACCTCCAGAGGTAAGTATGGGGTGAGGGGTGTGGGGAGGGGGTGCGCAAAGGGTGGGTGCAGGTTGGGGGAAGGGGCACTGCCGACAATGAGGGACCATTTTTTAAAAAAAAGGAACACTGCGGATGGTTTTCTTTCTTTACAGGTCTAAGAAAACAAATATTGCGCACACTGGGGTGGGCTTCTAGTGTGCCCCATGACTTTGGGGGGTGATGTTGCCCACACTGGGGTGGGCCCCCAATGTGGCACACATTGGGGGTGGGGCAGGGGCAGGAAAATGCCGACACAGTCAGCTTCCGAACACCACAGAGGCACACTGGGGTGGGCTCCACACAGTCTTGGAGGGGGTATTAAACATGTCGACAGGGGGATTGGGTACTGCCGGAGTCAGCTTTCTAGGGATTGTGAGAGGCGGACAGCACGAGCCACTGCCATGTTTATTGAAATGTTTCACCAGGCAAGGCACGTAGGGGAGCCGTGTCATCTGTGCCGCTGCATGACGAGCTTGTCTCTGGTTGCAGCAGCAAGTTTGTTTCAAGTTGGTGGCACTGCATAAAACCTGTGTCACTGCTAGCATGCTCTCTAATTGGTGAATGAGGGAAGCACCTTCTAAAGCGTGCCCTACATTTGCCAAAACAGACACACCTCTGCATTTCTCCTACTACCATCTCCTACTGCCTCAAAATGTTGCTTGCTCGTGTGCAAGACAACATAAAAATGTAGTAATCACACAGTGGAGAAAATGTGAAAAGCACCTCGGTAAACATCTGCATTGGTTTCAGTTACATTAGTTACAATAGTTTATTGTTTTCTGCCCTATCACCTGTTGTTAGTTGTAGTCAAAGAGTGTTAGTTGTGTTTAGAACAAAAGATTTTAGAAGGTATGGAAAGAGATGCAGGGCTTGCCAGACAATAGGCAGCATACCAACGCCACAAACGAAAGCCTAGAAGATACTAAGAACCCCAAACAGGAAGAGTGCATGCTTATTAAACATGTAGGTATCCCTACCAACCGATTGTATAACTGCAAATGCAAAGATTGAATGCTGGGCAGATGACTGCAACACCTCCCAGTTGGAAATGTTTTTCCTTCTCTCTTGTGAAGTACTGTATGTATACTTTCAAATCATTAATAAAAAAAAAATTTTTAAAAACAAATAGGCTGATCTTGTTCTTAATCCCATCTGTGATGTCGGCAATAAAGACGCCAAACAACAGTGGACCCAGCACTGAGCATTGTGGAACACTGCTGGTTATAGCCCTTGGAGTTGAGAGTCCCCCCCTCCCCAACAACCCTCTGCTGCCTATCTTACAGTCAGTTTTTGACCCATTCCACCAGCTTCTCCCCTGCTCCCAGGTTACTCAGTTTGCTAATCAACCTCCCATGTGGCACTGAATCAAAGGCCTTGCTGAAGTCTAAATACAGGACATCCACCACATGGCCCCTGTCGATTGCTCTAGTTACCCAGTCATAGAAGTCAAACATGTTTGTCTGGCAGAATTTCCCAGAGACAAACCCATGTTGCCTGCTGTCCCGGAGACTGTTCTCTTCGAGAAAGGCTACCACCAAAGACTCACCATCCTAGAAGGGCAAGAATAGCTCTCTGTCCCCCCCAGATGCTGGAGGTCTGACTCTGAGCAAGTAAGGAGACTACTGAGAAATATGGGAACTTCTTGTCTCAGAACAGGAAGATCAGGAGCTAAAAGGGCACAGAGGCAGTAAGAAAGTAGGGAGAGAAAAAAAAGAAATAAACAAACAGAGGAAAGAGTAAGTATTCCAAAGAACAGTTGGGGGCCAGAAATAAGACATGATGGGAGTGGTGCAGTGCAGTGGCTGTGGAGCAGCAGTCTTCTAGGAGATGTTCTGGAGGATGCGGTGTTGTCACATCTGCAGGCACCTCTCTGGGCTGAGGGAGGAGGTTGCTCATCTCCAGACTGAGTTGACCAGGATTTGTGGGACTTCCTCTCCCACCCAAGGACCACCAGGGTCACTGCCGTTGCCTCAGAGGTTGCCAAAAAAGAGGAGCAGTTGGACCACAGTGGGCTCAGGGAGGGTGAGGGTGGTGGAACAGAGGCGCATCCCTCCAGCTGTACCTCTCCACAATTTCTATGCCGTTCTGGAAAAGTGTGGTTCCTCTGTGGAGGCACCCACAGTGGAGACCAAGGAGGATGCTGGGAACCTTAACAAGGAGACCCACAGGAGGGTGGCATGGGACCCCACAGGGGAAGGAAACAACTCCTGGTAGGGGACTCCATTGTTAGGAAGGTAGAACTGGGTGAGGAAGGGGAGAGGGAGGTAAGGTGCCTGCCTGGCGCCATGGCTTGGAGGGACAGGGAGTGAATCCTGAGGATCACAGGAGCAGCTGCACAAGGGAGGGAGCTGGATGTCATTGTCCACCTAGGGGCAAATGACCTGGCTAAGAAAGGGATCAGAGCAGTGCAAGAAGTGTTTATGGAGATGGGGAGGGGCATTAGACAAATAGCACGCACGGTAATCTTCTCTGAGTTGCTGCCTGTCTATGGCATGGGTGATGCTAGGGTGCTCCACACCATGGGATTCAATCAGTGGTTGAAAAAGTGATGCAGAGCTCAGGAATTTGGCTTCGTTGGAGACTGGGGGTCCACCTGGAGGGATGCAGGCCCGTACTGGCGTGATGGTCTGCATCTGTCCAGGAGGGAAACCAGGATCCTAGGTGATAGGTTTAAATGCTTCATTGGCAAGCATTTAAACTAGTGAAGGAGGGAGGCACTGGAAAGGAGCAGGGAAATCCTAGCCCCCCCAAAAAATCAGGGTACTAAGTGAGGTAGACACCAACATAGAGATGTCAATAGGGAGAAGCGCAGGGTAAATGGAGAAAGTGACAGCAATAAGGACAGAGATGGGGCAAAAAGGGGTAAGACCATCAAGAAATGGAGGGTAATGAGTACCAACACCCATAGTCTGGGCAACAAGCTCCCTGAACTGGTGGCCTTGATGGAAGAGGGATGCCTGGATATCGTAGCAGTCACAGAAACATGGTACACAGAGAACCATGACTGGGATGTTAACATACCAGGGTACACAACCTACAGGAGAGACAGGGAGGGGAGAAGAGGGGAAAGTAGCTCTCTATGTAAGGGAAGGCATAAAGCAACTGAACAAAAGAGTAAACAGGGAGGAGAGGAGGCACTGTGGGTCACCTTAGAGACTGGAGATGGCACCACAATCCGCACAGGGGTTGTATACAGACCCCCATGTCAGGGGCAGGGAATGGACAAGGATATGATAGAAGGCATACTTAGGATGGCAGAGAAAGGGGAGATACTGTTGATTGGGGACCTTAATATGCCAGATGTTAACTGGAGCACCTTTGCTGCAGCCACATCCAAAAGCAGGGCCATTTTCGATGCCCTTCAGGTGGCATGCCTCAGACAGCTAGTTTTGGAACCTACTCATGAGGGATCAATCTTAGATCTCGTACTGTCAAATGGGGACAGTGAGAGGATCTCAGATGTAGAAGTGGGTAGCCATTTGGGAACAAGTGACCACCAAACAGTGTGGTTCACGATAAACTCAGCTACAGAGTCAAGCCATACAAAAGTGAGGGTTCTTGACTTCAGGAGGGCTGACTTTGGCAAGGTGGGAGAGTGCCTTAGAAAAGCACTAGCAAACAGGCTAGAAGGAGGGGTGGAGCAACAATGGGGAAATATCAAAACTGCCATCACAGAGGTAACAAGCCTTTGTGTGAAGCAAATAAACAAATCACAATGAAAGAGAAAGCCTCTATGGTTCTCAAAAGAGGTGGCGGTGAAGGTTAGGGAGAAAAAGATAGCATTTAGGAAGTATAAGGAAACACAGAAGGAGCAAGACAGAGAACTGTACCAGTTAAGGCAGAAGGAAGCAGGGAGGGTAGTCAGAATAGCAAAGGCCCAAACTGAGGAAAAGGCAGCCAACTCGGTTAAGAAGGGGGATAAAACCTTTTATAGGTATATCAGGGAGCGTAGAAAGACAAAGGGAGGGATAGTGAGGCTGAATAGAATGGACGATGGGTGGGCAGAGAGGGACAGTGAAAAAGCAGGGATACTGAATGAATACTTCTGTTCAGTATTCACAAAAGAGGAGGTGGGGAGGTGCCTAATCCAATTAACAGAAGCACTCTGGAGAGGGGGGTCGATCCCTGTCCTTTCACAGAAGAAAGGGTTCTGAAAGAACTCCTAAAACTGAAGGTGGACAAAGCAATAGGGCCAGATGGAATTCACCCCAGAATTCTAAAAGAATTAAGCAGAGAACTAGTGACACCACTGTCTACCCTTTTTAACAAATCATGGGAGGATGGTGAGGTACCTGAGGACTGGAGGAAGGCAGATGTGATTCCCATTCACAAAAGTGGGACCAAGACAGAGGCAGGAAACTACAGACCTGTCAGTTTGACCTCTGTGGTAGGGAAAGTGATGGAATCACTTCTGAAGAAAAGAACTGTTGAGTATCTAGAGGCCAGTGGAGCACAGGGCCCAAGACAGCATGGGTTCACAGTGGGAAGGTCATGTGAGACAAATCTAATTGATTTCTTTGACTGGGTGACCAAAATAGTAGACCAGGGAGGTGCTGTGGACATGGCTTACCTACACTTTAGCAAGGCATTTGACACAGTCCCACACAAAAGATTAATAGTCAAATTAACCAGCCTGGGAGTGGGTCCCAGGGTGGTAGCCTGGGTAAAACATTGGCTGGACAACAGGACACAGAAGATAATTGTAAATGGAGTCCACTCTGAAGAAAGAGGGGTTACTAGTGGGGTGCCACAGGGTTCAGTTCTGGGTCCAGTCCTTTTTAATGTCTTTATAAATGACATTGCAGAGGGACTGGAAGGAAAAGTATGCCTCTTTGCAGATGACACAAAGATCTGCAACAGGGTTGATACACAAGGAGGCATAGAAAGGATGAGAAGGGACTTGGCAAGGTTGGAGGAATGGTCAGAAGTATGGCAGCTTGGATTCAATGCAAAGAAGTGCAAATAATGCACCTGGGAAACAAAACCCAGGGAAGATTACACAATGGGGGTAGTAACAACAACAAAATGGAAAAGGACCTGGGGTAACCATATCAGATGACCTTAAGGTTGGAAAGCAATGTGAGAAGGTGGTAGGGAGGCTGAGGGGATACTGGGATGTATAGGGAGAAGCATCACCAGCAGAAAACAGGAAGTTGCTATCCCTCTGTACAGACAGTTAGTGAGACCCCATCTGGAGTACTGCGTCCAGTTCTGGAGACCCCATCTCCACAAGGACATGGACAGGAAGGAGGCAGTTCAGAGGAGGCAATGAAAATGGTGCAGAGTCTGCAACAGAAGCCATATGAGGAGAGACTAAAGGAGCTTAATATGTATACCCTTGAGGAAAGGAGGGAGAGGGGGGACATGATATAAACGTTTAAGTACCTCAGTGGAATCAACAAAGTCCAAGAGGGTAGCATCATTCAGAAAAAGAGATGTGCAAGAACAAGGGGACACAATTTGAAGATAGAGGGGGACGGCTCAGGGGCAATGCGAGGAAGTATTTTTTCACAGAGAGGGCGGTGGATGCATGGAACAGCCATCCTGAGGAGGTTGTTAGGTCTAAAGCTGTGGGAGAATTCAAGAATGCATGGGACAGACATAAGGCAAATTTTTGTGGGGGTAAGAAGAAATAGGCTGTTGGTTAAATAGGATCTGCAGCTTATCCTCTATGTAGGGAAATGGGCAGACTAGGTGGGCCAAGCGGTCCTTATCTGCCGTCAAAGTCTATGTTTCTATGTATGTTTCTACCAGCCTTTCCTTGAGGATAGTTTCCACAATGGAGGTGAGGCTGACTGGCATATAGTTCCCTGGCTCTTCATTGGGCCCACTTTTATGGATGGGCACCACATGCGCCATCCATCAGTCCTGGGGCATGCCTCCAGTCCCCAGGGAGGTGCTGAATAAGTCTGCCAATGGTCCTGCCAGATCCTCTGCCATTTCCCTCAGCACCTTAGAGTGTATGCCATCTGGACCTGGTGCCCAGGGCCCAAAGACCTTCCAGCACACTGCTCACTGGCATTTCACTTTCCGTTATCTCCCCCCATCCCCACCCCCTTCCTGTGGCATTGGCCCCATCTTCTCCCTGGCAAACACAAAACAGAAGTAGTAATTGAGTGCTTCTGCCTGCTCCACCCCCTTCTCCACCCACCCTCATCTACCTTGATCCTAACTATCTGATCTTTACAGTTCCTTCTTTCCCTTACATACTTAAAGAAATCCTTCTCCCCTTCTTTGATCCCCTGTGCCAGCTTAAGCTCCTTTGCTGCCTTGGCTACCCTAACCAATCTGCTCACCTCTCTTGATTTCTTCATGTACTCCTCCCTATCCTCCTCCTGTTTAGATCTCATGTATTTTCTGAAGGTAGCCCTTTTTTTCTTAACCCTCCCTAACACCTCCCTGCTTAACCAGCTTGGCTTCTTTGACCTGGTCATTTTGCTCAGGAGGTTTGAAGATGAGTTGGTGGCCTCCTCTAACCCAAGTTTGATCATTTCCCATTTCTGATTAACATCCATGTGTGGGTGGATCCTGGCAAGGTGCCCCTCTAATACAGTATGTCCCTCATCCTTCCAAAATCTGCCTGCCTGAAGTCTATCACCTTTGTTCTGGTTTTGGCTGGCTCCTTACCCATGCTAAGTGAGAAATATACTGCGTTGTGGTCGCTCCCTACCAGGGGATCTTCCACACCCAACTCCTGGACATCCTCCCCATTTGTCAACAGAAGGTCCAGTATGTTTCCTTCCCTGGTTGGCTCCCTCACCATCTGCACCAGGAAGCTGTCTTGGAAAGCCTCCAGGAGGACCTATTCCCTGATGCTCGAGGTGGCAGGGATGCTCCACTTCACCCTAGGCATGTTGAAGTCCTCCATTATCACTGTGTGACCCTTTATACTGACCCTCCATATCTGGTCCCCCAGCTCCCTAACAATCTCCTTATTTTGAGCTGGTGGCCTATACATCACCCCCAACCTCACCTTCCTGCCTTTTGGGACCTAGGTCTGTACCCATAAGGCCTCTGCCCTACCATCCTCACTATCCTTCCTGCTAAATGGTATCCCTTCCTTTACATAAATAGCCATCTCTACCCCTTCCCCCCCCCAGTACATCTTGCACCCTGGGATACACATCTGTATAGCTACACACAAGTCAACTTTTATTTCATTAATTGTCTGTACTCAGGTTTATTCATTATTACTGAGGGTATCTGCATGGAAGCATTACATCTAATTATTTAATTATTTATTTGCTACTAGTCTCTGACCAGCTTGTCAAATGCCTTGAAAAATACAGTGTCCAGTGTGTGCAGGGGCATGGCTTCTGAAAGCTCCACAGCAACAATACAGTGCTGCTGGAATACACCAGCTATGTTCATGATGCTCTTAACAATGGTAACCTTGCTGGAGATATAGCAATATTGACCTTGCTAAGGCCTTCGACCTGGTCAACCATAAGCTCCTACCCTTCTTTTCATAAAGCTTTTTACCTTGTTGGTTGCCACAGGCAAGCTTTCAGCCCTGTCCCCACCTCCTCTTGTCCAGCACTCATCTCCCCAAAGCTCTCCACCAGATCCTCAGTCTTCTCCCCCAACCCCAGGCCAAACCCCAGCAACCTGTGCTTGTTCCCAAACCTGGATCGCTGGCGTGGTGAGATGTAAGGCACAAAGCACCTCAGCCTTCTTCACCACTGGGCTGGCAGTATAAGCTCCTACTTAACAAACTCCTTGGCCTTAGTTTGTCACAGAGCACCATTGACTGGTTCCACAGCTGTCTCACCAATCGTTCCCAGTGTCTGAAGATTGATAAATCCTTGTGCATCACTAGGGGAGTATCTACTGGTGTCCTTGAGTGCTCCATCTTGGGCCCACTCCTTTTTGTCCTCTTCATAGATCAGCTACCCAGTGCCTGTCAGACAATTAACACTCTATACCTTGGGGTCAGTGAAGATGTGTGCAAGAACAAGGGGGCACAATTTGAAGATAGAGGGGGACAGCTCAGCGGTAATGTGAGGAAGTATTTCTTCACAGAGAGGGTTGTGGATGCATGGAACAGCCTCCCTGAGGAGGCCGTGGAGTCAAGAACAGTGGGGGAATTCAAGAATGCATGGAGCAGACATAAGGCAGTCCTGGTGGGGGGTAGGAGGAAGTAAGCTGTTGGTTAACTAGGATCTGCAGCTTATCTGTTAGGTAGGAAAATGGGCAGACTAGGTGGGCCAAGCGGTCCTTGTCTGCCGTCAAATTCTATGTTTCTATTCATAAGGTAATGTGTTCTGTCCCGTGCATTCTGCCTGTATGAATATGAGGCTGTGGTTGCGTAAAATAAATATACACGGTGCACCCTTAGCACCCAGCTGGCAATCGACACCCAAGAGCAATGGGGATAGTGCATCCCAAATGGATTAGTGGTTTTGTAACTGGATGCCGTATTCAGAGGGCTGCATGCTAATCACCGCATATAGCAAGCATGTAAGATGCTGAGTGGCCATTTGCATGCCATTATTTGGTCATTAGCAGCTCTGTACAGTGTCGCCATGTATATTTATGCATGGGGGTATTTTGAAGAGCTTCAGCCATTGCCCCCACCCTCATACATAAAAATCTCTGGCAGTGGAACTCCCACCCTCTCTGATTCCCACTGCAAAATGAAATAACCCTGGTAGTCCAGTGGTACCACACTCCCGCCCAATCCCTGTTGTTAAATTAATCTGGTAGTTCAATGGTACCACCCACCCCAAACCCAATTGTAAAATAAGGTCCCCCACCCTTGGGAAATTTATAGTAGGAGAATCGTATGGAAAATGAGGTGCTGTATCTCATCTGGGCTAGCCTGGTGAAATATGCTGTAAAAGAAAATTGCTGGCAGTCGTTGGCCTTTTAGCCACCCCCCAAGCAGGAAGTGGAAACAATGTGTTCTAGTCATGAGAGCACTGTTGAAAACCAGAGACCACAGTTCAAACCCTGCTAGAGCCAAATACTCACTGTGTGACCCTGAGCAAGTCATGTAACCTCTCAGTGCTCCTGTCCACCCAGCTACAGAAATGGGTACAATTAGGACCCCACTGAAATGCAATGTTGCATCTCAGCAGAACTATCCTGGGTAAATACATTGTAAAAATGGGTAAAAGCAGGACACCAATTGTAATAAGATGTTGTGTCCTAGCAGGCCTTTCTCGCAAGAATAAATTGTAAAAAATAAATAAATAAATACCCTCCCACACACACACACCCAGCAGGCCATGGAGACAGTGTGGTCTGGTTAGAGCACTATTGGGAACTGGGGGATCACAAGTTCAAATCCCCTAGAGTCAAATAGTCACTTAACCTCCCAGTACTCCAGACTACCCAGCTGTGGAAATGGGTAAAAGTAGGACACCACTGGAAATGGGTTCTTGCATCTCAGCTGTCCTATCCTGTTAGCATAAACTGCCAAAAAATAAACAGACTCACTGTGTGACCCTGAGCAAGTCCCTTACACTCCCAGTGCTCCTGTCCACCCAGCTATGTAAATGGGTAAAAGTAGAACCCCTTGGAAATGTGGTCTTGTGTCTATCTCAACTAATCTATTCTGTCAGCATAAATCGTAAAAAGCAAGAAGAAAAAAAAAACACTGGTGGCAGTTGCCCTCTCTGCCCCCCACCCCCAACACACACACACACACACACACACACACACACACACACACACACACCTTGGCAGTGTGGTGCAAGAGTTAGAGCACTGTTGGGAAATGGCAGATTACAGATTCAAGATTTGCTGCACTAAAATACTCACTGTGTGATTCTAACATACTAACATACTATTTGCCAGCAGATTAGGCCTTACGGTCTATCGAGTCTGCTCGAACCTAGATCCTTAGTTGGGTGCCGAGACCCTCCCATCCCTTGTTCTCTAGAAACCCCTATCATCCATCCCCAACCCCCGGGACAGGCCATCATCTGATACATCCACTTTCTGTGTCTATCCCACCCTCTCTTGAAGCCCTCTACAGTGGATCTCTGAACCAGCTCACCAGGCAGTGCATTCCAAGGGCATTCTGAGCAAGTCCTTTACCCTCCCCGTGCTCTAGTGCATGCAGCTGCAAAAATGGGTGTTTATTTTATTTATTTTTATTTTATTTAATTTATTGAGTTCTATGATTAAAAGTCCCTTTGAACCAGAGGTTCATTTACAAAGGTGCCGCGTCAGAATACAAAATGAACAATACAGAGGAATACAACAGCATACAGGGACAACTGGTTACAATGTTTAAAAGGAACAATAATATGATAACATAAAATTCAGGGAGTATACAAAGCAAGAATATTGGTGCAATAGGGTGAGGGGGATACACAATGGGTAAGAGGCGGTCAAGAATAGACTTTGTCATGGCAGGTTCCATGGAATAAGTGCTAATAGGAACAGCAGGTAGAAAGAGAGGGAGGAGAGTAGGAAAGGAAATAAGGCAGGGGTGAAAATTACTGCATTGGGTGGATGCATGTAGGAGGGAGGGGTGGGGGAGAAAGGTGTGCAGAGTGAAATTAGCGCATGGGGGGTAGAACTGAAGTAGGACCCCAATGGAACATAGAAACAAAGAAAATGTTAAAAGATAAAGGCTTTTTCACCCATCTAGTCTGCCCAAAAATGCCATGTTTTTACATCTCAGTTTGACCGTCCTGGGCAGATACATTGTAAAAATGGTTAAAAGCAGGAGTCCTTCTTTAAATTACTTTAACCTCCCTCATAAACTAAGCATAACAATGTCACTACAAATCTTGCAAGCAAATATTGAGATACAGACAATGCTTGATTTTTACAGTTTTTAAATTTGCTTGCACATGTGCAAGAAACATTTTGTCACAGCTTAGGAGAGAAGCGGGGTTTTGGGGGTGCATCACTGTGGGAGGCCAATGGCCCCAGTGCCTTTTGAGGCTTGGCCCACTTTCCCCAATGCGGTGGCACGCTGCTGCTGACACTAGTTCAGCCAGTGTGCCACCACCTTAAAACGTTTTCGCCACTGCAATCAGGGGCCGCCTCGTCATTGCAATGTCAGCCATTCTCCTGCAATGAGGGAGTGGCCCGTCATAGCAGGGCGGTACCTTGCCGTCCGCAAGCCCCCGACCCAGTTAATTTGCCGATGGGGAGCCCAGTCGCTGTTGGCATAATGTCCTCACCCCCATGTTTCTGTTGTATGCCGAGGGGGTGCCCAATCCCACTCGGCATCATGCGTCCCTCCCCAACAGTCTTTCCTTGCCAACACAGTGCCCAGTCCCCGTCGGCTTCAGTCCCCCCTTCCCAGTTCAATTTGCTGATGGGGCAGCCCACTCCCTATTGGCATAATGTCACCACCGAATTCATTGTCTGCCGAGGGGGGTGCCCAGTCCCCCTCTACTCTTGCCCCCCCAACTCGGTATGTGCCAACAGGGGTGCCCAATCCTCTTTCTGCTAAAGCCCTCCCCCAAAAAACACTCAGGTGGCATGCTGGAAGCCCACCCCAGCACGCTCAATGTCAAAAAAAAAAACAGTCCCCAATGTGTTTTTTAACCCTGTAAACAGAAAACGGCCCTCGTAGTCTGTGGCCCTCACCCAACCCATGCCCACCCTCTGTGCGCCCTGCCTCCCACCCCTACCCCATACTTACCTACAGAGCCCAGCGACGATCTTTGGTGGACCGGGAACACGCCTGCACTCTTCAAAGCTGACCGCAAACTGAAGAAATGCCAGTAAGCTGTATAATGGCATAAATATTTTTTTTTCAACTTTGGTGCATATCATGAGCATTTTTAAGAATTTTGGCACCACATTTTTAACGTGGGGTTATTGGGACCCCTCCTCATGAATTCTTCCACTGTCATGGCATTATTCGGTCCCGAAATGTGATTTCGCTGTCACTGCGCAGAATCACGCATGCGCGCACACGCTCATATAAATACAATAAAAAAAAACTAGATAAACATGTGGGGAGTAGTGCAATGTAATGGCTGTGGGGCAACAGTCTTCTGGGAGTCTTTCTGGAGGCTGAGATGCTGCCCTATTTGCAGACAACTGTCTGCCCTGAGGGAGGAAGTTGCCAGTCTTCAGGCCACACTGGACAGTAGTAAGGAAACCTTCCCCCAGGCCGCACTGGACAGTAGTAAGGAAACCTTCCCCCAGGCCACACTGGACAGTAGAAAGGAACCTCCCATCCAGGGTGCACTAGCGCCACCACCACTACCTCAGAGGTTGCTAAGAAAGCACAGCAGTTGGACCACAGTGGGCTCAGGGAGGGTGAAGAGGGTGGAACAGAGGCACACCAGTCAATTGTTCCACTCCACAATCCATACACCATTCTGGGAGCATAGCCCCTATGGATGCACCCATGAAGACTGATGATATCTGTCAAGGGAGGCCCACAGAAAGGAGGCAGAGGGCACCAAAGGAAAGGAAGCAGCTCCTGGTGGGGACCAATTATTAGGGTATAGAACTGGGGGGAGCTGGGAAAAATGAAGTAAGGTGCCTGCCTGGTGCCATGGCTTGGAGGGACAGGAAGCGCATCCTCAGGATCACTAGAACAGCTGCAAGGGATTCCAAGCTGGACGTAATTGTCCACCTAGGGACAAATGACTTGGTTCATCATGAGATTAGAGCAGTGCAGGAGGACATTGCAGAGTTGGGGAGGGACCTAAGATGAGTAGCACACACAGTATCCTTCTCAGAGGTGCTGCCTGTCAAAAGCATGGGGGAGGCGAGGGCAATTGGCACCATGCAGTTTAATGAATGGTTGAAAAAATGGTGTGGAGCACAGGGGTTTGGCTTCATTGGGGACTGGGGTTCCAGCTGGAGGGACACCAGCCTATACTGGCAGGATGGTCTGCATCTGTCCAGGAAGGGAACAAGTCTTTTGAGCAATCGGTTTAAATGCTTCATTGGCAACCTTTTAAACTAGTCAAAGGGGGAGGCACTGACAAGCAGCAGGAAAATCCCAGCCTCTCCCTACAAAACAGGGTACTAAATGAGAAAAAGACTGAGGTAGAACGGTCAGTGGGGGATGCTGCAACAGAAGGTAAAGCCATCAAAAATGGAGAGTAATGAGTACTAATGCCCAGTCTGGGTAACAAGCTTCCTGAATTAGTGGCCTTGATGGAGGAGGAACATCTGATATCATGGCAGTCACAGAAACATGGTACACACAAAACCATGACTGGGACATAAACATACCAGGATACACTGTCTACAGGAGGGACAGGGAGGGTAAAGAGGAGGAGGAGTAGTTCTTTACATAAGGGAAGGAAAAAGCAACAGAACAAAAGGGTAAACAGGAGGAGAAGAAGCACTGTGGGTAAATTTGGAGACAGGCAATGGCACCACAATACGCTAGGGGTTATATCTGAACCCCTTCTCAGGGGAGGAAATGGACAGGAAATGATAGAAAGTATACTTAGAATGGCAGAAAAAGGGAGATATTGCTGATGGGTGATCTGAATATGCCAGATGTTAACTGGAGTGCAGTTGCAGCTGCCACTTCGAAGAGTGCAGTTATTCTAGATGCCCTACAGGGGGCATGCCTTAGACAACTAGTACTGGAGCCCACTCGAGAGGGAGCAATATTAGACTTGATTCTCTCAAATGGAGATGGAGAGAGGATTACAGATGTAGAAGTGGTAGCCATCTGGGAACTAGCGACCATCGAACAGTATGGTTCACAATAAACACAGCAATAGAGTCAAGCCATACAAAGACAAAAGTACTGGACTTTAGGAGGGCTGACTTTGCCAAAATGGGTGAGTGCCTAAGGAATGCACTAGCAAATGGGCAGGAAGGAGGGTGGAAGAACAATGGGAATAATAAAACTGCCATCACAGAGGTAACGAGCCTTTGTGTGAAGCAAATAAACAAACAAGACGATGTAAGAAACCACTATGGTTCTCAAAGGAAGTGGCAGTGAAGGTTCAAGAGAAAAGAAAGCATACAGGAAGTACAAGGAATGCAGAAGGAGCAGGACAGAGAACTGTATCAGTTAAAGCAAAGGAAGCTGGGAAGGCAGTCAGAACAGCAAAGGCCCAAACCGAGGAAAGATAGCCAACTCAGTTAAGAAGGGGATAAAACCTTTTATAGGTACATCAGAGGCGAAGGAAGACCAAGGAGGATAGTGAGGTTTAATAAAGGGGTGAGAGGGTGGGCAGAGGGAGACTGTGAAAGCAGAGATACTAAACAAATATTTTTGCTCAGTATTTACAAAGGAAGAGGGGAGGTACATAAAATAAACAGTAGTAACACGCTGGATACAGAAGTTGATACCGCCCATTTACAGAAGAAAGGGTTCTGAAAGAACTCTTAAAACTGAAGGTGGACAAAGCAATGGGGCCTGATGGATTCATCCCAGAATTCTAAAAGAACTATGTAGAACTAGTGACACCACTGACTACCCTTTTAACAAATCATGGGAGGATGGGTGGTGCCTGAGGACTGGAGGAGGGCAGATGTGATTCCCTTCACAAAAGTGGGAGCAAGGCAGAAGCAGGAAACTATAGACCTGTTAGTTTAACCTCAGTGATAGGAAAATGATGGAATCACTTCTAAAGGAAAGAATTGCTAGTATCTAGAGGCCAGAGGGGCACAGGACCCTAGGCAGCTGGATTCACAGTAGGAAGGTCATGCCAGACGAATCTGATAGATTTCTTTGACTGGGTGACCAAAGTAGTAGATCAGGGAGGCTGTGGACATGGCCTACCTAGACTTTAGCAAGGCATTTGACACAGTCCCACACAAAAGATTAATATACAAGTTAGCCAGCCTGGGTGTGGGTCCCAAGATGACAGCCTGGGTAAGAATGGCTGGAGAATAGGACACAGAGAGTAATAGTAAAGAGTCCTCAGAAGAAAGGAGGTTACTAGTGGGGTACACGCGGGTTCAGTATTAGGACGGTCCTCTTCAATGTCTTTATAAGCGACATTGCAGAAGGACTGAAGGAAAGTATGTCTCTTTGCAGATGACACTAAGATCTGCAACAGAGTTGATGCACAGGGTGGGTGGAAAGGATGAGAAGGACTTGGCAAGGTTAGAGGAATGGTCAAATGTATGGCAGCTTAGATTCAATGCTAAGAAGTGCAAGGTAATGCACTTGGGAAACAAAACCCAGGGAAGAGTACATAATGGGGTGAGATACTAACAACAACAAAAATGGAGAGGGACCTGGGGTAGTCATATCAGATGACCTAAAGATGGGCAAGCAATGTGAGAGGCAGCAAGGAGGGGTTGGGGGGATACTGGGATGCATAGGGAGAGGCATCACCAGTAGAAAACAGGAAGTTATTATCCCTCTGTACAGACAGCTGGTGAGACCCCATCTGGAGTACTGTGTGCAGTTCTGGAGACCTAATCTCTGCAAAGACATAGACAGGATGGAAGCTGTCCAGAGGAGGGCAACTAAAATGGTGCAGGGTCTGCACCGGAAGACATATGAAGAGAGACTTAAGGAGCTTAATATGTATAGCCTCGAGGAAAGGAGGAGAGGGGACATGATAGAAACTTTCAAGTACCTCAAGGGAATCAACAAAGTCCAAGAGGGTAGCATCTTTCAAAAAAAGAGGTGTGCAAGAACAAGAGGGCACAATTTGAAGATAGAGGCGGCTCAGAGGTAATTTAAGGAAGTATTTTTTCACAGAGAGGGTTGTGGATGCATGGATCGGCCTTCCGGAGGAGGTTGTGGAGTCAAAATCAGTGGTGGAATTCAAGCATGCATGGGATAGTCATAAGGCAGTTCTAGGGGGTGGGGGTAGGAAGAAGTAGGCTGCTGGTTAACTAGGATCTGCAACTTATCCAGTAGGTAGGGAAATGGGCAGACTGGGTGGGCCAAGCGGTCCTTATCTGCCATCAAATTCTATGTTTCTATGTTTTCTAATCACCTTTTGGGACTGATTAACGAAATGACAGTGCAAGTGTTCATGAGATGGGCTCTCAAAAAGCCTATGTTGCAAATTTGGTGAAAAAATTAAAAAAATTACTATTTGTAATATTTTCACTCCAGATTTTCAACATTGGCATTTTTCCACACCTCCTTATGAACAGTATAGCTGTCATTTTACACATCCTGGCTGAAATCTGTTTTCGCACTACCGGCGCAGAATAGTGCAGTCGCTTTGGGAAATCAGTTTTCAGGACAGATTAAGAAAATGACAGTGACACTGTTTATGAGCAGAGGTCCTTAAATGCCTAAATTGAAAATTTGGTGATGAAAGTCCATAAAATGACTATGTTACAAGTGTGCATTGCACAGTTTCCACGCACCCTTGTAACTTCACATATTTGTAATATTTTCACACCAGATTTTCAACATTGGCATTTTTTCACAACTCCTTATGAACAGTACAACTGTCATTTTTCACATCCTGGCTGAAATGTGTGTTTGCATTTCCGACGCAGACTAGCACAGTCACTGTGGGAAATCAGCTTTTGGGTCAGATTAAGATCGAGTGAGTGAGAGGAGGGAGTGAGCAAGCTCAACTGAGCTCTGTCAGGACTGCTGCAGATTTCTTTGTGGGCAGAAAAAGGTGCCAATGCAGGCAGGAGCCCAGTATGAAAGGGCAATCTGCAGCGCCGGGAGAAACAGAACGAGCGAGTGAGGGAGAGGGAGTGAGCGAGCTCAACGGAGCTGTCGGGACTGCTGCGGATTTCTTTGCGGGAAGAAAAAGACACCAACGCAGACAGGGGCCCAGTACAAAGGGCAGCCTGCAGAGCTGGGAGAAACAGAATGAGCAAATGAGAGAGAGGGAGTGAGTGAGCTCAACTGAGCTCTGTCAGGACTGCTGCAGATCTCTTTGTGGGCAGAAAGAGGCGCCAACGCAGGCAGGAGCCCAGTACAAAAGGGCAGACTGCAGCGCCGGGAGAAATAGAATAAGCGAGTGGGGGGGGTGAGTAAGCTCAATGGAGCTCTGCTGGGACTTTAGAGTTGTACACCCTCCCGCCCAATGTCCTCTGTGCTCCTATATTACAGCAGGGTCTCCGGGGTGGAGACAAAGCAATGATTGGATAATTTTAGGATTGCTGTAATAATACAGATTTAGTTGTTCTGTTTCTTTCTCTAACTGAGCTAAGTTCTGAGCTATACTTTTAGGATTGCTATAATAATACATATTTATTTGTTCTGTTTATTTCTCTAACAGAGCTGAGTAATATTTGGAGTGCAATAGGATTTCTAATTGGGCTAAGTGAAACTATATGAGAACAAAAAGTATGGTAGCTGAGGGGTGAAAACAGACAAGGAGTCTTTAGGATTGAGACGGTAATGCAGTATCTAACGGATGAGATTTGAGACTGAATTAACTGAGTCGGCAAGGGGGCAGTAGGAGGACTACTGTGGGGGGGCCAGGAATTTGAGTAAATAGGGACCTAAAAGTTGAAGTAGGATACAGAAACTAGGAGTAAAAGCCCGTAATATAAGATGGGGGCCAAAATGGGGCAGGTGCCACATGTCAATAGGGCGGGCATCTTTGGAAGGGTGGTGGGGTGTACATGGTGTGGGTCCGCCATGATCCTGGACTGAGCTTGGAGAATGGGGGGTGCATGGTCTGTAGACGACTGGCTAGTTTGAGGGAGGAACTGTGGAAGCCAGGGAGAAGTCCAAGTGGCAGGGCAGATGAGTATGGTAGGCATCATGGCCGGGGGGGAATAGGGGATGGCAAAGGGGGAACAGAGGAAGAGCAACTAGGGACTGAAACCGACCCCAGTAGCAGAGGCACTAGCAGAAAAGAGAGGAGAAGGGAGGGGGTGCCTGAGGCGAGGAAGAGGGGCCACCTGATGGGGGAGGAAGAGACCATGAGGAGTTCCAGGGAGAGAGCAATTGGCTGCGAGTAGGGAGGGACCAGGGGTGGAACCAGGGGTGGCACGGAGGGGAACAAGTAGGAGGGGAGAACTGATAGGGGGAAGAGATGTAGGAGGGGTATCGACTAGGAATAGATTCAAGCCTCTGCTATGGGAGAGAGAGAGAGGGAGCAGGAACATACTGAAGGGAGGGAGGACAAGCAGGGCATGAGAGAGATGGCAACAGGTAGGGGAAGAGATAGCAAGGACAAAAGGGTAGAAGGGGGCTGGTAAGGAATGAGGAGGTGGTGACTGGAGGAGAGAAGGATACTGGAAGGGGGAAGGATGGAAGGGGCATCACTATCAGGGTAGAAGAGAATGGGGGCTGTAAATCGACAACAGCAGGGATAGGAGAGGGGTTGGAAATCAGCAGGGGAGGTCGACATGGGAAACCCAGTAGGAAGTAATCAGGCTGGGAAGGGGTTCAAGGGGGATGGGAGGAATAAGGCAGAGAAAAGGGGTGAGGTGGACGTAGGGGGTATTGATACAGAAGTCACAGAGGGTGCAGCAGGCGGGGGTAAGGGGCAGGGAAGAATGAATGCTGGGGTGGTGGAAGGGGCATTAGAAGGGAAAGGGGGTAAGGGATGGGAGGGTACTTGTCCTGGGGGACATGACATTCCACCCCCACCCCACCACCCTGCAGCCAGTGACAGGCATTGAGGTGTGCCTTGGACTCTTTGGCCCCAGAGTTCACCCCATTCTCCTATACTGCAACCATTTCAGTGTATGTCCTTATGGAGTGGGGTGACTGTAGAGCCGAACACCCCAAAGCACACCTCAACACATGTCAGTGTCTGCTGGATAAGGTGAAGTGAAATAGCATGAACTTTATTGGCGACAACCCAAACGCATACCCCAGTGCCTGTCAGTCTCTGCAGGGTGAAGGTGGGGTTGGCATGAAGTTCAATACTTCACTGCTATTCTTATTCTGCATCTCTCTAACTCCTGCATTTCCAATGCTAATACCAGCAAGCAAACATTTGGCATTGACAAATGCTTGTTCTTTTGTGGAGAGCTGCAGGTAGATATCTACCTCTGTGACATGAGCCCTTTTTGAGGAGAGCTTCTTCATGTTGCAGGTAGATATCCACCTCTGTGATATGAGCCCCAGTTCTGTGTATTAGTTTTCAGTGTAGACCATACCCCCTTTGTTATTCATACCTACACAGATGCTCTAAATTATCAAGGCTGCAGTCTGCAGCGTGAGTACGGTACTTCCTGCTGGGCTGCGTTCAAGCCGCAACCAGAATTCCTTTGGATTGTCTGAAACCATACTCAACAGTACTATCACTGAGTCTGACATCAGCTAGACCAAATCACTCAGAGTGAATTTAATACTAATCTTTAGTAAATGCTGAAGAGTACATGTGACTACTGGACATGTTACATGCTGCATTTCTTGCAACCTAAAAATATTGCAATCTTTGTCCCCCCCAGAGTTTGTTTAACCCCCACCCCCACCCCCATGCACTGAAGTCATAATCCTCTGTTTGGGACATGATGATCCGTTGCTATGGAAATTACTAGTATCTCACAAACAGGACTATGAGTTCTGCATGGGAGAAAAGAGGGAGGATAAGATGAAGTCTGAGACACAGAGACGTTTTCATGCAACTGTCTTCAGGAATGAGGGAGGGGTTAGATATATTTAAAAAAGTTTCCTTTGATTCTTGAAAATCTTTTTTTTTAAATTCGGTTTGATATGGGATGGAGCTGGTACAATGCTTACGTACAACTATAAACTATCCATCACTGGCAGTCAGAATGAATGAGTCAGAATGAATCACCCTGATGAATGTGAAGTAAATCCACTAACATTTATTTGCATATTTTATTGTTCTTCTGCTCCTCTGACCCCTGGCCCTGTGATATACACCCCAGACTCATCACCAGTCTTCTCATGGACTTACTTGTTATCAGTCTTGTACCCAGCGTGTTGATCAGTGGTGGGTGGGCTGCCATGCCACAGTCGTACGTGAGCCAGCATGGGGTGCCAGATTGAACTGGGGCTTTTTTCTATGGTTTCCTCCCAGGGCAACACACATGTATGCAGTGGCAAGCCTGCGTGCAGGTGTCTGACAGCAGTCCCTTCCGCTGCTGATGTGCTCACTTGTGCTACCACTTGGCCTCCAAGAGGTGGCAGTCCAACTATGAGATGCAGTGCCCCCCTCCCCACATACTTTTAGGAAGCAGGACTGTCCCTGGGATTCTCAGTCCTCCCTCCCCCAAACCCAGTCCACCGACATCTTGAGTGGTAGCTCTACCTCTGCTTCAGTGGGCCAGCTATTTGCATATCTTTTAGGTTAAAAACAACATGAAAATGTTTTGGCAGCACAGACACACTCCTCCTCTATTCCAGGCCTGCGGAAAAAAATGTTCACGATTCTGGTTTGCTTAAATAAACTTTTGTGGTTTACTTCACTTTCATAGAGAGCACACACTCTAACTTCATTCGGAGTATTGGAGCCATGCCAGGCCTTTTTTACAACATAAAAAAAGATCACCTGCAGCAGGCCTGAAACAAATGTGGGGGTGCACGTATGTTCTCCAACTACAAAATTTTAAGGAGAGCCACAAGGACCACATCCACATGTAGCTTTGCTTGCTGGAAAGACAGCATACACTAATTGTAAATTTTGTATCCTATGTACTGTATATTACAAACCATATTTTATTTATGTATTTTGCACTGCACCATACTGTTCACATTTCTATGCATCCCGAGTTGAGCCTAAATGGACTCTGTATCTTTAAGAAGGTAACTGTTAATGATGTCAGCTCTTGGGGGTGTCACCCTTGATAAAGCATCCTGTAGGGATGTAAAATTTCAGGTTTTTACTGTTGCTCAGTTTTGCACCTTTCACACTTCAAGAAAATTGAGTGCATTAATTTCTCCTTTTGTAGAGTGCATGTATCATGCAGTCATTTTTGCTTCAGAACTTTTAAAATGCCCATTTAACTGTATCCTTTCATTTTTCCACAATGGTTATTACAACATTGAAATATCATGTTTAGAAATAGGTAGTCAGACCAGCAGACAAGAAAGATAAGAAAAAGAACAGGATAAGAAAGTGTTCCTACTTTCTCACAGCTGGGTCATCCATGTAAATGGTGTATTGTCTCCTGGGAATCAAAATTTAAATGAATGATTGAATTATATAAATAAATTAACAAATACGGTACATGCGTACAAACATATGTACATACAATAGCTGAGTCGCACCAAATTGGGCTCATTATAGTTACGAACATATGAAATTTGCTAGCAGATAAAGGCCTAGACGTCTATCAAGTCTGCTCGAATGTGCAGCTAGCACCCCTTATTCTGCAGCTGCCCCTTCCTTCCACCCTTCCCCTTCATTAACCCTCCTCCTTGTCCTGTCCCATCCCCCTTTGAAGCAGTCCACTGTTCTACTGGATACCACTTCTGCAGGTAATGCATTCCACCCAGCCACCACCCTCTCTGTAAAAAGTGTCTCCTCATCTCCTCCTGAACCTTTCCTCCTTCAGTCTCATACCATGGCCCCTGGTGTCCCTCCCTCCCCTCCCTTACTTTGAACAGCCCCTCTGTACCTGTCTTGTTTATTCCTTTCATGTATTTAAAGGTTTCAATCATGTCCCCCCTGTCCCTCCTCTCCTCCAGTGAGTACATGTTCCGCTCCCTCAACCTCCTCTCGTCTGATAAGTCCCCCAGCTCCTTGATCATCTTTGTCGCCCTGTGCTGCACCCCCTCCAGTAACTTAATGTCCCTCTTCAGATACAGGCACCAGTATTGCACGCAGTACTCCAGGTGTGGTCTAACTAATGACCTATACAGTGGCAGAATCACCTCCTCCTCCTTCCTCAAGGATATATCCCTTGCAATACAACCCAGCATTTTGTTGGCCTTTGCAACTGCCTTCCTACATTTTGCCGAGTTGTTCATTGACCCTGTAATGAGCACCCCCAGATCCTTCTCCTCCTCTGTCTGAGCTAGCTGCACTCCCCCCAGCTGGTAACTCCTCCTTGGGTTCTTCATCCCAAAATGCAGCACCTTGCACTTTTTGGCATTAACCCTCAGTTGCCAGGTGTCTGACCAGGTTTCAAGCTTTGCTAGATCATCCTGCAACCCCTGCCATCCCCCTAGGTCATCCACCACCGCTCCTACCTTGGTATCATCAGCAAACAGACTGATCTTGCTCTTAATGTCACATGATATGTCTGCAATGAATGTCCCAAACAACACTGGTCCCAACACCGAGCCCTGTGGAACACCGCTCGTCACTACCCTTGGGTGTGAGAGCTCTCCACCCACCACCACCCTCTGTTACCTTCCCTGAAGCCAGTTTCCTACCCATCTCACCAGCTTTGCACCCGCCCCTGTGCCTATTAACTTACTTCCCAGCCTTCCATGCAGCACCGAGTTGAATGCCTTACTGAAGTCCAGATACAGGACATCCACTGCATGGCCCCTGTCCAGTTGCCTAGTTACCCAGTCATAGAACTCCACCAGGTTGGTTTGGCAGGATCTGCCACGTATGAAGCCATGCTGTCTGCTATCCTGTAGTCCTTTGGCCTCTAGGAGGGCCACCAGCCTCTCCTTCAGGATAGTCTCCATTAGCTTATCCACGATGGATGTGAGGCTCACTGGTCTGTAGTTTCCCCAGTTCATCCTTGGGGCCACTCTTGTGGAAGGGCACCACATGAGCCATCCTCCAGTCCTGAGGTACACACCCCGAATGTAATGAGGCATTAAATAGGTCTGCCAAAGGTCCTGCAAGGACCTCTGCCAGCTCCTTCAGTACCCTGGGGGTGGATGCCATCTGGGCCTGGCGCCTTGTCCACCCTCAGTGCCTTCAAACCCTCCCGAACTCTGCCCTCCATGATTTCCCATCTGTCACACCTTCCCCGTTTCTGCCATTTCTCCCCTTGGTTGTCACCCCTCTTCTCTTTAGTAAATACTGAGCAGAAGTACTCATTTAGTGCTTCTGCCTTATCGCACCCTGCTTCCACCCAACCCCTCCTTCCTAATCCTTACTATGTGGTCCTTACAGCTCCTTTTCTCCCTGATGTACCTAAAGAAGTCCTTCTCCCCCTTCTTAATGCCTTGTGCCAGCCTGAGTTCCATAGATGCTTTGGCTCCCCTTACTGCCCTTGTCACCTCCTTGATTCTGTCAAGTACTCCTCCTGTTTTCTTGTACTTCCTAAAGGCAGTTCTTTTCCTCCTTACCTTTTCCATTACCTCCTTGCTCAACCAGCTCGGTTTCTTAGCCCCAGCCTTCTTGATCTGGGCCTTGCAGCAGGTTTTGTTACCTCCACTATCCCCAGCTTTATGAGCTCCCACCTCTGGTTAGTGTCCATACTAGATTGAATTCTGGCCAGGTACCCTTTTACCACTTCCCCCATCCTCCCAAAGTCGGCCTTCCTGAAGTCCAGCACTCCTGTGCCAGATTCCACTCCTTCCTTGCCCATATCCAATGTGAGCCATACTGAGTGGTGGTCACTCCCTGACAGAGGTTCCTCCACTGTAAGTTCTCTCACAAAGTCCCCATTTGCCAGCACAAGGTCAAGGGTATTCCCTAACCTGTTGGTTCACTGACCATTTGCAGCAGGAAGCTGTCCTGGAAGGCATCCAGCAGTACCTGCTCCCTTCTGTTCCTGTTTGTTGAGGTACTCCAGTCCACTCCTAGCATGTTGAAGTCCCCCACAATCACCACACTACCCTACTTGCAGGTCCTCCTGATCTGTCCCGCTAGTTCCCTGTCTAACTCCTCCGTCTGAGATGGTGGCCTGTACACCACGCCCATTCTAAGAATCCTATTCTTGGAATCCTGGATTTGCATCCAAAGTGACTCCGTACTATCCTCCCCCCGCCTTACACTTTTCAGTCCTTCCTTCACATATAGTGCCATACCCCCTCCTTTCCCAATCACCCTGTCCCTACGAAATAACCTGTGCCCTGGTACAGGCAGGTCCCAGTCATTGTATTGGGTGGCCCATGTTTCTGTGATAGCTGCAATGTCCACCTCTCCCTCTGCCATGAGCACCTGTAACTCTGAAGTTTTCCTCCCAAGGCTCCTAGCATTAAGGGTAACCACCTTCCACCCTTCTCCCCCCAATCCTACCCGTCTTTCCTAGCATCACCAATTGTACTTGCCATTTGTCCTTTGTCACTGTTATGGGGGGTAAGCTTATATGGCTTCCCAACCTGTGGTCTCTGCATATCTCTTGCCCAATTGCCACCCCCACTCCTAGTTTATATTCCCAATGTCCTCTATGTACTCCTCCATCCTCTGTTTCAACACTTTCTTTCCCTCCTCACTCAAGTGTAGTCTGTCCTTAGCATGGAGACTACTGTCCTCCCAGGGCCTCCCACCCTCCCAACAGCCCATACTCTTTGCACAATACCAGGTTCTTAGCCATCCGTTAAATTCCTCTATTCTCAGCTTTCTTGTTGTGCTTGCCTTGGGCACTGGAAGTATCTCTGAAAAAGTTACTGACCTTCCTGCCCCCTCCCATAATTGTGCTTGTTCCTCAAACCTCCTCTGGACTATATCTACTGTCTTGTCAGCCAGGTCGTTTGTCCCAAGATGTATAATTAAATGAGACTTGTCCCTACCCCTTCTAGCATATTTCAGAACAGATTGTCCCACCCTTTCCGCTGTCATTCCTGGCATGGCCTCCACCCAAATGTGACTATGCCTCTCCCCTGCTACCCCACCTGACTCCTCTTAGTATTGAGTCCCCCAGCACTAAGATTCCACCACTCTTACTCCCTGCTTGCTTCCATTCATCTCCCTCTCTCATTTCCAGCTCCTCTTCTTCCTCCTGCACATTATTTCCCCTTTTTGGCCCTGTTGCAATTCTCCCAGCAGAACTTCCCCCTGCTCCAGTTTGGTCCAGGCATTTATCAATTACTCCTCTAAGTTCATCATTTCCCTCCTCCACCTTCTTCCTCTTTAGCAGTGCAAAACTATTTTCTGATGACCCTTCACAAATGCCCGCTCCCTCTCTCTGCATAGTAACCTGTTCTCTCCTTTCCACTCCATGACTTTTGCCACTTCTTCACCTCCCCTCACAAGTCCCTATCTCCTCCTTCCATTTGTCTTTTGTCTCCTGACCTGGTTTCCCCGGCAATTGTTCTTCCTGGCCTGGGCCCCTTTGTCTCTGCTTCCCTTCTTCTGACCCTCTCCTCACCACTGTTGACTTAAATCACCCTCCCTCATCTTCCCTTCTTCCTCCCTCCAGTATTGGGCTAAACCCACCCCCAATCTGCCTTGCCTGTCTTAGTTCCTCCTGCAGACCCTCGATCTCCTTTCTAAGTTTCTCTAAGTGGTTGCACACTAAACATCCTCCCACACTCCAGGCAATTTTTAGAAAGATTGGTGCACCGCAGTTGTTGCAGCCTACCACCATTGCTGTCGTGTTGCTCACCAGTGTACCTCCCACCCTTCCAGATGCAGGATACCAACACTTCCCAAGTCTCCCTCTCCCCTCTATCAGTGCAAAACATTTTCTTTTATTTCCTTACCCTTTGTTGCACACGCTTAGATATATTGAGCAACTGCTTTTTATATTCCTATCCTTCCTATCCACACTCAAAAAGAGACTTTAAGTAGCTATTGCACAACCTTCTTCAAACTCCTACTCCTCCTTTCCCAATGCAATAGCAATGCAAAGAAGTAACAATGAAAGCTCCTAGATTTGCATTTACTTCCCTTCCACTGAGATAGCAGTCACCTCGTCACTTGCTGCTGTTCCTTTCCTAGATGTCTGCTTCTGCTATGACTGGTGAATATCCTTTGCCATTTGAGGAAGTGATGTCAGAACCCCTGGTATAAAGGAAATAATGGACCAGGAGTGGGTGGGGTGAGGGGTTTGGAGGGGGTGGGACCAGCCCAAGTCTTCCAACCTCTCCAACCCACCCCTCCATGGTATTTAAATCTCTTAGTTGACTACCTGGTTAATCTTACTCCTGCCCCCCCCACCACCATCTCTCTCTCACATCCACTATATCTCAGTATCTCAGACCATAATCTTCCGGAATTGGACTGGCCCACCAGGATACCTGGAAATTTCCAAGTGGACTCTCCCCCCACCGCCGTTGGGGTACCCGGACACCTTCTAAACTCTGAAAAACTTTGCATTGATCATCTGTTTTTGTTTCTAATTAATTGGGGTATGTGGGGCACTGTAGGTAAATGTTAGATGCAAACACAGAGTTAATGTTTCAGATTGAAGTGGAATGCTGATAAGAGTGTGTCACCCTGGGCCCTTCCCTGTTGATTTTCCAGGTGGGCCCTGTATCCACTTTCCAAGGGGGCCCCCTGTACTACAGCCTGACCCTGTAATCTTCTGGGGTCAAAAGCCCCCTCCCCCTGTTGTTCTGATGGTAACGGGTGGAGGGGGAGTGGAGGAGTCTCCAGAGTTGCTGTTATCCCTGAAGGTACCACATGGGAACATGGGAGCAGACAGCATGCACCACAAGTACAGCCTACTAGCAGATCCAGCTATGTTGCGACACAACATCTGCTAGCCCATAGGCTAGCAAACAGCAGCTGTTTTATTTGTTTATTTGTATTTATTTGAAGTCTTGGATTATAACCTTTGAGTCAAATGACTCTTTTACAGAGGTTCCACATCAAGGTAACAAAAAGACATGACAGTACACAGCAATGCAGAGTTTGGGGAGAGAAACAAAATACAGTAAGTAGACTAGAGACAGTAAAATACAAACAATAAGGCAGGACCATTAAACACATGCAATTACAAAGGAACATTTTACATTTGTGCAGGCTAAGGTATAACCAAATTAAAGTGATCAACTGATGTTGATCTTGTCAGAAACAATTGGACAAAGGCAATTACAGTCGTATTAGTACATTTGTGCAGGATGAGGAATAAGAGCAGTCAACTGACGTTGAACTTGTCGGTTAATCCAGAGTGGAGAGGTGGGCGAGGCCTAATCTTTAGCCTAAAGCCTAATCTTAATTTTAAAAGGGAACATAGTACATATTTTAGAGAAAATGCGGCTACCTCCTTGACAAAATGGCTACCCCGTTGAAATAATTTTGAATTCACCCTACAGTAAATGACATTCCAGGCATCAAGACTCAGGGGTGAATTTTATATATGAGCACCACATCTTAAGCCCACAATTTATGATGCCCAGAATGTAAGTTAGCTTGTGTGTGCAGTATTTTGTAGTATACACAACCTACTTATATCTGCAACTCCTTAGGCTCCCCTCCCCTCCCCACCCACTGCTCCCTAACCTGACACACAGACAGAGGGAAAACAGAGAAGGGTGAAAGCCCAAAGATTACAGTTTAAGGTGGGGGGTGTGGGGGGCAGAGGCAGGGGATTCAGAATCAGTCAGATAATAGTAATACTTACAGTCAGAGACAGCAGGACAGTAACAACAAACTCCTGCCACCCTTCGACTCTGCAGGACTGCCAGGTAGAATGGGAAGGGATCCCTACATTTGTTTTGGAGCATGTGTAGAAGTTTTCACCAGGGCTGCAGCTATCACTCTTAGTACACATAGGAGCAGGCAGCATGCACTGCAGGTTCAACCAACCTGCTAGCAGATCCAGCTATGCAGTGAAAATGTAGCAATGTAGTACTCTGCTGAAAGCACTCTGCACTGCAGAAGAACTGTAGGGGAAGAGTTGCCTCTTTGCAGATGGCAGCAAAACCTGCAATAGGGTGGACTCTCTGGGTGTGTGTGTGTGGAAAGAATGAGCAGAGACCTGAAAAAACTGGAGGGATTGTGAAGGGTATGGCAACTGGGTTTCAATGTGAAAAAGCGTGAAATAATGCACCCAGGACACAGAAAACCAGGGGCAGAGTACAAAATGGGGAGTGTTATTGATGACCACCAAGCAGTAGAGAGACTTACATAGAAACATAGACTTTGATGGCAGATAAGGACCACTTGGCCCACCCAGTCTGCCCATTTCCCTTCCTATGGGATAAGCTGCAGATTCTAGTTAACCAACAGCCTACTTCCTGCAACCTCCCACTACAATTGCCTTATGTCTGTCCCATGCATGTTTGAATTCCCCCACTGTTTTAGACCCAACAACCTCCCCAGGAAGGAGGTTCCATGCATCCACCACTCTCTCAATGAACAAAAATTTCCTCACATTATGCCTGAGCCGTCCCCCCTCTATTTTTAAATTGTGCCCCCTTGTTCATACACATCTCTTTTTCTGAAAGATGCTACCCTCCTGGACTTTGTTGATTCCCTTGAGGTACCTGAAAGTTTCTATCCTTGCCCCCCCCCATCCCTCCTTTCATCAAGGGTATACATATTAAGCTCTCTCAATCTCTCTTCATATGGTTTCTGATGCAGACCCTGCACCATTTTAGTTGTCCTCCTCTGGACTACTTCCATCCTGTCTATGTCCTTGCGTAGATGGGGTCTCCAAAGCTGCACACAGTACTCCAGATGGGGTCTCACCAACTGTCTGTACAGAGGGATAACCACTTTCCTTTTTCTACTTGTGATGCCCCTTCCTATGCATCCCAGTATCCCCCTGGCTCTCCTTACTGACTTCTCACATTGCTTACCCACCTTTAGGTCATCTGATATGACTACACCCAAGTCCCTTTCCATTTTTGTTGTTGTTAGTACCTCCCCTGCTATTGTGTACTATTCTCCTGGGTTTTTGTTTCCCAGGTGCATTACTTTGCACTTCTTTGCATTGAATCTAAGTTGCCATATGTCTGACTATTCCTCCAACCTTGCCAAGTCCCTTCTCATCCTTTCTACCCCACCTTGTGTATCAACTCTGTTACAGATCTTTGTGTCATCTGCAAAGAGGCATACCTTTCCCTCCATACTCTCTGTAATGTCACCTATAAAGATGTTAAAGAGGACTGGACCCAGTAGTGAACCTTGAGGTACTCCACTAGTAATCCCCCTTTTTTCGGAATGTGTTCCATTCACTATTACTTTCTGTGTCCTGTTGTGCAGCCAGTTTGCTATCCAGGCTACCACACTGGAACCCACTCCCAGGCTGGCTAACTTGCTTATTAGTCTTTTGTGCGGGACTGTGTCAAATGCCTTGCTAAAGTCTAGGTAGGCCATATCCAAAGCCCCTCCCTGGTCTATTACTTTGGTCACCCAGTCAAAGAAATCAGTTAGATTCATCTGACATGACCTTCCTGCTGTAAATCCATGCTGCTTTGGGTCCTGTGCCCCGCTGGCCTCTAGGAACTCAACAATTCTTTCTTTCAGAAGTGATTCCATCATTTTCTCTACCACTGAGGTCAAACTTACAGGTCTGTAGTTCCCTGCTTCTGCCTTGCTCCTACTTTTGTGAAGGGGAATCACATCTGCCCTCCTCCAGTCCTCAGGTACCACCCCATCCTCCCATGATTTGTTAAAAAGTGTGGTCAGTGGTGTCACTAGGTCCTCGCTTAGTTCTTTTAGGATTCTGGGGTGAATCCCACTAGGCCCCACTGCTTTGTCCACCTTGAGTTTTAGGAGTTCTTTCAAGACTCTTTCTTCTGTAAATGGACTGGTGTCAACCCCACTACCCAGAGTGCTTCTGTTGTCTGGTTTAGGTAACTCCTCCTCATCTTCTTTTGTGAATACTGAGCAAAAGTATTCATTCAGTACCTCTGCCTTTTCACTGTCTCCCTCTGTCCACCTCCCCTCCTTTATTAATCTTCACTATTCCTCCCTTAGCCTTTCTATGCTCCCTAATGTACCTATGAAAGGTTTTATCCCCCTTCTTAACTGAGCTGGCTATTTTTTCCTCAGTTTGGGCCTTTGCTATTCTGATTGCCTTCCCACTTCTTTCTGCTTTAATTGATACAGTTCCTGTCGTGCTCCTTCTGTGATTCCTTATACTTTTTGAATGCAGCCTTTTTCTTCTTAACCTTCCCTGCCACCTCTTTTGAGAACCATAGTGGTTTTTCACTCCGCTTTGTTTTCTTTATTTGTTTCACACAAAGGCTTGTTGCCTCTATGATAGCAGTTTTGATTTTTCTCCATTGTTCTTCCACCCCTCTTTTTTGGCCATGACTTGGGGGGTAATAGTCTCTGATGACCTAAAGGTGACCAGGTAGAGTGACAAAGCAGTTGGGATGGCTTGTGGGATGTTGGGGTGCATAGGGGAGGCATCACAAGTAGAAGGAAGGAAGTGGTGCTGCCTTTGTATAAATCACTGGTAAGACCTCGCCTAGAACACTGTGTACAGTTCTGGAGGCCACATCTCCGGAAGGACATAGACAGAATGGAGGCAATCCAGAGGAGGGTAACTAAACTGGTGCAGGGTCTGCATCAAAAGCCCTATGATTAGAGACTAAAGGAACTCAATATGTACATCCTAGAGAAGGAGGGGTATGATATATGATAGAGACCTTTAAATACCTCAAGGAGGTAGATAAGGTACAGGAAGAAAGTATTTTTTTCAGAAAAAAAGGTGCATAAAAGCAAGGGGTCATGCCATGAAGCTGGAGGGGAATAGATTCAGGAGATCCTGGAACAGCCTGCCTGCCAATGTGATGGGGATAAAAACAGTGGTGGGGTTCAAGAATGCATGGCACAGACATAAGGAAATCTTAATGGAAAAGAATGGGGGAGGGAGAAAAAAACGGAAATCAGGTAGGGTCTGCAGAGATACTGTAGGCAGTTGAAAAAATGATCAGACTAGGTGGGCCAAGCAATCCTTATCTGCCGACAAATTCTATGAGTCTATGTACATATGGGAGGGTTTAACCATTTTTCACTGCAAGCAGGCCTGTTTTCTCTCACACTCATTAACTCAGTCATCTCCCCTCATGCTGCTACTAACTGCAGAGTCACTACAGACAGCAGCACATAACTGTCAAAGTTAAAACGTCAAAATGGATCAAATGAGTGAAAAAAGATTCAAGAAATTTATAACTGTCCAACTGAAATGAATTAGGAAACCTTTGGTCATAGGAGAAACATATAGAGACATAGACAATGGTGGCAGCAAAAGGCCTGTGAGCTCCATCCAGTCTACCCACCCTTCCTAATTACTCTACACTGTCCCTAGAAGCCAGCCCTCCCCTTTACTTCTGCCCCCCAACTAATCCCATATGCCTGTCCCATCCTTGCTTGAGGCTGCTTGCTGATGTGGCCTGTACAACTTCATCCCGCGCTTTGTTCCATGTGTCCGCCATGCTTTCTGTGGAAAAGTGCTTATGGATGTCCTTTTTTAATCCCCCCCGTGAGTTTAAGTGAGTTCCCTCTTGTCCCTGTATTTGAACTCAAGGATAAATGTTTCTTGGCATCCACTCTTTTCATCCCATACAGATACTTGTAAGTCTCAATCATGTTGCCCCTTTCCCTCATTTTCTCAGGGGTGTACATGTTCAGGTTCTGCAGCCTCTCCTTATATGTCTTGATCCATCATGGTTGCTCTACGCTGTACTGCTTCCACCTTCTTACAATCTCTCCTCAGGTGTGGACACCAAAACTTTACATAGTATTCCAGGTGTAGTTGCACCATGACCTGTACAATGGGAGGATCATATCCCAACTTCTAATGCTTATCCCATTCCCTAGCAACCCAGCATATTGTTAGCCTTGCCCCCCAGTTCTATTACAATGTGCTGCTGTTTTTAGGCTCTCTGATATCATGACCCCAAGGTTCTTTTCCTCCATGGTGCTTTCCAGCACCATTCCCCCCATTTTATATTGCATGTTTGTGCTCCTCTTCCCAATGTGCATCACTTCACTTTTTTTTACATTGAAGCCTGACTGCCAGCCTTTCAGATCCGCTTACACTGCCACATTTGCATTGCAGCAACTCAGGCATTTAGGTTGGCTGTGGTACAGATGTGGCAGTGTAGACATTTACCCCATCACGGTAAGTCATTTGCTTCTCCTCTCCCCAAACTGCAGCAGAGGTGGGGACACGTCCTGGAGCAAGCAGTCTAAGCAGCCACGTGGACAGGCTGCACTGCTCGCTCTGACATGTCAGGGCCCTGAACACTTACTTCCCATAATTTTTTTGATCTGTAAGCATTTCTATAATTAAACCTAGAGGTGACATAGAAGTACTCACAGATGGTCACTGGTGCTTCTGAGAGTGGAACTTCCAGTGAACGGAGGTGTGGGGGAGAGTTCACAGTTCAGATTAGAAAGTAGCATTTTGTTATGGCTGCATGTAAAATAACCATATTACGGCTGTAGATAAGACTAAACAGTTATCAGATGGATAAAGGCTTTTACCAGCAGATAGAGAGGGACTGAGACAAACAGGTACCAGCTGGGGGTGGGTATGTAATGAGACCATGTAGCAAGAAATGGGTGTGAACACCTGCCCCTTCTTGAACTCACTGTCCCTGTCAGCCCGTCATGTAGACAAGTTATGATGCTGGGAAGGACTGGAGCGAACTACAAGTAACTGCGCAGTGGCCATGTAAACCAGACTTTTGACCAGCTTTTCAACCTGCCCAGATCCTCACTGAGTTCCCTTATCCCTGCCTTTGTGCCCACCCTTGCACGGATCTTTGTGTCATCTGTGAAGAGGCCAAATTTGCCATCGATGCCTACCCCATGTCACAAATGAACACACTAAAAAGGACCAGACCCAGCACCAACCCCTGAGGTGCTCAACTTGTTACTTGCCTTGCCCCTGAAAACTCCTTGTTAACTACTACCCTTTGTGCTCTTCCCCTCAGCCAGTTCTTTATCCAAGTTGCTAATTGTTCCTCCCACCCTAAGTCTTCTATCTTTTTAACCAGTCTCCTGTAGAGGATTGAGTCAAAGGCCTTACTGAAATCCACGTATACCATATCTACTGCCTGTCCCCTATCTTGCTGCACTGGTCACCCAGTCGAAGTAGTAGGGGTTTGTGAGTAAGGAACAGTATTTTCTGAATATCAAGAATAATGCACTATGTGTTATCCAGGTCCAAAAACAAATAGTGGCACTATTTGTGACTATTCATATTTGAGAAATAAAAAACAAACAATACAAAAAAAAAACACAGCCCCCCCCACCCTCTTCCCCAGACCAGTCACAGTAAAAACAACTCCCCATCCCCCCACCCTCTACAAGGAGCCCTCTCCCATCCCTGAGGCAATGATGTTGACTGCCACAGTTTCATTAAAGGGGTAGAGGGCCCCAGCATGGAACCTTTCCTTTTTTCTATAAAGATTTTTCTCCCCAGTGCACCTCCATCCCCTAGGGATATACCCCTGACCATAGGGATGTACCCCATCAGGTCCAGAATATCAGGCTCCCTCAGACCTCAGTAGCCCACTGGTTATTCCCATGGCTTCCCTCTGTGGCAGGGACTCCAGTGGGAGGGCTTTCCTCCCTCCTGATGCAGTCCAGATCCAGTGATGGCTGGCATTAGGACACAGGGGAATCCCCAAGGCTCAGACTGTCATGTAGACAAAAGTGGGATTTTTTTTCCCTTGAGGCTGGCCCCCTCCCACCTCCCTGACACGAACTAGCTCCAAGGCCTCAGTCACACACAGCTGACCCTGAGACAGGAGCAAACTCCCTGGCCCTGCCACAGGGGTCGCTGTGGCACCAGTGCTCACCGCTGACCCTCCCCAGCTGAGGGACACTACTGTGTGGCAACTTCATAACTCTGACCTGCATCCCAACATGACAACCTGAGCTCGGTCCCAAACTCGGGTCCTCTGCATGGGAATGTGACACGTTATCGCTAGACCATTAATTCTGATGGACTTTTTGCCCAGACTCCTAGGCCAGCCGTGGAAGGGTCTCCCTCGAGACAGTGTAGGTGCATCATGTCCTCAAACTTTCCCCACTGCCTGGAGCATGACTTGGACAGACTGTTGCATATATCCTCCACTTTTCAGCAAAGCAGTGTCTAATGCTGTTGGCCAGGGATGCCTCATGTGGAAAGGAATACACATTTCTCTTTACCAAGATTGCTCAACAAAGATGGTTCAAAAGGATGTCCACAAGATGTCTAAACAATAGGGACTGCAAGGCCCTGACATGCAGTGCCATCCAAGGTAATGGTAAAGAACATGACTGTATGACCCCAAAGGAGGCCTGAGTTTTCCTACAAAAACACTGGCCCAATAGGGTACCCACAAATTGCTCCCTAAGGCCTTCAGTGCACTGTCCAACTATGGGGTTTCACAGACCGGCCCACTGATGCAGCAGTAGTACTACTGCTTGTGACACTGATGATCCATGTTCGAGAACAAGCCTGGAGCATCTGAGCAGTGGCCGAGGGGGGGAATTAAGCATCAGAGGGACAACTCTCCTCCTCTGGGGAGGGACGGATGTGGATTCCAGCATTTGCCTGACCCTTGCAGTGGCTGGGGGTGAAGTTGACTGAGACCACCAGACTAGGGTTGGAGGAGGGGTGGAGATCAATGCATTGTAAGCAAGAGCACAAATGATGATATAGCTGATGTCATTGCACATTTGCTGCTCCTGAGGACAGAAAACCAGAAACAAAATGTTGCTGACTGGGTAGGTGACAACCTGGCCCCCTATATCGGTTGCTGGGCCTCGCCTGTATGGGCCTGGATTTCCCCAGCCTTAACCTCTGCTGTTGGGCCAACCAGGTGGAGAATGGAGTTGTACAGAAGCAGAAGGCAACCCTGCCTTGGGGGACAAGCCAAGAGGGAACAGCCCAATAGTGAATAATGAGTGGACCAGGAGCCCATTGATCCAAGAGTGAGGCCTCCAGAGGACAGAAGCTGGCAATTTGTAGGCCGGAGAAGATCCTAGTCAGTGGGGGAGGTGGCATATAATAGGGTTTAAAAAAATGGGGGACATTCATGGCACTAAGCTCACCTAAAACAGCTTCTGCATTATGCAAGACATAGAAACATAGGCAGATAAGGACCACCTGGCCCATCTAGTCTGCCCGTAAGCCCCTGTACTGGATTACTACTTCCGACTCACCCACTGTTGTACCTCTGTGGTTCCCCTATGGCTGTCCCAAGCAAGCTTGAATCCATCCACAGTGCTCGCTCCCACCACCTCCTGAGGCAGACCATTCCATGTGTCCACCACCCTCTCTGTGAAGAAGAACCTCCTCACATTACCTCTTAATCTCCCACCTTCCGATTTCATGTCATGCCCCCTCGTTCTTGTGCTCCTCCTGTATTGGAAAATGTCTCCCCCCGCACCTTGTTTATACCCTTGAGGTACTTGAATGTTTCTATCATGTCCCCTCTTTCCCTCCTCTCTTCCAACAAGTTCATATTGAGGTCCCTTAATCTCACCTCATAAGTCTTGTGTTGCAAGCCCTGTACCATCTTATCAGTGTCAGTGGCCCAGCAGGTAGCACACTCACCTCTTAGGCTAGGAGGTCAGAAGGCTGTGGGTTCAGTTCCCACATCTGGCACTTGGGTTAAATCCCAATACTGACACTGTAGTGCAGCATTAGGGGGTGCTGCACTCCTGAGGTGCCATCTTTCAGATGAGATGTTAAACTGAGGTCCCATCTGCCTGTTCTGGTGGTAGTTCAGGTGGATGTTAAAGATCCCATGGCACTTCTCAAAAAAGAGTGGGGGAATTTTTATTGGAGAACATAGAAACAGCATATAACAGCATTCAGAAACAAAAAAGGAACATAACAATGCATAATCAGATATGGAAAGAAAAAAATAATCAAAAATTGAACTTAACGTAAAGAAACAAGTCCAGCAATCTGCAGGTTGAGGCCTAAAAAAATGAAGAAACAAAGCAAAACAAAAAAAAAAGAGAAAAGCAAAGTAAACATCACCCAAACCCCTAGACATTTTTCCACCTAGCCTTCCAAACCTGCATAGAGAAGTGGGCTTTATCGTATTCATACAGTTTAGACAGTTCATGTTCAATGGTCAGTATAACAGTAAGCGAGGTAGCATCAATCTGTCCTTGTACATAAGCGCATCTGTTTTGCCACAACATAAATTAAATACAAGTCAAAATTAAACGTAAAGTGTCATCAGAAAAAGATTGCAAGGAGATTGAGAAACCCCCTACTTGTAGAATTTCCTCATATAACTAAATGAATGCCAGAGAAGATTCTTCCACTTTACTGCTGGAAGAGACCAAAATGCTTGACTGTATGGACAAGTAAGCAAGAAATGGTCCATGGTTTCTTCCTGTTGAGAACATGTAAGTCTGGGACAGTATCTCTCCTCCTGACCCTTGTGTTTGGCATTTGATTTTACCCCCAGCCGGCCATGGCTTCAAAGCCATTGAACATCCCACATCCATGGTGGGGTACGCTTGTCTGTCAGTAGGGCCCAAACCTTAGGGTAATTTGCCAGGGTAACACCTTTAAAATCTGGGCTAGTAATAAAAGCTGTACTCTGAATAGTGGAATAGACATGCTTCCGTCGCTGTGTCAGAACCTGGCATGTAGTCAATTTTCACTTTCTCAGTTTCACAACAGCTGGTTTCAGAAACACTGGGGATCTGCTGTAAGAGTTGGGAAGCAGACCAGAGACATTCCAACAATCTAGAAGGGGGTTCACCCAATGATCTGCAAAGAATCTCCAGACTGCTATTGATGGTGATGTCAGGGTAGCAATATTATAATACAAAAACATACTATGGTAATAAGCAACTGGGTTGGTGAGGTTTAAACCCCCGTCTGCCAGTAACAAGTACAATAAGTCTCTTCTGATGGGGTTCGGCTTATTGTCCCAGATGACCTGAAAAAATAAGCTCAGTAGGGTGGATTCGAATTGTGGCGGCAAGGGGTACACTACAATTAAATAGGTGAACTGGGGCAGTAAAAGAGTCTTAAGGAGAGCAACTTTTTCTTCTTAGTCTGTTGCCACGATTTCCATTGTGACACCTTATGTTGTTCCACTTCCAATTTCTGTTCCCAATTAGTAATACTCTGATTACCCCTGCCAAAAGTAATACCAATACAGTAAAAAGTCCATCAGTGACTGGGATCCCCTGTATATCAGAAACCATGTACCCTATATTTTTACTCACATTCAGTTTAGCCCTCAATAGATAGGAATACTGTTCAAGCTGAGTAATGGTGTGCATGCCAGAGGCAGCATCAGCAACCAAAAGACATATGCCATCGTAATGAGCTGAGGTTTTAACTTCCAGGGCCATGGCTGGGGGTTGCAAACCCTTAATAGTAACATCTCCATTAACCATTCTTAAAAAAGGATCTAAACAAAAAACATTCAGTAGGGGGCTCACTGAACAGCCTTGGCGGACCCCTCTTTGAACGTGAGCAGTCCTACCAAAGATCCATTTATTAAAGGAACAGTGTTTGCTATTGAATAAAGTCAGACCTGGTTAATCCGTGCCTTGTTATTACGTATACCTGATTATCTGAACAGGGAACCTCTGAAACTGATTTTTTGCCATGTTAATTGCCTCTTTAATATGGACACCTCTGTTTCTGAATCCGAATCCTGTGTTCAGAGTACAGAGACCATTATTCCCATTCATTTTAACCTGGATAATCCATTGCAGGTGTTAATGAGTGTGCTAATGGCAGTGTTTTTAATCCTTCCTAATCCCCTCTGTCATGTTAAAAGTAAAAGAAAGTGAGTTTTAGATAGCTAACAGCCCTCCCATTTTCCTTTCCATGCCAGTATGTGTTCTGATATGCTTCAACCAATTTCTGATAACCTAGCTTTGGGATGCACTCAGCTCTACCTCAAGTTGCACTGTCTTCACCAGCTACTGCTCTTTCTTTTCATTTTCCTAAACATTCCATGGAATCAGTGACACAGTTCCAGGCTGTTCATATGAAAGGTCTGGAATGGTGTTACTAATGTCATAGAATGTCCAGACAGTTGAGAACAGAGCATTGAAACTGCTGAGGAGAAGGGGATTCACTTTGTCACAAAGGCGAAAAAATAAAATTATTCATTTGACAGAAAAGATCAAAACATAGAAACTAGAATATTTTAACTGTTCAGCGCTATAGTACCAAATTTCTAATTTTCTGATAAAGTAAACAAAAAAAATCCTCTGGACATTGGCTGGTTAGTACGTATATTTTTATTATGTAACACAATGGGCAAAAACAAATGTTTATGGATTAACCAGGTCTGACTGTATATGGACATAAGCCACTGTACAAACTGTTGTGGGACTCCATAAGAAAGTAAAGAACATTCCAGAAAAGCATGAGAAATTCTGTTGAATGCTTTTCCTTGATCCAAAGCTAGTATGTAACCAGGTAGGTTGTTGTGGTCACCTAGATCCACCATTTCCCTCATCAGCAGTAAATTATCATAGATCAATCTATGAGGAACGGAACAAATTTGTGACGGAAAAATCAGAAGAGGGGCTAAGGTGGCCAGACGTGCAGTCAAGACTTTCATTAATATTTTCCAATCAGTATTGAGGAGACTCAGAGGTCTCCAATTATTAATGTCCCTTCTGGCCCCTTTCTTATAAAGAAAAATGTAGATAGATGTCCCTAATCTGGTGTCTATGTGCTTGGCATGCAAAAGCCAATTAAACACTACTTCAAGAATGTTAACAAGGTCAGACGAAAAATGTTTATAGAATTCAGAAGTCAAGCCATCCAATCCCAGGGCCGTATCATTATTCAAGGTCTTGGTGGCTTTAAGTACTTCTGTAGCTTGGATCGGCTGTAACAGAGGGTTCTGTAGATCAGGAGTAACCGGGGGGTGGGGTAAAAGAAGAAAAATAGTCAGTGGGTCAGGCTAATGAAGAGCATAGAGGGAGTGAAGATGTGTGTCCACAATACCTAAAAGTTGTGTAATGTTATGACCTCATCCCCACCAGCTGTATACAAGGAGTCCATCACCCTGAATTTAAGGCAGGATTTGCAACTAGCAAATACATCCCCCTCTGTTTCTTTCCCTGGCGTACATGTCCTGTGTTCATGCAAAAGGGATGCCACCCTGGAATATTGTAAGGTTTCCATCTCTTTTTTAAAGTCCTGAGCATACTGGAAAAATCATCCCTCCCTTCATTAGTGAGAGACATAATGAACGCTACCCATGATATAAAGGTGAGGTACCGCTTGTAGTGAGCAGTATGTAAAGAGAAGGCCTTGTGTTTCAATGCATGAGTAAGTTCTAGTTTAGTATCAGCCCACCAAGAGCTAAAATCATCCTCTAAACACGCTAGAGAAGACCTAGCCCGTAAAGTGTCCTTCACTACTTCCCTTACTGCCATGTTTTCCAACAGAGTATTATTGAACTTCCAGTAGCCTTTCCCAAAGAGTCTTTTAACAGACAACCAAGGAGTGACCGTTAAAACATCATGGTCTAAAGTTTTAATGGGGCAGACATGTGCAGTATGTTTATGAATAAAGAGAGATGTAAAAACTTAATCAATGCATGTGGAAATCTTACCCCTATGGTATGTCTGACCTCCCCCAGCATGTAAAGCAGTATAAGAGTCTGTCAAACCCAGTCTGTAAGACATGCTTTAAACAGGTGGTGTCACAGTAATCCTTCACAGTGATTTTACTCCTATCCTCCTTCTTCAGTGGATAGTTAAAATCCACCCCCCCCAAATGACATGTTTGGTCATAGAGAGGTATGGTTTGACCAAGTGAAACAGATCAACCAGGTCCTTCTTTTTCTGAGGGGCATAAATATTAAGGAGGCGCCAAGTGGTATTTTCATAGGTGAAACTGAGCAATAAGGCCCTACCTAAACATAAATCCAAGACCCTGGTGACTGAAAACCCTGTACCCCAAAAAAAGACTCCAACACCATCACATGCATTCTGCCCAAAAGAAAAAAACGAGGGGCCCCAACTCCACAATTTTTGTGCAGCGAGCACAAAGGATTTTGTATTTAACTTTGTGTCCTGTAAATGGCAAATATTAAAATTAGCATAATTTAAAATGGAGAAAGTAACCAAACGTCTCCGAGCCGTCTTCAGACTATTAGTGTTAAGGATGGCCACCCTAAGAGCACGAGGGGAGGACATAATGCTGAAAAAAAAAGAGTCAGAAGTAATCATTTCTTTCTAGTACTTCTACGCAGTTTAACACCCTGTTTTGTCCCTTTCACAGTTGGGGGGGGCCTTTGCCTCCGCAGGCTGTTCCTCCGAGTCCAAGGAGATCATATACTGCAAAGAAAACATAGGAGAAGATTCAAATTCCTCATCCACATCTGAGCCCCTTGGAGATTTCTGGAGAACAGTAAACTGGTTGGAAACTGGGAGGGGAGATGATTGTTTAGAAGCCTTCATAGGTTTATTAGTGGTATGAGGTACAGTTAAGGGTAGTTTTTTAGTCAGAGATGGTTTGCCAGGGGGAGGCATGATAAGAGCTTCCCTAGGCGAAGGACCTGGCTCTGTAGTCACCAATGGAGCTTCAGCAGTAGAAGGCTGTGATTGCACTGGAGAGATGGGGGGTACATGGATGTCCACAATGGTAGTAGTTTGTCATTGTGGAATGTTCTGGGGAGACTCATCCACAGCAACTGGTAGGGACTCCATTTCAGGGGCTGAGGAGGCAGGTGGCTCCATGGGGTGAGATGGTGCTGTGTAGCCAGGAGGTGGTTGGGGGGGTGTCCTGCTGTTGGTGAGACTTATCAATGTCTTTCCTCTGAGCTGAGTTGATAATATCACCCTGCTGTGGCCTGTCAGATCTGTCATGTGTGGCCCAAGGGCAGGATCTGTAAGTGTGTCCAACATCTTCACACAGATTACATTTCATGTCCTCAGTACAGTCAGAGCTAAGATGGCCAAAGCCTAAGCATAAACTGCATCTGAGTCTGTCACAGGCTGAACTGAGGTGTTGGAAAGACTCACATATAAAGCACATCTTTGGCAGCCCGGGATAGAAGCAGCACTCCATGTCCTGGCCCAAGAACAAACTACTAGGCAAATGCTGCGGGCCGGCATTTGACATTTTGAGTTTAACCTTGTAGGTCCAGCCACTTGTCCATATATGTTCAGAGTCAAAAATAGGTTGGGGGGGGGCCATCACATCACGTCTATGGGAAAGTCAGTGGGTTCTATCATGTACAGAGACCCCCTCATTGCGAAAAATAATTGTTATGGTCTTAAAAGCAGATTTCATTAGGGGGATTGCACGAAAAGGCAGTCAGAGTTCTGAATAATGAAGTTTGTTGTATTTCACCCAGAATCGGTCAAGTCCTTGCGGCATTTTAAAACTAAAGTCAAACAGATTATACCCAGATATGTATATCAGAGCATAGAGCTCACTGGAAAAGAAGCATAGAGGATTTCAGTAGGGTTTTGCCCACATAGACCCTGTCGGGGTGGGGGGGTCCAGACCACCATTGTACTGAATGCGAACAGCGTTTCTCCACTGAGCCAGCAAGGGGTGATTCTGAAAGTGGTCTTTCTTCTGAAAAGATGCCCACAATGTGCTCGCCTTCTCAGCTGTGACAGGACGAGGTTCAGTTATGGGTCTATCACTGTCCATGTGGTCCCCCTAGTTAGACGCCAGGCGGGGTTGCTCAGGGGAAGAAGAACCCTCTGAATCCAAGTCAAGACCAGAATGGTTGGGGTGCACCTGTGGAGGGGAATGAACAACATCCTCTGAATATAAAGACATGTCAAAGTCTGTAGAGAAAGGTAGAGAGGCATGGGCCGCAGGGCTAGTATGAACCGCAGTGGCATTAGGGGCCTCATCAATCATGGGGACAAAGTCAGTACCCTGGGCTGGGGCTCCAGAAATTGGTAGCTCAGTAGTATCAGGTAGCCATTGACCCTTAGTATGCTTCCACCCTGTGTTTTTTAATGAGATCTCAAGGGACCAGGGCAGTTTCTTTCTATCTCCCACCGAAGCTGGAGATTGGGTTGGGCCTGGTCGCCCTTACCGTAAAAAAATTTCTGGAAGTAGAAGGCACAGCAGTAAATGTAGAAACAGGACTTACTGCGAGTTTAGTCGAGTCTGAGAGTAATGATGCAGTGGTAGAAGGAACACTACCATGCTCTGGGATGTTTTCTGGTCTGGAGGCTGGAGTAGCAGCAAGTGCTAGTTGAGTGAACGTTGGACAGGCAGCCTGAGAATCCTTTAATGCTGCTGCATCACATGGAGAGGAAGTTTGACGGCTGTCAGACCACAGTGTCATCCTCATGTCTGTAACAAGCTCCATCATGCAAACAGTGGGCTGCTATATCGGAACTTTGGCAGAATCAGGACTTACAGTCGATATTGTGACCAAGACCATGTCTCTTCTGTGCAGCACTAGAGATTTAAGCCATTCCTCTTCAGTTTTATCAGCTAAGACATTCTTAGATAGTGTAACAATTTATTCTTGCCTTGGTGAACTAGACTGAATAGAATTCAAACATTCTGGTTGTAAAATGATCTCCTCAGCTGGACCTGCAGGGAGGGAGATCAGCTTCCCTGAAGGTGCACCAGTATCCAGCATCTCCACACTCCCGTCAGCCATTGTGGACAAATAGCACCCCCTACCTCATCAGTAGGGGAATTTCCCTGGTGCCCTGGCCAAATTTCTTCCCATTCACTAAAAAAAATACTACCTACAGCTTAATCTGGTTCAAGGTCAGTTGGCATTTATCTGTATCCCCCTCCCCTGGGTTGTGCCTGAAAATAGGCAGAATTTGTGTGGCGCACTTACCCGGTCAACAAAAAATAAATAAATAAATACTAGTCACCCTTCTCTGGACCATCTCCAGCCTATTAATGTCCTTACGAAGGTGCAGCCTACAGAACTGCACACAGTACTCCATGTGAGGCCTGATCATGGTTTTATATAATGGCATCACTACCTCCCTCCTTCTGTTGGTGATATCCCCATATGCATCCCAGCATGCCACTGGCCCTCCCAGCTGCCTTAGCACTCTGCTTTGATGTTTTCAGGTCATCTGAAATAATAACCCCCAGGTCCCTTTCCTCCTTTGTGACTATCAGCAACCCCCCCCCATCCTGTAGCTTTCCTCAGGGTTTTAGTGTCCCAGGTGCATAATTTTGCTATTTTTTGAATTAAACTTCAGTTGCCAGTCTTCAGACCATTTTTCAAGCTTACCCAAGTCTCTCCTCATTTTCTTCACCCCCTCTGGGGTATCCACTCTGTTACAGATCTTGGTGTGATCTGCAAACAGGCAGACCTTTCCCTCCAAGCCTTCTGCAATGTCGCTAATGAAGACATTGAACAGGACTGGCCCCAGGACCGATCGCTGAAGCACCCCATTGGTCACCCTCCTCTCCCCAGACTACACCCCATTTACCACCACCCTCTGCCTCCTGTCTGTTAGCCAGTTTCTAACACAGTTTACCACCTTTTCCCCCATGCCCAACCTACCCAGCTTGTTTATCAGCCTCCTATATGGGACAGTGTTAATGGCTTTGCTGAAATCAAGGTAAGCAATGTCCACTGCCCCACCTTGATTTACTTCCTTTGTCACCCAGTCGAAGAAATCAACCAGATTTGTCTGACATGACCTCCCCGCTGTGAGTCCGAGTTGCCTATGGTCCTGGGCTCTGATGGCTTCTAGATGCCCCACTATCCTTTCTTTAAGCAAAGTCTCCATGATCTTCCTCACTACTGAGGTGAGGCTGATCTGCCTATAATTCTGTGCCTCCTCCCTGCTGCCAGATTTGTGTAGAGGCAGGGACCACATGTGCTCTCCTCCAATCCTCTTGTACCACCCCTGTGTTGAGTGACTCTGTGAACATGGCTGCCAGAGGTTCTGCAAGCTCCCTTAGCAGTTCTCTTAATATGCTTGGGTGTTTGCCATCTGGTCCCATCACTTTGTCCACCTTCAATTTAGTGAGCTCCTGCAGGACTCTTTCCCCTGTGAATGGACTATTCTACCTCTTCACCCCCTTGGCAACTGCTGTACTGCTGTGGCCACTGTCCCTCCCCCTCTTCTGTGAATACTGAACAGAAATATTTATTCAGCATTTCTGCCTTTTTCATGTCACCCTCTTTGCATTCCTCTCCCTCTCCCTTGAGCCTTGCAACCCCCCCTTGTTTTTCCTCCTTTCGCTGAGGTACCTGAAGAATGTCTTGTCCCCTTTCTTAACTGATTGTGCTAAACCTTCCTCAGTCCATGCCATTGCTCTCCTTACTGCCTTTCCCACTTCCCTTAGACACTCTAGGTATTCCTCCCTTTGGGTCTCCTTATATTTCCTGAACCCTTTCCTGTTTGCCATGACCTTTACCGCCACCTTTCTCGAGAATCACAGTGGCTTTCTCCTTCTCTTGCCTTTGGATACCAGTCTAATGCATTGGTTTGTTACTTCCAGTAAGGCTTCCTTTAGATGCTTCCATTGTTCTTCCACTCCCCCTCTTGCCTCCATTCTCTCCAGGGCTCTTTTGATGCCCCTTCCCATTTCAGCGAAGTCTGCATTTTTGTTGATCCAAAACCTGACTTGAGTGAGTCTCTGTCCCTACGCTGAACTACACAATGTTGTGATCACTGGATCCCAGTTGCCCTTCTACTTGGACATCTGCGATTCGATCCCTGTTGGTCATTACTAGATCCAGAATTGCCCTGTCTCTGGTGGGATCAAGCACAAGCTGCCTGAGTCCAGCTTCCTAGAGTGAATCAAGGATGCCTCTGCTTCTGGCTGAAGCAGCTACACTGTTGTTCCAATCCACGTCTGGCATATTGAAATAACCCATCAGTAGAATTTCACCTTTCATTACCATCTCGTGTATTTCCTCCACTAGCTCCCTGTCCAGTTCCTCTCCCTGTCCTGGAGACCTGTATGTCACCCCTGTGCATATTGCTGTGCCATTTCCAGGTTGAAGGGTGACTCACAGTGCCTCGGCCTCCCTCTTCCTACCCTGTACCTGTGTTGCCATTATACCGTCTTTGACATGCAGGGCTACTCCCCTTTCCTTTTTGCCCTCCCTATCCCTCCTGAATAGAACATATCCTGGTACATTTGTTTCCCACTCATGATTAGCTGTGTACCAGGTTTCAGTTATTGTTACTATGTCCAGGTCTCCTTCAGTTATTAAGGCCTCCATGTCTGGGACTTTATTTCCCAGGCTGCATGCATTTGTCACCATGACCTCCCAAGTTTTACTGCCTGACCTCTCTCTCGCCACGTTTTTGGTCCCCTGCATCTTCCCCCCTTTCTTGAGTCACCTGCGGTTTATCTGTGGATTCTCGGGAGTTGTCCTCAGGTGGTTTTGATCTTTCCTCATGGGTAGGACTCAGAGAGTGGTATCTGGGGTTTGTACCTCAGCTCCATTCCCCCTATCCTGTGGGGTGCCACAGGGATCTATTTTAGTGCCCATATTGTTTGCAGTGTATATGATGCCATTGGGAGCAATTCTTAGATGGTATGGCTTGAGTTTTCACTGCTATGCAGATGATACTCAGCTATACATGTCTTTTGTGCCTGATCAAGATGATGCTGTCTTGGTGCTAAACAGCTGTCTGGCCAAAATTCAGGCCTGGATGAATATGAGGTGGCTAAGGTTGAAACCTAAAAAAACTGAGGTGTTGATGGTGGACCTGGGGCGTCGTGAGGCAGGTATGTTGGCAGGTTCCCCTTTGGGTCTATGGCTTGGAGGCGTCCAGCTAGCTACCTCAGACCAGGTGCGGAACCTGGTCATTATGTTTGATGACTGTTTGACCCTAAAGTCACAGGGGTTAGCAGTTGTTAAAACCTCTTTTTGCCAACTGAGAAATATCACCCGGATGAAACACCTGGTTCCTCCCGATGATCTTCCAACGTTGGTTCACGCCTTCGCTACCTCCCGCCTTGACTACTGCAATGCCCTTTACCTAGGGTTACCAGGGGTTGATATCCACCACTTGCAGCTGGTGCAGAATGCAACAGCCCAGCTATTGACTGGTACTTCTAGAACCAGTCATATAATGCCTGTGCTCCGCGATCTGCACTGGCTGCCGATACAGTGGCGGATCACCTTCAAGGTTGTTTTATTAACCTATAAGGCCCTACACGACCAGGGACCGGGTTACCAGAAAGATCTCCTTTGTCCCTACTGTCCCCTCCATCCTCTCCGATCCACCGATGAGGGATTACTAGAGATTCCCAGGGTTCAATTACAAACATCTGGAGCAAGAGCATTTAGTTTTGCTGCCCCGTCGCTGTGGAATTCTCTACCTCATCGGGTACAAGAATGTCTGACTGTCCAGAGGTTCAGAATGCCTTGAAAACCTATCTTTTTAGTTTGGCATTAGGGGATTAGTGCTGCTGCTATTATACTGTATTTACTGTAATTTATAAGTTTTGCTTTTCAGATAATTTATTTTAATTTATATATTTTATTGTACAGGCACCATGGTTTTAGAAAGGCGCCTTTTATAAATAAAGAAGATTTGATTTGATTTGATATTTTTCTCTTGTGTTCTCGATTTCTTTCCTACTCCCTTTCTGCCCGACCCCGATGACCTTGATTTCAACTCCTCTTCCTGCTCCAGTGTTCTGATTTCTCTACCACGTGGAGGTGGGCTGCCTAAGTATCCCTGTTCTTGTTGCTCTGCTCCCCAGATAGTTTAAATGCTCATCAGCAAAGCATTTAAACCGTCCTTTGAGGGCTGCCTTCCCCTTGCTGGACAGATGCAGTCCATCCCCACTGTACAGGACTGCATCACTCCAAGTGGGTCCCCAGTTCCAAATAAAGCCATACCCCTTCTCGTTACACCAGACTTTCAACCATGTGTTGAAGTTACTAATCGGAGATCCCCCACTGTAGACTGGCAGCACCTTCACAAATGTCACGGAGCTTGCTATCTTTCCTAGCACCCTCCCAACACTGTAAAGTCCTCCTTCACCTGCTCCAAGCTTGCCTTATCCTTGGATAGATCATTTGTCCTCAAGTGGATAATGACCTCCTGCCCTCCCCTCCTTGCCACAGCTTCAGCGATCGTCTGGATGCTCTCCCCCTCCTTCCAAGCCATGCCTCGTGGAAGGCACTTTACGTCCCTTTCCTCTCTGCTATCTGTGCCCAAATTCATTCCTCAGACAATTGAGTCCCCCAACAGGAGTAACTTCTTCCTATGGAATTCTCTTCCTCCCACCACTGGGTCTCCCTGCTGGAGGACCCTCATCTCCTCCCTGATCTCAGCCTCAGGTTCCTTTGCAGGGCTGTCCCATTCCTCCAACACTGTATAGGGGTTCATGAGCTGGACTGGATGAGGGATGAGTCTCTGCCCCCCTTCCCTGAACCTTCCTGAGACCACCGTTGTCCATCCTGCCATCTGCCTGGGTGGCCGTTGTGGCATTAGCTGGGGACCTGGTGGCCTCTGGGTGGGGGTGAAGATCCCCAGTATTCCTGCCATCTCATCCTGGAGACTGATGACCTCTGCCCTCAGCCCTCAGACCAGAGAGGTGCTTGCAAATGGGGCAGAACCACAGTAACCAGAATGTTTTTCTGAAGACTGCTGCACCACAGCCAGAGCACTGCACCACTCATCCTGCGCGTGCTGATATTCCTCCTCTTCTAGCCCCTTTTTTCCCTTCTCCTTCTCTTCCTGTCTTTCTCTCCTTCTGTAGTGATTTACAGCTGCTCTCTCCTCCTCTTGTATGTGCCCTTGTGGACCTAGTTGCTAACTACACCTAGGGTTGCCACCTGCCAGGTTTTTACCTGGTGATCAGGTTTTCAGGGTCCTATCAGGTAATCGGTTTTGATCTGTGCTGGTCAGGTTTTGAGCCATTTTGAGTGTTCATGTACTTTTGAAACAAATTCATTCATTGTTTCAGCTACATGCCAGGTTACAAACACGTTCTGTTGTCAATGTAGCCTTTTGTTTGTAAATGCAGTCACCCTGGCAGGTGTAAAGTATGGCCCATTACCCCATTAGCACCTACTTAGCCTAATCTTTCCACTGCATCTTAAAGTGGCATAGCAGCACAACTGCCCCCACCTTTTGTAACAGTAACAGAGCCAGTTGTCCTATATTTTCATTTGCTGATAAACATTTTCATCTCTAACAGAATTTAGGCATTTTTAAATGTTTAAATTATTGTCTTCCTCAAGAAAAAAGTATGGTCACTTCTTTGGCTTTGAAATAGTACTTTGGACAAGAACAGGAAATGGAGCCAGAAAAAGATATAAAGTATGAATACTATTGTATGCTATTTACAGTATTTCCCTTGTCTCCCCCCAGATCATATCTGTAAATGAGATTTATTTTATCTCTGTATGTTTATCTAGTAAACCAATGTCAATAAATACATACATAAGTAAAATAATTAGAAAGAACCTAGGAAAGTAACTTTAACAGGCAGCAGTACAGCAGTACAGCATCTTAACATTTTGTTTAACTGCTGCATGTTCTTTTTTATTGCTATAACAAATGGACTTCTAGGACGAACAATGCATGATGAGTCATGAAAAGGGGTGGGGCTAGGGGCGGAGCTTAGGATCCGGTTTTTGCCTTATCCAAAGGTGGCAACCCTAACTACACCCTTTGCAATTCTGCCTATATACCAGCTAGGGCTATTGCTTGTGCTGTGCTGCCTAACTGTTCCTGCATCTTTAAGTAGGTGTGGCTTGGCCTTCCACTATAAAGGTAGAGTACCTGGGGGTGGCTGGGGAATGGGGGTAGGTCGGAGAGTTGTTCCTTTGGTACTCAGTGTCTACAAAAAAAAATCAGGTAAAAACATAGCTCCAGTTTAAGGCCCTTAAAATGTGGGCTACTGTGCTTTCAAATTACCTTACAGACAAAAAGAACAACACAAGTTCAGCAAGTTTCTCCACAACTTACCCACTTATCTTGTTACAAAAAAAAACTCCTCAAGCCCTGTTTGTGAGTAACACACATAGACTCTGTTTTAATCTGTGTAATAATTTAAAGACCTTCTAGCTTTAATAATTAGCTAGGAGGTCTTTAATAATTTAAAGACCTCCTAGCTTTAGCTGCAACCCCACAGATGCCTTTTGCAACAATCATCATGAAAAGCAGGAGCCATGGCAGCAGCAGTTATAATGCAGAGGCCAGTCCATAATAAAGAACCATGGCTGCACAAACCAGCAAGACTTCCCAGATTCAAGAATTAACACATACTGCAGCAGTAGGGGAAGTTGGCAGCAATCAGATTGCTCTATGCCCTCCCCCTAGCCCTCTTGTCAAAATTTGCCAGCATTAGATCCACTCACTGGTGCACTGGACAGACCCAGTGAGAGCCCCTGCTCCAGGGCCAAAGCAGCAGCTGCTGAGAATCTTGGAATGAAGACAACAAATGAAGATATTGTGACACTACTCTCAACCTTGCAAACTTGAAAACCTGTTACATGAGTGACTTTTTCCTTGCTTTAGTTCACTGATGGACTAACATGGACCAGACTATGATAAGTATCATTTAGTCTTACTTTACCAATTAACTGGACCTTAACTGGACCCCGCCCACCTCTCCTGCATCTAAAGTCTAACTTATCTCCCAAGAACAGCTATCCCAGTAGTGATACCCATTTATGGGGACACGGGTTCTATCTCTGGTCCTATACGTCAAAGCCCCCACCCCCCCAGCCAAGGTCTCAACAGTGCAGACAGGCAACTTCTATAGCTCTGACCCAACACCACACTGAGCAACACTGGTAGTTGTAGCCCTGCAAGTTACCACCCGTTCCCCCATGCTTGGAGTAAGGGAACCTGTTGCACATTCATGCCCCTCATTGCCCTAGATAGCTGGCATATGCCGTATGTTCCCTTTGTTCACTCCTATTTGCTCTATTTGTTGTCAAAATTGTACTCATTGTTATGTGTTATTTGTGTATCCGCCAGGTCCACCTTGCAAATGAGTTTGCTCAATGGTGTTTTACCTGGTAAAATAAAGATTGATTGGTTGATTGATCGATCAATCAATTGATTGATTGATTGATGTTGTGGAAGTCCAGGGTTAAAATATATATATATATATAAATATATATATATATATATATATATATATATATATATACTGTATAATGCATAATGTTAGCGCTACTTATATTCTGCGCTACCAAGGTCATGGTAAATTTCCACGTCAGTTTATATTAGTGATATATAGTAGCTGCACCTTAATCATTATTTCTGCAAGCTGCAAAAAGCCTTTACTTTTTCTGCTCATATCGGCCTTTTTGAGCTTGCAACTGCAACTGACACACTGCTGGTAACCGTTGCTAACTGCTTAATCTAACTACAGTATGTCCCTGCTTTTCAATGGCTATCAAAAAAGCCTGCAGTGAAGAAGGACGTATGTGGAGAACCACTGAATGCTACTGCACTGAGTCAGGCTGCCGAAGTTCCTGTACAAGTGGCAGAGTCTGTGCTGACAGAGCTGGTAGCTCCTCCAGCTAAGAGGTGCGGGGCTGAGTATGCCAGGGACTCTGCCACAGTGCGGTATGAGATGGGCAAGTACGCAGTGCAAAATGGGGTCATGAATGCTGTTCGGTTCTACAACAGCAAATATGGAGCTAGCAGTAACATGACCATTAATGAGAGCACTGTCCATGGATTTAAAAAGTACTACTTAGCACAACTTCAGATAGCACCTGACCCCACTAAAATTACCATAGAATTGCCTACCAAACCCAGGGGTAGACCACCTCTTCTATTGGAGGACGTTGAGCAGGAGCTCAGAAATGTGATAAGAAGTCTGCGGTCTGAGGGGGCTGTAGTAAATGCCAGAGTGGTTTCTGCCATTAAGTGGTATAGTGAAATCACAGAACCCAGAATTATTGATTGAAAATGGTGGGACACTTTCCTTTAGCCGACAGTGGTCCTGGAGGGTCTTAAGCCTTATGGCATATAGCCGGCAAAAAGCAACCAAAGTAGGTCAAAAAACACCTGCAGATGTCCACAGTTGAAGGCAAAATTCCTTCTAATTGTTGCTGCTGTCTGTGGCCAGGAGCTGATCCCTCCAGCCCTAGTAAACAACCTGAACGAGACAGGTGTCCAGCTTGTACCATGTAATCAATGGACAATGGAGACTACAGGCTCCAAACAGGTTGAGGGGTCTGGATTGTTGGATAAAAGGCAAGTTACAGCAGTTTTAGCAATCTCAATGCTTGGTGATCTTCTGACACCTCCAGTTATCTATAAGGGCAAATCTACAAGCTGCCACCCTGCCTTCTAATTCCCAGACAGCTGGCTCATTAGCCACTCAGAAAACCACTGGGCCAACACTGAGACAATGATTCAGTTCATTGCTGAAGTCCTCGTCCCCTACATTGCTACTGTTAAACACAGAATGGACTTGCCTGAAGAACAGAAAGCTGTTCTCATAATGGACCTTTTCCGTGGTCATACAACATACCTTGTGCTAGAAATGCTTGACAAGTGTGGTGTAATTCCAGTCTTTGTGCCTGCCTCCTGCACTGAACAATTACAGCCCCTGGATTTGACAGTTAATACTATTTTTAAAGATGAAATGAAACAGCACTTCACGATATAGTATGCTGAAGCTGTGTCAAGTCAATTTCAAAGTGGTCGGAGCTCCGGAGACATCTTTATTGACCTACGCATGCAAACTTTGAAAGTTGAGCATGCCAAATGGCTTGTTCAATGCATTTCAAAACTGAAGGAGAGGGAGGATGTCATTAAAAATGGTTTTGAGCAGGTTGGAATAACTGAAACCTACTCGCAATACCTTAATTACTGAACAAGCTGATCAGGCTGGTGTTTTTAAAAGTCCCCCTAAGTTTTCCCTTTCCCTGCATATCGAAGAAGTTAACAGAGAAGATGAACTAAAGGTGAAAAGTTAAAAAAGCACTCACACAAAAATCACAAAAATAAACTCACAGCATCTGATCTTCCAATCAGATCTGATGAAACAAACTCACAAACACAACTTTGTTTTTTCAAATACAGCATCTGATCACCTCCCCACTTCACCCCCCCATTTCACCAAACTTGTTTTGATACTGTACATCACCCCCCATTCCACCAGTCTACCTTACAGTACGATCTAGTCACTGACTCTGCCTCACACAAGTGTCAAGATGTCATGAGCGTCGTTCTACTCTTGATAGAGTTTCAAATGATGAGGTCAGTGCAGTATGCACGGTCATGGAGGGGGGTACATGGTGAGGGTAATAAGAGGGTAACATGAGGGGTAATCCAGAGTTACAGCATCACATTAAGTAACAAAGGAATGGGGTTAAGGAAATTAATTTATATTTCCGTGCTTTGCTACTGTCCCGTGGATATAGCTAACATTATTTAACAGCAAAATTAAGCAGTTATACAGTATTTTTGTTACTTTTTTATTTATCAGTTTTGCAAGATTACTTACAATTATACAATGTCAAGACAGAATCCTCATTCCTGATTGGTCAGACTAGGACTGGAAATGGGATTTTATCCCAGCATAACATCCTGGCCTCAGGCCCAACCTCCCGAGGCAGGATGTTATCCCTGCATAACACCCATTCTGTTGGGCATTATTCTTTTAATAGCGTATAGGAGGATAACAATATACGGTTGCCCAAAAACAGTTAGTTGTTACAAAGGATACCCTTTAGACACCACACCAGTTATTACTTCATAGTGGAAAGTAATTCCTATTGAAGCCAAAGAAATCACCCATTAAACATACACAGCCAAGAAATTCTTACAGTATCAATAACTAATAAAATACACAATACAGTATTCCCTTTTATGCCTGAGACCATAACTGGTCAACCTGACCCCTCTGTACCCTTCAAAACCATTTTTTTATTGAAAGGAGAACAGTCAGCACTGAGACCCTCACACCCAAGTCTGGGGTGGTCCCAATTTTCACTTTATGTGTAACAAACAAAAAAATTACTTACTGTTTACTGCAGTGTAGCAGATCATATCTGGCCAATCCTGCTGACTCTAAAGTCCAAAGCTGGCAAATGCTGTATTTAGAAATCCCAGAATTCCCTGCAGCTGATGTCAGAGTTGAGCCATAGCAGTGGGAGATTAAATATTCTGCAGTACATGTTAGAGCTTCTATAAGCTCCTATCAGATGTTTGCCAGTCCTGTTCTTCTCCTGGGGCCAAGTACAGTCCTCTGTGACTGTACTTAGCCCTGACCAGCAGGACCAGCAGACAAAAGGTCAGAGCTTATAAAAAAATCTCACATGCACTGCAGGCTATTGAATCTCCCCTGTTGCAGCCCAGCTGTAATGTCAGTTGCAGGGGATTCTGGGATTTCTAATTAGAGCAAATGGAAGCTTTAGAGTCAGCAGGGTCAGCCAGAGACAGTCTAATATCCTGCAGTAAACATTAAATAAAAACATGTTTTTTCACACACACTGCAAATTGACACCAGCCCCACACGTGGGTGTGGGGTTCTTAGTACTGACTGTTCCCTTTTAATATGTTTATAAGTGACATAGGGAAAGGTGGCCAGCGTAAATTGTGTCTCTGTGCTGACAACACAAAACTGTGCAGTAGAGTAGATCACAAGGAAGGGATGCAGGAGCTCCAGGAAGACCTAGACGAGCTAGAGAGGTTGTCTGAGGTCTGGCAGTTGAGATTTAATGCCAAGAACTGCAAAGTAATATACTTAGGGAGACAGAAACCACACATGGAATACTGTTCCCCTGTAAGAAAAAAACAGACTCAGAAGAAACCTATTGCCTTCAAGAAGCCCTTAATATTCTGAAAAGGAAAACTAAGCACCCATACCAGAAAAGACTGACATTAGTGGAAAGACAAACTATTATGCACTTGGGCTATCCATCACAATAAGGGCTACAGTATATCATGAGACATTGCTAGAACTGGCAACAAATTGAAAGCTAGTCATGCAGCTTTCAACATGCATCAGCGCAGGCTCGCATATATAACAAAGAAACTATATCAGTCTCAAATATTCATTACTGCCAAAACGCAAGCTACAGCCTAATGTCAATGATGATAGCGTTCAATTCCTGGTTACATACAAAACATTTACAGGTGACCGAACAGAAACCCTCTTATAAAGAATAAATGACTCCAGCAAAAGATTTGTATACCAATGACCCTGTAGTTGAGAAAATTCAAGTCAGTCAAATATTCAAACGAAATCCCAGGGTAATAATTTGTAAGATAAAAACAGGAGTTACAGTTTGCTCAAGTCACGAAATCTGCACCAGTACTCATGACCAGTCCAACTAAAAGTTCAGTCGTTCTCTGTTGTTAGTTGAGCTATGGCATTGCTTTAAACCAAGTGGCACTCTAAAATATATACATATGCCATTCCAAATCCACCCCCATCGAAATCAATAGAATGTGCCCCCATGCTCCACAAACTCATGTGTTACAAAATGTATGAACGTGGGGGGCGACATGGGGGTGGATCTTTCATGTCAGCATAGCAGGAAGGGGAAGGGATCTGGCTGCCAGCTCCTTGAGATGAGAATTTGTGATCCCTTCCCCTTAAAAAACATCAAGGTAAAAGTTAGGAAACAAGGACTGTTTAAGTCCTTTGTAGGTCAGCTAACAGTGGGGGTCTTTGGGACTGATTTGTACATTGAGTCAACTGTTGCTCTTTAAAGTAGGGAGGAAAACTAAAATGGTAATGGGGGCCATCATGAAAGGTAAGGTCTCAAGAAACTGAGAGGGTTAAAGGTGGGCAAGTCCCCAGGACCAAATGGGTTACACACACTGGTACTCTGACAGCCACCCAGTAAACATATTGAACTGTTTGATTGACATGTGCATCATCTCCAGGGAAGCTAGACTGCAATCAAAGAAAAATTGGATGACTTCCTGCAGTATCAGAGATTCCAATAAGCAGCACAGTTTTGTGAAGGGATGGTCTTCTTGGATGAACTTTTTGGAATTATTCAATGATGTTTCCCATACATTGGACAAGCACTGGACATACTGTACCTGGACTTCAGTAAAGCCTTTGACTCAGTGTGCCTCAAGAAGTCATTGTGGGACTTTGGGTGGAGGAGAAAATCACAAGGTGGATAAAGAACTGGCTAAGAGAGAACCCAAATAGATGGTATGCACTGCAATGTCAGGGAGGTAACTAGTGAGGTCCAACAGGGATCATTCCTGAGCCCGGTACTCTTCAGTATTTTCATTTGTCACATTAGAGAAGGACTATTGAGCAATATGCATTTATTTGCGAAGTACATCAAGAAATGTGACAGGGTTGATGATGAGAAGGGCATAAGGGAATTAAAAAGGGACTTGGAGAAATTGTAAAGGTAGTGTACTATTTGGCAACTGAAATTTGCCTTCAAAAACTGCACTTTTATGCACATGGAGAAAAGGAACCTGAGAAATGGATATTAGATGGGGGGAGTCTAGAGTGGAGCTTGGGGACAAATTAAAGGCACACTTGGCTTCCCCGGCTTTTCAGATGTCTTCCATGTGTGAAATAAGGGGAATGGGAGCTATAGAGTAAGGAAAGAAGAGACTGAGGAGTGTAATGGGTAGTTGAAGGGATGGGGTCATGATGAGGGATACCACTATGTGGGTGACTGGGGAGCTCCTAGGACAAGAGGCTCTTCAAGGGTGATGGTTTTCACCTGACAGGGGGACAGTGCTCTGAGGCAGAAGTCTGATGTCTGTATTCGACAGTTAAACTGACTGCAGAGGAGAGGCAGACTAGGGGAACTGCTGAGAAAGGAGAGCTGATGGGGAACCTAGCTAGGGCTCCCTCTAAACAGGGAACTAGTAGCAGCAAGGTGCATAACAGTTAGGGATGAGGCAAGGGAGAGCTGACAAAGCTTACATTCAGCATGAAAAATAAAAAAATAAGGAGACTAGAGAAGAATAAGGGAGAAGGAAAATGCAAGAGGGGATCAAGACAAAGATGGAAAGGGGTCTGCTCTAATTCCAGGAGTCTGGGAACTAAAATAAGTGAGCTTGAGGCAATGGTGGCAGACACTGAGATGGACCTAGTAGCTACCACAGAAACATGAGTCATAGAGGATAACGATTGGGACCTGACAGCCCCAGGCTGGACCATGCTTAGACATGGTAGAGGAAAAGGTAAAGGAGGAGGTGTAGCCCTGTATGTCCGGGAAGGCACAGAGGCAGTAGGGGATAGAAACATTAGGGTAGGTAATGAGGAAACAAAATTATTATGGGAGCTCATGGCATCCTCAGGCAAGGAACTACAGACTGGTATGATCTATAGAACTCCAAGACAGGGGGAAGGGAAGATAAGGAGCTATGAGCAGAGCTACAATTGTGGGGGTGGGGTCAAAGGAGGAGGTGGTGGGAGATCTAAACCTGTCAGATATTGATTGGGTCATTCCAGCGATCAGGAGCTCCAGTAGTCAGGCCCTGCTGGATACATTGCAGGACTCCCAGCTGGTGAAGCTGGTTAAGGAACCAACTAGGCAGGCTACCATTCTCGATACATTGCTCACCAACCCAGAGGTGGTAGGGAGTTAAGGTTAGGGGAGCCACTAGGATCCTGTGAACATAACTCTATATGGTTTGACCTGGCCCTTGGGACAAGTAAGCCCTTATCAAATGCTGAAGTCCTAGATTTCAGAAGGGCAGACTTCAACTAGATGGGAGAGCTGGCCTGGGACAAGTTAGTCGGAGAGGACAGCATCAGAAATATGGAGGAAAGATGAGACGGCAATCAAGGTGTTTATTCTCAAGGCAGCAAAGGCTTACATGAGAACAGTAATCAAAAGAAACAAGTACAAAAGACCAACATGGTTCTCTGGAAAGATCAGGGAAGCAGTGAGATTCAAAAAGAAGGCCTTCACCAGGTACAGGGAAAAACAAGGGAAGAAAGAATAGGGAGAGCACCAAATGAGAACAAGGGAAACCAAGAGAGTGGTCAGAGATGCAAAGGCAGACACAGAACTGCATATTTTGGAAGGGATCGAGAGAGGGGAATAGCAGTTCTTTAGATATATTGTGGAAAAAAGAAATAAGGGAGGAGGAGTTGTTAGGCTAACAGAGGAAGGTACAGGACTGGCAGAAAGCAATCATTCTTAATGACTACATTTTGCTGTATATTCACAAGGCAAGACAGAGGGCCTCTTCCAGACAGTGGTATTAAGGCTAGAGGTGGGCAAAAGTTGCAAATTCCACCTTCACAGAAGATGAGCAAAATTTCGAAACTTTCGTGGAATTTTTCGTTCTTTTACCTATGACGAAATTCCGAACTTTCACAAATTCCCTGCACATTTTTGCCTCATGCTGCATTATTTGGTGACTAACTGCGGAACTTTAGTCATGAAATGCGGAAATAAATTGTCTTGCTACTTATTACACCGTATCGTTTAATTATCTGCGGTTTTCAATGTAATTCTGCACACTTTTTTTCGCGCCATCAATGTATGGCCATATTTGATTTTTCTAGAGGTAGTATTGTAAAGTTTAAGCTCACAAACTGAATCTAATCACCCAACCTATAGACTACCTTAACTGTGGTGTCAACAATTAACCTTTTCTTTGTTTTTTAATTGTTTCGGTTTTTCCTCCTTTCCTGGTTTTATTGCAAGTTTCTTCCTTTTGAATTCTGCGGAACCCATGGATTGCGTTATTGTTTTTTTCTGCAGTATGCGCTAAATTCCATAGTTTATGAACAGTAATTCTGTGGAAAGGTCTAATTACACCACAGTTACCTCTAATCATATGCTTTGCAGCTCTGCAGTCACATGGGGGTGCGGGTGAAGAGGGAGTTATCAGCTGACAGCATACATTTGTTAGTGCACAGCTACTCAATTCTGAAGTGAATTCTGAAAAGGGAAGAGCTTGTTTGTTTTCCTCCACAGAACAAGCTTTCTGAGTGAAAATCTGCCATTTTTTTGATCACTAGAAGAAACAAAGTGCTGGTATTTCTAGTTGGAGTGCTGGGGCAAAGAGATTTCAGCAGTTTTGTTGATTTTTTTGATTACATCCTATATTGTGTTAGTCTTTGTTCTGCAGTCTGCAGTAGTGCTGCATTGTTTTTGAATACTTGCTTGTATTTAAGAACTGATTAAAGCACAAACAGTACACCATGTCACGCAAGGGAAAGCATGGAGGATGTGGAAATAGTGCCGTTGGTAGTGGATCTGTCAGAAGGGTGTCACGAGGAGGTAGACAGGGTGTTGGGGAAGGTGCTAGTAGGAGCAGCACTGTTACTGGCACTGCAGCTTCCAGTGGCAGTGCAATGCCTGCCATGCCACATGCTGTGCCAGTGTCAGCTGCAGTGGGAATGAAAGCTTCCAGTTTCTTTGGGCTGCTGTGCAGTACTGCCACTTCCAGAGCAGCTGTTGCTCAGCATTCAAAAGAGTTGAAAAAGACTGCTATGGATGTTGCTGTACTACTGTATGACTCCAGTGTGTCTTTGGAGGAGGAACAGACTGAACAGTCAGAGTCACAGGACACCCAGGAGTTGAGTCAGGAGCCGCTGCAAGGGACTAGAAGTGAAGAGAGTTTGGGTCCAGTGGCAGGTAGTACAACAGTGACAGACAGTGACATTAAGGGGGTTGCAGTACTATTTACTGTCCAGGGAATAGAGAAGGAGCGTGAGCATACAGTGCTTTACATCGAGTCTGAGGAGGAAGAACATCCTTAGACTGAACATCCTGTTACTACCACTGTTCATGTGACTGAGAAGGCTACTGAGGAAGAGGAGGTAGGGGACAGTTAGTCCTTACTGTCACAGCCAGAAATGTCACAAAGCAGTGAGGGTACTAGTGATGAGGAGGATGAGGCAGAGGATGACCCAGTACTAGACCCTAGTTGCAGACACCCCTTCCACAAGCGGCACCCACAACTGTCACAGATAAAGGGCAAGCAATCCCTGTTACGCCCCTCCCCAAGCAGCAACATGTCAGGGTAAAGGAATAGCACGTGGATAAAATGGGATATGGGAATAAGCAGCAGCAGCAGGAGCAGCAAAAGAAAACCATTTTGCTCACCCCATGTCCCTTTCCCCATCTGCACTGTCCAGGAAAATCCTGCATGTCAGTGGACACTCACATGTGTGTGATTACTTTGTAGTTCATGAGTGTGATGACAGTGTGGCTGTGTGCAGCATCTGCAGGTCCATAATTAGCAGGGGTAAGCCAGGTACACACTACAGGATGACTGGTATGCTTAGCCATATGCAAAGTAAGCATACTTTCACCTCGATAAAGAGACTCATGACAAGAAAGACTTGTTTCAAACATGGAAATGTTTATGAAATAGAAAATAACAAAGCAAAACAACACAGGAACTATAACCAGAACAAGAATAAGTACAAACAACAAGTATTTCAAGAACAACAATATGAAAACAATTGAAGTCTATATAAAAAAGAATGATATCTATTAAGTCCGCCTGACCACCTCAGTTTCAGTGGTGGTAAGCCACAAGCTTAGATTTTGGCCTCCTCCTAACTCCTACCCTTTTTTTGAGGAGTTGCAACATTCTGCGCTGGTTCATTTCAAGTCATGCCTGGTTTGTCTCAGTTTGTTCCTGTGAACCCATAATTGTGGCCATTTTTTTATTTCGAATCTTTATGTCCCGGGCCATGTGCATTACCCTGGAGTCCTACTGCAGGGTTGGTGGGGCTGCCTGTGGTGCTGGGGTTGCTTCTTCATCAGCCACTGGTGATGCTGCAGGTGGACCATTAACTGCGGCCCCTGGCTCTGCCTTCTTCCAGGACTGCTGCATCTCCAGCACTGCCAGCCTCTTCAGTTCTTTCTGGATTCTCTTGATACAGTTTTTAAACCGTTTACTGCTGACCGAATTTTTTTTTGTGGCCCTTGGCACCGGCGGAAGCTGAGTGTCAGTGTTGTCTGTAGTACAGAAAAAAATTTGCAATTTGAACAAAGTGAACTGAACAGGTGTCAAAATAATGAACTCATCAGTAAAAGACAGTGGTGCAGTACTGTAGTCTATGACCAGTGTAACCTTACTGTACCCTGAGTGTCCGGTGATGGTAAACAGCCTCAGCCCTTGCCTAGTGCAATTTGTCCCTACTGTACGCATACACACACAACATTGCACAGAGTATGAAGCACAGGGGTATGTGATAGTTCCAACCTGAGGTTTAACCAATGTTTCTTCACCCACATGTTCCACCAGGCTGCATGTCCCTTTATTGGCACCTCACCCACTGCCTCTCTAAGGTATGCCATCCATGTAAAGGACGTCCATGTCCACTGACATTCATGTACCTTATGTTTTGTCACCCCTCCTTAACCTATGTGGTCCAGGACATTTTACCACGTCTGAACTGTTTCTACACTGGGACCTTCTTATTGTCTGCCAGGTGCATGTTGCCTGCCCACACAGAGCATGATTAACCCTCCTTTCTAATTTGGGGTGAATACATGTTTGGTGGACCATCCAGAGCCTCGTATGATATGTGTGGTTCATTGGACCCCATACTTATTTCAGATACTGAAAAGTGTACCTACTGTGCACTGTAACATGAAGAGTCAGTGTCAATATGTCTATACTGCAAAGGACATCATGAGTGGACATTGGGCACAGTGTTATTCACAGGATGACATGTGGCAGTGTCTGTCAGTGGTTGTGGCATGTCTTTGACATAGGAAAAGAAACAGCAGAAGGCAGTTGGCATGGGCAGTTTGCTGGGGAATCAATGCACTACTGAGACAGTACAACAAACCTTTAAGATGATGATGATGAACTATGAAGTGTTTATCACTATCACCAAATGATCTGGACAAAAATGTTATCAGAATACATGACTGACATATTGAACAATGAGCAAATGGTAGGAGATTTACATGGTTGCAGCGATTCGGCTATGCTTCTTGTGCATGCACATCAAAGTGAATTATGTTCATTCAGAAAGCCTCCACTTGCAAACTGTGTGCCCTGCCTTCAGCATAGCAACATTCTAAACCTCCCTGTGATCCCCGGTCACAGTTGTAAATTTCAGGTGAACAACGGCACTCTTACTCAACTGGTTGGTGGCTAACACAGAAATCGTCAATGATATAGTGGCATAAATGTGACTTTATTGATGGATCAATGATGATGGCACAAAAAGGCCTGTTGGCCCTTCCAATCTGCTAACATTACCAAAATACTCTGCAGTGGCCCTAGTATGCATCAGTCTACTTTGATTCTTCCCCCACCTGGCTATACTCCACATCGCCAACCAAAAAAATAATTTTGTTTAATAAAATGGGTTTGCTACAACACCATCTCTAACAGAGCAAGCATCCTGATGACTCTGCAGTGAGCAATACGCCTCTGGCTCACAAAGCGCAAACCATAAACCGTTCAGTACCATGGCTCCAGTGGGACACGCTCACTCCTGTGCAACTCTGCTGATCATTCTCCAACACATAGCATGCTCTGTTATAACATGGGTTTGGAAAAAAAAGCAATCCAATTGGTCAAACAGCATCACCAGGCCATGGATTAATTGCTAGTAAATGCACAGTTGTTGTGAAGCTCCCTTAAGCAATATCCCACCTGGGCACCCAGAAAAATCCCAGCTGAACAGTGACAGTGGAAAGCATCCATGTTTCTTTACTCCTATCAGCCTGCTGAAAGCCATATTCACAGCAACTGTGCAATAATCCATGGTTAGGTGAGAGGCAGTGAACATTGTGTGAGGCTGCATTTGTCACTGCAGATGGGTCCCCCTTCCTTCCGCTTGTCACAGACAGGGCAGATGTCCTCCCCCCATACATTTGCATGATGGCCTCATGGCAATCCCTCAATTAGACGCCGTACCTGAGAGACAGGGAGAGAGTGCCAGACAGACATGTGGGAGAGACACACAGAAAGAGAGAGTGCAACACACATTGCTCCGGTCACCTCTTGATTAACCTTGGGGGGAGAAAGAGAGAGAGAGAGTGTGAGCAGCAGACCACACTACAGTGAGAGACAGTGACAGACTTGACAGAATGTATGCTTAATAATTTCCTTATAATGCAATCCTTCACATTCATGAAATATTTCTTTTTATATGTTAATAGAGACGCCAAGCATAGTCTTACAGTTGTAAGAGTAGTGTGCTGTCACTCAACATGGCAAGATATAGTAGGCAGTTGCATTTCACACCCATGTTTAAGCAGCCTAGACATGGGAACTATTTCTATGGTGGCAGGATACATCATAAAATTTGCACTTTTCAGCCTTAAAATACAGCATTTCTCGGTATGATTTCCTGCAAAGGATACCCATGTTGTAAGTGCAATAACCCACGACAGGGTATGGGCTTCTTGGCAGTTAATCCACACCCCGGGTGCTGTGAGGGCACTCAGCCTGTGGGCTCATGCCTCACAATTCACCAGGGGTGTGGATTAAATGCCAAGGACCCCATACCTTGTCTTGGGTTATTGCTTACTTAATTCAAATCAAATGGTAGCATGACAAAAGCGCAAACCAAGAACAGCGAACTGTCGAAAGGGAGAAGGAACAATGGTGTCAACACTTGAAAGTGACCTTGGTTTTACCCCATCCTTGGTTACCCCCAGGTAGGATGCTCCCCACAAAGGGGGTGGGGGAAACCCCAAAGAAAACACTTCTGAAAAGTGATCCTGGTGTGTTCGGCGCCTGCTAGATGGGTCGCATTATTCATTTGCCCTTTGACATGGAACCAAATCAAATATGAAAGGAAGGAAGAGAAGAAAGAAAGAAAGAAAGAAAGAAAGAAAGAAAGAAAGAAAGAAAGAAAGAAAGAAAGAAAGAAAGAAAGAACGAAAGCAAGCTATGTTGTGGTGTTGGGAGGGGTGCTGCCTGGAGGAAAACAGTCTGTTACTCACTGTCAAGGTCAGTGACAGTGAAACAGTGTTACTCCGCCAGTTGCTCCATGCCACAGTCAACATCAAAAAATAGAAATAGAACGCATTGTGGGGGGGGGGGAGAGGTGGCAGGGGCAGAGACACACATAACCTTCCCTAAAATCTTCAAAGGATGTTTACAACCTTCAGTAGATGGGCAGCATAAGGAATTATTGTCTTCAAACTGGAAACCAAAAATAAATAAGCAAATAGAAATAGTAATCTCACCTTTACAGCTGCAATATCATTATGAGCATGTGCTGGAAATTTTATGCCCATTTTACAAGCACAATAACACAGACAGATAGGTGGTTTAGGGGCTGATAAGAGCAAGTCACAGGTGCTAAAGTATTTGGTGCAAGCGCCATGTGCCTTACTACGCACCTGTGGCATGTTCTTCTTGGCCTCGTAATTCTAAACCACACCTCGTCTTTTGTTATTGCTTGCATATTCAGCAGCAGCATGGAGGAAGGATTTGTGCACCTAGCTGTTCCTTAGCAGCACTTTGACTTCACAGCACAGGAGGCTAAAACTTTTTGAAGTGGTGCCTTTGGGCTACAGTGCAGGAAAGGGTCCAGCCACATGGTTTGCTGTAGTGCAACATCACTAATGGTAGTCTTCCCCTTCAGTTGTTCATCGGTACATTCAATTTGTTAACAATAGAACTAACTTACCAGACAGGGGCTGCACACCACTCCTCTATGAGACAGCTGTTCCTATCATGCTGGTGGTGATGTTGCTGGTGACAGTAGCTGGACCAGCTGTAGTTCCTTCAGCACCTGTTGCAAATATACTTGAGTAGTGCAAATCAGTGTTTGAAATTTGAATATGAAAACACAAGAAGACGCTAAAGCACCAGTAATAACACATTCTGTGCTGTGGAGCAGAAAAAGTGTGGAAAAGGGCTCCAATGCTAAACGATGGAACATGACAGATACTGCCATGATGGGAGGTCTGGAGGATACATGACACACTAAGGCATCCACTTCTGGAAAAGAAACGTGGACATGTACAATGTACTACTATTCAGAAAAGGAGTGCTATTGGAAATAGCCATGAAGTGACATGGTTGTTCAGGGTGGGGATTGGGAATCTGGATACACATAGTACAGTATACATATGCAGTGGCTGACAGCATTGCTGCCTCCCTGCTACAGGGTCTGCTATGACAGTGGATGTATGGAGTGGCTTAACCAAAGCTACTGTTTGGCAGTCTGGCAAGGATTTACATTTGTTCCACTTAATACAAAGGCAGTTATTGAAACTGCATGGCCTGTGGGGTTTTGGGTTTACAGCATTCTTCAAAGTGCGGTGCACCAACCCTGGCCAACCAAATGCACAGCCATCAGGACAGCTCAAGTTCAAAGGCTGGGTACCCAGCAAAGACTGTTGTGGGAGCCACCATGACATAACTGGGGGACACTGGTACCAGTGGATATGGGACCTGTCAAACAGTGTGTTATTGCTGGTGGGGTGGCAACCAATATTGATGTTTTCAACTGGTGTTGCTGTGAATGTTGCTTATTACATGCTTGCATTTCTTCTTCATCTACATCCCTGGTTCCTATCCTTGCCCTCTTCCTACACCTTTGTAAATCAATTGTTGGTTAAGTGCTTTTAACAACAAACTGATGAGCAAATTATTAGTGAGCATATTATTAGCTACAGTCATTAATTAAATATGTATTGAAAGATTGTTTTTGTTTCAGGAATTCCATGTGTGGGGTGACAATGAGAGGAGGTGGCAGTTGGTAGTTATGGCATCCCAAGGGGTTGTGCCATCTTTTCACTGGCCTACTGAAATTTAACAATCACTGGAGTTTATTCAATTGATTTGGGAAAGAATCACTGACCCTTTCCATCCAAAAACAGAGCCCTCAACCCAGGCACATCAACCCTGTTTGAGCATGTAAGGCAGGGGTACTAACCATTGTATACATGGCAACTCAGTTACTTGTGCCTTTATGGGCCCACCACCACAGCACACAGTCACAAATATCATAATTTCATAAAGTGTCATTCCAACAATGACTGATGAAAAAAAAATTTGAAGGACCAAGTTAGTATACTCACTGGTGATGCTGCCCTCTGAGCCCAAACACATCACTTTGACAGCAGACGATACATTCCCCATCTTCTCCTTCTGCTGTCTCTTCCTGATGTGGTCATCAGTGGCGACTGCTCTGCCCAGCACCTCCAGAACGTGCGGGTTCCTGAGCTGCATGTCATCCCACTTGTGTTTAATTGGTTTAATACTTCTGGGGTGACTCCCCCTCCCTCTCGATCTAGGGTGGCCTTTATAGTGGCCCACAACTGGTACTGCTCCTTTAATGGCAGCCTCTGAGAACCATAGAGCTGGGATGCATGGCTGGTGATTTCCTTTTTTTTATATTCAATTTTTTTTTTACTGTCAGACATTCAATACATCATTAGATCAAGGTAGATTGTTGAACATAAAATTCAGATCTTACATTTTACAATATGGCTGAGTCTGCAACACAGTAAAAAAGGAAAAAAGGTTTCTTTACAGCAACTAATGGATCAAATAATAATGTTAAAAGAGGAAAGATTTGATACCTTGTGATCTAATATTATTTCCTACAGTCGATTACAGTGCATTATCAAGGTATTCGCATTTGGTCACACATATTTTTATATGTTTGGACTGCCTACCCACCTCTTTGTTGAGGCGGGGCAGATACAGCATTAATCTTAGACATCAGTGTTACTTAATGCTAACTTAACACGTTACTTACATTGATAATATGTAGTGAGATAGAGAGATCTTACTCCCAGTAAAGGGGAAAAATTCCCTTTATGGGATTCCTGGCCAATCTACTCCCAAACCCTTTTCCTCTCTACCTGCCTTTTCCCCACCCCATCTAGGGAACGAAGTCATTATATCTGTCCATTTGGTTCATGACCCACTTGTGCCATTTAAGTTCGAAGGCCTCCTTCCTGCCCTGTAGCCTGGAAGTCACCCGCTCCAAAGCATATAGTTCTCTGACCAGGACACACCATGTCTCCATGGAGGGAATTTTAGTGGTATGCCACAATCTGGTAATAGCCTACTTAGCAGCAAGTAGGAGCAAAGTGACCTGTTTGTAAGTGGTTTTATCTACCCAGGTCTGCTCCAGAAGCATGGCTGTCATCACAAAGGCAGGGGTTAATAAGTCACCACAGTCATATATGTCTGTTATTTCATGAGCGGCTACTGTCCATTAAGAGGTTAACAGTTTACATTCCCACAGGACATGGCTTTGATCTACATAAAGATAGCCACACTCCCTCCAACATTTCCCCAAAAAAGAGTCTGAGTATTTTGCCACTATGGCTGGGGTTCAAAAGAATCGAGTTCTAAGTTTCCATGCATATTCTTTCCAGTATGGGGAGGAGGAGACCTTGAGTGCCAGAAGTGTTGATATATTCCAATTATGTGTGGGTATATCTGTTTGTAACTCCTGAGACCAAGTTGTATGTATTGACTCAGTTGAGTCTCTTGGTTTCTCTCTAAGGGCTTTATATATAGAACTAATCATATGTTCAGTAGGTCGGCCTCCTGAGTATGCTGGAATAAAGATACCAAAAGTGACGGCTTCTCTGCTATGCTGGAGAGGGCCTCTTCTGATGAACTAAGATAATATTTAAGTTGTAGGTATCTTTGAAAGTTCATCTGTGACAAGTTGTAAGTGGCCTGTATGATCACAAATGAATGTATACAGAAGGTCCAACCAACTGTGAAATAAATTTCAAACCATGTTTTTGCCATTGTTGAAAAACCTTATCCATTTTACTGGGAGGAAATGGGGTGTTAGCTGTGATCACTCTCAAATACAGGGTTTCAGAAGTAGAAAGATATTTACATTGTGCAGTGAGCCATACTCTGAAAGGCTCCACTGTATATTGGGAAAAAAATGTTGTAGGTGCCATATTGGCCCTTTTAAGAACAGATCCAGAAACAAATGATTTGATGCTTTTATTGGATCAACATGGATGTTGTTGAAGAAGTCAGTGAAGCTGAATCAACTCAGATCCTTCTTCTCAGAAGCTTCAATAGCGACCTGGCTGGTCTCGGAAGCTAAACCACTTTGTTCTTTCTGTAACATCCATGTTGGTCCAATAAAAGGTATCAAATCATTTGTTTCTGGATCTGTATATTGGGGGAACTTGGTTAGTGGAACACAACGGGGGGGGGGGCAAATAAATATGTGGTAAGGTCAAATAAATTACTCCAATGAAGTTCAAACTGTTTCCTGTGGACATCATGGAGTGGGTTTAACCAGCACATAAGTGTTCCCAGTTGGAATGCTTCCACAAATTGGTAAAAGTTGGATAGGTTTAGGCCTCCCTTTTCTCGTGGATGCTGAAGAAGCGAGTACCGTGGTCTAGGGGGATTCCCCTTCCAAATAAAATGCGAGACAAATCTGTCCAGTGTTTGAAAATATATTTTACTATGTAATATGGGGAGGGTTTGTAGGAAGAATAAAAGATGGGGAGTATATTTTGTTGGATTGCTTCTATCCTACTCAGGAAACTTAATGGAATCTGTGACCATCTGGTCAAGTCCTCCGTAATCTGTTGGGTTAGGGATTCGAAATTGAGTAGGTCCGCATGTATAAGGTTCTTGGTTAATTTGATCCCTAAGTATCTCACTGCCTGTTTATGCCATTTAAAGGGAAATTTCCTTTTCTTTTTGAAATTCAATATTCTTTATTTCTTTTCTTTTTCACTTGGCCCAACAAGGCCGTTTGTGCTTAAGATAACAACAAGCATCACAATGTACAGCAAAATATCCCCCCCCCCTCAACCACCCCCTCATGGTATCAGCAGTACAAAAAACAACCTAAGAGAAGAAAACCGGATCCAAATTAAAACATTAAGGCTGATGTGCACACGCAATATGTAAATGTCAGCTATAGGGAGTACAGTGTTTGTAGCTTACTCCAGTATTTATCAAACTGCGGTAATCTGTTGTTCACACTGGCTATGATTTTTTCAGTAGAAAGATTAAACAAAAGTTCCTGCAACCATTCTGAGTAAGAGATGGTCTCACTATCCAACCAATGTCTTACCTGTAGAACAAGCTGAAATTTCCTTTTTAATTCTATAGAAGGGGCATGAATGTATGAAAGTACCTTGGTTTTTTGGTCATTAATCTTGTTTTATTTTTTGTTTATTTCAATCTAGGATTACAACACCTTTGAGCCGAAGCTCTTTTACAAAGGTTCCATATCAGCGTGTGCAATAGTCATCATTTTTCGTTACAAACATATAGTCACTGACTTACAGACATGCCACTTTCCCAAACAGCTTAAACTGTTCCCAGATCGCCGGGACAGTATGCTCCGGTGTAGTCAGGGCAAGCAGTATGTGATCCGCAAATAGGGAAATCTTATGCACTCAGCCTCCCATGGGGACTCCCTCTATTTTGGGGTGATGTCATATGGCTTCTGCCAGTGGCTCCAAATATAGAGCAAAAAGAAGGGGGGGGACAAGGGGCAACCCTGTTGTTTTCCTCAGGAGAGTATGAAAGGGTCCGAAAGAGAGCCATATAATTTCAAATATGCCTGTGGGGCAGTATAAATGTTTTAGAGTTGTTTTAGTAGGGCTTGTGGAAAACCAAAATGTGACAGGGTCGCCCATACAAAAGGCCAAGTGACCCTGTCAGATGCCTTGTCTGCATTTAGCCCCAGAAGGACAAGTGGGAGTTTTCGAGTATTGGCATAATCAATCAGCAGGTATGTACGCCTTATGGCATCATGATCCTGCCAGCCTTTGACAAACCTGGCCTGGTTAGGATCCACCAAGGTCAGAAGTAATGTTTCCATTCTCTGGACAAAAAACTATTATATAGAGTTTGTAATAGAAATTTAACATGGCAATCGGATGATATGAGGTTGGGTGACAGAGGTCCTTCTGGGGTATAGGTATAGCTGCTATAACAGCATACTTCCACTAGGGAGGAGGAGGGTTCCCCTCCTGCAAATCATGAAATGCCTCAAGCAAAGTGGGGAGAAGTAGTTCCCTGAATTCTTTATAAAATTCTAAGGAGAATCCATCTGGTCCTGGCGCCTTTAAGGTTTTTGCACTTTTAAGCACTCTGATCAACTCTCCTTGGGATATCAGGGCCATAAGGTATTTGGCTTGGTCAGACATTAGTTTAGGTAGGAGGAGTTTTTGCAAATATGAGTCCATTTGCATTTTTGAGGTCGGGAGTCCGCTGTATACAAAGCTTGATAATATTTAGCCAGGGCTTTGCTAATATCTCAACGATAAGTAAGTCCCCCATATCAGGGTGGAACATACTAGTCACACATGCCTTGGTTTTATGTAGTCGTAGCCTGCATGCCTGATTTCTCACCCCCTTTGGGTCTCCTTCGTGATATATGTGTTTTAGGTAGAACAATTTTTGTTCTGTTTTTCGGTCTACCATTTTTTATACCTTTTGCTTGACTGCTTGAAGCTGGGGCCTCACCGTTTTATCCCACTGGGCTAAGAATGATTGTAAAGTCTGCAGCTCCTTCTGCAGCTCCCTTAAGCGAGCCTCACATTTCTTTTTCTTTTTAGTGGTGTATGCTATGATGTCACCCCAGACAATCATTTTCAGGGTATCCCACTAGATTGTAGGAGGAACTTCTGACCGGGAGTTGTCAGCAAGGATGCTAGGTATAACTTCCTGGACCATTTGTTTAAATTCAGGGTCCCACAAATGTGTAAGCTTAAGATGCCAGTGAGATTTTTTAATGGCAGCCACCCAGTTGAAATTTGGCATATACAGGGCATAGTCGGATAGGAAGATAATACCATGCCAAAAATCTTGAAGCATGTCCTGATGTTCAGCTGTAGTAAATAAGGTAGTCGAGGCAGGATGCCACGTCTGTATGGGCTGCCTGATGTGTGTATTCCCTAGCTGTGGGGGTTTGTTTAAAATGTCTTTGTACAGGGTTCATCTGATGTGCCTGGGCTCTGGAGACATTCAACACTGGATTAAATGTAACACTGAGGTCTCCCCTTCCCCAACAGTAGTTGCCCTTACAAGACTGCTAGTAACTGGCTACAAAACTTTTTGGCAAGTGCCTCTGAGGATCCAGGAGGGAAATACACAGATGCTAATGTAGCAGGGTGTGAGTATAGCTTACCAGTGGCCACGGCATATAGCCCCTCTGGGTCCAAGACATGGTCCTGTAATTCAAAAAGCACCCCCGTGGAATTAAGATGGCGGCCCCACACCTCCTACCCGAGGTATGAGACGAGACTATCACCTCCTGAAAACCCAATTTTTGAATTTTGTATGTGCGTCATTGGACAAATGTGTCATTTGAAGAAAAAGAACCTCAGGTTTCTCACATTCAACAAATTATATAAGTCGGGAGTGTTTGACCAGATTACGCATACCATTAATATTCAAGGTCATTACCAGCGAAGATCTAGCCACAAGAAAACTATAAATAGATTTTAAATGCCTCTATAACATTTAATTAATTGTGTTTTATTGGTAAAACCATTTAAATGGTTAGAACTGCAAACTGAATTTTTTTCTGTGTCTACCCTGATTCCAAACTCTTCCTGTTCTTTTTCCCTGCCTCTTACTCCACTGTCTTTTCCTTGCCTTCTTTCCGTCAGCTATTGGCCCTCAACCTTGCCAGAGATCCACTCTGTCTGTGCGGGTAATGCCGGTTTCCTGCCCTCAGCTGTGCCCTGTTTCTCTGGCCCTACTCTGTCTCCCTCTAACCCACCTGCTTTCAGCTGCACTCAGTGCTTAATTTCTCTACTGTCTTGCTCTCCCAATCTCCCTTCCACACTGCAAAGGGCTATGCCAGCAATTTTCTCACAGCTAGCCCTGCCTCTCTGACCCCTACTCTTCTCCTCATTCCTGCCTGTTTCACGGCTGCTTAAGGCTAACAACCCCTTAACTAGCTCTCTATTTGCTTAAATCTGCCTCTCAAAATTCTCTTTTGTCTTTAACAAAGCTGTGGCACCTTCAAGCCAGACTACCCCCCTCCAGCTCTCTCCTCTGCTCCTGCTACTCACGCCCACTCTTGTCACCTACTCCAACTCTCTTTGTCTATTCTCCCAGCGTACCCTCCCATTAACCCTGTAGCTGCTCTGTCCACTCTTTAATTACTGACCTTTTCTGCTTCTCTCCCTCTTTCAGAGACAAAGCCCGCCAGGGCTCTCTGCGGCAGTGGCCCGGCTCCCTCTCTCTCAGGCTGCCGCACTTCAACATCCTCCTCACCCACTCAGCAGCAACACAGGTATGGGAAAAACAGACTTGATAGCCTGAAATTTGTTTGGCACTCCTGAGCCAGCAGCTGCCCTCCCATTGGCTATGGCTATTTTCCTTTCCCCCTCATTGGACAGTTTGCTCCCTTTGAATTTATGGTGCCTTTTTGTTTATTTTTCTCTGTGGGAAACTTAACTCTGGGGAAACTTTACTGTGGGCTGTAATTTTGTCCTACCCACCATCCCCCACCCCAATTTTATTCCACCCACCCTCTCCCACCTTGGCACTCTTTAAATCCTCTTGCCCACCAAAGTGACCCGCCCCTTCCCCCACTAATTTGTCATTTCTGTACTAAACTATCCTCCCACTACTTGGTTCTCTCACTTGTCACTTCAATTACTACTAACTACCCTTCCACTTCTTTGTTCTTTCACTGATTACTCCTGAACCTTACTAACCTCCCAATGACCTCCTTCAAAGTTATTGTTCCTACCCCAATAAAACAACCTTTACTCACCCTCATACCTTTTGTACTGCTGCTCTTCCCTCCCCTAAATATATTCTTCCACTTCTTTACCACCAGCCACTCACCATGCTCCTCCTCCCCTTATCTGCCTCCTCTTCTTTTTCTCCCTGACATCCCTTCCCCATCTTCTGTCCCATCCACTTCCCCTACCCCCTGTATGCCCCCTCCTTCTCCCCTACCCTCCCCCTTTCCTGCCAGCTTCCACTACTATACTACTGCATGCTGCAGCCGGCATCCTCACTGGTTTTGAATCCCAGTTGCCCTCCTTGTGTGCCCTTTCTTTCTAAAATGGCAACACATACATCTTGTCTGCTTCAGCCCACAGCCGTCCCCTCACTCTATCAAAAAGATGGCTAGCTATCTTCACAAGACTGCTTATCTTGCTACTGCTACTGACATCTGGGGACATTGAGCCTAACCCCACCCCCTCCACAAACCATCACCTGGTCTGACAAAAGGAGTAAGACTTCTACATCAAAATATCAGAAGCCTACTCCTCAAATTGACCTTTTGCAGCCTCTCATGACTCAACTTAAACCCTCTGTAGTCACTCAATTGGAGTCATGGCTCAGCTCCAACATCCCAGACTCATCCATCTCTAACCCTGGTTATTCCCCATACACCAGGATCTTAAGTCCAGGGGTGGAGGTGTAGCCATGTATATTTCCACATCCATTAAATACTCTGTCTGCCTTTCCATGTCATCTCCCTTTTGCCTATGAAATGTTATTAGTAAAACTATCCCTCTCCTTCTCCTTTCCCATCTTTGTAGGTGGTGTCTATTGCTGCCCTAACCTCCCCGCTTCCTCCCTTTCCTCATTTACTGATCTTCTCTCCTCCTTCTTCTCCCTTGCCACCCCTTGGGAATTATTTATCCTAGGGGACTTCAACATAAACTGGCTGTCTAGCTCACAGTCAAAAATCTGCAACCATGTCTCTTCACTAAACCTAACTCAACTTATTTCCAACCCAACACGTCTCAATCGCAAATCAGGGACACACACCCTAATTGACTGGGTGCTGACCTCTCACCCCCACTGTGTCATTACCTCTGGTAGTCTCCCTGACACACTCAGCAATCATCACATGGTCTACTGTGTGCATAGAATTCTCTGGGCAAAGTCGCCTCCAGTCATTCTTAACTTCCACTCCTTCCGGTCCCTAGATTTATCCTCGATACACAATAACATGTCCAATATAGATTGGTCACTAATTATCTCAGCCTCCTCCATAAACTCTGCCCTGACCTTTTTTAGCTCAGTGTTCCTGAATGTCTGGGACCATCATGCTCCATTTAGAAAGGCTAGGGTCCGAGGAAATCACCTTCCCTGGGTCACTGCCATGCTCATTACATGCCAACATGCAAGAGACCAAGCATGGAATGCCTACTGAACTTCTGGCTCCCCCTTTGACCTACAACGTTATCGCTCACTATCTAACACATGCACCAAGGCCATCCACCTTGCAAAGGCAGAGTACTTCCAAACCTCCTTCTAGGAAAAGATCAATAACCCTTCCCAATTCTGGAAGATCATCCATGCCCTGTTCTCTCCCCCTGCCCACTCCCCTTCTCCTGTCCTAAAAATTGGCACCAGCACAGTTGAAGACCTTCTTTCAGTGACCGCTAAGTTCAACTACTTCACTACTTGTGCCTCCTCCCTTCTTGCATCTCTTCCCTGCATTACTTCCAGAGACTCTACAGTTACCCCCTCACCCCCTCCCTTCCCAAGTCAACCCCTCACTTCTCATTCAAGCCCATATTCCCTGATGACACTCTATGCATACTACTTGCCCTGAACCCACTTAAGGAAAAAGCCCTGATGGCCTTGACCCAAAGTTACTCCACCTCTCTGTATACTCTATTGCTTCTCCCTTGACTAATCTTCTGAACCTTTCCTTTTCTCACTCCACAGTGCCTGATGCTTGGAAGTCTGCAGCTGTGATCCCCCTCCCTAAAGGTGGGGACACCTCCAACCCTTGCAACTTCCACCCCGTCTCTCCTACTCCTCACTCTGTCCAAACTTCAGGAGCATCTGGCCCAGAAACAACTATCCTCCTTTCTCGACTCATCTTTCTTCTTCACCCCTTTCCAGTCTGGGTTTCTCAAAAACCACTCAACCACCATCTCCCTCCTTTGGCTCGCTGACTCCATTTTTTCAGGCATGGAGCAGGGACACTTCACCTCTGCCATCTTTGTTGACTTGGCCAAAGCCTTCAAAACTGTTTCTCACTCCCTTCTCCTCAGCAAGCTATCTTCAGCTGGCCTCTCTGATTCAGCCACCAGCTGGTTCCGGTCCTACCTTGCAGGCCAGTCTCAGTTCGTCAGAGTATGCAACTCCCTGTCCCCTCCTCTACTGATCAACACTGGTGTCCCCCAAGGTTCAGTACTTGGTCCTATTTTATTTTCTATATTCCTGAATGATCTCCCTAATGTCAGTGCTTCTTCATGTATACTCATGTATGCAGATGATGCTGTGTTATTCTCCTCTGGGACTTCCCCCTCTGAGGTGGTCACCAGCCTTCAGCTGAATTTTAACAATGTCCAACACTAGTTCAATGCCAACCAACTCTCCACGAACATCAAAAAAACAATATCTATGACCTTCTGCTCCAGGCAAAAACTGGCCAGGCTGGATTCCACTCCCACCTTCCACACCCTCTCTAGCTCAACGTTGGATGATGTAGCCACATTTAAGTACCTTGGACTATGGTTAGACAAGAATCTTGACTTCGGGGTACACATCGATGTCATCCACAGAAAATTACTCCCTAGACTCGGTGCTCTGTACAGACGCCACAACTGCCTCCCACAGCAAGCCAAGAGAGAAATCGTTCAAAAGATGATTCTCCCTGTCCTTGATTTTGGGGACATAGTCTACAGCTCTGCCCCTAAAACTACCCTATCCAGACTGGACACTCGCTTCAACTCCTTCTGCCACTATATTCTTGGCTGCCCCCCCCGTACTTATCACTGTGACCTTTACTCCTTGCTCTCCTTCCCCTCTCTCTATGCCAGACGCATGTCACACATCATTAATTTAGTTGGTAAGTACTGGCTCAGTTCTATGCCATCCTATTTGTCCTCCTTCTTATCAACCCCCTCCCATCCTGGTATACCCTCCGCACCTCCACCCACAGAACCCTCACCCTCCTACCCCGGCACACTTCTTCCGGCCACTCCGCCTTCTGATATAAGTTTCCAGACATCTGGAACTCTCTTCCGGTAGAAATTCACTCTGCACAATCCCACCACTCACTTTCATTCTTCCTCCATAAGCACACTGTTCACATTTGTAACTGCAGCTAATCTCCCTTATTTCCCAGTTAACTCCCATGGCCTCCCCTCGCCAACCGTTCTTCCCCCTCCTCTCAAAACCCTCCATCTCCCCCAATGCCCACTTTCTCCTCCTCTAGGTTACATCTAGCTGCTAACCCTGCACCCATTTCCCCACCTCCACCCCCTACTCTACTCTACTACCCCACCCCCACCCCCTCCCTACCCTCCACTTCTTCCTCTTTTCTACCAGGTCCAGTCCTCTGCAGGGTTCTCAGCATCCTGAAGGTGAATGGTTCTTGGCCTGCACCTCATTTCCCACCTCCTTCCCTCCACTGCTCCCCTGCCCCACTATCCACTTCCCTCCTCTCTTGTCTCCATTTTCCCTTTCTTCTGCCAAGTCCTGTCCCCTTGCAGGGTTCTTAGCATCCTGATGGGAACTGTTCTTGGCTTCCCTGCTCCCCTCCCCCTCACCTTTCAGTTGGGTCCAGTCCCTCTTGAAGGGTTCTCAGCCATCCTGAGGGGGATAGTTCTTGGCTAGCCCCTCCTCTGCCCCTCCTTTCCTTCCTCCACTCCCTCTCCTCTCCTTCTCTGCCAGGTCATGACCCCTTTCATGGTTCTCAGCATCCTGAAGGGGATTTAGTTCCTGACTTGCCCCTCCTCTCTCCATCCCACCCTTCCCCCCCCCCCTCCTTTTCTGCTGGGTCCTGTGATGCAGGATTCTCAGCATCCTATAGGGGATTAGTTTGTGGCTTGTCCCTCCTCCCTCCCCACCTCTCTTCCTACCCCCTGCCCCTTCCCCACCCCATTACCACTTGTGTTATAACACCTGATTTTTTTATAATTCCTTATTAGCACTTGTACCTTGCTGTATCTAATTAGCACTGAATAACCCATGTGCTCAACCTGCTACTCCTGTTCTCCACCTGGCCCATACCTTCAGGTTACCCATTCCTAGATTGCAATTATATATGTTATATCTTTATATTGTTCTGTTTACCCCATCATGTCTTACCCTATGTTTTGTCTTTTTATTTTGTTTTATTGCACCTTCTTCTATACAATACTGTCTGTAGCTTAGGATTAGAATGTATTGTATTAGTACCTCACGCTATGTATTTGAATGTGCATGCTATGCTATTTATCTTATTTTGTATTTGCCTACCATCCCCATTATATACCCCCCCCCCACCCAGGATGCTTCTGGACATGAATTGTTTACAGCTCTTGTTGTCTTTCCTGGTGAAACTTTTTCAAATAAATAAAATAAAATAAAATAAATGTATCAGCGATCTCTTGCCACTACAGATAAAAGATTCCAAAAGGAATGAATGTGTCAGTGTTACCGAATACTGGAATCTAAAATGACATAGAAGACCTGTTTCTACCACACTTTGAATCTCAGAAAGTACTTTTAACCAGTCTTAAACTCATTAACAAAGAAATAACACAGTAACACTGTCTCACATGGGACCTGGAACAGGAACTATAACCATATCTGATATATAATACAAGCCAACAGGGCTTTTAACCATAAAAAAATAACTTTGCAAACTTTCAGTGGGTATGGGTGACCACAACTGTGGCCCCTTCCCCATGGGTTCTCTATTAAAGAGTGACTTCCAAGGTCAGGAGGTCTTAGGAAGACATCCTATTGGGTCAGTTGGTGTTCACCCGGAGGAGGTAAATCATGGCAAGACCATGGGCCCCCTATGCCTACCGATGTACCATTATCCGCGGCGATTAAGGCATGGTCCATGAGGACTAGCACCCTGCATACCCAAGCCAACAACAGCAGGATGCATAGCTCTGCCCCAATCAAGCCAGCCATCTAAAGGTGTCTGACCGAGAGCCATGCAGAGATCAGTGCAGCAGGCGGGGAGTCCGTACTAAGGCACTGCTCACCTTTTTGGTGCCTCTGACCTCATAAGTGGCAAGCTTAAAGAAAGAGGAGGGGGCAGAGAAAAAGGGAGGGTGGTGGGGTAAATCTTTCGGTGGTTAACTCTCCCTCATCTGTTCCCCCACACCCCCACCCATTCCAAACCAATGCTTTAAACAAGAGGATTTATTAATGCAGCTTAGTCCGGCAGCAATTTCATTACATGTTGAGAGGCTGTGGGTAGAAAAGAATAAACCACGATGCAATGAGGGCTCAATGGCTGCAAGAATACTCCGCAACACAGACTCGTGTTTGTGGAAAAAAGTTTAATACTGAGTAGAACTACAAATGTAGCACCCCCTCAAACAGCATCAACGTTTCACACTGCCCTGGCACTTTGTCAAGATGTCAGCAGCGTGTGACACCCTTACATTTATAGTGCTGATACATAAGAACATTTAAAGTGACAGAGTACATTTCACACATGAAACAAACAAGCAAATTACTAATTTCATTAAAAAATCCTTTTCCATATTAATTAAAACAGCTGTAAACTAATGTTATAGCTGGATATGCTAGTATTGCACACCAAAAATAATTTTCATAACATTTTAAAGTGCAAACTATAGCTACCTATTAAGCCAATATAGTCAGTGTATGCCATTTGTATTTAGTACCTCACTGGCTGGCTATAATAGTGGTTCCAAAACTTCTAATAGCAGGATACATTTACCAGTACTTGCTTGTCAAAATATCAGTGGTTCAATATTGATGTACATATGGTGTCAAGCAGCTACTCTACTAATTCAATATCCATTAGTAATAAAGCAAAATACATTCACTAACACTAATATACCATAATATCAGTGATTCAATAATGATATACATATACATATATTATATGCCTAATCAAGCAGGTGCTGTGATAATATAATATCCACTAATAATAGAAAAATACACTGGCCACTGGGATACTCAGTACTCCAGTGCCTAATCTACACGATAGCATCAAACTAACATCAAGGCTACATGACTACATGACTACAGTAAATGTACAATAAGGCACAGATATAAAAAAATCTATTCACTAGAATGATACAATTACTGATTGTTAAGAAGCATCCCTTAAAATGGGGAAAAAAGGGGGTGAGTGGAGAGGGGGAAAGGAAGGGGAAATTTTAGGGTGGAAACACATCAATTAATCCCCATCCTCATACCATATTAAATATATGCAAAAACAAAGAAAACAAAAAAGTGGGAGGGGAGCGGAGGGGGGATAGGATACGGAACCCAAACTAGGCCCATATAAGCAACAATAGCTAAAATATTAACATGACGTTATTCAAATCACAAATTGCACGGACTCAGCTACCTCAGCTAAGGAGGCAGTATAGCGCAGTGGTCTAAGGCTCTGAACTGCAAATTTGGTGACATCCAGCAGACCAGACCTGGGTTTGAATCCCACAGCTTCCACTTGCATACTGTGTGACCCTGAGCAAGTCACTTGTGCTCCCAGGTCGCCCCTGTAAAAAAGCTTTCAGCTTAGTGTGCTATACCTGGTTAAACAACTAAATAAAAAAATATATATTACCTCAGCATCACAGTTAGAAACCTATCTACGTTTCTTAAGATATGGTGTAAGCTGGAAGGACTCGTTAAGTCCTGAATATTCTTCTGCACATAATTTATACTGCCAATAGGTCTCTCTACATAAATGTTTGTTCTGCAGATCTCTCCCCTTGGGACCTAACCTGACCAATTCTAAACACCTGAATTTAAATGCTTGTCCACGTCCCACTTGCGTTATATGATTTGCCAAAGCATTCTTAGTATTTCTCAATCTTATGAGAGATACATGTTCCAAAATACGATTCTTGAATTTTTTCCCAGTCATACCGACGTAGAAACAGTTGCAGGTGCAGATTGCTAAATAAATAAAATTTTCTGTACCTCATGAAAAAAATTCCTATTAGTTATTGTAACATTGCTATGTGGGAAACAATAGTCAGGTCCTACCAGGAGGTGATCACGTGCTACACAGTTGCCACATTTATATGTCCCAAAAGGCAGCTGCACCCATGTCTTGATGGCTTCATTCATCCTACCATGTACTAATAGGTCAGATAAATTCTTCTCCCTCTTATAGATGAACTTGGGCTCATGTTCCGCCAGTTCGTTCAATGCAGGTTCTGCTCCCAAAATATTCCAATTTTGTCTGACGATGTTCTCTATTTCTCAAAATGAAAGCAAGGCTACTATTAAAATTATTTCTGTTATTGTCATGTTTTTTACACAATAAATCATTCCTATCCATTAAGTCCACTGTACATGCAGCTTTGCCTAATCTGCAAGCATTTTACCCCATATTGAAATCTACCAGCCATTTCATATTTACCCTTCTCATAGTCACTACTGGCACTGCAATTACACTTAATCCTCATGTATTGACCAACTGGTATGTTTTTGGTTACATGGTTAGGATGGCAGCTATTATGAAATAAAATACTGTTTCTATCTGTATCTCTACGAAAAATTCTGGTCCCAAGCCCCCCACTATCTTCTTTATACACCATAAGGTACAGGAATACAACCTGTTCCTGACTTGCTGTCAAAGAAAATTTCAGATTCACATTTGTGCTTTCTAAATATTGGACAAAATGAGTCAAAACTTCCCTACCACCTGTCCAGATCATAATGATGTCATCTATATATCGAATATAAAAATGAATAAAGCACAAGTATGGATTGTTAGTATGATTGTATACATGCTGTTTTTCCCATTCAGAAAGATAGATCGTGGCATAAATAGGGGCCATGGCTGCCCCCATAGCTGTGCCCCTAACTTGATGGTACAATTGCTTATCATACAGAAAAATATTCTTAGTAGTACATGTTCTAGAAGCTCACATGTAAACAAAATGAATTCATTACTATAAGAGGAATGCATGGACAAAGAAGTTAAAACACACCCTGCATCATGCGGAATATTGGTATACAGTGACTGGATAGCTAAAGTAACCAGCCACCAAGCTGACTCAACACTCATCTCATTGTATAAACTGAGAACCTGCATTGTATCCCTCAGATATGCTCTTGTGTTAACTGCTACAGATTTAATTTAAGCATCCACAAACTGAGCCAAGGGTTCTGTCAGGGACCCTATGCTTGACACTATAGGCCTCATCGGTGGTTCACTCAAATTTTTTATAAATTTTAGGCAACCCATAAATATGGGGTGTAACAGGACTTTCCACCTTTAAAAAATCACTAACATGCTGGGAAATTAATCCCTCCAATACTGCATGGTGCAGAGTCAACGATATTTGCTGTTTAAATAATGCAGTAGGACGCCTGTTTAGTATCCAGTAGCACTCATTATTACCCAAATGCATCAACATTTCCATATTATACTTATCTTGGTCCATCACCACCATGGCTCCCCCCTTGTTGGCTGGCCAGATGGTGATGGTACTATTCGGCTGTAGCGAATACATAGCCTCCTTCTCAGCTTTAGTGCAATTGTAGAATTTGGGTGCTGGCAGATCCTTGTGTAATTCCAACACATCCTGTTCGCATTGCCTCCGAAAAACATTGACTAGAATTCATGACAGGCATGAATGTTGATTTTTTCTTCCACTTCAGAACATCACAATCTAGTTCGCCATCATTTACTTCAGGATTCAAATCAGCAGGGCTATCATTTCCAGAGTATAAAACTTTAAGGTTAAGTTTACGGCCAAGCATATACAAATCCAACACAGTACCAAATTCGTTATTAGAGGCTATAGGGATAAATGAAAGGCCTTTATTTAACAGTGACTTTTCAGGGTCTGATAAATTATGGCTAGAGATGTTAACAACAAGATCATTGCTGTTATAATCAATAATTTCCCTCAGTATTAATGGTACTGTCTCCCCCTGTTGTACCTGGGACCCCTGTTCCTGCCCCTCCTGCTTCCATAGTAGTTGTTGCTACTCCCCCTATTTGACTCCCCATACCTCCCTTAATTGTATTGATCCCTTAATAGGCTGACCCTTTCCTCTAGTGCCCCTCCTGGTAGCTCGTCCGCAAATCTTGCCAGCCTCGGACTCCTGCACACTATCCCTACAGGGGCTCCTGGCATTATGGGCAATGTAGAGTATATGGGGTGGGGGGTGTTTTGCAGTCGGGACCTCTTGATTTTGCACTGGAGGTATTACCCGATCGGGGGCTCCCATTGGACGAGCTTATCTTTCTGTTACTCCATGTAAGGGGTTCCCTACTTGAGACATACAGCCTCTCACTAAAAAAGGGGAGTGGTCACCATTGTCCTGTTCCATCTGGGAACTATCACTGTCCTCTACTAGACCCTCACTATCCAATCCCGACCCAGATATGCTGGTATAGTAATAAACATCTGTCGTCTTTTTTAATATAGACCTAATTTGTCCGGCTCTTTTGCCCCATTCAGAAATGGTCCCTCTTTAATGATCAATATGATCCCTTTCAAATTTCCTCTGCTTTACTTTGCGATTTTTATCATCTTGTATTTTACTACCATTTGAAGCTTGGCCCTAAAGTTTTCATACTCTGATGCCCCACATGCTTATTAAAGGCATCTTCATAGCCAATCAATTCTTTTTTAAGAATATCTTCAGTGATTGCACCATGTTTCAGAATAATGCGTATCAAACCTGCTGCTGATTCTGATAAATGAATTTGCCAGTCACGTATAAAATCAACCATATCCAGACCAAAATTAGGTTGCATTATTAATCGTAGCCCATGAGGTACTCTGTGGACTTTTAAATAGGCTGCATGGTTACCTGTTGCCAATATAAACTTCTGATTTTAAGGCTGGTACACGCCAATTGCACATAAGCTGCTTTAATGTTACCCGCATTCTTCATCCTCGATTGTTCAGGTGTGGATATTAAGCGTACATCCTTCTCACTCATTAATAGGGATTCAAATCGCCCTCCTTAAATATTAGGCTGTCCGCCAGTCAACTACCAGCAGATCCAGCTGATGTGCTGGCTACATCTTTATTAATTTGGTGGGGTGCTACTCACATGTACTGGATCCAGATTCATTATTGCAAGCCAGTATATACTCCTTTTTCTTTTCTCTTGGTAGAAAAGAATAAACAACTCCAATTACTGCCATTCTGTTTTAAGCTTCTGGAATCTGGGTAGTCTGGGTGAGCTGAAAAATAAATTTAAAATGACAGTAGTCTCTTCAGCTGTATCCTTGAGCTATAGTCCAAAGTTCCTTAGCACTGCACAACTCAGTTTGCCCCTTGTCCCAAAGTCGTCTTCCCCTCAGTATACCTCCTCACAGAAAATGTGATTCCATAGCCATTGGTCTTTTTTATGATTCAATATACTTTATTCAAGTTTTTTTCATGATTCAGAGAAAGGTTCATAAAGCAGTCTTGGTTACATAAACAGAGAACAACACTAATCTATGAGACTGTATTCTTCAGACATATTAAACGAATGTTAAAAGGAAATCAGTAACCTTACCCAACCCCCCCCCATTAGTACCAAGTGTAGGAGTCCATACTTAAGAAAGCATTGGCATTTAGATAGATTATGTAACATTCTAAGGTTTCCATGCTACTAGTAAAGCATCAATAGTACACCACTAATCTAAATAGGTCTGCAGTCTATCATTCATCATGGCTATGTGTTTTTCTAACTGAAGAGCAAGTAATATTTCTCTGTGCCATTCTAACACAGAAGGTAAGGAGTCTTCCTTCCAATGTCTCATGATTGTTAATTTAGCCACAGCAGATATTAAAGGAAAACAGTGGAAAAGGCACAGCCTTAGCCAGGCACTACAAAAATGCCTGATTAGTGCTTTCAGACAGTAAATTTTTTTTAACAAATAACTAATTGATTTTTTAGTGATTTAAACAGTGGCCTTCAACTTTCACTTTCTATTGCTGGCAACCACCATTTCATGAGTAGTAGAGAGCTTCACAGGCTGCTTTATGCTAATATGTCCTGCCAACCAATAGCGCTGAGGGTCAAACAGGCATATTAGCATACAGTGAGCTCAGGAAGCTCACTGCTGCTCATGAAATGGCTCCTGCCAGCAACAGGAAGTGGAAGTTGTGGGTAGCTATTCTAAATCATTAAATAAAGTTGTTACTGTCTGAAAGCACTAATTGAGAGTTTCTGCAGTGTCTGAGGAAAGCTTTGTCTTTTCCATTGTTTCCCTTTAAGGCCATATAAGCTTTCTTCATCCTGATTATCCCTGGAGGGAAGCAATTAAGCAGGCAGGCTTCAGGCAAGAACAGTGGTTCCAATCCCAGCAATGGATCTAGTGAGTTTTTAATGGCTTGCCAGAATGCATGAACCTTTGGACAAGCCCATAACATATAGTATAGATCCCCATTTGCACCTAAACACCAGTGACACTGCAAGGAGGGAAGCCACCCAATCTTATGTAACCTTACAGGGGTAAAATGTAGGTTGCGCATAACATTATACTGCACTAAACGAAGTCGGTCCTGCTTAATGAACCTGTACAGATTACTCCACATTTGCTGCCAAGTGTCAGCACCTTCCTTAAGGGATAATTTGTGAACCCAATAATAGCAAATGCCCTGGGGCAATTGAGGATCTAGGGACTGCAACTCCTTATAAACCCTGGAAACCGAATGTGGCTGATCAGTTGTCCGTAAGAGGGAGGATAGTTCAGCTTTAGAAGAGACAAATCCTGATGGATTTTTCATAAAGAAAACCACTGCATGCTTAACCTGCCAGTATTTAAAGAGGCTTCTGATTGGACACGAGAACATTCTTGAAATTGGAGATAAGAAGCACTCTGCCATAAGGAGCTATGTCCCCAAGCCGGAGTCCCACCAGAGGAGCCAAGTATGTAGAAAGAAATGGGCCAATTCTGGATTTGAAAGTGGGGTTTCCAAGCAATGGCTGTTTCAGGGATTTATGCCAATCAAGAGTCAGGTGTTGCTGCATCTGGTGTAGAGCTTTTAGGGACCACCCTATTGGATTTTTCTGTAAATCTTTGGAGATAGACCTCAGGGAAGAATAAATCAAAGCTAGAAGGGTGCAGGAAGTTTTAAGGACCAAAGTCTTCTCAATATCCAGCCAAAGAGGGAGATATGAATGGTAAGCATTTTAAACTAACCAAGAGGGGAGGCACTGGAAAGGAGCAGGGAAATCCTAGCCCCCCCCAAAAAAAATCAGGGTAGTAAGTGAGGTAAACACCAAGAAAGAGATGTCGATAGGGAGAAAGGCAGGGGTAAATGGAGACAATGACAAAGGCAATAAGGACAGGGATGGGGCAAAAAGGAATAAGGCCATCAGGAAATGGAGGGTAATGAGTACCAATGCCCATAGTCTAGGCAACAAACTCCCTGAACTGGTGGCCTTGATGGAAGAGTGATGCCTGGATATTGTGGCAGTCACGGAAGCATGGTATACAGAGAACCATGACTGGGATGTTAACATACCAGGGTACACAACCTACAGGAGACACAGGGAGGGGAGAAGAGGAGGAGAAGGAGGAGTAGTAGCTCTCTATGTAAGGGTAGGGATAAAAGCAATGGAACAAAAGAGCAAACAGGGAGGAGAGGAGGCACTGTGGGTCACCTTAGAGACTGGAAATGGCACCACAATTCGCACAGGGGTTGTATACAGACCCCCATCTCAGGGGGAGGGAATCGATGGGGCAATGATAGAAGGCATCCTTGGGATGGCAGACAAAGGGGACATACTGTTGATAGGGGACCTGAATATGCCAGATGTTAACTGGAGCACCTTTGCTGCAGCCACATCCAAGAGCAGGGCCATTCTTGATGCCCTACAGGTGGCATGCCTCAGACAGCTAGTTTTGGAACCCACTAGTGATGGAGCAATCTTGGACCTCGTGCTCTCAAATGGGGACAGTGAGAGGATCTCAGATCTAGAAGCGGGTAGCCATCTGGGAACAAGTGACCACCAAATAGTGTGGTTTACGATAAACTCAGCTACAGAGTCAAGCCATACAAAGGTGAGGGTACCGGACTTCAGGATGGCTGACTTTGGTAAGATGGGAGAGTGCCTTAGAAAAGCACTAGCAAATAGGCTAGAAAGAGGGGTGGAGCAACAATGGGGAAACATCAAAATTGCCATCACAGAGGCAACAAGCCTTTGTGTGAAGCAAATAAACAAATCAGAATGAAAGAAAAAGCCACTATGGTTCTCGAAAGATGTGGAGGGGAAAGTTAGGGAGAAAAAGATAGCATTTAGGAAGTATAAGGAAACAAAGAAGAAGAAGGACAGAGAACTATGCCAGTTAAGGCAGAAGAAAGCAGGGAGGGAAGTCAGAATAGCAAAGGCCCAAACTGAGGCAGAGATAGCCAACTCGGTTAAGAAGGGGGATAAAACCATATGAGGACAGACTAAAGGAGCTTAATATGTATACCCTTGAGGAAAGGAGGGAGAGCGGGGACATGATAGAAACTTTTAAGTACCTCAGTGGAATCAACAAAGTCCAAGACGGTAGCATCTTTCAGAAAAAGAGATGTGCAAGAACAAGGGGACATAATTTAAAGATAGAGGGGGGACGGTTCAGGGGCAATGTGATGAAGTATTTTTTCACAGAGAGGGTGGTAGACGTGGAACAGCCTTCATGAGGAGGTTGTGGGTCTAAAACTGTGGGAGAATTCAAGAATGCATGGAACAGACATAAGGCAATTCTAGTGGGGGGTAGGAAGAAATAGACTGTTAGTTAACTAGGATCTGCAGCTTATCTAGTAGGTAGGGAAATGAGCAGACTAGGTGGGCCAAGCGGTCCTTATCTGCCATCAAAGTCTATGTTTCTATATGACCCCATAGCCACTGGTCTTTACCTGCAGACCATAAAACAGACAGTACCTAGACACCCCATAATTATAGGGTTAAGTGAATGTTCCACCTCAGGTTGGAGTCGATCTTCTGGAGCAGCTCTTTCACCTCTTGCAGCGTGGTCAGTTCCTGTTATTTTTTGCTCTGCTGGTCAGGCACTCACTCCCAAACATTTTGTCGAAGAGTCTCTTCCTTGCTAGTGCTAGGCCTATTTGGGAGTGGGACAGAGATGCCTTTCGCATTCAATGCTTTAACTGCTGCCTCTGGTATATCAAAGTTCTTTGGGCCATCCAGAAACATCACTATGAGGCCTGCTGGATATGGCATCTGAAAATGCAGTTGTTGCTATTTTAGGACATGCAGAATTAAAGCATAGGCCCATCTCTTTGATGCGATGTTTGGCGAGTAGTCGTTGTCGAAGAAAATCCTTTTCCCTTTGTAGGTGGTTTCTTTAGTTCTCCATGCACAAGTGAGCAGTTTTTGCTTAACTGCATAGCTGAGGAATTTAAGGACAATTGAGCGTGGTCGTTGGTCTGGGCATTGAGGTTTGGGAGTAAGCGCCCTATGTGCTCGCTCTATGTCCAAAGAGAGAGAGAGGGTTCCAACTGCAGAACATCCATTAAAAGGGAATCCAGAAAGGCACAGATATCGTGACCCTCTTCTTCCTCGGGAATTATGTGGATCCGCATGTTATTCCAGCGAGACCTATTCTCTAGGTCCTCGCACTTGCTCTCCAGTTCTGATTGCTCATCTAGTAAATGGATCACTAGCCACTCCAGCCTATCTGGTCATGCATCCAGTCATTCATCGTGTGTCTCCAGACTGGACATTTTTTGCTTTAGAGTGGCGATTTCTGCTGTCAGTTCCAATCACAATGTTATAACCTCACCACGATACACTTGCAGCTCAGATAAAATTGCTGTGCTACTTGATCAGAGCCAGCATCCAGGCCCACCGTGCTGGTTGATGCTGTTCGGCTGAGTTGCAGTTGCTGTGCTAATCCTGAATAATCTGAGTCTTTTTCAGGGGATTTCTTCTTCTTTTGACATCCTATTCAAGTAATGTGCTCCACACAATTGTATCTATTTTAGTTTAATGCCGATTTATGCTAAAAAGGAGCTTCTTAAGGTCAGATGTGCATGGCCCTCAGTGATGTCACCGGAAGTCTCAGCTGGTGATTTCCTTAACTAGGAGTGTCACCTCCTTATGGGACAAAGGAGGTGCCAGCTTTCTCCTTATGCTGCCAGAGGAGGTGGTAGCCTGCTGCTCTATATTCTGCTGCTGTTGCTGGGCCACTGGTGGCACCCATTGCCCTCCAGCTGCTGTCCCATCCCCACCTGCTGCACACTCTGCTCCTGCTGCCCCTGCTGGTCCCCATCATGCAGCTGGTCTGCCTCCTCCTCCTGGCTCCAGCCCACTGCCACTCCTGCTGTTGGTGATGCCATTCCCCCAAATAAACAATGCACAAGACTGGAAAAAAAAAATAACACAACATAATTGAAATTTAAGTAGCATGGTACTGCAGTTCTCCCTCTAACTCCTACTCCAACAATCCCCTCCACAGTACAACTTAGTCTGCCTGGTGGTCTGGTCAAAAACTTGAATAATGTAGAATCTCTCCGACTAACTCAGTCCCTCTCTCACAAATCTCTCTCTCCAATTCCACGCTGAACACTACTAGTGTGCAACTTCCGCTGGCCTACACACGGATTTTTTCAAACGCACTTTTGTTGTACATAGGTTCCACTTTTCACATCAGACAGACTCAGAATGATTTCACCACGGACATGCATAAAAAAGCGGAAAGAAAACACGTAACGTGGAAAACGTCACCAAGAATGTGGATTTCTGAGAAACATTCTGTTACTTACAATCATGCACACAATAATCTATGACGTGTGGAATTAAAATTCCACCATTGTGAGTGTGGTGGCAGAAAATAATTTGAAAATGATTGTGCCTTCACTGAAAACTGAGTAATCTGGACTGCAGATTTTTTGTTTTTTTAATGCATAAAAATATGATTTAAATCTCAAAAAATATGCAGTTATAAGTCAGAAATTCCATGAAAGTTGCAAAAATGATTTTCACACTTTCATGGAAACGAAATTCCGACTTTCGTAAAACTTCTGCCAGCTGAACTTTTTTTCATACACCTCTAATTAAAACAGATGAAAGGCCCCTGAGATGAGGGACCAAGTATTTACCAGTGAAAGGGTTCAGAAAGGGCTAGCAGCCCTAAAGATAGATAAGGCCCTGGGGCCAGATGAGATGCATCAGGGGGTGTTCAAGGAACTGGCAATGGAACTAACTGAACCCCTGGTAGGGTTATTCAGTTGCTTATTTGAGACAGGGATAGTTCCAAAAGACTGGAGAGTAGCGGACATAGTCCCACTCCATAAGGCAGGGGGTGGGCAAGAAGTAACCAAGTAAGTACAGACCTGTCAGGGTAGGGCTATTCAGTAGCTTATCTGAGACAGCGATAGTTCCAAAAGACTGGAGGGTAGTGGACATAGTCCTGCTCCATGGGGGGGGGTGGCAAGGAGTAACCGAGTAAGTACTGACCTGTCAGTCTTACTTCTATTGTTAGTAAACTGATGGAGACACTAGTCAAAGAGGTCCTCATGGACTATAGACATAGAAACATAGACTTTGACAGCAGATAAGGACTGCTTGGCCCATCTAGTCTGCCCATTTCCCTACCTACAGGATAGGCCGCAGATCCTAGTTAACCAACAGCCTATTTCTTCCTACCCCCCACAAGAATTGCCTTATGTCTGTCCCATGTATTCTTGAATTCTCCCACAGTTTTAGACCCCACAACCTCCTCAGGAAGGCTGTTCCATGCATCCACTACCTTCTCTGTGAAATAATACTTCCCCTCATTGCCCCTGAACTGCCCCCATCTTTAAATTGTGTCCCCATGTTCTTATGCGTCTTTTTCTGAAAGATGCTACACTCTTGGACTTTGTTGATTCCACTGAGGTACTTAAAAGTTTCTATCATGTCCCTCCTCTCCTTCTTCGCAAGGGTATACATATTAAGCTCCTTTAGTCTCTCCTCATATCGCTTCCCTTGCAGACCCTGCACCATTTTAGTTGCCCTCCTCTGGACTGCCTCTATCCTGTCTATGTTCTTGCGGAGATGGGGTCTCCAGAACTGGACGCAGTACTCCAGATGGAGTCTCACCAACTGTCTGTTCAGAGGGATAACAACTTCCTGTTTTCTGCTGCTGATGCCTATTCCTATGCATCCCAGTATACCCCCAGCCCTCCCTACTGCCTTCTCACATTGCTTGCTAACCTTAAGGTCATCTGATATGATTACCCCAGGTCCCTTTCCATTTTTGTTGTTGTTACTACCTCCCCCACTGTGTATTCTTCCCCTGGGTTCTTGTTTCCGAGGTGCATTATTTTGCACTTCTTTGCATTGAATCCTAGCTGCCATACTTCTGACCATTCCTCCAACCTTGCCAAGTCCCTTCTCATCCTTTCCACGCAACCTTGTGTATCAACCCTGTTGCAGATCTTTGTGTCATCTGCAAAGAGGCATACTTTTCCTTCCAGTCCCTTTGCAATGTCACTTATGAAGACATTAAAAAGGACTGGACCCAATACTGAACCCTGCGGTACCCCACTAGTAACCCTCTCTTTCTTCAGAGTGGACTACATTTACAATTACCTTCTGTGTCCTGTTGTCCAGCCAATGTTTTACCCAGGCTACCACCCTGGGACCCTTTCCCAGGCTGGGTAATTTGACTATTAATCTTTTGTGTGGGACTGTGTCAAATGCCTTGCTAAAGTCTAGGTAGGCCATGTCCACAGCCCCTCCCTGGTCTACTACTTTGGTCACCCAGTCAAAGAAATCTATTAGATTTGTCTGACATGACCTTCCGGCTGTGAACCCATGCTGCCTTGGGTCCTGTGCCCCACTGGCCTCTAGGTACTCAACTATTTTTTCCTTCAGAAGTGACTCCATCACTTTCCCTACCACAGAGGTCAAACTGACAGGTCTGTAGTTTCCTGCCTCTGTCTTGGTCCCACTTTTGTGAAGGAGAATCACATCCGCCTTCCTCCAGTCCTCGGGTAATACACCACCTCCCATGATTTATTAAAAGAGTAGCCTAGTGGTTTCACTAGTTCCCCCTTAATCTTTTTAGAATTGGGGTGAATTCCATCAGGTCCCCATTGCTTTGTCCACCTTCAGTTTTAGGAGTTCTTGCAGAACCCTTTCTTCTGTGAAAGGACTGGGATCGACCCCTATCAAGAGTGCTTCTGTTAATTGATTAGGTACTTCCCTCCTCTTTGTGAATACTGAGCAGAAATATTCGTTCAGTATCCCTGCTTTTTCACTGTCCCCTGCCCACCCACCATTCATTCTCTTCAGCCTCACTATCTCCTCCTTGTCTTTCGACGCTCGCTGATGTACCTATAAAAGGTTTTATCTCCCTTCTTAACCAAGTTGGCTATCTTTTCCTCAGTTTGGGCCTTTGCTATTCTGACTTCCCTCCCTGCTTCCTTCTACCTTAACTGGTACAGCTCTCTGTCCTGCTTCTTCTGTGTTTTCTTATACTTCCGGAATACTATCCTTTTTCTTCCTGACTTTCACAGCCACCTCTTTTGAGAACCAGAGTGGCTTTTTCTTTCATTTTGATTTGTTTATTTGCTTCACACAAAGGCTTGTTGCCTCTGTGATGGCAGTTTTGATGATTCCCCATTGTTGCTCCACACCTCCTTCTAGCCTGTTTGCTAGTGCTTTTCTGAGGCACTCTCCCATCTTGCCAAGTCAGCCCTCCTGAAGTCCAGTACCCTCACTTTTGTATGGCTTGACTCTGTAGCTGAGTTTAACGAGAACCACACTGTTTGATGGTCACTTGTTCCCAGATGGCAACCCACTTCTAGATCTGAGATCCTCTCACTGCCCTAGTTTGAGAGTACGAGGTCTAAGATTGCTCCCTCATGAGTGGGTTCCAAAACTAGCTGTCTGAGGCCTGCCACCTGTAGGGCATCAAGAATGGCCCTGCTCTTGGATGTGGCTGCAGCAAATGTGCTCCAGGTAACATATGGCATATTCAGGTCTCCATCAACAGTATCTCCCCTTCTCTGCCATTCTAAGAATGCCTTCATCATATCCTTGTCTATTCCTCCCCTGACATGGGGGTCTGTACACAACCCCTGTGTGATTGTGGTGCTTTCCAGTCTCCAGACCCACAGTGCCTCCTCCTCCTGTTTACTCTTTTGTTCAGTTGCTTTTATCCCTTCCTTTACATAGAAAGCTACACCTCCCCCTCTTCTCCTCTGTCTGTCTCTCCTGTAGGTTATGTACCCTGGTATGTTAACTATATGGAGAGCAATGGACTCCAGGATAGTAAACAGGACAGGTTCATGTCAGAGAGGTCTTGTAGACCAACCTGATGGTATTCTTTGACTGGGTAATGAGGGTAATGGATAAGGGACATACTGTGGATTTATTCTAATTCAGTTTCAGCAAGACTTTTGACTTGGTGCCTCACAGAAGGTTACTGAAGAAGCTAAAGGATCTGCAGTGAAGGACACAGTTGGAAGGGTGAGAAACTGGTTGGAAGAGAGACAGCAGAGGGTTGTGGTTAACAAAGTCAAATCAGAAGAGAGTGAGGTCATCAGTGGAGTGCCACAAATATCCATACTATGTCCAGTCCTTTTCAATGTGTTCATCAGCAGCATGGCAGAAAGAATCCAGGGCAAGATGAGTCTCTTCACAGTTGACACTAAGCTCTATAGCAGGGTAGACAGCAAGGAGGGGGTTAGGGAGATGCAAAGAGACTTGCAAAGGATACAGAAGTGGTTAAAGGTTCGGCAGTTGAAATTCAGTGTGAAAACATATAAGGTGATGCACATAAGGACAAGAATCCCAGGACAGAGTACTGAATGGGGAGAGGGGTAAAGCTGGGTATGACCTTTGAGGAAAGAGACCTAGGGGTCATCATCAGTGACTCATTAAAACAATCAAGCCAATGTAACAAGGCCTACAGTAAGGTAAACAGAATGCTGGGGTGTATAGGAAGGGGTATTGACAGCAGAAAGAAGGAGGTATTACTACCTCTCTATAGATCACTGGTGAGGCCCCACCTGGAGTACTGTGCCCAGTTCTGGAGTCCTGACATAGGGAAGATAAGCACAGGCTGTGGAGATGGTCTGAAACCACTTTTTGAGGGGGTTGTGCCCAGCAGGACTTTAGGCAGTACTGGACCTCTTGGATGTGATGTTGCTTGTGGGGCAGGTTTGGGAGAGGCGGTAATGGCTTAGAGCAGGGCTGTTGCCTCGGCTCCTGACTCTGTTGCACCAGTGCATATATATGACCCAGGTCTTCTTGCTTGAGATCCTTGTGGTTTGATGGGGAGCTCAGGGAGATGAAGACCAGTGTCAGAGGTTGGAGCATTGTTGGTGGAAGTCTGGGACTGAGGAGGACAAGCTGACTTTGAGAACTCACTACGGTTAGTATCAAAGAGTAATCTCCCATAAGAAGGCAATATTCCTGTTAGCAGATATTGCTTCAGGGTAGAACTGGACTGTGGACAGGTTACTCCATCCTACCTGTCTGCAGCTAAAAAGAGTGGTTTCAGCCACCAAGTGCAAACAGTTTGATTGGTTCTCTGTTAGAGATCCCTCGATCAGATCTGGTATTTCCCCAGTGGGGTTGTCACGGCCCTGCAGTAGAGAACTGGCTATCACAAGGAGCACTTCTCCTGTCTGGAGTGAGTTTATCCCAGTGAGGGTGGAAGAAGTCTGTAGGGTAATCTTGAAGTTGTGGCCCACTTGAGAACTGGACCCTGGCCCAATTCATCTCCTTGTGGGCTGTGTGGAGTCTGCAGGTCCAGTGTTCATTGAGGTTGTCCAGTGCTGCCGCTCAGAGGAGTCCTTCCCTACTGCCTGAAAAGGGGCACTGGTGAATCCCCTTCTGAAGAAACCATCCCTGGACCCAGACTGATTAATAAATTATAGACCAGTCTCTAACCTTCCATTCCTGGGAAAGGTTATTGAAAAAATAGTAGCTCTGCAGCTCGAGGCACATCTTACAACCTTTGACATCTATGACTCTCTAGTCGGGATTCAGGTCTAAGCACAGTACAGAATCTGCAGTGATCAGGGTGCACAAATAGAAATAGAGGGGAATGGTCAGCTCTCATCCTCCTTGACCTGTCTTCAGCATTTGACACAGTGGACCATGCTGTGTTGTAGGATCACTTTAGGGAGCTCTGTGGACTCGCCAGCACAGTAATCAGCTGGTTTTAGTCCTTCCTCACAGATAGGATACATAGAGTGGTGATGGAGAATTTCTCCTCACTCCCAAAGCCCCTGCTATGTGGAGTTCCTCAGGGCTCGAGCCTCTCACCCAAGTTGTTTGCAGTGTGCATGATGCCCCTGGGAGAGTTCATTAGACAATACAATATGGGGTTTCACTGCTATACAGATGACACCCATCCGTGTTTGTCATTTGCACCCAGGACACATGATATGGTGGCTGTACTGAATTTATGTCTGACTGAGATCCAGGACTAGATGTCCTCTAGATGGCTAAAGCTCAATCTGGTCAAGACATAGGTTCTGGTGATTGAGCCAGGTCATCAGCAGGGTACAGAGGCAGTAAGGGAGGTGACTGGTCTGGTTCTTGGTTCATCTAGACTTGCTGCATCTGCTAAGGTGAAGAATCTGGCAGTCATTCTGGATAATAGATTGAAACCTGAGACTCTCTGTCATCTGTTGTCTGGAGTGGTTTTTACCATCTGAGGAGTATTGCCTGGATTAAAGCTTTAATCTCACCTGATGACTTGCCTTCACTAGTACATGCTTTTGTGACCTCCAGACGCAACTATGCAATGCTCTGTACCTTGTGGTAAATGGAGGGTTCCTGTGTCACCTGCAGCTAGTGCAGAATGTAGTGGCCAGGTTGCTGACGGGCTTCCCGAGGTCTTGTCATGTGACCCCGCTCCTGCATGACCTGCACTGGTTGATGGTCAAGTGGAGAATCACATTCATGGTCAGTTTACTGACCTGTAAAGCCCTATACAGACTAAGCCCTAGCTATCTAAGTAGCCTCCTGACTCCTTACCATACCCAGTGTCCTTTCCACTCTTCAGAGGTAGGAGTCCTAGCAGTTCCCAGGGCAAGGCTCAAGTCATCTGGAGGTCAAGCTTTTGACGTGGCAGGACTGGCCCTGTGGATCTTTGAGTGAGGTCCCCTCATTGGAGGCCTTTAAGAGAATACTGAAGTCATACTTATTTAGGGGGACCTTTGGAATACAGGTCAGGCTCCCTCAAACTGGTTGCTGATTAGACCTGTTTCCAAGACCAAGGGGGCATGAATGGAAACTGATGGGGGAGGTTCAAGAGGGAAATGAGAATGTTATTTTATAGAAAGTGTGGTGAAGCCATGAAGCAATCTACCAGCTGATGTGGTGGGCACCAAAACTATCACTGATTTCAAACATGGCTTGGACAGAGTAAAGTGCTTAGTGGTTGTTCAGGGTGCTAATCATAGAAACACAGAAACATAGACTTTGACAGCAGATAAGGACTGCTTGGCTCACCTAGTCTGCCCATTTCCCTACATATTGGATAAGCTGCAGATCCCAGCTAGCCAGCAGCCTACTTCCTCCTAGAAATGCTAGAATTGCCTTATGTCTGTCCCATGCATTCTTGAATTCCACCACTGTTTTTGACTCCACCACCTCCTCAGGAAGGCTGTTCCATGCCTCCACCACCATCTCCATGAAAAAATACTTCCTCACGTTTCCCCTGAGCTGTCCCCCCTCTATCTTCAAATTGTGCCCCCTTGTTCTTGTACATCTCTTTTTTTGAAAGATGCTATCCTCTTGGACTTTGTTGATTCCCTTGACGTACTTTAAAGTTTCTATCATGTCCCCCCTCTCCCTCCTTTCCTCAAGGGTATACATATTAAGCTCTTTTAGTCTCTCTTCATATGACTTCTGGTACAGACCCTGCACCATTTTGGTTGCCCTCCTCTGAACTGCTTCCATCCTGTCTATGTCCGTGTGGAGATGGGGTCTCCAGAACTGCATGCAGTACTCCAGATGGGGTCTCACCAACTGTCTGTACAGAGGGATAACAACATCCTGTTTTCTACTGGTGATGCCTCTCCCTATGCATCCCAGTATCCCCCCAGCTCTCCTACTGCCTTCTCACATTGCTTGCCTACCTTACAGTCATCTGATATGACTACCCCCAGGTCCCTTTCCATTTTTATTGTTGTTCGTACCCCCCCCCCCATTGAGAACTCTTGCACTGGGCTTTTGTTTCCCAGTTGCATTACTTTGCACTTCTTTGCACTGAATCTAAGCTGCCATAAGCCGGCCCAGTGGCGCTGAGTGTTGAGGCACTGGATGCCACACCTCGTGTCATGCTGGTGATCCGGGTTTGGATCTGGAGTCTGGTCATCAGGGGTCGGCCAGGGGGAGGAGGATTGAGCATCCCAGGGACTACTCTCCTCCTCTGGGGAGGATGGGGAGGGATTTATGTGGGGGTGCTGGCTTCTGGCGGTGGCTAGGGGGTAGCACTCCCCGTAGATCAATGGAAGGGGCTCTGTGGGCAGATGTTGGATATGCAGCACTCAGGACCATATGCCGCAATGTCTCTGGCATCCCTACATGCCTGTGCTGTGGGGAGGGGAACCAAAAGAGAAAAAAATCCCCGCTGAATCCGCCGGCACTTGTGAAGGTCTGCCATGGAGCTGCACTGGATGCTCCAGAAGCTCCCTCTGGCCCTGACCCCTTGGCCTTCCATGTCATCACAATGTGTCCTTAGAGAGGGAGATGGAAGGAGGTTGAATGCTCAGGCATGGCACCTGATGCAGGAGCCACCATCGGACCAGATTGGGGAACCATAGGGACCACCGCAGCTGAGGAGATATGCACGATAAAGAAATCAACAACAACAAAAAACAAGAATCTAAGCTGCCATACTTTTAACCATTCCTCCAACCTTGCCAAGTCCCTTCTTGTCCTTTCCACACACCCCTTGTGTATCAACCCTGTTGCAGATCTTTGTGTCATCTACAAAGAGGCATACTTTTCCTTCCAGCCCCTCCACAATGTCACCTATAAAGACATTAAAGAGGGACCGGGTCCCAGTGCTATTCTCATGCCCCACTAGTAACTCCCCTTCTTCAAAGTGTACCCATTTACATTACCTCTGTGTCCTGTTGTCCAGCAAATTTATTACCCAGGCTACCACCCTGGGACCCACTCCCAGGCTGGCTAACTTATTTATTAATCTTTTGTGTGGGACTGTGTCAAATGCCTTGCTAAAGTCTGGGTAGGCCATATCCACAGCCCCTCCCTGGTCTACTACTTTGGTCACCAGTCAAATAAATCTATTAGATTTGTCTGACATGATCTTCCTGCTATGAATCTATGCTGCTGTGGGTCTTGTGCCCCGCTGGCCTCTAGGTACTTAATAATTCTTTCTTTCAGAAGTGATTCTATCATTTTCCCTACCACTGAGGTCAAACTAACAGGTATGTAGTTTCCTGCCTCTGCCTTGCTCCTGGTTTTGTGAAGGGGAATCACATCTGCCCTACTCCAGTCCTCAGGTACCACATCATCCTCCCATGATTTGTTAAAAAGGGTAGTCAGTGGTGTCACTAGGTCTCTAACATACTAACACACTAAAATGCCAGCAGAATAGGCCTAACGGTCTTTCGCATCTGCTCGTTTGGTCAGCCCCCACCCTGGAAGCTGACCTTGCTGCCCCCCTCGCCTTCTCTGGCTTCTCCCTTCCCAGATGTCTCCTCCTTAGTTATTTAGAGAATTCTGGGGTTAATGGTACTAGCCCCACTGCTTCTATCCACCCTTGAGTTTTAGGAGATCTTCAGACCCTTTCATCTGTGAATGGACTGGTATTGACCCCCCCATCCAGAGTGCATCTATTGTTTGGTTTAGGTACCTCCTCTTCTTTCTTTTGTGAATACTGAGCAAAAGTATTTGTTCAGTATCTATGCCTTTTCACTGTCACCCTCTGCCCACCTCCCCTTCCCTTTATTAAGCCTCACTATCTCTCCATTAGTCTTTTTTTGCTCCCTAATGTACCTATTAAAGATTTTATCCCCCTTCTTAACTGAGTTGGCTATTTTTTCCTCAGTTTGGGCTTTGCTATTCTGACTGCATTCCCTGCTTCTTTCTGCTTTAACTGATACAGTTCTCTGTCCTGCTCCTTCTGTGATTCCTTATACTTCCTGATTGCTATCTTTTTCCCCCTAACCTTCCCCACTACCTCTTTTGAGAACCATAGTGGTTTTTCACTTCATTTTGTTTTGTTTATTTGCTTCACACAAAGACTTGTTGCCTCTGTGATGGCAGTTTTGATTTTCCCCATTGTTCTTCACCCTTCCTTCCTGCCCATTTGGTAATACATTCCTTAGGCACTCATCCATTTTGCCAAAGTCAGCCCTCCTAAAGTCCAGTGCCCTCGCTTTTTTATGGCTTGACTCTATGGCTGTGTTTATCTTGAACACTCTGTTTGGTGGTCACTTGTTCTCAGATGTCTACCTACTTCTAAATCTATGATCCTCTCTCTGTCCCCGTTTGAGAGTACCAGATCTAAGATTGCTCCCTCCCGAGATAGAATGGTAGAACTGGGAACATGGGGGTGGATAGTGTGGGTTAGAACCCTGTATGGAACATAGGTATTGGGTTTGTTAGGATTTCATGGGCAAACTGGATGGACCAATGATCTTTTTCTGCTTTCATTGTCTATGACTCTATGAGCTCAGAGGAAAGAGACTTGAGAGTTGTATTAAGTGACAGCCTTAAGACCTTGGCCCAATGCAAAAAGGTGTCTGGGAAAGATGCAGGATGCTAGAATGCATAGGGAGGGCTTCCTCATGTAAAAGGAAGGAAATGATCCTGCCCCTTTACCGTCTGGAGTCGGTTCAAAGGAGGGCAGGCAAAATGATTCAAAAGATTCAAAGCACCGGGGTCTCAGTGCTTGCCTGCTTGTTTTTACTGACAGCACAATAAACATGTTGCATTGCATCTGGCTGTGCTCCTTGCTTTTCTTTTTTGTTTGCGCACCTTACTCTTGCTTGCTCAGTTCGATAGTGTTTCATTTGATGCTGCAACTATCATCCTGGCCAACAGTGAAGAACCTAAGGGGAAGGACTGGCTGTTCTCAACATGTACTCACTGGAGGTCAGGAAGCAGGGGAGGAAGACATGACTGAAACCTTAAGTCACTGTATATGAAGCAGATAAGTAGGGAGGACAGCCAGCAACCATTCAAGCTTACTGAGAAGTCTGTCATGAGATGCCATAACTGTAAACTGGTAGGGGGGATTTAGAAGGGATGCAAGGAGTACATCTAGGAAGGAAACACTAGCTACTCCTCATAGGAAGATCAATATCCCAAACTATCTACTATTTAGATAGGCAGCTGAGAACCAGCCCCACAAGGGCTCTCAGCTTTCAGCTGAGGGAGTGTCGGCCAGTGGGTGGTTGGCACTCCCTCAGCTGCCGCACGGTTCCTCAACAGCGGACACTCAGCTCCTCAAGCTCAGAACCAGCCCCACAAGGGCTCTCAGCTTCCAGCCAAGGGAATCTCGGCCAGCAGGCGGTTGGCACTCCCTCAGCCACTGCACGGTTCCACAACAGCAGACACTCAGCTCCTCAAGCTGAGAACCAGCCCCACAAAGACTCTCAGCTTCCAGCCGAGGGAGTCTCAGCCAGCCGGTGGTTGGCACTCCCTCAGCCGCCGCACGGTTCCACAACAGCGGACACTCAGCTCCTCAAGGTACGGCTAAAGCCACAATCTTTATGCTTATCCTCCCAACCCCCAACCTCACGTCTTATTAAATACACTTCCTCCTCCCCCCTTCTTAGCTACACGCCCACCCTAAGTTCTACCTCCTATCAGATAACAGCTATGTTTCTTACCCTCCTCCCGCTATACTTTCTCAAAAGTTGAACCTCTTGGCATAGTATCTAAAAATGTGCTGATTTCTGTCCCTAGTTCTGGTCCACACTCTTTAATGCTCATCCTAGTATTTCTGACCTTGGCAGATATTGCTAGTATAAACCAGTATCCTTCTAACTCTATATACCACTCCCTACTTCTACAATAGGCAAAACTCTCCTTTGATAACCCTAGTATTTGTGCTCCCCTACTGGGATCCACCATGTGTGGTAATCTGTGTCTCTCATTCTGGTCCCTTATCTACCTAGTGCCTTGTGGCTGTATCCAGGTTCCAGATGAAACAGACTATGGAGACTATGATGCATTGCTGTTCTGCCATATGCTCAATAATTCCTCCTATGGGTACTTATGCACATGTAACCTCCTGGTGATACAGTACTCTGAGTATTACTATACTGGAGGAACTAGAACCGATTCATCACTGCAATGCTTGGTGTCTGTCTCCCCTAAGGTCGAATCTGTATTGTACTGTACAGTCAGGGTGTTAGTACTTGCTATACTAAATTGGAAGAGCTATATATGGGGGGACCTGCCGACCCAAGATGTTAATACGAGCAGATGATAAAAGGCCAGTAATCTTAAATTAATTCTTGCTGCCCTAAAAAAGATTCTGTTCCTCCTTCTACTATGCTCAGGCAATGTGGAACTCAATCCTGAGCCACCAGATGCCATCACATCACCTGCAGACCTAGCTAAGCTTAAAGGTCTGAGCTTCCTTCACGTCAATGTATGCAGCCTTTTAAAGAAGATATCCATGATCCAGACATGGGTCCTCCATACCTCACCAGATATTTTAGTGATCTCTGAAACCTGGCTTCGACCAGCTACTCCTGATAGGGAGATCAACATCCCAAACTATCTACTATTTAGAGCAGATAGACAGTCCAGAGGAGGAGGGGTAGCCATTTACGTTAAGGATAAATACACAGCATCTTTTCCTGACTCAACAACATTAGTGAACGAATTTGAGTGCGTATCTCTTAAGGTTACAGTATCACCAAATGTGTCACTACAAGTAATTGAGTGCTATAGACCACCGTCTGCTGGTCTACAGCTATTAACGCATCCTTGGGCAAGGGCTACTAGAAACAATTATTATTGGAGACCTTAACCTAGGCTGGCTTTCTAAGGCCTCTACACCTCTCGCTTTTTTTTGTGATATGCACAGGCTAACGCAACTCATCAATGAACCAATGCATATTAATAAAAAGAACCCTGGTGATAGCTCTCTGTTGGATGTAATTTTAGTGAATAAACTGCATCTTTTCTCCCATGCTGGCACCTTCTTCAGCGACATCAGTGATCACTTATTCGTTGCCGGTGTGAGATCAATTAATAAACCACCATCCTCCTCAAAGTTCTCAGCTAAGAGATCCAGACGGAATTTTGCCTTATTGGATTACATAAACAACCTAAAATTCTCACTGCGTTGGCAAGAGTTTTACCTGGCAAAAACTGTACAATCAGACATATGACTCTTCAATGAATAATCGTAGGGGCATTAAACAAGTATGCCCCCGTAGTAAAAGTGCGTATATCAAAAAAAGTATGTAGATGGTTTACATTGGAACTTAAATCTGCATTGTTAGAGAGGGACAAGCTTTGGAAAAAAATCACACAAAATGCAGACACCCGCAAACTGGGGCCGGTTTAAAAAAGGCAAGGAACTTATGCACCAGAATGGTTAGAAATGCAAAAGCTGCTTATTATTGCACAGAATTTAACTCTGCCACCAGCCATCCAACCAAATTCTGGAAAATGTTCAAGGATTTGTCTGGGCACACACCTGGGAACTCTCTGCTTGATAAGATCATCTCTGGCACTAGTACCATTAGTGACAGGCTGGAGGTATTAGATACCTTCAATAATCATTTTGTGACCGCAGGCCTAGCATTTGACAAGTTTCCTGCAAACTTACTATGATCACAACTTGGCCTTCAAGATGTTGAACCCTGTGTCATCGACTCAAGTTTCTCCCTAATTCCCACCTCGCTCAAAGAAGTAGAAGATCTATTATTGAAGCTGGACATAAATAAAAGTGTTGAAAAGTGTCAGAAGAAGCCAGAAGGGGAATGAAACATATTCAATTCAGTGCTTTACAGTAACTGGAAATTTAAATTTTTCTTTTAAACTTAGATTGTGGGCTTTTAGTGACACTGTACTTTCTTTGTTGTCTTTACTTAGAATTGTTTTTGGGCTGTTGAAAATTTAAAACGTAGTGGTGGTGCATTTCTTTGCTGTCCTTAATTGCTGCAAATTTAGTCTTGGCTTGTCTGACTTGCCCTGTAGTTTGGGTGGGGGTATTAATTGTCTGGCCTCTGACCTCAGCTACATGATAACTGGAGGTGGGGCTTAGTCAGAGTTGAGGTAGCAAGTGAGTTTTATTTTCTCAGAAGAAGCCAGCAGGGGAAGGAAACATATTCAATTCAGTGCTTTACAGTAACTGGTAATTGCTATTTTCCTTTTAAACTTAGATTGTGGGCTTTTAGTGACACTGTACTTTCTTTGTTGTCTTTACTTAGAATTGTTTTTGGGCTGTTGAAAATTTAGAATGTAGTGGTGGTGTATTTCTTTGCTGTCTTTAATTACTGCAAATTTAGTCTTGGCTTGTCTGACTTGCCCTGTAGTTTGGGTGAGGGGTGTTAATTGTCTGGCCTCTGACCTCAGCTACTTGATAACTGGAGGTGGGGCTTAGCCAGAGTTGAGGTAAGAAGTGAGTTTTATTTCTCTCAGAAGAAGCCAGAAGGGGAAGGAAACATATTCAATTCCAGTGTTTTACAGTAACTGGTAATTGCTATTTTTCTTTTAAACTTAGATTGTGGTCTTTAGTGACACTGTACTTTCTTTGTTGTCTTTACTTAGAATTGTTTTGGTCTGTTGAAAATTTAAAACATAGTGGTAGTGTATTTCTTTGCTGTCTTTAATTGCTGCAAATTTTCACCCCCCCTTTCCCCAACTCTTAATTATATGCCCTGTTAAATCTGATTGACAGGAGCTAAACACAGGGTATAGTAAGTGGTGTGGAGTAGGAGGGGCATAAGGGGGAAGAAGCTCACCCTCAGCACAAGTGTTTTGACTCTTTTATTTATTTATTGGTTTATTTTCTTTTTTTAAAAAGAAAAGTATCTGAGGATCAGTGGCAGGATTTTTAGGACAGTAAATTAATAAAAAGGGAACTAGGAGAGCTTCAGTAGCAGACAAGTAGTGGAATAGCAGTATAAATTACAGTATAATGTGGGGAGTGGTGCAATGCAGTGGCTGTGGGGCAGCCATATTCAGGCAGACCTTCTGGACACTGAGGTGCTGCCCTATCTGCATGCATCTCTCTGGACTATGGGATGAGGTAGCCAGACTCAGAGTGGAAGTAAACTGGGTCAGGAGTACCATAACCCCTATCCAGAGACCACCCAGTCCAATGCAACTGCCTCAAAGGATGCCAAGAACGAGGAGCACTTGGATGACAGTAGACTCAGGGGGGGTTAGAGCGGTCAGGCAGAGGCATATCCCAGATCCTATTCCTCTCAAGAACTCATATGCCACACTAGCAAAGGGGGACAACCAAATAGAGGTACCCAGAGAAGTGGAAGGAAAGGATATGGAGGTTAGCCAAGGAGGTGACCTCAGCGGGGAAAGCAGTGGACCCCAGAGGAGGAGGAAGCTAATCCTGGTGGGGACCCATCATAAGAGGGATCCAGCTAGGAACACAGGAGGGGGGGACAGGGAGGTGAGGCCTACCAGGTGCCAGCATGGAGGGATGGAAGAGGTCTGGGATCACTGGGAAGGCAAGATGGGAGGGTGAGCTGGATGTCATTATCCACCTAGGTACTAATGACCTGGCAGAATGGTTGCAGTTTAGATAGAGTTTAGGAAATTGTGGGGTCTCAAGCAAGTAGCTACTTCTGTCACTTCTCAGAAGTACTACCCATGATAAGCAAGGGGTTATTAGTGCATGCACCAGAACTTTTAACCTCATGGTTGAAGAATTGGTGCTGTGAGGAAGGGTTTGGATCCATTGGTGACTGGGAACCCACCTGGAGGGATGGAGGTTTGTTCGCCTCCGACGCCTGCATCCATCCTGAGGGAATCCAAGCACCTAATGATAAGTTTAAATGCTACATTGACAAGCATTTAAACTAGCAAAGGGGGTGGCAGGCCAGCAAGGAGGTGGTACCTACTTGCTCACCCCCTGCTAGCTAGCAGTGGAACCAGTGAACCAGAGGAGTGGCTATCTCACAAAGTAGTGTGCAAAGATGGAGATTAGCTTCCAAGAAGTGGATAGGCAGAAAAGGGGCAAAATTCAGCAGAAGGGCAGACAGCAAGGAGAACCAGGGATAAAGGACAACCAAGGAAGGGGCTGAGTAGAACAGCTAAACAGTCTAGGAGGGTCAAATCATGGAAGTTATGTGTGCCAATGCCTAGAAGCCTTAGCACCAAGATGGAAGATCTGTAGGCTGTCATGGTGTAGTCATACCTGGACATTGTCTATCACTGAAACCTGGTGTAATGATAACCATGACTGGAGATGGCCCATGCCTGGCTACAACATATTCAGAAGAGACAGGGCAGGCAGAGGGAGGAGGGTAGTGTATGTGAAAAATGACATAGGGGCAGTAGAGATCCAGGAGGAACAAAATGGGAGAGATACTGTGGGTTGCTTTGAAAGGAAAATGTCAGCCATCCAGACAAGCGTGGTCTACAGGACCACCAGCCCAGGAGGAAGAAACAGATAGAGTTGATGCTAGCCATCCAAAGGATGGCAGACAAGGGTGAGGTAGTACTTGTTGGAGACACTTATATTCTGATATGGACTAGAATATCCCGCAGCAGCAGCATCAACTAAGAGCAGATTTATCCTGACTCTCTTTAGGGTGCCTCCTCAAGCAACTGGTCATGGAACCAACTCAAGCAGAAGACAATACTTGACCTTGTGTCAAAACAGGGACAGTGTGATGGGGTAACAGGGGAGCAACAGTGGACTACCAGTCATTGTGGTTTGAAATCACAGAAGAGCAGAACCAAACCACACAAAACACTTATCCTGGATTTTAGGAGGCCAGACTTTGGGAAAATGGGGATACTTGAAAGAGGCATTAAGGGAATGAGGCAGGAATCAGTGGGTTATAACAGGGCAGTATTTAAACAGGGATAAGAGTAACACATTATGTTGCTATAGGTTAGCAAGAGGAAAGGCAAGGAGACCACATGTGCTTGGTGAGCAAAGAAAGTGAAAGCCAAAGATTGAATCGGTACAAAGAGCCTGCAGAAGGGTAGGGGAGGTACGTGAGCAGCAGGTGGAGGTGGTAAGGGGCCAAAGCTCAGACAGAAGAACACATTGCAAAATCAGTGGGTAGAGGGACAAAACCTTTACAGGTACATGAGTGAAAAAAAGAAAGGCAAAGTGAGGGATAGTGAGACTGAAGGGGAGGATGGGGGCCACGTGGAGGATGACAACAGTAAAGCTGACATTGAAATAGGTATTTCCTGCCTGGCCCTTTACTGAGGAAGAGGAGGGAATGGGTCTGAAGGAGTACAAGGGACGAGAATGGTGCAGAAATGGACACAAGTCCCTTTACACGAGAAAGGGTCCTGAAGGAATCAAGTAATAAGAGTTGATAAAGCAATGAGGCTAGATGGGGTGCAACTCCCAGGTCCTTAAGAATCCAGAGAGGTGGTCTGAACTTGGCTATCCTGTTTAACTGATCACTGGAAACAGGGAGGTACCCAAAGACTGAGGACAGCAGATGTAGTCCCCTATACAAAAGTGGGAACAAAGTGGGAAGCGAACTACAGACTAATCAGCCTACCTGTAGTGGGGAAGATCATGGAAGCACTACTGAAGGAGAGATTAGGAACATCTGGCTGTCAGTGGACTATAGGACCAAAGGGCAGCATGAGCCACCAGGGGAGGTCATGCCGACCAACTCGTTGAATTTTTGACTGGGTGACGAGGTGGATCGCTGGCAGGGACATGGCTCATCTGGACTTCAGCAAGGTTTTGACACTGTGCCACATAGAGTTACTGTTGCACAAACTGGGGAATATGGGTGGGCAGGACAGTAGTGTGGTGGTAGGTAACTGGCTGGGTGGCAGGACACAGAGGGTGGTGTAAATGGCTGTTACCTACAGGGGAAGAGTGACCCAATGTGGGTACCACAGGATCAGTGCTGGGACCGGTCCTATTCAACATCTTATCAGTGACATTGCGCGAGGACCTAGAAGGCAGAATTTCACTGTTCGCTATGACACAAAAGCTCTGTAATAGAGTAGACACCAGAGGGTGTAGACAGAATAAGGAGGACCTGCAGAAACTTGAAGAATGGTCAGGGTTTGGCAGTTGAAATTCAATGAAAAGAAGTGCAAGATCAATGCATATGGAGCACAAAAACCTGGCACAGAGTATATCAGTTGGGGGTGAGGATATAGCATGCACCAAGCAGAAAGGGATCTTGGGGTTATCATCTCTGATGACCTCAAGGTAGGGAAACAGGTGACAAAGCAGCAGGTAAAGAAAATAGGATGCTGGGATGCATAGGCAGGGGAATCACCAGCAGGAAAAGGGAGGTCATAATTCCATTGTACAAGACACTAGTGAGGCCCCACCTGGAGTACAGTGTACAGTTCTGGAGACCTTACCTACGCAAGGCATTCAGGCAAGACTGTGAAGGATGGGCCGTAGTGGCTGCTTGTCTGTGTCTGTAGCTTAGTTTTTGTGGATTTACATGGTTTTCTGCTTGGCGTAACTACACCATTCTTGCTCACTACATCCGTGAAAGTCTCCTGAACTGGATTTCTACAAAACATCATCACTAGATCTGCATTTTTCATTTAAAATCAACTTTTGGAGCTATCCCTAAGCAAAATGATAAGTCAAGCAATTAAGTCTGACAAACTCAGTGACTCTTAGGTCTGCTTGAATCCATACTGCCTGACCTGCTCCATGATCTGTATGTGGCTTTTCAACAACCTCTTTGAATGACAAGAAGCATGCAGACAAAAGGATTTCACATCCTGCATATGCGAGAGGCAGTTCATCACCTTCAGGAATTCTAAACATTCTGTGACTCTGGACCCTGCTGTTGATAAATTTCTTTGGCTTATGACTTAACCACCAGGTATCTACAAGATGCTGAAATCCTTTCTCCTACAAATTCTCCTTATACCACTCCTGCTCTTAGGAAATGTTCACCCCAACCCAGGACCACCGGGCAGCCAGCAGTGGCACCAAGCAGAAGGACAGGGAGACTCACCCATGGCATCCATCAACGCCTGCATCTCCCAACAAACTTGATTCCTCCAAACATGGATTCTACAGCACAACCCTGATGTCTCTCAGTTGTGGAACATGGCTAAACCCTAAAACCTCGATACCCAGTCTCTATCCCTGGCTACTGCATTTTCAGGCAAGACAGATCGAGCAAACGGGTGGGGCTGGCGCCCATCTATCTTAAGGATACCCTTATGGTCACATCATCCCATCCCTAGCCTGAGCAACTCCTCTCAGGTCCTCACAATCAAAATCCTCCTTGGTGCAACATAACAAGGAACTCACTGTCATCTCAGTTTACCTACCCCAGCAGAACAGGCTGCTGGCTTCCATAGCATCATGGGATATCTAAGGGTCCAGCAACATAATTTGAAACCATAATCATGGGTGATTTTAACATTAACTGGCTCTCCACTGAGGCCGCTACCTATAAGGATGCAGCCGCATGCTTCACCTCACTCAACTGGTCAATGCCCCACTAGGTGTAACTATAAGACAGGCTCCCCTCATGCTTCTAGACTGATTCTATCTAACCGCCTGAACGCATCTCCAATGTTTCTGTATTCCCGGATACAATAAGTGACCACTGTCTGTCATCTGCTCCTGGTCAAACAAATACCACAAGCCCCTCCCAAGCTTATCTATGCCAGGGTTACCAAACAAGGGCACCTCCAGCTGTTAAAATCCCATCTAACCAGGCTGAACTGGGCAGTGCTTGACTCCCTCAATGACACAAGCAAAGCTCTGGACCTATTTATCAAACATTTCAACGAAGCCTGTGACATCTATGCACCACTGAAAAAGATGAGGGTCAAAGGACAGACCAACCCCTGGGTTACTACTGACCTTTTAACTCTGCTCAAGCACAGAGACCACCTCTGGCATTGTGCTCGTGCAACTCCGACACAAGTAAACATACAATTATACAAAGCAGCCAGAAACGATTGCACTCGAAAAATACGGAATGCTAAATGCAGCTATTACAAAGAGGCTCTGACCAACTCTTGGGGCCAGGGAAACAAATTCTGGAACAACATGAAAGAACTCACAGGCAAGGATCCTAAAGCACCACCCACTATGCTCAACCTTCATGGCACTCCTACACTCGACCTAGGTACCATCACCAGCACTTTTAATAATGCATTTACAAACCTGGACAGAGTTTCCACCAAATTTTTTTGACGAACTCCCCTCCAGCTCCTCCCAAGTTACCCCCCAACTAGAACGTACAACCCCAAAGTTTTTTTTTAAGGAGGTCCCACCGCAAGTAGCTAGAAAATACATTCAAAAGGCCATTGGCAAACAAGGGTACAGTGGTGACTCCCCCTTGACCTGAAACTGCTGGCACAAGTCCTCAATGAAATCTTAGAACCACTTACAAAGATCTTAATCTCTCGTTGATTGGGCCATTTCCTCTCTCTGGAAGAAAGCCACTGTCACACGGTTCCACAAAAGTGAGATAGGATACTGCACACCAATTACAGACCTATCTCACTCCTCGCCCCACTATCCAAAGCACTGGAGCGAATAGTGTCAGACCAACTAGTTGAATTCCTGGATAAGTACAATGTACAGTGCCCAGAGCAGCATGGCTTCAGAAATGGGCACAGCACCACCACTGCACTACTGGAATTTACAACCTTCATCCATGCCACGCTTGACAAAGGGAATTGTGGAGGGGCAGTATTTATAGACCTTACCAAGGCATTCGACACAGTTAACCACCCACTACTGCTCAAGAAACTGTCCTCCATTGGGATCTCCAGCGATGCCCTTCCATGGTTCACCAGCTACCTTGATAATCGGATACAACGTGTAAGGATTGCAGGATCTCTTCGGATGAGAAACCGTCCGCTCTGAGTCCCCCCAGGGTCTATTCTGGGCCCTCACTGTTCTCCTCTTCATCAACAATCTCCCAGTGCCTGCCACCAAAAAATATTACTATACACAGATGATGCAGTCCTGTTTTCCAGCCACCATGACATACAGTCCTTGAATCCCAGCTGCAGCTCGACTTCAAGCGCATCGAAGACTGGTTCAATTCTCATAAACTTGTCCTGAACCACAGCAAGACTAAAGCCATGTCCTTCCGTAACCGACAGAGCAGGTACAACTCTCTGTCCCTCACCATCAAGAACCACGCTGGGAACCCACTCGAACATGTCAAGGAGTTCAAGTACCTTGGTATTACCCTGGATAGTACCCTCTTCTACACTCGGCATATTGACACTGTTGCCAAGACCGCCAATATACAGATTGGACTACTACACAAATACAAGCACTGTATGCCTGCGGATGCCCTTAAACTAGCCATCTACAGCTCTGTCACCTCTATCATTGACTACGGCCTTGCCATCTATGGCTCTGCCTCAACAAGTGCCCTCCGAGGATCTCAGTTGCTCTCAACAAAGCCTGTAGACTGACTGGTGCAGCCCGACAAACTCACACCTGTGACCTCTATGCACAGGCCAGCTGGCTACCCTATGCAGCAGAATACAATACCAGACCTGCTTACTTACCAAAAGATTCTCCTTGGTCTCATGCCACGTGGTGTTAGCTCACTCCTTACTACCTACAGTGGCACTCAACAAACACGTGGTGCCCAATCTCTAACCTTTCAGGTTCCCAGATGTCGTACCTCCATGGGTCAGCGGTCCTTTATCTATAGAGCCGCTCAATGGTTCAAGTCCCTCAATAAAGAAGCACTTTCCTCTATTACACTTGGACCCTTCAAAAGGAATCTCAAACTTTACCTCACCTCTACCACTCAATGTGACTGCTTCTCTGAACAGAGATCTCTCTAAACACCTCCCAGCTCACTCATGTCTCACAGCCCGCCCTTTCCCAGTCTCATTCCCTCTGGCACCGGGCCTTCCTTGTGACTCCTTTCCTGCTTCACATCTCCACTGGTACAAGACATTTTCCACCACCATCGGACAATGACCCATTAGCCTGCCAACTTCCTCTCCCAGTCTCACACCTGCACTACTAACTGCCTATGGTGCCCTCTATCTCTTATTGTTACCGCAGCCAGCTGCCTACTCAAGCTGCTCGTTATATGAATATTAACTCAAAGTATGTTATAACTGAGTATCTTTATTTTTTCTTTTAGTTGTTTTGGTTGTTTATTGTGCATTCTTTTACTACCTCTGTATGTATGTTGACCCTCATCCTTTGACGTGGAACCTTTGTAAATGAGCAGTTTCTGCTCAAAGGTATTTGTAATCCGAGAATTTAATAAATAAATAAAATAAAAAGTAAGGACATAGACAGGGTAGAGAAGGTTCAGAGGAGGGCAACAAAGATGGTGCATGGATTGCATCACAAGTCCTATGAGGACAGGCTGAAGGAACTGAACATGTACTCCCTGGAGGAGAGAAGGGAGAGAAGGGATATGATAGAAACATACAAGTATCTTACAGGGAGGAACAGGGTGCAGGAATACACTATTTTTAAGTGAAAAAGATGTTCCAGAACTAGAGGGCACGGGATGAAGTTGGAGGGAGGATGATTCAGAGGAAACGTGAGGAAGAATTTCTTCACAGAACGGGTGGTGGATAAGTGGAACACCCTGCCAGAGGAAGTGGTGGGGGCTGAAACAATCATGGGATTTAAGAATGCATGGGATAGACATAAAGGAATTCTGGATGTCAGGGGTAAGGGGCAACAGACTTCTAGGAAAACATAAACTGAACTTACAAGCTCAAATGGGCAGACTGGGTGGGCCATAGGCCCTTATCTGCCGACACTGTCTATGTATCTATGTATCTATGCTGGTGCCGACTCCCCAGACCCATATTTTCTAAAAGTGGCATAGCATGTTCTAGCCATGCCTATAACTCACCTGTTCAACCTATCCTTGTCTCAAGGGATTATCCCGTCCATCTGGAAAACCGCACATGTCATTCCTTTGTTTAAATCAGGGAACCTCTATGATCTCAACAATTACAGACCAATTTCAATCCTTCCTGTCCTGTCAAAACTATTGGAAAAAATTGTAAGCAACCAACTGAGATCATATTTAGAATCCTCAGATCTCCTAAATCCTGTTCAGTCGGGCTTCAGAGCACACCATAGCACTATTACGGCACTGGCAAAAGTAACCAATGGTTGGCAAAGAGATTTGGATAATAAAAGCTATATTTGTGCTGCATTTCTAGATCTAAGTGAGGTGTTTGACACTGTCGACCATAGTCTTCTACTCTCCTCCTTACAGTCAATAGGGGTGGATTCTCTATCTTTGCGGTGGTTTAATAATTACCTATCTGACCGCCTCCAGCAAGTCAAGGCTGAAGGTGAACTCTCAACCCTTAAGCTACTCTTAAGAGGTGTTCCTCAGAGACCCATATTAGGCCCTATATTGTTCACTATTTGTATCAATAACATTGATGATTGCATAACCAGGGCCAACATTCATCTGTTCACAGATGATACAGTACTCTACTTGAGCCGCTCTACCCCAGAAGCTGCTGCATGCAGTGACCTGCAAACCGAATTCAACTTGTTACAAAAGCAACTATTAAACAAAAAGCTTTTACTTAACGCTAAGAAAACCAAAGCAATGCTATTCTCGCCCTTGGTATATACATTATACCCGGCTGCTGCAGGATCAGTGCCACATATTTCTACAATTCTTGGAGAAAACCTAGAATTTGTTTCCAAATTCAAATACCTGGGAGTATGGCTGGACCACAAGCTCTCCTTTACAGAGCATATCGAGGAACTACTAAAAAAAACTACATAAAAGATTAGGCCTTTTCTTCAGGATCAGTCACTTTCTAACAAAAGATGCCAAAGTACAACTGGTCCAAGTTACGTTTCTCTCCCTGATAGACTACTCAGACTTCCTGTATTTTCATTGTCCTGCCTCTTATCTCACAAAACTGAGTATGCTCTATCACAGAGCTTTGAGGTTCATTACGGGACTTCCTTTTACAATGCACCATTGCTCCCTGTACACAGCTGTGGGCTGACCTTCCCTGCAGTATAGGCGGAATAGAAATGCTGCTCTATGGACCTTCAGAGATATCTCAAACAAGCTTCCCCATTATATCATATACTGCCTCCCCTTGTACCAGCTAGGCAAGTATGCCTTGAGAAGCTACTCATTCATCTTACTGATAGTCCCCAGAGTTAAATCTCACTTTGGTAGAGTAGCCATAAGCTTTGTACTGCCCTCTCTGTGGAACAAACTTCAGAAAGCACTGAAACTGAGTTCTCTTTTCAGCGTGACCACCTTCAAGACTCTATACTCCTGCCTTATTAAGGAACATTGCAACTGTTTTCCATGACCATAGTCTTGTCCATGCTCATTACATCTCCTTGGCCATAACGCGTTGACAATGTCTTATCACCCTTCATACTCATGTCCCAATGAATTCCATTTGTACACTACACTTCAAGTGAAATTCATTCTGACCTTTAGCTTCACTATCCTGCTCTGATATCCATCTGCTATTTTCCTCCCTTCCCCTACATGGTGGACATCCCCTAAATCTGATAGTGGACTGAGCTTGACGGCCCTCTTCTTAGCTTCACATAGGTCAACCTTCACTCCTTACCTATAACACCTAATCCCAGCTAGTTATCCACCTCCCTCTGTAGTCCCTCCCCCCCCGCACACCTGATACCATCCCAGTTACTGCCAGTGAGAACTCCAAAGGAATCAAAATCTGTTCCTACAAACTGGTTACTACTCCTCCCCCCCTCCAATTCTTCCTTTTTCCTCACCATGATGTTCCTGTTCACTGCAACTGGGAAAGAAAAGGGGACTGCAGAGATATGCTCAACTTCATTGTAGCTATGTATGTGTACCTACTACTGGTATATGGTTCTCTATAGATATGTTCACCCGTGTTTTAGCTCTTTTTACTTTGCACCATGACCTGTGCATATGCCTATATTGTACTGTATGAATATATCTGTATATATATATATATATATATATTTTTTTATGTATGGTTTTTCTGTTTGTACCTTGACCTTGTTATAACCAGGTCCATCTTGCAAATGAGCCTTGCTCGATGATGCTCGCCTGGATAAATAAAGATTTTGATTGATTGATTGATTGACTGATTGATCGAATCCTGAGAAGGATGACACTCATGTCTGTGCCTTCTGTTTGCAGCATTTGAAGATTGTCTGAGAGGACATTTGGCATCATGCAGGCCTTCTTAAAACAGAATCAGTCTAAATTCTTTTATGATGCAGATACCCACCTCAACTCCCTGTAACCTAATCAGTACCTTTTATTCAATTGCGTACTTTCTAAAAACATTTGTTAGCACCCTTGAATACTCCAGAGTGTATGTTCATACTGGGATATATGAACTTCTTGAGAGGTTAAAGACAATGCACAAAAGGTGTCTGTATATCCCAGTATAAACATGTACACATGCACACTGTCTTGTGTTATTGTGCACATAGCCCATTTACATGTTAATAATCCTGTCCTCCTGCAGATAAGATTTTTGCACCAACTTTCTATTTTTTTTATTTTATTGAACTCTAGGATTACAAATACCTTTGAGCAGGAACTGCTCATTTTACAAAGGTTCTACGTCAAAGGATGTAGGGTAACATACATACAAAGGTCAACAGTGGTTACAGTCTTAAAAACACAAAGATGTCTAAGCATTTATTATACAGCCAAAAATGGAGACAGACAACATAAGCCAGCTTCAGACAAGTTTCAGGGCGAACAGTATATAGTTAGTATAGGGTAGGAGGGAGTCAGGAAAAAGTAGGCAGGCTAATTGTCAGCGGGTAGAGGTGGGTGGCAAAAGTGTGAGGTGGATGGGCTGGAGGGCCCCATATCTGAAAGTGCCATTGGAGAGGGAGGGTGGGTGAGGCAGTGTGGTATAGGGAGGGTAAGGGGTGAGAGTTGGGGAAACTGGTGCCAAAAAAGTGGAGCTCTAAGTGAGGTTACAGGTCACCTTCGACTAGGGTAAAATGAAAAGGCAGTTACTTAAGACAGGCAGTCACATTGAGTGGTAGAGGAGAAGAATAGTAGGAGTTGCCTTTTAAAGGGACCAAGTGTCACAGTTGTAAGTGTTTCTTTGTTAAGGGTATTGTACCACTGAGGAGCCCTGTGCATGAATGACCTCTGACCCATTGTGGTCCGGCATCTGGGGACCTGGAAGGTTTGATATAGAGTACTGCGAGTAAGCTGGATACTGCTGTTGGCAGTAAGGAGCTTTGCCACTCCTGATGGCATGAACCCAAGGAGAACTTTTTTGGTTTACAAGCAGGTCTGGTATTGTATTCTACTAAGGAGTGGTAGCCATCCAGCCTGGGTATACAGGTCACAGGTGTGTGTTAGGTGGGCGGCACCCATTAGAAGCCTACAGGCCTTGTTGAGTGTCACCGATATCCTCCAGAGGGCAGTAGGGGAAGCAGAGCCACAGATGACCAGACCGTAGTCGATGATGGAGGTGACAGAGCTGTAAATGGCCAGTCTAAGGGCATCAGTGGTCATGCAGCGTTTGTGCTTGTGGAGCAGGCCAATCCGTATGTTGACAGCCTTAGCTACAATGTCAATGTGCCACGTGTAAGAAAGGGAACTGTCCAAGATGATGCCAAGATATTTAAACTCAGGAACATGTACAAGTGAAGTCCCTATGTGGTTCTTGATGGTGAGGGAGAGAGGTTTATACTTGCTCCGTGCGTTGCAGAATGTCATGACTTTAGTTTTGCTGTAGTTCAGGGTGAGTTTATGTGAGCTAAACCACTCTTCAACATGCCTGAAATCACACTGCAACTGACTCTCAAGTTGTTTAGAGTCTTGGTTGCTAGTAAACAGTACTGCATCGTCCGCATAGAGTAATATTCTCTGTTGACAGACGCTAGGGAGACTGTTCAGGAAGAGAGAAAAGAGTAATGGCCCCAGTATAGACCCCTGCGGGACACCTAAGAGGACTGTTTTTTCATCAGAGGTGACGCCAGCAATCCTAACACATTGGACCCTTCCCCCAAGGTAGCTAGCAAACCAGGGCATTGCATCCTTGGAGAGCCCGAGAATGGTCAGTTGCCTGAGTAGAAGTGGGTGGTTAACAGTGTCAAAGGCCTTTGTCAGATCAATGAATACTGCCCCCCTACAGATTCCTTGGTCGAGGGTGTCATGGATGAATCCGGTAAATTCCAACAGTGCCGCGGTGGTACTTGCCCTTTTCAGAAGCCATGCTGTTCTGGGCACTGGATTTCATATTTGTCTAGGAACTTGACAAGTTGGTCTGAGACTATTGGCAAAATGGGTGAATACCTGAAAAATGCACTAGCAATGACCAAAAAGGAGGGGTGGAAGAACAATGGAGAAAAATCAAAACTGCCATCATAGAGACAACAAGCCTTTGTGTGAAACAAATAAAGAAAACAAAGCAGAGTAAAAAAACACTATGGTTCTCAAAAAAGGTGGCAGGGAAGGTTAAGGAGAAAAAGGCTGCATTCAAAAAGTATAAGGAATCACAGAAGGAGCATGACAGGGAACTGTGTCAATTAAAGCAGAAAGAAGTGAGGAAGGCAGTCAGACTAGCAAAGGCCCAAGATGAGGAAAAAATTCGCCAACACAGTTAAGAAGGGGGATAAAACCTTTTATAGGTACATTAGGGAGCATAGAAAGGTTAAGGGAGGGATAGTGAAGATTAATAAAGGAGAGGGAAGGTGGGCAGAGGGAGTCAGTGAAAAGGCAGAGATACTGAATGAATACTTTTGCTCAGTATTCACAAAAGAAGATGAGGAGGAGTTACCTAAACCAGACAATAGAAGCACTCTGGGTAGGGGGGTTGACACCAGTCCATTCACAGAAGAAAGAGTCCTGAAAGAACTCCTAAAACTCAAGGTGGATAAAGCAATGGGGCCTGACGGGATTCACCCCAGAATCCTAAAAGAACTAAGGGAGGACCTAGTGACACCACTGACCACACTTTTTAACAAATCATGGCAGGATGGGGTGGTACCTGAGGACTGGAGGAGGGCAGATGTGATTCCCCTTCACAAAAGTGGGAGCAAGGCAGAAGCAGGAAACTACAGACCTCTAAGTTTGACCTCAGTGGTGGGGAAAATGATGGAATCACTTCTGAAAGAAAGAATTGTTGAGTACACATCTCTTTTTCTGCAAGATGCTACCCTCCTGGACTTTGTTGATTCCCTTGAGGTACTTAAAAGTTTCTATCATGTCCCCCCATCCCTCCTTTCATCAAAGGTACACATATTAAGCTCTCTCAGTCTCTCTTCATATGGTTTCTGATGCAGACCCTGCAACATTTTAGTTGCCCTCCTCTGGGCTGCTTCCATCCTGTCTATGTCCTTGCGTAGATGAGGTCTCCAAAACTGCACGCAGTACTCTAGATGGGGTCTCACCAACTGCCTCTACAGAGGGATAACCACTTCCCTTTTTCTACTTGTGATGCCCCTCCCTATGCATCCCAGTATCCCCCTGGCTCTCCTTACCGACTTCTCACATTGTTTACCCACCTTTAGGTCATCTGATATGACAACCCCCAGGTCCCTTTCCATTATTGTTGTTGTTAGTACCTCCCCTGCTATTGTGTACTCTTCTCCTGTATGTTTATTTCCCAGGTGCATTACTTTGCACTTCTTTGCATTGAATCTAAGTTGCCATATGTCTGACCATTCCTCCAACCTTGCAAAGTCCCTTCTCATCTTTTCTACCCGCCCTTGTGTATTAACTCTGTTACAGATCTTTGTGGCATCTGCAAAGAGGCATACCTTTCCTTCCAGACCCTCAGCAATGTCACCTATAAAGACGTTAAAGAGGACTGGACCCAGTACTGAGACCTGAGGTACTCCACTAGTAACCCCCCTTTTTTCGGAATGTGTTCCATTCACTATTACCTTCTGTGTCCTGTTGTGCAGCCAGTTTGCTACCCAGGCTACCACCCTGGGACCCACTCCCAGGCTGGCTAACTTGATTTTTAATGTTTTGTGTGGACTGTGTCAAATGCCTTGCTAAAGTCTAGGTAGGCCATATCCACAGCCCCTCCCTGGTCTATTACTTTGGTCACCCAGTCAAAGAAATCGATTAGATTCATCTGACATGACCTTCCTGCTGTGAATCCATGCTGCTTTGGGTCCTGTGCCCGCTGTCCTCTAGGTACTCACAATTCTTTCTTTCAGAAGTGATTCCATCATTTTCCCACCACTGAGGTCAAACTAACAGGTCTGTAGTTTCGTTGCTTCTGCCTTTGCTCCCACTTTTGTGAAGGGGAATCACGCCTGCCCTCCTCCAGTTCTCAGATACCACCCCATCCTCCCATGATTTGTTAAAAAGTGTGGTCAGTGGTGTCACTAGGTCCTTCCTTAGTTCTTTTAGGATTCTAGGGTGAATCCCGTCAGGTCCCATTGCTTTGTCCACCTTGAGTTTTAGGAGTTCTTTCAGGACTCTTTCTTCTGTAAATGGACTGGCATCAACCCCACTACCCAGAGTGCTTCTATTGTTTGGTTTAGGTAACTCCTCTTCTTCTTTTGTGAATACTGAGCAAAAGTATTCATTCAATATCTCTGCCTTTTCACTGTCTCCCTCTGCCCACCTTCCCTCTCCTTTATTAATCTTCATTATCCCTCCCTTAACCTTTCTATGCTCCCTAATGTACCTATAAAAGGTTTTATCCCCCTTCTTAACCGAGTTGGCTATCTTTTCCTCGGTTTGGGCCTTTGCTTTTCTGACTGCCTTCCCCACTTCTTTCTGCTTTAATTGATACAGTTTCCTGTCGTGCTTCTTCTGTGGTTCCTTATACTTTTTGAATGCAGACTTTTTCTTCTTAACCTTCCCCAACACCTCTTTTGAGAACCATAGTGGTTTTTTATTCCGCTTTGTTTTCCTTATTTGTTTCACACAAAGGCTTTTTGCCTCCATAATGGAAGTTTTGATTTTTCTCCATTGTTCTTCCACCCCTCCTTTCTGGCCATTTGCTAATGCATTCCTCAGGTATTCACCCATTATGCCAAAGTCAGCCCTTCTAAAGTCCAGTATCCTTGTCTTTGTATGGCTTGTCTCCATGGTTGTTTATTGTGAAGCACACTATGCAGTGGTCGCTTGTTCCCAGATGTCTACTGACTTCTAAATTTGTAATCCTCTCTCCATTTGAGAGTACCAGGTCTAATATTGCTCCCTCCTGAGTGGGTTCCACCACTAGCTGTCTAAGGCATGCCCCCTGTAGGGCATTGAGAATGACCCTGCTCTTGGATGTGGCTGCAGCCCATGTCATCCAGTTAACATCTGGCATATTCAGGTCCCCCATCAACAGTATCTCCCCTTTTTCAGCCATTTTGAGAATGTCCTCTATCATTTTCTTGTCCCTTTCCTCCCCTTGAGACGGGGGTCTGTATACAACTCCTGTGTGGATTGTGATGCCATTCCCTGTCTCCAAGGTGACCCAGAGTGCCTCTTGTCCTCCCCGTTTACTATTTAGTTCTGTAGCTTTGATCCCTTCCCTTATGTAGAGAGCTACTCTACCTCCTCTTTTACCCTCCCTGTCCCTTCTGTAGATTGTGTACCCCAGTATGTTGACATTCCAGTCATGGTTCTCCTTGTACCATGTTTCTGTGACTGCCACAATATCCAAGTGTTCCTCTTCCATCAGGGCTACTAGCTCAGGAAGCTTGTTTCCCAGACTACGGGCATTGGTACTCATTGCCCTCCATTTAATGTTGGCTTTATCCTTTTTTACCCCATCCCTGCTCTTATTGCCCTTGTCTATTTTTCCATTTACCCCTGTCCTGCCCTCTGTCAAGTTCTGTACCTCAGTGTTTACCCTACTACTGCCATGTTTTGTAGGGGGAGGCTTGAACTTTCCTGCTTCCTATCAGCACCTCCCCCCTTGGCTAGTTTAAAAGCTTGCCAAGGAAGCATTTAAACCTGTCACCTAGGAGCTTGTTTCCCTTCCTGGACAGATGCAGACCATCATGCCAGTATAGACCTTCATCTCTCCAGGTGGACCCCCAGTCCCCAATGAAGCCAAAGCCCTGTGTTCTGCACCAGTTTTGCAACCATTCATTAAATTGTATGGTGTGCAGTAACCTAGCCTCACCCCTGCCATAGACTGACAGCACCTCTGAGAAGGTTACCATGCTTGCTACCTGTCTGTGGCCCCTCCCCAACTCCACAAATTCATCCTGCACTGCACTGATCTCATGCCTAGCTAGGTCATTTGTCCCAAGGTGGACAATGATATCTAGTTGCCTCTCCTGTGATGCTGCTTCTGCAATCCTAAGGATTTGCTTCCTGTCCCTCCAAGCCATGGCACCAGGCAGGCACCTTACTTCCCTCTCCTCTCCCTTCCCCAGGTCTACACCCCTAACAACTGAGTCCCCTATCAGAAGCTGTTTCCTTCCCCTGTGGTGTCCCTTGCCACCCTTTTGTGGGTCTCCCTTGTGGATGTCCCCAGCATTCTTCTTGTTCTCCACTAAGGGAGCCATCATAGAGGAACCTTGATTTGCCAGACTGACATATGATTTGTGTAGAGATACAACTAGGGGTCTACGCCCCTGTTCCACCACCCTCACCCTCCCAGAACCCACTGTGGTCCAACTGCTCTTCACACTTGGCAACTTCTGAGGCAGTGGTTGTGGAACTGGTGCTCTTTGGGTGGGGGAGGCCTCCTTAGTCCTTGCCATTTCAGCCTGGAGGTGGGCAACCTCCTCCCTCAGAGCTGACAGTTGCCTGCAAATAGGGAAGCAATGCAGGTTCCAGAATGTCTCCCAGAAAACTGCTGCCCCACAGCCAGTGCATTGCACCACTCCCCACATGTCCCTCTCCCTTATAATATACAATGAGTAATATATAAAATATCTCTTTTTTTTTTTTTTGGTGTGTACTTACCCTTTATGCACTGTGCTGGGTTATTAAGAATATGACAGTTATGCCCCAAGACCTGTTGCCTCCCTATGCATCCAAGCATTCTGCTAGCCTTTCACAACTGTGTCACAACTTAAGTATAATTTGATAGTATCACAAATCCTTTGCACCATTACTTTACCATCTATTGAATGCTTATCAGTTTCAATGATTCAAAATTGTAATCGAACCACCTCTCTGAATGGAAGTCACTCCCACCAGGGCGGTGCTGTATCTGGCTAGGCAGTGAAACTTTGAGCTTATTAATCACTGCTGAATGATATCATTGGTTGAGGTCTTCCCTGCCCCAACAAGACATCATTGACATACTCTAGCGCCTAATCAGTAGGTAGCTTCCATACTGTGTAAGAAGCTACAACCCCCCACCGGAGCTGAGAACTTTAAATCAAGTTTATAAAACTGAAAAGAAAATTTTACTACTGCTTTTTTTTCTCTGAAAGAGCCACAAATCTTGATTTCATTAAATAAACAGCAGGCTCAATCTATCAATTATTTAGAATATTTGTCATGACTTTAAAAAATTCCTTCCCCGGGAGATCAGATTCACAAAGCTCAAGGTCAATCTGTCTTTAAGTGATTGATCTCTCCCCTTCCTTATCACAATGGCACAGACATAATCATGCATGTCAAACCCATGGATGGAAAACAGCATGTGGCAACAGAGTGGTGGCAAATAATGCCGCCCCAACAGAAATGGCGCATACCTGAATGGTCTCTTTGTTTTTGCCGAGGGCTTTGGCCCCCACACCACCCAGAATTATTATACTCAGCTCTGAGGGAGTGTGAACACAGGGGCAAGAAGAATATCATGATCGGCACTTGTTGGTACGAACAAAAAAAAAAAAGTAAAAAGGTTCCCTAGCGGGGAATCAAACCCTGGCCTCCCCCCTCTGGTCAGGTCCTCTCACAACTCCACCATGGAAGCGGCTTAACTGAGCACCCGGCCAGCAGTGGTTACAGCCACTTCCCCTTCCTGTGCAGAGCAAGAGGGGTAGCGATACTTGTGTATCACTCATATATTACTGTCACTCTGAAGCACTACGCACTATAGACCATGCAGTTCTTCATGTGTGGTTTAGTCTGCAACATAATGACCCGATACCTATTACAACTACTTCTCCACCTCAGTACTCAAAAATGCAAGTATTAATTGAAGCCCTATCGCATTTTGGGGCTCCCTGCAAAAACATAATATAACGCCAACCTATAAACAATTAGATGTCAGTAGCTGTTATTTGAAGTTCCTTGTTAACAAAAAAAATCATTGGACAGTTATCCTACGTGGGTTCTGATGACCCAATTAAATCAAACACATTCTAGACTCTAAACCTACAGCAATGGGACCCAGTCAATTTCTTCATTAATGCCAGCAGTGATGAGTAAGTTACTGTTTCTATTACTTTCTATTATGTTTGTAAACGTGTTCCAGGAAGCTCTGTGCAGTAACATAGCAGATGGAGACGATTAGAGAAAGTACACACTATAATTATAGTTACTTATTTCTTTTTATACAAAACAATACAAAAATAATAAATAACTATAACAGATTACATTTTTTGAAAGTAATAGGTTAGTTACTAGTTACTTTTAAATAAATGCAATCAGTTACAGTTACATATTTCTTTTGTATAAAAAGACATAAGTAATTGTAACTGTAAGGTGCATTACTTTTTCCAGTACTTCTCCATCCTTGCTAGTGACTGCACAGAGCTTTCTGGAACAAGTTTCCAAAGGTAATAGAAAAAGTAACTTACCCAACACTGCATGCCAGTACTGGGATCCAGTACTCCCAACCTGTCAATCCAATACGCCTCCCTTAACAGTAGTTTTCTGTTCCAATAACCCCTCCCCTCAATCTGGTTTTAACACTTTCTCTATTCTAAAAAATCTCAGTGCTGCTGTCTGATGGTTTGCTGCCATACAATGATATGCTACGCTTGAAGCTTCATCCCTCCTTCTAATCATTGATTTGTGTTCAGAGATCCTAAGACGTAGTCCTCTGGATGTCTGTCCCATGTAATATTTATCACAGGGACCTCTTATCCCATAGATTATTTATGTGCTGCTGCATGTCATCACTTCTCTAATCCTTATGTTCTCATTGTTAGGAGGGTTAGTGAAATCTTTCAATTTTTGTGCAATGTTATGCTGAATGCAGTGTCCACATGGATAGTTACCAGGTGGTATGGGTACCAGGTGAACTCCCATTTCTTTTCCATTAAATTAGAATGCACTAACTTATCCTTGATGGTGTTGCCCTTTATCGCTACTATTAACAGGGGTGTGATAAAAGCTTGTTCCCCTCTAGCTGTCAACTTTAATAATTTCCAGTTTCTAAGTAAAATCCTTTTAATGCTATCAAATGATGCATTATATGGGATGGAGAAAACTACTCTGGGAGGGTTCTTGGAATTCCTATTTTATTGTATTATTAATACTAACATACTAACATACTAAGATGCCAGCAGAGTAGGCCAGAAGGTCTACCGAGTCGGCTCAAAAATCAGCACCTGGTAGTTGCATCATTTACTGCCCCCCCATCCCCCATCGGGGTGCATCTCCAGGTCTGGCATTTCTCAGTTTAATCTTCCCTCTATACCTGTCCCAACCCCTTTTGAAGCCTTCCACAGTATTCAGTTCCACATTTCCAAAGGCAGCTAATTCCAAGGTTCCACCACCCTCTCAGTGAAGTAGCATCTTCTAGTCTCTGCCCTGAGGCTCCCACCTCCCAGCCTCAAGTGATGCCCCCTGGTGACCCCTGCCTCCCTCAGCTGGAAAATTCTATCAGGGTGTGCCCTATTTACCCCCTCTAGATATTTAAAGACCTCAGTCATATCGCCTCTGTCCCTCCTCTCCTCCAGGGAGTACGAGTTGAGCTCCTTGAGTCTCTCCTCATAGGTCTTTTCCACCAGGCCCTGAATCATCCTGGTCGCCCTCCTCTGGACCCTTTCCAGGACAGTAATGTTCTTTATCAAGTGCGGTCACCAAAACTGCACACAGTATTTGAGGTGCGGTCTAACCAGGCAGTTATACAGAGGGAGAATCACCTCCCGCTTCCTGGAAGTTATCCCTCTTGCAATGCACCCAGCATTTTATTTGCTTTGGCCTCAGCATGTGATACTATATTTGCATTTTTCTGTATTTCCTCTAAAATCTTATGTTTATACCCTCTTTGTTTAAACCTTCATATGAGTTCATTAGATGCTTCCTAATAATCATTTGGGCTCAAACAATTTCTTTTCAGCTGCAAATATTGGCCATGTGGAATGTTTTGAATCAGTTTCCTAGGGTCTGCACTACTGATTTCTAGAAAAGTGTTCTTATCTGTAAGTTTCCTGTAAACACTTGTCCCTAATTTGTTCTGATCTTTACAGGAGCTGCCCACCCACCCATCGCTCCTCCTGCCCACCTGAGGTGGTCCTAAATAAATCTATTGTATCTGGTGTTGTAAACCTATCAGCCCTGCCCCCCCCCAACTAAACCATATGGCCTGTCCACTTCCCCACTTGTCTTATAACTGCCCTCCCTTAGGTATACAATAGCACTTCGAATCATGTGCTCAGTTCAAAAGAGAAAAAGCAGCGCACTACTGCGAGGGGGGTGCTCTTTACAGAGGTTGCAAACCTGTAACTTGACAAAAGTCCAAGAAGTAAGAGCACACCACGATTTTTCAGCTTGATTAGTTATATTTTATTGCCAAAGTGTTCACGGCCAGAAACCCCAGTGCTTGACTGAATAGCCTTCAAAGGGGTTTCCTTTGAAGCTATTCAGCCAAAAGCGCTGGGGTTTCTGGTCAGAACACTTTGGCAATAAAATTTAGTTAATCAAGCTGAAAAATTGTGGTGTGCTCTTACTTCTTGGACTTGAATCATGTGCTTACTCTACTACTTCAAGCACTTCAAATGAGTTATCCATCCTCTAACCTTTACCCTATTGGATCACCTGCTCTTGGGTTGTTGCAATGTGCGTTATATCCAAACATGGTTTTGTTTGCCCTGGTTGGTTGGTCTGGGTTATTTCTGCTCTGTAATTGTACTACACTGTTTTGTTTTAGTAATTGTACTTGTATTACTCTGTTATTGCTATGTGTTTGCCTGTTCTTCCAATTCTTGTACCCCTTCCCACCCAGGACGCTTCTGGAAACGAGCTATTTACAGCTCATGTTGTCTTTCCTGGTGAAACATTTTCCAAATAAATAAATAAATACAGCCCCCCCCCAAGACTATTCCATTTGCCCTATCCCTACCCCACCCCACACTCTGAAAATTCAGAGAACCTGTTCTTCCTGGTGGCTCCCTGTTTTATACATGTTCTTTCCCCTTCCCCTGGTCTTATATGGTCACTGCCTTGTCTCTGTCCCTGACTCATAGTGCCTCCCTATACCATCTCAATACCAACCTAATCCCCAGCTAAGGGCATCAGCCCAGACACTGCCTCCTCTCTCTACTGTCTATTGGTCCAAGTCCTCCTGTAATCCTATACCCTCCATTCTTCACTCCACTACCACTCCTCTCTCCTGCCCCTCACAGGTATAGATAACTATTGTCACCGGAATCAGACCACTTCTTACATCTTTGCTTCCAGTCTCCAGCAATTGTTTTCCTAACAGCATCCCAACAATTTTCTCCATTGGCTATCGCTATTCCATCTACTCCCAAAACTCCCTCCCCCCTCTGACCCCTCAACCCCTGACAATGCCCCCGTGCTTCACCCGCTATTATCCTCATCTACCTTGTTCACTATATCTACCCTCCTGGCTGTACTGTAAATTAATCATGCTTTCCTTTCTTCTCATTACATCTGTCTCTCCCTCCCTCAATGACTTCTCCATGTCAAATTCACTAGTGTGTCCCCAACAGCCCTTATTCACACCAGCCTTCTGCACCCCCAAAAGCTGACTCCTATTGTCTCACCTTCTCATGAAAATCCACTGGTACCCTCCTACTCACACTAAGCTGTTTATATACTTCAAGTTATTTGTCCTGCTCCATTGACTTCTCCTGCTATTGCTTGTTGCAGGTGATGTGGAACCCAATCTAGGGCCCTCCCAGCCTGCCATCCCCTCCTTCTCATCCCCACCTTGGCATGGGATGAAGGGTTTAAAGCTAGCACACCTTAACTTCAGAAGACTGATGCACAACCTGGCTGAATTAACTGTTTGGAGCTCTCACTACCAACCCGATGTATTATGCTTTTTCAAAATCTGACTCAAGCCATCCATACATAACCATCTCTGCAATTTTGCCGGCTACAGTTTTATAAGGTGTGATAGACCCTCTCACAAGCATGGAGATGGCACCATGATCTATTTCAAAGATCACTACAACCTTTTCGCCCTTAGCCCTTCCCCACACCTAACATCCTCATCTCTTGAATTGTGCCATGGTACCCTACTCTTAGGCAACTCCAAAAAGCTGCATATTTTCTGTGTTTACTTGCCCCCAGCCTAAGTCAGCATGGGCTCTCCTCTCTTATTGATGCTATCAGTCCCAGAATAAGTAGTAATGATTATGTACTCCTCGGTGACTTTAATATCAACTGGCTCAACTGTGCCAACAAATCCATTGAGCTAACACTTAAGTTGCTACTCACCCAAATAATCTCCCAGCCTACCAGACTCTCAAACTCTGCCCTCACTGCTACCTTTATTGACTGGATCTTGGTTCCTGACCCTGATAAAATTTCTTCTGCTGGCATTCTCCCAGACTCCCTAAGCGACCATTTGCCCATGTATTGTGTCTGGCGTGCCCAATTACCAAATGCCTCACTTTGAATAATCCATTTCCATAACTACTCATTCCGTGACCCTGCACAATTTTGATCTGAGCTAGCTAGCCAAGACTGGTCATACCTCTGGACAACCACTGACGTTGATCTTGTGGTATCCTATTTCAATATCACTATGCAGCTGCTCCAGAACAAGCATGTACCCTTCACCTTGAGGAGACTCTGGGGTCAGAAAACAAAATGGCTTACCCACCCTCTCTTATCCCTACTTAGAGAACAACTATGGGCCTCCTTAAAAGCTTCCAATTCTAATGCAGATTGGGCCTCACACAGGCACCTGCATAATAAATGTAAGCAATCTATCCAGCAGAAAAAAAGTAAATACTTTCGTATCCTTCTAGACTCCTCAAATAGCAATCCACAATATTACTGGAAATGCCTCAAACAGTCCCTTGGGTATTCTAACCCCTCAACCCCAACTGATTTTGAAATTCACAGCATCAACTGTAATAACCCCTTAACCATATCACATGCTTAACCCCCCCTTCCAACTCCTCCCACAAATCCACTTCCCCCTTTTCTCTTTAAACAAGTCAGCACGGAAGAAGTTTTAAAATTGCTTAAACAAATCCTTTATTCCAAATCAGCAGGACCTGATGGAATCGAACCTAAACTACTTAAACTTGCAGCTAGGGAGTTGGCAGCTCTCTTAACCCACATTGACCTCTCCCTCTCCATGGGTATCATTCCCCAAATCTGGAAAATAGCTAACATTGTGCTGGTCTTCAAAAAAGTTAATCAGAAACTTATAACTAACTATAGGTCCATAGCCATATTACCTGCTCAGAGTAAAGTGCTAGAGAAACTTTTTCTGTTCGATTGAATGTATACATTGAGAAATATGACCTTCTCATCCTCACCCAACTTGGTTTCTGTAAAGGTCACAGCACTACCACTGCATTGCTCACACTTATGAACTCTATATACTCCTCCCTTGACAGTGGCAATTTTGCTGGTGTGGTCTTTATAGACCTTATGAAAGCCTTCAACATTGTCAATCACCCTACTCTCCTCAATGATTTAAGCTCCCTAGGAATCTCTGAGCATGCTCTTCCATGGTTCTCCAGCTACCTTTCAGACAGGAGCCAGCATCTCAGGATTGGCTCCAGCTTCTCAGATTAACTCTCCACCTCTCTTGGCATGCCCCAAGGTTTAATCAATGGACCATTACTATTTTCACTACACATCAACTCTCTGTCTATCACTGTTTCAAGTACTCTACCCCTCTACTACACGCGGATGATCTGGTGTTCTTCTATCATTACCCCAATACAACTGACATAAACGGGGACCTAGCTGCTGACCTTAAAACCGTTCAGTCCTGGTTCAATGAGAGTAAACTTTTCATGAACCACACTATTCCCAGGCTATGCTCTTTGGAACCTCCCATCAGCTAAAAAACAATAATATACCCCTAACCGTGGTTTGCAAAAATGGTACCCATTAGACACAGTCAACTCTTTCAAACACCTTGGGGTTGCACTTGACCCTACCTTGGATTTCTCCCTTCACATCCACTCCATTTGCAAAACTGTTAATTCCAGGCTAGGCATCACATACTGGGATAGTCCTAATCTCTCCCCATCAGCACAAATCACCATCAACCGCAGTCTGCTCCTCCCAAAACTAATCTATGGCCTACCAGTCTTTGCCCACTCCTCCAACACCCTACTGCAAAAGTGAGTAGTAGGGTATAACAATACATGCCGGTTTGTTCTAGCGTGTAATCAGCTCACTTACCACTGCCTCCTGTACAGTAAGGTAGGTTGGCCTTCCCCTACAATCAATAAAAAGTCAACCTAACTGACTTTTCACTTGGGAGAATCATCAACAGAACATTTCTCAGTCAGAGGCCCCGCTCCCTAGTCTCTCACCTCATACCCTGCACCGATTACTACTCCCTCAGATCCTTAGAATCTGGGCAGCTTTCATTCCCTAGGTCTTGTACTAAATACGGTGACTTGACTTTCTCCTCCATTGCCCCTAACAATGGAATAACATCTTGCCTACTATTCATCATTGTCAATCAACTAATATGTTTAGACATGCATTCCGCTCCTTCCTGATTCGACATTCCAATTGCGCTTGCTCCCAAACACCTACCTACCTAGTTGTACTCCCCCTTCCTTACCATTGTGCACTTATGACTGAGTGTCTACACCTCCCCCCCAAAAAAAATCACCTCTACACCCCAGTACTTAAGTCCTTGTCTCCCTAGATTCTTGGTGCTTATAGCACTCACTTTTAAGATGTAATCATATACTATATTTATCCAGTTGCTCCTAGTTCCCCATTATGAAGTGAGACTATGTCCACTACCCTCCAGTCTTTTAGAACTACCCGACTCAGTTGAGCTACTGAATATCCCCACCAGGGGTTCACTTAGTTAAAGTGCCAATTCCTAGAGCACGCTCGGATGCATCTCATCTGGCCTGGGGTTCTTATCTATCTTTAGGGCTGCTAGCCCTTTCTAAACCTTTCACTGGTAAATACTTGTTGCCTCATCTCAAGGAGTCCCCTTACAGCTGTCTTAATGTCACTGTCTGGCAGAGGCACTCTGCCTTCCCTTGTAAATACAGAGCAGAAGTAGTCATTTAGAATGGCTGCTTTCTGCCCATCCTCCTCAATTACCCTACCTCCTCTGTTAGCCTAATAATTCCTCATCCCTTCTTTCTTTTTTCCCCTAATATATCTGAAGAACTGTTTTCCTATCTCTTTACCACCTCTGCAATACACAGCTCTGTGTCTGACTTTGCTTCTCTGACTGCTCTCTTGATTTTCCTTGTTCTTATTTGGTACCCTCCTCATTCTTCCTTCCCTTGTTTGTTCTTGTACCTGGGGAAGGCCTTCTTTTTGGTGCTCACTGCTTTTATAAACCTTTCCAGAGAACCATACTGGCCTCTTTATACCTGTCTGATTTGATTACCATTCTTCTGCAAGACTTTGTTGCCTCAAGAATAGCCCTCTTGATTACCCCCCATCTTTCATCCACATCCCTGATGCCATCTTCTCCGACTAACTTGTCCCAGACCAGCTCCCTCATCTGGTTGAAGTCTGCCCTTCTGAAATCTAGGACTTCAGCATTTAATGAGGACTTACTTGTTTCAAGAGCAGGTTGAACCATGTAGAGTTATGGTCACTGGACCTTAGTGGCTCCCCTATCCTCACTCCTCCTACCACTTCCAAGTTGGTAAGCAACACATTGAGAATTGCAGCCTGACTAGCGGGTTCCTTAATAAGCTGCACCAGCAGGCAGTCCTGCAATGTATCCAGCAGGGCCTGACTTCTGGAGCCCCTGGACACTGGGAAAACCCCAGTCAATATCTGGCAGGTTTAGAACTGCCACCACCACCACCTCCTTCCCCTTTGCAACCCACTTTGCAATTCTGCCAGTAGCTCCTTATCACTCTCTTTCCCCTGTCCTGGATGTCTATAGATCACAGCTATCTATAGTTTCTTGCCTAAGGATGCCATGAGCTGAACTCACAGCAATTCTGTTTCCTCATTACCACCCCTGAGGTTTCCATCCCCCACTTCCTCTGTGCCTTCCCTGACATAAAGAGCTACACCTCCTCATTTACCCTTTCCTCTGTCATGTCCAGTAGACATGGCATAGCCTAGGACTGTCAGGTCTCAGTTTTTATTCTCTATGGTCCAAGTTTCTGTGATGACTACTAGATCCATTGCAGTGTCCCCACCATTATCTGGAGCTCCCTAATTTTATTTCCCAGACTCCTGGCATTAAGGCAGATCCCTTTCCATATTTCTCCTGATCCTCTCTTGCCTTTTTCTATTCTTTCTCTATTATTCTTCCCTAATCTCCTTCATTTTTTATTTTCATGCTGAATTTAGGCCTTGTCAGCTCTCTTTCATTGGCCTCTTCCCCTAACCTAGTTTGAACTGCAACCTTACTGTTACACACCTTGCTGCTACTAATTCTCTGTTCAGGGATGCCTTAGCTAGGTTTCCCACCTGCTCTCCCTTCTCAGTGGTTCCCCTAGCCCCTCCATCTCCACTGCAGTTAGTTTAACTGTCCAATATAGATATCAAACTTCTGTCCCAGAGCTCTGCCCCCCCCTCAGGTGAAGGCCATCAACCTTGAAGAGCCTCCTGTTCCAGAAGCCCCCATCCCCCACATAGTGGTATCCCTTCTCTTCACACCATCCCTTCAACTACCCATTAAACTCCTCAAGCTCTTCCTTCCTTACACTATAATTCCCATATCACATAGAAAGGACCTCATAAAAAGCCAGGGAAGCCAAATGCACTTTCACTCTGTTCCCCAGCCTCTTAAAGTTTTGCTTCATTGCCTCCACAGGCTGGTTCGCCAGATCACTGATACCCAAGTGTACTAGCACCCCAAACATCCCTTCCATCTTCTCAGCCATCCTCCCTATCCTATCTAAATCCCGGATGGTTGACGCATCAGGAAGGCATCCAAACATTTCTTTCCCGTTCCATCCCCCACCCACCACCATCTCTACTTCCCTAATCATTAAATCCCCAACCACTAAGACTCTCCCTGCTGACTTTCTGCTGCTCCCCTCCCCAGTGCTACCAAGCCATCCTGCCCATTTCCCCCAACTGACTCAGAGTCCCCACCCTGATGGAGTTGGGCACCTGAGCTTCCTCCAGGAGTGCAAAGTGATCTGCTGTCTGGGTGATGTGAGACTGATCATACACCTTTTGGCTGCCATGCCATGCTTTCTCCTCCACTTCCCCATCACCCTCCAGCCCATGGGCCAGTGGAACTCTGAGTGAGTGGGGGATTGGGCAGTGGATCCCAGCAAAGCCAGTGCTGCAACTGAGATGTCTTATCTTTTGCTGCTACCAGCTGAGCATGGAGCTTCACAAAGGTATTGCAGATGGGGCATGGCCCGCTCCTCCACAGAGTACTTGAACTTGTACTCTATACCTCTCAACTCTCCTTGATTATCAGGGCTGTCTCTGATTTTGCCCCAAATTTTCCCCTGTTCCTCCTAAAATTCTCGTTTCTGTGCCTGAACTGGGATGTAGGCATGACATAATGTTATTCATTGGAGTAACAGACTTGTTCTTCCTCATAAAATGCATTTTACACAAACCCCTTTATTCTACCAGCCTCCTGAGATTACATAATGCAACCCAGATTTGAGTGGATTTACATTCACCAGGGTTGGGGGGAGCTGTGAAGGTAATGGCAATGTGAACCTGCAAGACCTGGGTGTAGTGTCCCATAGAGAACACGCATTGGCTACAGGGTCAAGTAGGAAAGCAAATGCTGTCTAGCAAAACAAACACATGATAACAACACAAATGAGTTGCACTACGGGAGACTAAAAGTTGCAGTATGAGGTAAAGTGCAATCATAACATGAAAGAAGAATACAATAACGGGTTTATTCAAAACACACACGGCTACACCACAATGGGAGTACAGCACTAAACCCCAATGCTTTGAGTCATAACTTGACTCATTGTCTCAGGATGCACCTTGGAGGCCCCTTGGTGAAGGGTTACATTATGACTCAAAGCATCATGCCTTACTGCTGGGCTCTCATTGTGGTATTATGTGTGTTTTTGAATAATGCGTTTCCCTGGAGGTGTGGACATGCAATGACATCAGCGCAGGTCAGGCACGCACCCGCACCCAACATACAGATATCCAGAATCACCTCCCCCACTGAATAGTGGCCCCAGCTGTTGCACATACAGCCTCTGCTGGGTGTCATTGATATGCCAGGGAACCACAACCCTTCCCCCCAGAGAAGGTGAGCTGTCCGTGGGAAGCTCATCCTACCTCCCCCCAGCTGACCCTCTGACACATCACGTTCATTCATAACAAGAGTTGTCAGCACCGCAGGCTGTAGCACTACCACTGCGTGGGAAGGCCAGCCTATGCCAGTATTTCTTGGGGTGCAAGACTGAGTTGCTTGATAGTTTTATACTTTTGTAACAATTCATGAGTTTGCCCCCAGCCCAGTGGCACAGAGGGCTGAGGTGCTATCTGTCTTACCTCTTCCCATGCCAGCAAACCAAGTTCAGGAATAAGCTTGAGGCACTGGGTGTCGGATGGGGTAGGAGGGCCTGGAGAGGATGACACAGCCACTTGGCAACTCTCCTCTCCTGGAGTGGGATGGTTAGTCTTCTCAGAGCTTGGCTGCCACCAAGTGGAGGTTTGGTGGCAGCATCACACAAGTGTAGGCCTGGTGCTAGGCCAGGGGTGGATGGAACAGGGTCACCAGTTCCAGAGCACATGCACGCCTCCACGCACATGCGCTACTGTGTCGCTGAGGCCCTGAGGAGAAAGAGAAAAAAACAGGAGAAAAAATAGTGGAACTGGGGTACTAATGTAGTCCTGCCCAGAATGTTGAGACCTGCCTCACCAGACCACCAATCGGAGGACAGAAGAAAGTGGATGAGGTAGGTGGCTGGCCGTCAGCACCCAGGGAGAGAGCTGGTAGCCAGCCCAGTTCCAGCCAGGAGGATAAAAACCTTTATAGAAAAACAATTCAGTTACTTGTTTTGTGATAACTTGTTCAAGTATCTATATTGTATTATTGTTAACAATAGGGTAGAAATCAGATTTTCCGGGAGTCGGAGGGCCGGCCGGGGTGGGAAGGTGAGAAGCCTGGAGCATCCAGGGACAGCTCGCCTTCTCTGGGGTGGAGAGGGGTTGTCTGTCTGGCTTACTATGGACCCCTAGAGGAGGCTGAAGGAACCGCCATGACCAGTGCTGAGTTTCAGAGGCATGACAGATACATCTTGGGACATTGCACATCACGCATCTCAGGGGTTCACAAACATTAAAAAAAATGCTGCTCATCCCCAGAATGACTCTCACCTTCCAGTGCCACCTGGTCTTCAAAGTGCCCGATCCCCACCAGGACCGTGCTGTGTTGGGTGGCCACCCCTGCTGCCCCTCCTGGGGAGGTAAGCCTAGGGGAGCCCTGCCAGTCATGGTTATGCAGTCGGTAACCTGGATATGTCTCTGCAGGGGGCTCATTTCTGTGGCCCTGCCTTGGGGGGTAAGCCAGGGTGGACTGGGGGTTGGAAATGGAGGAGTTCTAGGTGGTCCGGAGTTTAGGGCTGAGGGTCTGGGACAAGAGGGCCCCCTCAATAAGATTGGATTGTACTTTAAACAGTGATCCAGCACTATTAAAAGCATCTCTATGCATACCTAAAGGGTTGTAGATCTATCACTTGCAAAACTGTTTTCATTTAAAGATCAAATTAAGCTTCAAAAATGTACTGCCCCCCCCCAGACAACTAGGCCTCATCTGTTACAAATAAAAGTTCAGAAACTGCAATCAGTCATATATGAATGCTATTTTGTTGCTTCTCTTATTTGATGGTTTTACAATAAATCCTCCAGACTTTTTCAACCAGCCAGAGGAATTTTGGATTAGTGTTGATGTCAGTCAAGCAACAATGACATCATTTTCCTCAAGATCCTGTCAGCTTAGTACACACAGTATATCAAATTGTCAAACACTAGTGTTTGCTGCCAGTTTTCTGATGGGGCTTTTATTAACGGACTTATACCCGTAAACCAATATGGTAAATATCTGGCAAGTTCCCTAGGTGGATCATCAACCATTTGAGCATTGTATGCACCCCCACCCCCAAAAAACACCTCTCATACTCTTAAAATGTAACTTTGGTTTCCTGTGTTCCCATTTCAGCCCTGAAACAACCACCACAACTTCCTCTTAAATTTTTCTTTTCAGATTCACTCCCTTTGCTGAGGTTCCAAAGCACTCACAAAAAGGGTAGTACTACCCCAGTACCTCTACCCAAATGTATAATCCCACAAAATGACAACTCTATCGTGCCCCTCCTTTGCAATAATTCCAAAACATGCCCACACGGTTCCTAGCTCCACCTTGCACCACTCTTGTGACCTATACCCCTTCTCCCACGCACCTGAAATGTATACTTACCACTGCACCCTTCCTAAAATTTGTTCCTCTGCACCTCTCAAAAATGTTGCATGCACCCCTAAATCTGCTACCTCACCCTTGATATCTGTACTCCTACCTTGCACCCATTCCAATATTTGTCCACTCACCCCTCCAGAGGTTGTACTCCCACCCTACCCCAGCAATATTTGTATCCCACCCTCACTCACCCAAGATGTGTGCCCATCTGTACATGTCCCAAATTCATACCATATATTCTTCTACAACCATTTGTACCCCTATTCCATGACTCCTCAAGCTTGTACCCCTGCTCAGTTCCCCCAAACCTGCAACCTTTCACAACTTTGCCCCACCACCAAACAGTAAATCTACAGTATACTTCCTCCTCACTCCCTTCCCCAAATGTCCACCCCTGCACCTGGAGCCTTATAGTTTTACCCCTTCCCCACACTCTGAAACTATTTACAGCTACTTCCATTCTCCCCAAGATTTCTACCCCTCCTCCTGTACCCTTCCCAAAATTCATTCCATAATTCACACTCTTACCCAAATGGTTTACACCATTCCCTGCACAAATAGCAACATTTGCAAGACAAAAACACATCCCTTCTCTTGCAGTCCTCAAGCAATTAACATGCCTACTATTGCCATTACCAGAATCGGCGTCGTGTACAGGCCCCCAAATCAAGGAGATAAAGGAGACAAAGACCTAATAGAGGTAAGCCACAAAATGTCTGATAAAGGCAAAGTAATACTGGTGGGGGACTTCAACTGACAGATATTAACTGGAGCACACTAACGGCAGCAACAACAAGAAACAGGGACTTCTTATTGTCCCTACAAGGCTCAGAACTGTGCAAACTTGTTAAAACCCCAACAAGGGGAGATGCCATTCTGATCTTGTCCTCACAAACTCGGAAAGGATCGAGGACATCGAAGTGGGATGCCATGTAGGCAACAGCGACCATCGCATGGTAAGCTTTAAGGTAAACATAACACAGGACACCAGCCATGCAAAGATAAAGGTATTAGATATCAGAAAGGCTGACTTCCAAAAAATGGGGAACAACATAAGTAGCCAGTTAATGGAAATAGAAGTTGAGGAGGTGGAGGTCATGTGGGGGAGACTCAAGAGAGCAATAAAGACTGCCACAGATCAATGTGACAGATGGGTCAGCAATGCAAAAAGGAAAATAAATCCTCTGTGGTTTTCCAAGGAAGTGGCTACCACAGTCAAAGAAAAAAAGACGGCGTACAGCATATACCAGGAAACCAAAACTGAGAAAGAATGGGAGTCTTACAAGGAGAAAATGAGAGCATCTAACAAACAAATTAGAAAGACAAGAGTCCACACAGAAGAAAAAATAGCAAAAGGGGCAAAGAGAAGAGACAAATCATTTTTTAGATACATTAGGGAACATAAGAAGGCAAAAGGGGGGATAGTAAAGATTGCTGCTGAAGAATGAACCAGAGAAAGCCAAAATCCTTAACATATACTTCTGCTCTGTGTTTACCAAAGAGGACCCAGGGGATGGCCCAGTCCTGAAAAAACACAACACCCCTGGACCAAAGGTAGACATGAGTCCCTTTACAGAAGCCGAAGTACAGGAGGCACTAAATAAACTAAAAGCAAACAAAGCCATGGGACCACACGAGATGCACCCCATAATCCTTAAGGAACTGGGGGTAGAATTAGCAGCCCCTCTAGCACTTCTGTTCATGAAATCCTTGAAGAGTGGTGTGGTATCCAAAGACTGGAAAAAGGCAATAGTGGTTCCACTTCACAAATCAGGCAGTTGCAAAGAGGCTAGTAATTACAGACCGGTGAGCCTCAAGTCTATAGTAGGGAAACCAATGGAGACACTACTCAAACAGAGGATCATAGCATTCCTCAAAACTAGTGGCCAACAAGACCCTAAACAGCATGGTTTCACAGCAGGTAGGTCATGCCAGACAAATCTGCTTGAGTTGTTTTGACTACGCTACAAAAACTGTAGACAACGGTGGGGCAGTAGATGTGGTCTACCTAGACTTTAGTAAAGCCTTCAACTCGGTTTCACACAGAAGGTTGGTAAAGAAGCTTGACCACACAGGGGTTGGTCCAGAAGTAGTCAGATGGGTGCAAAACCAATTACAAGGCAGAACCCAGTGGGTACAGGTTAAAGGAATGCAATTGGCGAAAGCACAGTGACCAGCAGGGTGCCCTACGGCTCAGTGCTGGGCCTCTGCTCTTCAATGTTCTTATAGCAGGCATTGCTGATGTACTGGAAGAGAAGGTGTGTCTGTTCACAGATGATGCCAAGATATGTAACAGGGTGGACACCTCAGAAGGAGTGAGCAAGGTGGAAGCTGGCCTCAAGAAACTAAAAGAATGGTCTGGAGTGTGGCAGCTGAGATTTAACCCCAAAAAGTGCTAGGTCATGCACATAGGAAAGAAAAATCCAAGAAAGGAATCTTACCTAGGAGGCAAAAGACTGGCGGCCTCAAACCAGGAACGAGATCTGGAAATCATAATCTCAGATGACTTGAAGGTTAGTAAGCAGTGTGAGAAGGCAACATTGAAAGCTAATAGAATGCTGGGGTGCACTGGGAGGGGAATCACAATCAGGAGGAGAGAGGTGGTACTACCACTGTATAGATCGCTGGTCAGGCCTCACCTGGAATACGGAGTCCAATTCTGGAGGCATCACCTCAGGAAGGACATTGACAAGGTGGAAACAGTACAGAAAAAGGTGACAAAAATGATTCAGGGTCTGCAGTACACGTCCTACAAGGAAAGACTTAGGGAACTGAATATTTACTCCCTGGAGCAGAGAAACGAGAGAGGGGACATGATTGAAACATTCAAGTACATAAAAGGCATTAACAAGGTACAGGCATAGGAACTTTTTCACTTCAAGAAGGGCTCCAGAACCAGGGGACATGACCTCAAGCTGCAAGGGGGAAGGTTCTCTACCAACACCAGGAAGTTTTTCTTCACAGAAAGAGTGGTGGACATCTGGAACAGCCTGTCCCAAGAGGTTGTGGGGGTCAACACTGTGGGGAGGGGGTTCATGAAAGCATGGGATAGACACAAAGGAGTCCTGACTACAAAGGGCAACTAGAGTGTCAAAATAGGTCTAAAACAAATGGGAAGACTAGATGGACCTAGTGGTCTCCTTCTGCCATCAACTTCTATGTTTCTATGTATTACACCCCTCAACATATTAGTACCCTTTGCCCCACACTACTCCATATGTATGTATTGTACCTTTCTTGCACTACTCCCAAAGTCTGCACCTCATACCTTTGTACAATTTAAGAGGTGTGAGAGGGTGAAGTTTGGGAGGGATGCCTATTTCAGCAGGGGTGCAAGTACAAATTTTGGTAGGGGTGCAAGTACAAATTTTGGAAGGAGTGCAAGTACAAATTTCAGAAGGGCTGCAGGGGTACAAGTATAAATTTTGGGAGTGATGCAGGAGTAGAAGTACAAATTTAGGAGGTATCCAGGGGTGCAATTACAAATTCTGGAAGGTATGCAGGGGTGCTAATACAGTTGGGGTATGTGCAAAGGTACAAGTTTAAATTTTGGGAGGGATGCAGGGGTGCAATCACAAATTTTGGGTGGGATGCAGGGGTAGAAGTACAAATTATGGAAGGGATACAGGGGTAGAAGTATAGATTTCATGAGGGGTGCAGGGGATAAAAGTAAAAATTTTAGGAGGTATGCAGGGGTACCATTACAAATTTTGAGAGGTGTGTAGGAGTACAACTACAGATTTTGGGAGGGGTGCAGAGTTGCAAGTACAAATTTTGTGAGGGATGCATGGGTAAAAGTACACATTTGAGAAGGGATGCAGGGGTACATGTACATATTTCCAAAGGTATACAGGGGTAGAAGTACACATTTTGGGAGAGGTGCAGGTACAAATTTTGAGAGAGGTGCAGTGGAACAAGCACAATTTTTGGAAGGGTGCAAGTACACATTTTGGGAGGGGTGTAGGGGTGCAAGTACAAATTTGGGGAGGTGAATAGGGGTACAAGTACAAATTTTGGGAGGCTTGCAAGGGAACAAGTGAAAATTGTGGGAGAGGTGCAGGGGTACAAGCACAAATTTTGGGAGGGATGTGGGGGAAGAAGTACACATTTTGAGGGGTTCAGAGGAACAAGTACATATTTTGGGAGGGGTGCAAGTACAAATTTTGGGAGGGGTACAGGGGTATAAGCACAAATTTCGGGAGGGATGTGGAGGAACAAATACAAATTTTGAGAGGGGTGCAGAAGAACAAGTACAAGTTTTGGGAGGGGTACAAGGGAACAAGTAAAATTTTTGGGAGGAGTGCAGGGAAGCAGGTACAAATTTTGGGAAGGGTGCAGGGGAACAAGTACAAATTTTGGGAGGGTTACAGGGGTTCAAGTACAAATTTGTGGGGATGGAGGAGTGCAGGGGTACAAGTACAGATTTTGGGAGGGATGCAGGGGTAAAAGTACACATTTTGGGAGGGGTGCAGAGGAACAAACAACTTTTGAGACAGGTGCAGGTACAAATCTTGGGGGGGTGCAGGGGTGCAAGTACAAATTCTGGGAGTGGTGCAGGAGAAAAAAGTACAAATTTTGAGAGGGGTGCAAGGGTACAAGTACAAATTTGGGGGGATGGAGGGGTGCAGGGGTACAAGTACATATTTCCGGAGGGATGCAGAGGTAGAAGTACATATTTTTGGAAGGGTGCAGGTAGAACTTTTGGGAACGGGTGCAGGGGAACAAATACAAATTTTGGGAGGGGTGCAGGGGTACAAGTACACATTTTGGGAGGGTGCAGGGGTACAAGTACAAATTTCATCAGTGGTACAGGGGTGCAAGTACAAATTTTGGGAGGGGTGCAAGGGTTCAAGTACAAATGTGGGGACAGGTTTAGGGATACAAGTATGAATTTGGGGGCAGGAGTACAAGTACACATTTTGGGAGGGGTGCAGGGGTAGAAATACACATTTTGGGAGGGGTGCAGGGGTATGATTACAAATTTTGGAAGGTATGCAGTGGTACAGTTACAACTTTTGGGTATGTCCAGAGGTACAAGTAAACATTTTGGGAGGGGTGCAGGGGTACTACTACAAATTTTGGGAAGGCTGCAGGTAGAAATTTTAGGAGGAGTACAGGGGAACAAGTACAAATTTTGAGAGGGGTGCAAGGGACCTAGTACACCTTTTGGGTATGTGCAGAGGTACAAGTAAACATTTTGGGAGGGATGCAGGGGTAGTACTACTACAAATTTTGGGAGGGGTGCAAGTACAAATTTTGGGAGGGATGCTAAGGGCAAGTACAATTTTGGGGCGTAATTCAGTGGTATAGGTACAATTTTCAGGATAGGTGCAGGAGTGTGAGTGCAAACTTTGGGTGTACTAGTTCAAATTTCAGAAGGGTTGCAGGGGTGCAAGTGCAAATTTTGGGAGTGGTGTAGTAAGAGGGGAGGGTTAAATCTAAAAATATTGTGAGGGTACAGTAAAAGAGATGCACATTTGAGAAAGATGAATAAAGGTCTTACATTAGCAGAGGACAGGGTAGAATACAAATTAGGAAGAGGTGCAGGACATATGTAAATATTCTGGATTATTTTTATTGATTTATTTATTTATTGTCACTTTGTTAACTAGGTACAGGTAAGCACACTGGGCCAAGACCCATTTTTCAGTAACAACCCAGAGCCACTACATATGTGGCTTAGATGGTACAGTAATACAAAAAGTACAATACAACAGACAACATATAACATAGAAACATAGAATTTGATGGCAGATAAGGACCGCTTGGCCCACCCAGTGTGCCCATTTTCCTACCTAATGGATAAGCTGCAGATCCTAGTTAACCAACAGCCTACTTCCTCCTACCCCCAACCCCTAGAATTGCCTTATGACTGTCCCATGCATTCTTGAATTCCACCAGTTTTTGACTCCACAACCTCCTCAGGAACGCCATTCCATGCATCCAGAACCCTCTCTGTGAAAAAATACTTCCTTACATTACCTCTGAGCCATCTCCCCTCTATCTTCAAATTGCGCCCTCTTGTTCTTGCACACCTCTTTACCTGCAATACACAATAACATGCAATTTAGTTCAACATTAATAACATTTACAGGTAGTTTGTTGCTGCAAATAAGATTTTAACTCAGTTTTAAAATTTGCATGATTAATTTATTTTATTTTTATTTATTTAGAGATTCGGATCATACCTTTGAGCTCAGAGCTCTTTTACAAAGGTTCCACGTCAAACAGTGACAATGACAACAATTAAAACAGTTTATATACAATACACGAATAGTAGGTTGCTAGTATACAATAAGGTTACAATGTCATTCATAGTACCAATGGTGATAGTACAGCATCAAGAGCATTTAACTTTGGCAAAATGGGTGAATACCTGAGGAATACACTAGCAAATGGCCAAAGAGGAGGGGTGGAAGAACAATGGAGAAAAATCAAAACTGCCATCATAGAGGCAACAAGCCTTTGTGTGAAACAGATAGAGAAAACAAAGCAGAGTAAAAAACCACTATGGTTCTCAAAAGAGGTGGCAGGGAAGGTTAAGGAGAAAAAGGCTGCATTCAAAAAGTATAAGGAATCACAGAAGGAGCACATGACAGGGAACTGTATCAATTAAAGCAGAAAGAAGTGGGGAAGGCAGTCAGAATAGCAAAAGCCCAAACCGAGGAAAAAATAGCCAATTCAGTTAAGAAGGGGGACAAAACCTTTTATAGGTACATTAGGGAGCATAGAAAGGTTAAAGGAGGAATAGTGAAGATTAATAAGGGAGAGGGGAGGTGGGCAGAGGGAGACAGTGAAAAGGCAGAGATACTGAATGAATACTTTTGCTCAGTATTCACAAAAGAAGATGAGGAGGAGTTACCTAAACCAAACAATAGAAGCACTCTGGGTAGGGGGGTTGACACCAGTCCATTTACAAAAGAAAGAGTCCTGGAAGAACTCCTAAAACTCAAGGTGGACAAAGCAATGGGGCCTGATGGGATTCACCCCAGAATCCTAAAATAACTAAGGGAGGACCCAGTGACACCACTGACCACACTTTTTAACAAATCATGGGAGGATGGGGTGGTACCTGAGGACTGGAGAAGGGCAGATGTGATTCCCCTTCACAAAAGTGGGAGCAAGGCAGAAGCACGAAACTACAGACCTGTAAGTTTGACCTCAATGGTAGGGAAAATGATAGAATCACTTCTGAAAGAAAGAATTGTTGAGTACCTAGAGGCCAGCAGGGCACAGGACCCAAAGCAGCATGGATTTACAGCAGGATGGTCATGTCAGACAAATCTAATAGATTTCTTTGACTGGGTGACCAAAGTAATAAACCAGGGAGGGACTGTGGATATGGCCTACCTAGACTTTAGCAAGGCATTTGACACAGTCCCGCACAAAAGATTAATAATCAATTTAGCCAGCCTGGGAGTGGGTCCCAGGGTGGTAGCCTGGGTAACAAACTGGCTGCACAACAGGACACAGAAGGTAATAGTGAATGGAACACATTCTGAAGAAAGGGGGGTCACTAGTGGAGTACCTCAGGACTCAGTACTGGGTCCAGTCCTCTTTAACATCTTTATAGGTGACATTGCAGAGGGTCTGGAGGGAAAGGTATGCCTCTTTGCAGATGACACAAAGATCTGTAACAGAGTTGATACACAAGGGGGGTAGAAAGGATGAGAAGGGACTTGGCAAGGTTGGAGGAATGGTCTGACATATGGCAACTTAGATTCAATGCAAAGAAGTGCAAAGTAATGCACCTGGGAAACAAAAACCCAGGAGAAGAGTACACAATAGCAGGGGAGATACTAACAACAACAAAAATGGAAAGGGACCTGGGGGTAGTCATAACAGATGATCTAAAGGTTGGTAAGCAATGTGAGAAGTCATTAAGGAGAGTCAGGGGGATACTGGGATGCATAGGAAGGGGCATCACAAGTAGAAAAAGGGAAGTGGTTATCCCTCTCTACAGACAGTTGGTGAGACCCCATCTGGAGTACTGTGTGCAGTTTTGGACACCTCATCTACGCAAGGACATAGACAGGATGGAAGCAGTCCAGAGGAGTCAACTAAAATGGTGCAGGGTCTGCATCAGAAACCATATGAAGAGAGACTGAGAGAGCTTAATATGTATACCCTTGATGAAAGGAGGGACAAGGGGGACATGATAGAAACATTCAAGTACCTCAAGGGAATCAACAAAGTCCAGGAGGGTAGCATCTTTCAGAAAAAGAGATATGTAAGAACAAGGGGGCACAATTTAAAGATAGAGGGGGGACGGCTCAGGGGTAATGTGAGGAAATTTTTTTCATGGAGAGAGTGGTGGATGCATGGAACCGCCTTCCTGGGGAGGTTGTTGGGTCTAAAACAGTGGAGGAATTCAAACATGCATGGGACAGACATAAGGCAATTATAGTGGGGGGTTGCAGGAAGTAGGCTGTTGGTTAACTAGAATCTGCAGCTTATCCAGTAGGTAGGGAAATGGGCAGACTGGGTGGGCCAAGTGGTCCTTATCTGCCATCAAAGTCTATGTTTATATGTTTCTACAGTATGTTTCAACTAGGGTAAAGGACAGTGTTTATATGTAGTGAAGGAGATAAAGAGGTGTGATACCTAGTGTGATAGTCCAAGGAGGAGTCAAGGTGAGGGGAGGGAGACGGGGAGGGAGTTGGCGGCCAAAAGAAGTGGCTTTGTCTAGGAGGTTGGGAGGTAGTGGTAGGAGGCTGGTTATAAGGTTGATCCAGTGGGGGAGAAGGCACAGGGAGGAGAGGAAGACACAGGAATAGGGCAAGGGGGAAGAGTGGGGGTAAAAGGAAGGGGAAGTAGAGTGTGGGTGAGTGGGCAGTATGGGTGTTTGAGTCCTAGTGGCAGTCACAGACTGTCCTAGTAAGAAGTTGTTGCCTTAGGCCATTTTTGAATTGCGAGATGCATTGGGAGTTTAAAATGTGCACTGGGATTTCTTTGAGCCATTGGGGGGCCCTATAGCTGAAAGCACGCTGTCCCTGCACAGTTAGAAGGAAAGGTGTTGACAGGGCCCCCTTCATCCTGCCTCTGGTGGTATAGCTGGTAGCAATTGGTGTCAGGATGCTAGAAATGCAGGGGGGAGGTTTACCCATTAGCGCCTTTTTTTCCAAGGAGGCATGTTTGGAATATAATCCTGTTCTTCAGTGGCATCCAATTTGTCTGTTTGTATAAGGAGCAGGTGTGGGTATTTCAACCTGCAGCCATTGTGAGCCTACATGCTTTATTGAGGGCAATGTGAATCCTTTTTAGTGCAGTGTCTGTTGCTGCGCTGTAGACCACCAATCCATAGTCGATGGTAGAAAGAATGGAGCTGAAGACTGAGAGATGGAGGGCCTCTGGTGTGAGATATGTTTTATGCCTATAGAGTACACCCAGCTTGGTGTTCACTGCCTTTACCACTGTGTCGATGTGTTGGGTGAAGGTGAGGGAGTCATCAATGGTGATCCCCAGGTACTTGAAGGAGTGAACTTGTTCTAGTGGCTCACTGACTTTATTGGAGATGGTGAAGGGTGGGAGCTTCTTTTTGTGCTGTGGGCTGGCTGTGAGAATCACCTTGGTCTTTTTGTAGTTTAATAGACGTTTATGGCTATAGAAACAGTCTTTCAGCTTGTAGAAGGATGCCTGCAGCTCAGAATGGAGGGTGACTATTGATGAACTGCTGGTGAGAAGTACAGCGTCTTCTACGTAAAGTATCAGTTTAGTGTCACAGGCATCTGGAAGATTATTTAGGAAGAGGCTGAACAGTAAGGGCCCAAGTATTGACCCCTGTGGAACCCCTAAAGATACCTTGTTGGAGCTAGATACTGTGTGTCCAATTTTTACACGTTGACTTCTGTGTGTCAGGTAGTCCTTGAACCAGCAGACGGCAGTGGTTGCAACTCCCAGGTTCTGTAGTTGAGTCAGGAGGAGAGAGTGGTTGACAGTGTTGAAGGCTTTGGTGAGGTCTATGAAGACTGACCCTACCAGTTTTCCTTCGTCTAGTACCTTGTGCGAGTAGTCAGTGTAGTCCAGCAAGGCAGTGGAGGTGCTATGATTCTGCTGGAAGCCATGTTGATTGGGACATAATAGGTTGTATTTATTGAGGTGATCTGTGAGTTGGGCCACCACAATCTTTTCCAGGGCTTTAGATAAGGGCGATAGGATGGATATTGGCCTATAATTGGTGGTGCATGTCATATCATCGTTCTTGTGCACCGGCATCACGACAGCCTGTTTCCAGATCCCGGGGAATTGTGCAAGAGCCAGCGATTTGTTAAATAGTTTTGTAACTGGCATGATGATGACATCCAGTGTTAGGGATAGGAGTTTCATATCGACTCTGTCACTGCCCATTCTGGTCTTGCCTAGTATTTTTTTATGTGTTTGAAAGCCTCCTTCACTGACACTTTTTTGAAGTAGAAAACAGGGGTTGAGCCCCCTTGAGGCATGCAGTTGGTTTGTTCCCCAGCAGGATGCAGGTGGTCGGGGGGTAGCACTCCAGTGTGTTGAGAGAATCCGCGATGTGCTGTGGGTCAGTAATCATGGCATTGTTGATGTTGAGCAAGAGGGGGGATCTTCTTTTCATCCTACCCAAGAAGGTTTTTGATATTTTCCCAAAAACTCTTCCCATTACCTCAACTTTTATTAAACTGCTCCTTGTGGAAGTTGGCCTTTGCTTGGCGGATAAGATTGGTGCAGTGGTTTCTTGCAGCTCTATAGCATTGAAAATCGTGTTTGCTGTGAGAGGACCTGGCTTTTTCCCAGAGGTTATCTCTCTCCTTCATCTGGGCGAGGAGATCCCCTGTGATCCAGCCATTAACTTGACCCCGGATTTTTCTTTTCCTCAGTGGTGCAAAGATATCGCAAATGTTGTTGAAGCCCTCTATAAAGTAACTTAGGGCCTGGTTAATATTAGGTGCATGATCGATGGGGGACCAGTCATGCTGGGAGAGGACAGAGGAGAGGGACCCAAGCTTGCCCTTCCCCAAGACCCTACTTTTGATTATGATAGGCGAGGGCTTACTCAATTTGTTCGACCATGTGAAAGTGATTGAGGAGTGATCACTTAAGGTGTCTAGCAGGACCTTAAGCTCGGAGATCCAAGAAGGGGAACTCGTGAGGAGCCAGTCGAGGAGGGTGTCTTTTCCGGTTTTGTGGTTCCACCTTGCTGGGCTGTCTACGAGTTGGGTCAGGTTGGAAGTAGCGACCACGTCCTTGAAAGGTGTGGATTCCTTGCCCTCCCAGTTGATGTTAAAGTTGTCTGTTATGAGAAGCTCTGTGCTCTTAGGAAGGGTAGCAATTGTATCCAGTATTTTTGGGAGGCCATCCCTGGCTTTAGTGGGTGGAAGATAAACCGAGGCTATGATTAGAGATTTGCCATGCCGTCTGACCTGCACTTTTATTGCTAGTAGTTCATGATCATCCTTGACCCTGGCAACAGGGAGGACCAAGCAGCATAGGTAATACCTGGCATAGATGAGGACTCCTCTGCCTCACTTACCACACCTATCTTTCCTGAATGTTTGATATCCCAGTAGCATCACTTCATAGCATCTAGACAAAGTTGAGGCATAGTGTTCCACAGCTTGAGTGCCTGTACTGAGAAAGCCCATTCGCCCATACATGTTCAGTTCAGTTTGTATCATATTAATTGGTCATAGACCACTTCATAGGTAACAAATTTGCAGATACAAACAATGAAAATTACATAAAATCTGTAGGACAAAATGCTGATACATACTGTATAGTTCTTATCATAAATAAAAAGTAACAACTATAGCATTACAATCATAAGACAAGTAGAATCTCAAATAAAATAGCCCGGAATTAAACATTTTATATCCTATATAGTACAAGGTTAGGCCAGTATACAATTATAGGGAACCAGCATACATAATGCACATTATTTATGTTTTAAACATATCAGAGCAATGGCAGTTATCCCTTTAATTATTAGTTCATCTTTGGGGGTAAATAGCAAGTTCAAAAGAGTACACTTGTCACAGGATTGTATGTTTTTCCAAAATAGGACACGCCAGTAATCCCTGGCCCTGTTGTACCAAGGGCAGACAAATATTACATGGTATAGGTTCTCAACAAACTGATTTGTACAAAAACAAACACCATCAGCTGGATTAGTGACTTTTGAGAATCTAGCTTTGAGAACATTACTCTGGAACCATTCTAATCTATATCTGGTAAAAAGTTTTCTCTGTTTATGGTTTATCAGTACATCCAAATAGTGCCTGAAAGTGTGACTTATGTCATTCTGGACCAGCCACAGAAATATTCTGCTTTTAGCAATTAACTTCAAATCTAACAGTTTTAAGTATGAGTAATTTTTTGTGTAATGCATATCTTATACTTAAGAACAATAGTTATGCCCCAGGATACATACATGTTTAAAAATTCCAAGCCAGATTCTTTTAGAATTAAAAATACCTTTTTCAACCACTTGGATTGTTTGCAACCAAACAAAATCCATTTGTATTTTTCAATTCAATTAAACATGCATAAAGTAATCTGCAGAAATTTAGTGACAGAAGTCGTACCCAATAATTTACTTTCCTGGCAGGCACAAGTGCTTTAAGGCTTACAACATCAAGTTCAGCATGGACCAAGGGTGCTGGTACAGCATTACTCAGCCCCAGGACAGACCTCTACAGTTTGCTCAGTGGTATTTCCAGAGAGTCAATATTTTCTAAGATCCAGACTTCAGCATGAAATAAAGCTTGGGATAAATATTTGTCTCAAGTAGCTTCAAGTAGGGGTTTGATGGAATTACCTTCACACTTACTATTAAATTGGTTAGTGAGTTTGCAGTTTGTTTAACTTTAACCCTTAGACTGTTGGTGTGTCTTGTCCAAAGACCATCATTTGCTATAGATAATCCAAGATAGGTATATGATTTAACCATGTTCAATTTTTTCCCCTATCCTCCATGTTTTAGTAGTGTTATTAGAACCCAGGACAAGTACCTGGCTTTTTGATTCATTAATCCATAGTTTGTGACTATCAGCATATGAGTTTAAAATATTTAGTTTGGATTCTAAACCTGCCTGAGATAATGAGAAAAGTGCCAGATCATCAGTGTATGCAAGTACAGCGAAGCCTCTGGAACCACTCTGAGGAGAATCAGTCACTGAATCAGAAAGTTGGTGAGTAGTTTGTTTATGGAAATACAGAACAGCAACAGGTTGAGATTTTGGGTGTAATTAAATGGGTAGTTAATGAAGACCTTAATGTTCTACCTTCCTTTTTAATTTCAATACAATTAAATAATGGAGACTGATGTCCAAGTCTCATTATATTAAGTAAGCAATCCAAATTGTATGAAAAATTTAACTTTGGTTGTAGCCACCCAAGTTCATTGTATAATATACAATGATGGGTACTGTACGGTTTTGATGTTACAAATTGACAAACTGCATTAAATGTCTTGTTAACTAGATTTAAATCACTACCTGCAATCACTGTAAATAAAAATTAATTATAATATAACACAGGCAAAAGTATGCTTTTTGAGACCGATTCCATGGCTTCTTTAGTTAAACAATCCTTAATTCTATATAAAGTACCTAGCTTCTGATTGACTGTGCTGAAAAGGACAAATTAGAGTTCAATAAGACACCTAGATATTTTAATTATGTTACTTGTTGCAGCATTGTACCAGCCAAATCAAATAATTGCAATGGCTGACATTTACTTAGCTTGGGTTTCAATCCAAACAAAATGCTCTGCATTTCCTTTATATTTAACATCAAACGATGCTGCAATGGCCAACCATTTAGGACAGAAAAATCACAATTCAAGGAAGACTTAATTTCATCCACTGATGCTACACTGGTAAAAAGAATGATATAATCAGCATATAATAAACTTGACCTAGTTGGAATTTTTGAAATGGGGTTGCTATATGACAAAAACACAGGGATCCTATAATGGACTCCCGAGGGACCCCTTGCTCCAATATATGTATTTGAGACAATACAGCACCAAAGTTAACCCTCAATGGGTGGTTAGAAAGACAACTTTGAAACCACATAGAGGGGGTTTCTGCCAGGCCAATGTCCTTCAGTCTCCAGAGCAGCATAACATGATTTACCAAATCGAATGCCTTCGACAGGTCTACAAAGACCGCACTTTGCAGCAGCAGTACAAATTTTGGGAGGACGAGAACCCATTACTGGAAAAATTTTATTTATTTAGTGTTTGTTGACCGGGTAAGTGCACTAGACAAATCCTGCCTATTTTCAGGCATGACCCAGGGGAAGGGGATACAGATAAATGCCAACTGACCTTGAACCAGATTAAGCTGCATAATATTGAGGGTGCTGTAGAACCTTAGCAAATTGGGTGAAGCACAATACAACCACATTTAGGTTAGTAAGGAAAATGGGGGGGGGGATTCATGACCTGAGGATGTTTGGGCATTCCTTCTCTTGTTTAATACTGTCCCCAAGTTTTTACTGATTAGCCTGTGAAAGTTACTTGATATTTAACATCTTATAGTACACTTAATACTGTTTGAAGTGACATCTGATTTTTGCCATTTCATAATCTGATGTACTGTGTGTATATTAAGCTGCCAGGAGGACCTTGATGAAAATGATGTCATTCTTGCTTAAATTATATCACCGCTCACCCAAGATTCCACCAGCTGGTCTGAAAATGTCTGAGGGCCTTTCTGCAAAGCCATCAAATAAGAGAAGTAAGTCACGGAGGGATAGTGGCAAATATCCTGTCCTCACTGCAGTTTACTACCACTCTATCTACCTCCATCCCAGCTACCTATGAAGCCCTCATCACCCTCATTACCCTTCCTTTCTCAATCCCAATCTTTGTGGCTGGCATCTATTGCTGCCCAAGCATTCAACCCTCAGTCATGACTGAACTCATAGCCAATATCACCTCCCTCTTGCAATCTGGTGAACTTTTCATAATGGGTGACGTGAATCTAAATTCATTGTCTCCCAAGTTAAACAAGCTATGCAATGACGTCACTGCTCTAAATCTCACTCAACTTATACTTGAGCCCACACGCCCTAATCCCAAAACACAAAACCACACCCTGCTTGACTGGGCACTCACAACCCACCCTCACCGCGTCATTAAATCTGATCTCCTCCCCAATGCCCTTAGTGACCACAACCCTATTTTCATTGTACATAAGGTTCATTGCCCCAAACCTCCCCCTAAAATCATACAGCTCTTGTCCTTTAAATACTTAGATCTTACCCCAATCAGCTCTGCACTTGCTTCCACCAACTGGGCCCCCCTCTCCACTGCCATTTCTGTTGACCAAGTGCTTAACTATTTTAAGGATAAATTCATTGTCACCTGGAATGCCTTTGCTCCTTTCAGAAGGACCAGAGTCCATGGGCTTCACCTCCCCTGGATCATCCCTGAACTACTGGCCTGCTTCAGGGAGCATGACCAGACCTGGAGAAAGCACAAATCTACTAAACATCTTAACGACTATACCAAGTACAGAACGCTACGCAATTCATATACTAAAGCTACTAAACAGGCTAAGTCCAATTATTTAAACTCCTCATTCCTGACTAACATTAACTCTCCATCTAAATTCTGGAGGGTAGTTCATGCCCTATTCTCTCCCCTCTCCCCCTTCCCCTCCAGTTCTCAAAAATAAATAACTCCCTAGTTTCCACCCTGGCTCTGTGGCCAATGAATTTAATGCCTACTACACCTCGTGCACCACATCTCTCCCCATTGCCACCTATTAACTTCAGCCCTTCACCTCAGCCAGTACCTACCCCTCCCCCATTATTCTTTTCCACTATCTCCTCTGATGAAGCTCTTAATGCTCTCCTATCCCTCAACCCTTCTAAAGGCTCCTCACCAGATGAGCTTGATCCTAAACTTCTCTACCTTTCTGCTCCTGCAATTGCTTATCCTATCTCTAATCCTTAATCTGTCCTTTATTTCTGTCCAAGTATCCTCATCCTAAGGGTGGTGACACATCCACTCCCAGCAACTATCACCCCATTTCCCTCCTTCCTACCCTTGCCAAACTTCAAGAACATTTAGTTCTCTCTCAACTATCACCCTTCCTCTCTAATTCCTCCTTCTTCACCCCGTTCCAATCTGGTGTTTGGAAGAACCACTCAATAACCACCCCCTCCTCAGGCTTACTGACTCCATCCTTTCAGGGATGGACAATGGCCTGATCACCTAGGCCATCTTTGTCGACCTAGCCAAAGCTACGACATTGTTTTCTATCCTCTGCTTCTTGATTCACTCTCCTCAGCTGGTCTTGCTCCGTCAGCCACCAACTGGTTTAAATCCTACCTCATTGGCAGGACCCAATCGGTGAGAATCCTTGATTTCATCTCCCCTCCACTCCCCATAAACACTGGTGTCCCTCAGGGCTCAGTGCTTGGTCCCCTACTCTTCTCCATTTTCCTTAATGATCTTCCCACAGCCTGCTCATCCTCTTCTATCCACATGTATGTTGACAATACTGTTTTGTACAGTTACGGCAAAAACCCTGCTGCTGTGCAAACCAGCTTACAGCATGACTTCAACCAAGTTCATCTCTGGTTTGCTTCTCGCCAGCTTTTTCTAAATGCCAAGAAGACAGTCTCAATGACCTTTGGCACCAGGCAGAGACTGTCTAGGCTCCCAGCCCTACCCACCTTCCACACCCTTGATGGGACCATCTTGGAGGACACCTCCTCATTTAGATATCTGGGGGTTTGACTGGACCAGCACCTCAACTTCTCTGTGCATATCAATGCTATCCTGAAGAAACTGCACCCCAAGCTTGGTGCTCTGTACAGGAATCATAGTTGCATCCCGCTGACTGCGAGGCGTGAAATTGTCCAGAAGATGATACTCCCCATCTTTGACTTCTGTGACATAGTCTATGGTGCTGTTCCCAAATCTTCCCTGATCAAGTTGGACACTCTCTTTAACTCCTTCTGCCACTTTGCTATCGACTCCCCTTCCTGCTCCCACCACTGTGAACTCTATAGCTCTCTAAGCTTCCTTCCACTGTCTCACAGATGCATCTCTCACTGTGGTAAACTAACCTCTAAATTCTGGTTTGGGGAGCTCCCCTCCTATCTCTCATCCTCTTTCACCACTCCACCTCTCCCCACCCACTCTCTCAGATCAAATGACGCCCACACCTTGATGGTCCCTTGGCGCTCCACCCTCATCAGTCAGACTGGTTTCATCCATCATTTCCCTAAAATCTGGAATTCCCTCCCCCCTGAAATATGACACTCCTCCTCCAACTACTCCCTTACCTCTGCCTACACAATTACCTTTCCCTCAACTGTTCCTGCTTTAACCCATCTTAATACCTATCCCCAGTTTCTGCCTTCCTACCGTGACCCCCCGGCAGGGTTCTCAACATCCTGAAGGGGGAAATCAGGAAATGGCCACCCCTTCGCCTCATATTCAGATCTTGCCTCCCCCCTCTCTTCTCCACCTGCCCTTCTGGGTCACAAGTGTGCACAACCTAACTCCATCCTTTTTACTTCAACAGCACTTGCGTACTACCTCGAGCCTGCTCCTGGTAGGCTCATGCACTATTAATGGTTCTATAACATTATTACTGTTTTGTACTTTTATATGTTCTTTTGTATGATTTTGGACATGTATTGTAATTTACCCAATGTTCCACTACTATTTATTATACAATACCCTGTGTTCCAACTGTTGCACAATCTTACAATGTTGTATTGTTTGTGCTACCCACATACTATTGTAACTGATCATCCTTCACAACTCTATGTAACCCCTCCCCCCAGGTCGCACCGTGAGACGAGCAACTTGTTGTTCAGTTTGCCCTCCTGGTGAAACATTTCCATAAATAAATAAATACATAAAATATTGCAATTCCTGCAGTTTGTTTGTAATACACAAGGCCTGATTGTCTTTGTACTAGCAAAAAGAGTTAATTTTTAAAATAATATTTGCATTTGATTATTAATAAGTTCAGCACGGTTTCCAAGTTCTGTTTGTCTACTAGTGCTGTGTGGAATGCAGAATTCTGCCGGTGGAATTAGCATGGAATGACCATTTTGCAATCAGAATTTCACTGGTTCTTCAGTGGAATTCGGCCTACTGTGATCTGCGGAATAAAATTCTGCAGAACAGCATTTTTCTGTGGAAAAATATTCCGCAACAATTTCTACAGAAAATATTGAGATCCAAGGAATAATATTCTGTGAAACAGCAATTTTTCTGAGGAAAATCATTCTGCAACTATTTTCTGTCATAGAATTTATCGTTCCATTTCTGGCAAAATTCAGCAGAACTTTGGTGGAATATTGAAAATTCCACAGAATTTCATTCCATTGGAATCTGAAAATTCTGCACATTACTAATGTCGATGCTGTCTTGCAGTTGGCCTGATGCATCCATGCTCACATCATTTCCAGCACTTACTGCTGAAATTAAAAAGTTCAAGTCCTCATTCTCCATGGATTCTTGACCTATAATGAACCCCACTGTATCCTCTTTCAGTACCTCAGTCCTTTGAAAGGCATCAAACCTCGGAGTTGGCATGAAATTAAGTCCCTTTAACAGGGCCGATTTTTCCTCCATTGATAATTCTTGTTGTGAAAGATTGACTCTTTGTAGCTCCTGATTTCTTTTCTCTCAAAGACCTTTTGATGCTTTCTGTCTTTCCGTCTGTCCCTTCTATCATGTCTTGTCCTTCGTTTAGTTTTGATTTTCTAATGTTTGCCTTTTTGCAGCTCTTAAAAAATTAGTCTTGTTGGTACTAGCTTGTTCCTCTTTTTCGGAGACTGAGTCACCCTCAGATTCCACAATAACAATGTTTTTTATTCCATTCTTATTAAATTCCTTGTGCTCTTTAGTACTTTTATTACTGTGCTTGCTCCTTGTTCTGGAGCATCCACGACTGTCATACCTTGAACATTTATCAGAACTCCAATTAAATACATGGTCGTTATCATAGTCTGTCTGGTCCTTGAACAACTTTGATTGTTTTCCAGCTATTAGATCTTTCTCAGCCTTTGAGATCTTGATCTGCAAAGCTTAATCAAACTTTCCAAACTCTAGAGTATGACCAGATTCACCAACCTCCTCTTTGGCTTTTTTAATTTCAGCTGTTTGAATTTTTCATTATTTTCTTTAATGACTAATTTGGTGACATTTAGTGAGCAGTCCTCACCCAGTTTCTGCCAAACTTCTTTATTATTGAAATAATCTGTGCCATATAAAGGCACCTTTGTCACTCTAAAGCCTCTTGGAATATGACCTTTTGCTGTATAAGTCTCTGATGTAATTAATCCTTCTTAACCTGGCATCATCTTTTCTCGACAGGGCATCTGGCACTTAGTATGATTTTGTATCTTATCTGCTCTTATGGTAAACCTTCTGGTTACCTCTGTATTATATTTAAACCCATTGTGTGGTATTCACCTGTTTACTACTGTCCATGCTGTCTGTAACTCTACTGGGTCGTGCTATTAAATAGGCTATGCTCATCCAGTACAATATCTTAGGAAATCTCTGTTATGGTAGACCAATGTTGATGGTGTTTTTGTATTATTTGTACACTCCTGTTATTGCTGCTCATATTGTCTGTAACTCTCCCAGATCATGCCTGAAAATAGGCAATTGCTCCTGTCTAGTGCACCTACACGGTAAACAAAAACTAAATAATTACATTATAAGTGACACTGAGTTCTTGAATTAGAAATTTTTCTAATTTAAAGAAGGATGATTTAATGTCCCCTTCTGTTGACTGGCAAGATGCAGCTCCTTGGATCCAATATCCATACCTTTGAGCTTCTCTCTAGCTTGTAGATGCCTTGCCTGAAAAAAAGGCACAGTCCCCAAACTGAAGTTGTCAGACCCTTACTTGTACTTGCTTCAGTTTCATCAGAGCTCATTTTCCAATGCTTCCAGCAGCTGTGGAGTACCCAGAGAGTGAAAAAAAGCAGTTTTTTTTGCCTCAGAAGAACAGAATGAATCAGTGTGAAAACAACTGATTCACAGAAACTTGTCACTTCAAATTACCTCCCATTCTGTGTAGTTAACTTCCAATTTCCTCCCCTGAAAACAGGCATGTCACTTTCGCAGCTGGGTTGCCAAGTCATACACTAAAGTCAGGTCAGTTGTGCTACAGTGAAGGCTCCAAAGTGGTGCTGCCAAAAGGAGTGGCTACCCCATGCTAAGCCCAAAACCAACAGACAGAAATGGCAGCACTCACGGAAAGCTTCCGAGTTAGTGAGCACACAGGATCTTAAGCTGCACAATCTAGTTTGTCAATTAGCAAACAAAAATGAAACAGCATTCAGAGAATACAGTACAAACAGATACGATTCAAATTTACAGATCGGATGTCATAACCCCAATGCTTTGCCATAAGGCTTCATCGGGAGCCAGGGACATAATGCAGAGTGGAGCTTCATACAGTCCCACTGTGATGAGGTCATCAGCTGTCAACAACATCAGTGCAAGAAAGTGTACATGCAATTAATGTGACCATGTGCAAAACAGAGTACAAAATGGAAGGAGTGGTACTGATGACCACCAGGCAGGAAACAGACCTGGGGGTAATCATATTGGATGACCTAATGATGGCCAGGCAATGCAACAAGGCAGTTCAGAGGGCTAGTGGGATAGAGGGGTGCATAGGAAAGGGTATCACCAGCAGAAAGAGGGAGGGGGTATTGTCTTTGTGTAGATCACTAGTAAGACCCCATCTAGAGAAGTTCTGTGTCTAGTTCTGGAAACCACATCTCTGGAAGGACATAGACAGAGTGGAGATGGTCCAGAGGAGGGCAACTAAAATGATGCAGGATCTGCATCAGCAGCTCTGTGAGAAAAGATGCAATGACCTAAATATGTACACCCTGAAAGAGACAAGGGAGAGGGGGATGAGACCTTTAAATACCTCATGGGGGTAAATATGGTACAGGAGGGAAGGATTTTTCAGAAACAAAGGTGCTCAAAGACAAGGGGATATGATAAGAAGCTGGAGGGGGGTAGATTCAGAAGAGATATGAGAAAGTACTTCTTCATAGAAAGAGTGGTGGACTCCTGAAAAAGTCTTCCCACAGAGGTGGTTGGGGCAAAAACAGTGGTCGGATTCAAGAATGCATGGGATAGGCATAAGGGAATCTCAGGAAAAGGGAAGGAGAGGGTGGGTGAATGGGTCTGAGATCATGTAGGCTCTGCAGTGATAGTATAGGCAGGGGAAAAATGGCCAGACTAGGTGGGCCAAGCAGTCCCTGTGTGCTGGCAAATTCTATGTTTCTATATATAAGAAACATATCAACAATTACAAAAGTACGTTACAGCAACGCACATCTGATATAAACCACATTTGAACAAAAAAGTTGCCATTTACTTGTAGTCTATTATAGAAAAAGTAGGCATTATATCACAAGCCACAGTAATGAATCCTTACAGTGAAGCAGTGGGGTTAGGACCTGCACTCTGAATTTGAATCATGTCAGTTTTGCACTGTATTCTCTGAATGTTGTTTTGTTTTTGTTTGCCAAATGGCAATAAAGTGGATTTTGCAGCTAAAGATCCTCTGTGCTTACTAACTCAGAAGCTTTCTGTGAGTGCTTCCGTTAACTGAAAACCAGACTGGAAGGAGGTAAGAAAAGAAGAATCCGATAGAAAAGAAGTGTTGGGTGGAACAAACTGCATCTGAACTTTTCCAAGGGTGGGGAGGAGGTAGCCAGGCCAGTAGTTTCTTGAGGCTGGGGTATTTCCTGTCTTATGCAGAAGTAAGACTTGTAACGTTCCAGGCCTGGGGCACTTGTGAGTTAAAAGAGAGGTTCAGGATGACAGTGATGGAAGAGGAGGCAAACAATAGAAGTGTAAGATTTCAACCAGCAAGGATGCTCTTTTTAGAGGAGTCAAGGTCCCAGAGGGCCCTGAGGGTGTCAGTGAAAGAGACTGGGGTGAAGATCAGGGAGAACTGGGGAGGAAAGGCAAAAGAGACCCTTCTTATCCAATGAAATGGTAGCTTGCAATCTTGCATCAGATTCAATATTATTTACAGTACTGTATAGTACTACCAATACTCTGTTGCTGACTCAGTGAGTGCCAGACAAACCAGCTTTGATCAGACTTACTGACAGCCTAGCCCGCAATTGTGTATAGGAGACCACTGTACGTAAGCTTATTGGTCATAGGGTAAAGTGGATGGTTGCTTCAAGTGCCATCAGTACCTTCTGCTGCCAATGTGTGTCACTGTGCAACTAGGAGTGGGGGTTATTTAGTTACAGTACATAACTGTCTTTACATCCAGCTGAGCTGCTCCTGACATGGACTACTGACATCCTGCAACCAATCGATCCCTTACCTGATGACATCTGTCACTTAACTGTCAACAGGATCAATAGGTGTGTCACAACCCCACCAGCCAGGCTCAGATAATGCAGAGTGGTACAGACTGAACTCTCCTGCTCTCAGGGTCTAGAAGAAATGAATCATTACACTATCACTCTCCAGCCCTTCCTAAGCTCCCATCTGTCTTTGCTTTCACCAGAAAATCACTCTGCAGTCCTCAGCATGTTAAATATATGACCCCTTTTTACAGCCATCATTAAGCCTCTCTTGGAGGGGCATTTGTGTCCAAGGGACAACATCATCTTCACAAGCACTTTAACCACCACCCTTTGTTATGGACTTTTAGAGATCGCATAGGAGAGAGCACAGGGCTTGTGTTTCGTGTTGAAATGTATTTAAATAGAAAGAGACAAAGACAGGGAGGGGGCGACACTTCCCTTGGTGTTCAGAGAGTGCAGGGAGAGGTCATGCTTATAGGTTTTGCTGCTGTTGTTGCTGCTCTATATTAGTTACTGAGTAACTGGCTAGCAGAGGAAACTGGGCCACCATATCAGCCTCCCTGACTATCTCTCTCTCTCTCTCAGCTGACATGCCATTAAAGGGACAAAAGTGAACCAGATCACACTGGGATGCCATTCCCTCTCTAAACATACCAGACACACAAGTAGTTGCTGCTCCCAACATTCTGTTGTCTGACTGGCTATGAAAAAAAAGAAATGGCACACATTTGCCGTCGGCTACCTGTACCTCTGCTAGTTGGGGAGCAGGGGCTCAGTCACCTGTAACTGTATTAGTTCAGGAGCAGAGGCTCACTCAACCACCTGTAACTGTACTAACTGTGAAGAGGGAGGGTTAAGTCACCTGTAATTGTACTAGTCTAGGAATGTGGGTGACTTGCTAGATTTTCTTCAGGCCAGTTTTTATCCCTGGATGCCTCACTATACCTTATTTGCCCTCTTCACCCGACACAATCAGCACCATGCACGGACCACAATCCTGGTACCACTACTGACAATCCTTGCAGTGTCAGCCGGCAGTGGGCCTTACCACATTAAGATCTATTGGTGGGAGGTAGGGTGTCCAAGATAGGCACAGGCCAGTGGAATGGGATGTGGAGGCTTGGATGTCATCTGTCATGAGTTCACCCAATGTTTCCCACTTTTTGTGCCCATCTACTACTTGAGATGTCTGCCTCCACAGCATGAGAGTCATATGTCAATGGGGCTGGAAATCAGAATTCTGATGGAACTGGGGACTCCCACAGGGTGCTGTAAACTGCTACTGCTGAGGCAGGCTGGGAGTCAGATTTGTAAAGGGACAGTTTCTTTTGGCACTGTCCTCACTGGAAAAGCCATGGACCCAGCTACTCCCAGTACTGTTCCCTTTTCTCACTTGTGAGTTTTCATTGGTTACTTGGAAGGTAACAGGGCTCCCAGATCAGTGGGCATTTTACTTCTAAGTCTGGAGTGATGTTTCTGTATATTCCTGCTTGTTGTTTTACTTCCTATGGAACGTGAATTGCTCTTCTTTCCATGATAAGCAAAACAAGTCTATGGCAAACATTTTATAAATCAGAAACCTCTGTAGATCATGGAACCCTGAGCTATGCATGTGGGATTGTTACTCACAGCCTGATGGTCTTACCAAAGCAGTGCTCACTTTCCAGGGTTACAGGCAGGGAGCCTCCACTTTCCAGATGTGCATCTGGGCCTCTCTGCACTCTGTGGGTCTGGAAACACCCCACCACCATGGATGGCCCCGCCTCTGCCAAAAAGAAGAAGCTGTACAGTGCTGCTGTTGCTGCTGCCACCTAGCTGTTTCACCTCACTACAAGTAAAGTAGCAGGCTAAATGCCTCTATTAACATGTTGCATGCAGCAGGTGTGGGTCCTCCTGGCCAATCACATTTGACATAGGCAGTATCTATACCCTGACTATTTTAAACCATACCGGGGTGTAGGGCAATGTCAGCAACAGGTATGCTTGGTGCGACAGTTGTGCAGGGGGCACCCACTCCGCCACGCCCCATGAACCACATATCCCCAGGCTGGGGACACACCCAGCACAGTATCTACTTAACATGAGAATGGTAAGGAGTCATAAGTGACCAGGGACAGCAGGGCTGGGAGATGGACAGCCACTTACCACGGAATCCTCAGATGTCAAATGTGGTAAGAAGTGTTTTTAACCATCTGAAGAATGTGAGGCTGCAGTTATTTTTCTCCCCTCAGCATCTCATCACCCTTACTCATACATTTCTCTCCTTGAGAGTAGACTACTTTGATGCTGATTGCATGGGCCCCGGACAGGCAAAACGCTTACTTAAGATATCAATTGCGGGGGAGTCACGTGATGCGGCGCGCGTTGCGGCTGTGTTCCCCGCGAGCTCCGCCACTTGCATTCCCATTTTATCCTCTTCTAATCTGATCAGCCATGCCTAGCAGAGCCGCTTTTGTGAAATCCAGCGGCCAAGCTACGGACAGGCTGTTGGTACCGCATATGGAGGCGGAAATGAAAAAAGCTACCACCTGAAACATACCCCCCAACTACTCCCGAGAAGGCCGCAAAAATCCAAGGCCTCAGTGCTGCAGTTCCAACAGAGCTCAGGGAAGTGTAGGGGCAGAGGAGCCCTTAACTCTAGCCAAGTTCTTAGCAGAATTCAGACCTTTCAGGGCCACTTTGGATGATATGGCCTGTGAAATTAAATCCCTGTCGACAACGATGGAAGATCTAAATAGGAAAATATCGGACAACTTTGCCAGAATCAAGTCCTTGGAAACAGCAAAGGAGCAGATGGAAGCCAGTATAAATGCCTTGCAGCAAAAAATGGTTAAGATGGATTCAAAACTTGAAGATTTAGAGTGGAGAAGCTGTTGCAACAATGTTGTGATTATTGGCTTGCCCAAGAAGGTTGAAGGTTCGGATCCCATTAAGTTCATACAAAAGCTAATTCTGAAAGTGGCTGGGCCTTCGCCCTTTGGCTCCTCATACATTATTGAACAAGCACACAGAGCTCTACGCCAGTTGCCCCCCCGGGTGGACCACCGAGATTATTTATTTTTCGGTTCCTGAATTTTCAGGAGCGACAACTGTTTGTCACCAAGGTCAAGGACAATAAAGAATTATATTGGGAAGGGGCGAAGCTTAGAGTGGTGCAGGATCTCCCATTCTCCGTAAGGCAAAGGAGGGTCATGCTTCATATGGTGGTCAAGAAGTTGATAGCTGCTGAAGTTAAATTCGAATGGCCTACCCTGCAAGGCTGCAGGTGAAGATCCAAGATGAGTGGAAAACATTCGAATGCCAGAACTAGCAAAAGAAACTCTACAGAAAAGTCTGCCTGCCCTATTTAAGGATCCGTGAAGACCTGTATTACCATAGACTTTTTCGTAGTTACAGGGGGAGTTGTAGGTATTTTCTGGACTGACAACTTTATTAGCAAGTCTTAATGCCTAATGGACTTTTGGGTGAATCTGGACTCTCAAGAGACTGAAATGTGCTAGTCAACATTATGGCGAGGCTAATGTCCCTGTAGCCTGGTCTTACTCTGTAATACGACCTTATGGCTTGAGAACATGGCTGGTCCAACATTGTTTAACCCGGATTGGGCCTTATATTGAGGGGTCAGAACACGGCTAGAGGGCCTGCAGGCTTAAGTTTAGTAGTTGTCTTGCGATTGCTATAGATTATTCATGTTCTTCTTTCTCCTTTTTGTGTTATGAGTTATGCAAGATTACCTTTGAGAAGGGGATATTGATGGTAATACTTTGTTATTGATTGTTCGGGGGCAAGGGACGGGGAGCAAGCTGGGTGTCCTGGAATCATGGACCAAGCAGTGTATTGGTTGGGGGTTTGGGTTGTTGGGGTCTGGGGTAACTTTCCTTGGGATAGGGGATCGGGGATTATTTTTTCAGAAGGCACTACGTATTTAGAATTATGGTCAGCAGTTCTTAGTTCCTATTGTTATGGCTGGCACGGAGGATTTGTTAACTACCTAGCATTTCTGAAGCTAATATGGATACTTTGATAAGCACTAAGTTTCTTACTTGGAAAGTTAAAGGAGCTCGACTTAGAGATAAACAATATAAAATTCTAAAGCACATAGACCTTATTGGCGAAGTGATATTTCTGCAAGAAATGCATTTGTTGTTATCTGAAGCAAATACTATGAGAAGGTTACAAGTGAGCCAGGTTTTGCCTCTCAGGGTAGTACACAGAGCAGGGGGTCATGTTGCTTTTTGTGCCGTTCTCTGCCGTTTAGACCTTTGCAAGTTATTCCGGATACAGAGGGGAGGTATGTCCTTGTCAGAGGAAAATTATTAAATATGGAAATATTACTGGGATCCATATATGGCCCTAACGTAGACACCCAGGACTTCTTTGTGGGCCTGCTTAAGGTGTTGCTGCCCTTTGTCCATCTTCCAATAGTCCTGGGGGGTGACTTTAATTTGTCTTTGGACCCCTTTCTGGATAGGTCTAGCAAATCCCAGGTTTACTTAACCCCGGCAACCCGGGCATTGTCGGAATTGCTAGATCAACTCGGGCTGGCTGATATTTGGCGGGTTCTCCACCCGGATTCCAGGGAATTTACTTTTATATCCACGGTCCATGGGACTTCTTCCCGTCTGGACTATATCTTTCTTTCCAGGTCTCTTCTTAGAGGTGTTCTCAAATCTGAAATTCTGCCTGGGCCCATCTCAGATCATGTGGCCTTAATGGCTACTATCTCATTGTTGTCCCTTACTAGGAAAGAAAATAGGTGGAAATTTAATAATCAAATACTTAGGGTTCCAAGTGTGACTAAATTTATAACTGAACAGACTGAGGAATTCATACGGAACAATTTGGGTAATGAGGTTCGTCCAGATATTTTCTGGGGGGCCCTTAAGTCCTGTTTACGGGGGGTATTGATCAGCCTAGCAGTGAGTAGGAAAAGAGAAAAGAATAGAGTCATGAAGGATTTACTGGTACGCATAAGGGCTTTAGAGGTGGATTGTACCGACTACTCTGATAGAAACAAAGAAGAAGAGCTAATTAAGACCAGAGATGCCTATCTTAGGTTGCTTGGGGAACAATCAGAATTGGCCCTGATTAAAACGAAGGCCAATTATATCAATCAGGGTGAAAAGCCTGGGAAATTATTGGCGAGACGTCTCTCTCAGTTGGAATCTTCTAGACTAATCGAGGGAATTGTCTCTGGGGAAGATGGAACGGTTAGAACATCCCCAATTGAAATTGCCCAACTTTTTCGCCACTATTTTGGGAACCTATACAAGGAAATGGTGACTCCACCCTCAAAATGTCATATGACCGACTTTTTCAAGGATCTTGATTTACCCGACTTACCGAGCGGGAAAGTAGTGCCTTACTGGAAGACATTACCTTGACTGAGGTCGAATCGGCCATTAAGAATTTGGCTTTAGATAAGACCCCAGGCCCGGATGGGTATTCGTCCCAATTTCTACAGGAAATTTTCTTCCTTGTTGGCTCCCACCTTCTCAAACTGTTCCGATACATATGTGCCGGAATGAGATTGAGAAAGTGTTTTTGAAGCTCTTATTGTTTTACTCCCTAAACCCAATAGGCTCGCATTGACCCGCCAGTTATAGACCCATATCGTTGTTAAATTCTGATTTAAAGATCTTAGCTAAAATATTGGCAGATCGTATAACAAGATACTGCCTAAATTAATAGGAAGCGAGCAGGTGGGTTTTATGAAGGGCAGATCATCGATTGATCACTTTAGAACTCTGGCTCATGTCTTCTCGTCCGAGGAGGCCAACCTTCCAATGGCGTTGGTCTCCTTGGATGCCGAAAAGGCTTTCGATAGGGTCTACTGGGATTTCTTATTTGAGACCATGCGAAGGTTTGGGTTCCCTGAAAAATTTTTAGGGTGGCTAAGAGCATTATATTTCAATTCATCAGCTAGAATTAGTTGTAATGGAATTATCTCCAAACCTTTTCACCTGTGTGGGTACTAGGCAGGGATGTCCCCTATCTCCCCTATTATTTAATTTGTATTTAGAGCCCTTAATACAGAGGATACTCTATGAGCAGGCGATAGAGCCTATTAAGATATTGGGATTTCCTATCAAGGTTACTGCGTATGCAGATGACCTTTTGATATACGTGTCGAGACCGGGTAAATCTATTCCTAAATTGTTGGATCTGCTTAGGCGATTTAGCCAAGTCTCCAACTATAAGCTAAATTTAGACAAAACTGTGGTCTACCCTCTTAACAACAGGGTATTTAAGAGAGAAATAACAGAGCTTGGATTAAAATGGAGTTCGGACTCTCTTAAATACTTGGGTTTGGTTCTAACTCAAGGTATGGGACGTCTCCGTCAATTAAATTTGGACTCTCTTATTCATACTATCAAACTTGATCTCAAGAGATGGACTCAACTCCCTTTGTCCCTATGGGGTAGAATTAGTATAGTGAAAATGAACATATTTCCTAGGCTTTTTTATCCTATCAGTAGATTGGATTTTTTTCCTTTCGTTATCTTGGTTCAAGAATTTACATGCTATAATTGCAGATTTTATATGGAAACATAAAAAATCAAGAATGGCTTACTACAAATTGGCTGCTCCCAAAACGCTTGGGGTTTAAGGTTACCCCATTTTGGCCTTTACTGGTGGGCGTGCCAACTGAGTAAATATAGTAGATGGGCTCTGCTTGATAATACAGCTAACTCACTCGAATATGTTCCTTTATGGGTCAAATTGGAAAAAGCGCTAATTATTAGATATGGGATTGACCCGCGCGCTCTTTTTTTCCTATCTCCTAGAACATTGCCATTAGCCTTGAAACGATCTCCCATTGGAGAGGCAGTTAGATCTCACCATCAGTTATGTAGATTCCTTAAGTATGACCATTTGATGGACAGGGGGCAGCCGGTCTGGGGGAATCCACATTTCTTGATTGGTAATAAAATGATTAATCCGGGATGGCTGGAGAAGTTAAGGGACTGCTCCTTGGGGGACTTTCTTGATGCAAATGGGGGTGTAATTCCGGCTCAGGCATTAATTGAATGGTTCAACTTGACTAGCAAGGACATCTTTAAAGTGCTACAGCTTAGGCACGTGTTGTTACAGCAAGTGGGTACGGGTAAAGAGCACATACCCTCCATTGGATTTTTGGAGGCTGTATGCCCATTGGTGGGCGTAACGCAGGTCGTATCCAAGATGTATGCGGTCTTGTTTCAATGGGCCTACTCAGTGAATCTTGCACCATGTACTTATTGGAATCAGGCATTTCCAGAGGCCATTTTGGACTGGACGGGAATTTAGACAGCTTGTCATAGATATCTTAAGCATGACCAACTAAGGCTTATACAATTTAAGGTCATACATAATATTTATTACTCACCTCAGAAGTTGAAAGATCTAGGCCTATTAGGAGACCCTAAATGTTATAGATGTGAAGCGGGTTCAGGCGACCTTTTGCATATTTTTTGGAACTGTCCCTTGGTAGTTCCATTATGGGTTGAGATTCAAAATAATCTGAACCCGCTTTTGGGTCTGGAAGATATGTTTAGACCGGAGGTTTGTGTATTGGGTGAAATGACAGCTGTTCCTGCCAGAATAGGAAGTTTTATATTTTTGATTGCCATCTCAGTTAAGAAACTTGTGCTTAGACACTGGAAGGATAAGTTTTGTCTTTCTTATAATGAGTGGTTAAATGAGCTCCTGACTTTTTGAGGTTGGAAAGAATGATTGCCATTACTCACAATAATTTACGCTATTTTGAAAGGATCTGGGGACTGTTTGAAACCTGTTATACCAAATAGATCCTAATGCTAGTAACCCAATATTATCTCATTGCGTGTGCCTGGGGTGGGGGGGGAGGTAGGGGGGTTCTTTGGGATGTGTTGGTTAGGTTGATATCGGTGTGGGGGGGTAGTAGCGGGACGGTTTTATTGGATTTTGTAATTAGTGGGGTTAAGTTGGAGGGTAAGGGCAGAGTAACTTTTAATTGTTTGTGTTAGGACATTTTTTCCTGGTGGTGAATATTTACACTGTATGTCCTGGTTGATAATTGTATTGATAGTTGCTGAAAACTAATAAATTTTAAATGGAAAAAAAAAGGAAAAAAAAAAAAAGATATCAATTGCTGCCTGCAACTTATTGAAAATAATGTGGCACAGTGAGCATTATAGCTATGATGCTCAGAATATACCAGGCTTGTCTTGCCCAGTTTGCACTAGTTGCCAGTATACTGGTGGCATGACTTCACAGTCCTGATTTTGACCTGCAAGGCCCTAAATGAACTGAGACTTGATTACCTTTCAGAGATTCCCTGTCTCTACACTCCAACACGTTCTTTGAGCTCAGCAGGAGAGCTGCTGCTAGCAATCCCAAGGACAACCAAGAAATCAGCCGGTGACCAAGGCTCTGCTGCACTAAGCAGAGCTGTCTTTCCATTTCAGTGAAAATCACCCCAACCCTACAACAGTTTAAAAGGGCATCAATGACCCTTCTGTTTGCTCAGGGCTGAACACTTGAATTGGTGTATTTGTTCAGCCTATTTGGGATTACCTTGCTACTATTTTGGAGCAGTTTAGGGGCCTATGTTTACCCTCCTGTTGTAATCATGTGTGTATCTGTTAATTTATCATTATGAAGATGTGTGTCTCTATTCTGTATGGGGCTCTGAGTGGCAACAGAAGAGCACCTTAAAAAAATTATGATTATGATTATCTCCCAGGGTTTGTTATGCAAGGAAGATTAGAGATTGGTTGGTTGGGGCACGTCTATAACATAATTAAAGTTATAAAATGAAAGTATATGACAGTAGTAGATATTTGTTACATTTTTTGAACAAGAATCAATATTTTTTTAAATTGTTTAAAACTTCATAATTTTTTTAACTCTGTGGAGATTAACTGTTCTGCTATTTCCCATTAAAAGTGCCTATCTGCCTAAGCACTGTTTAAAATTACATACATACATTCATGCATACATACATATACATAAATACATATATAAATATATATATATATATATATGTGTGTGTGTGTGTGCATACATACATATTTAGAGGGACAGAAGACCAGTGGTCTATCGAGTTCCTCCCTCCCACTAGCTCAGTGGGGATACCCTGTCACCCCATTTTCTTCACCTTACTTCTTCATTGTACTTATTTAGCCTGAGTTTGAAGGTAAGTAGTACAGTATCAGCTGATACTTATGCTCTGGCAGCCAGGGGCAGACTGCTGGGTCACAGGCCAGGGAGCTACACAAGGAGGACAGGCCACCTTCACCTGAACTGTCAGACGCCTTCCTACATGAAACATAATTATCGAAGTGCAGGATGCAGCCAGACAACACTTTATTTGGGCAGAGCTACAGCAGACACAAAGAGGGAAAGTGATGCACATTTTTGATGGCTTTTATGACTAGGAGAGGTGGAGAGGTAGCAGAGATAGCATACAAACCAACAAGTCACTGTAAAATGGATTGCATTTCTTTTTGATCCATTGTGAAGATTGATTCGTCTGAGCAACGGGATTGCATCGTAACGTGCAATGCAATGCAGACTATGTAATACACTGCTTCCCTCTATGCCTGTACTGTACAAGCCTCTCTTGAAGCTGCCCACTGTCTTCAATAAGACATCTTACTTCCAGCAGTGGCACTCCAAGTTACCACCACCCTCTCCTTGAAATTGAAGAAGTGCTTACTGGCCTCCTTCTTAAAACCAGCCCTCCCCCCCAACCCGGCTGTGACCCTTCTTGTTATGGTTGCCACTCAGCTTAAAGAGATCATCCTTATCAGGACTAGAAATTAATTTTAAAAAGTGGTGTTCGATATGGAATACCATGACCAAAGATTAGGTATTCTGTCTTGAAAACTGGTATACGAACCCAATTTTTGGTATACCATGCCGTCACTGTTGTAAGAAGCATGTGGTTTTAAGTATGTTTGCAGTATTGCTAAATAAACAAGCATTTGTCAATGGTGAATGTTGATTGCGTTGGTGTGTTGAGCTCGCTCACTGCTCCTCTGTCACTCGCTCAGTCTGTGTCTCCCCGTGCTGCAGGCTGCTCTTTTGTACTGGGCTCCTGCCTGCATTGGCACCTTGTTCTGCCCAGTAAGAAATCCGCAGCTGTCCCGACAGAACTCCATTGAGGTGGCTCACCCCCCCCCACTCGCTCATTCTGGTTCTCCTGGCGCTGCAGGCTGCCCTTTTGTACTGGGCTATTGCCTCTGTTGGTGGCTTTTTCTGCCCACAAAGAAATCTGCAGCAGTCCTGACACAGGTCTGTTGAGCCTGCTGACTCCCCCTCTCTCACTCACTCATTCTGTTTCTGCTGGCGCTGCAGGCTGCCCTTTTCTATTGGGCTCCTGCCCGCATTGCCGCCTTCATCTGCCCACAAAGAAATTTGCAGCAGTTACAATAGAGCTCCACTGAGCTCGCTCACTCCCCCTCTCTCACTCGCTCATTCTGGTTTTCCTGCCACTGCAGGCTGCCCTCTTGTACAGGGCCCCTGCATGCATTGCTGCCTTTTTCTGACCACAAGCAAATCTGCAGCAGTCCCAATAGAGCTCCATTGAGCTCACTCACTCCCCCTCCCTCACTCGCTCGTTCTGTGTCTCCTGCCGCTGTAGGCTGCCCTTTTGTACTGGGCTCCTGCCTGCATTGGTGGCTTGTTCTGGCCAGAAAGAAATCTGAAGCAGTCCTGACTCAGCTCCATTGAGCTTGCTCACTCCCCCTCTCTCACTCACTCATTCCGTTTCTGCCGGCGCTGCAAACTGGCCTTTTGTACTGGGCTCCTGCCTGCGTTGCCGCATTTTCTGCCCACAAAGAAATCCACAGCAGTCACAATACAGCTCCGTTGAGCTCGCTCACTACCGCTCTGTCACTCACTCGTTCTGTGTCTCTTGGCTCTGCAGGCTGCGCTTGTGTACAGGGCTCCTGGCTGCGTTGGCACCTTTGTCTGTACACAAAGAAATCCGCAGCTGTCCCGACAGAGCTCCACTGAGGTCGCTAGTCTCCCTCTGTCACGCGCTCATTCTGTTTGTCCTGGCGCTGCAAGAGGCCCTTTTGTACGGGGCTCCTGCCTGCATTGGCGCCTTTTTCTGCCAACAAAGAAATCTGCAGCAGTCCTGATAGAGCTCAGTTGAGCTCACTCAGTCCCCCTGTCTCACTCACTCATACTGTTTCTCCCACCATTGCAGGCTGGCCTTTTCTACTGGGCCCCTGCCTGCTTTGATGCTTTTTCTGCCCACAAAGAAATCCGCAGCAGTCCTGACGGCGCTCTAGTGAGTTCGCTCACTCCCCCTCCCTCACAAGCTCTCTCGTTCTGTTTCTCCCAGTGCTGCAGGCTGCCCTTTTGTACTGGGCTCTTGCGTAGGGACCTTTTTCTGCCCACAAACAAATCCGCAGCAGTCCCAACAGAGCTCAGTTGAGCTCAGTCACTCCCCCCTCTCACTCATTCGATCTTAATCTGTCCCAAACACTGATTTCCCACAGCGACCATGCTATTCTCCAGCAGGAGTGCAAAAACATGTTTTAGCCAGGATGTGAAAAATGACAGCTGTGCTGTTCATAAGGAGGTGTGAAAAACTGCCACTGTTGAAAATGTGGTGTAAAAATATTACAAATTTGTGAAGTTACAAATGTGCATGGAAACAATTCAACGCACGCTTGTAACACAGTCATGTTATGGAGTTTCATCACCAAATTTTCAACATAGGGATTTTAGGACCTCTGCTCATAAACAGTGCCACTGTCATTTTCTTAATCTGTCCCGAACATTGATTTCCCACAGCGACTGCGTTATTCTGTGCCACAACTGTGAAACCACATTTCAGTCAGGATGTGAAAAATTACAGCTGTAATGCTCATAAGGAGGTGTGAAAAAATGCCACTGTTGAAAATCCAGCATGACAATATTACAAATCTGCGAAGTTACAGGGGTGTGTGGAAAGTGTGCAATGCACACTTGTAACACAGTCATTTGATGGGCTATCATCACCAAATTTCAACATAGGCATTTTAGGACCTCTGCTCATGAACAGTATCACTGTCATTTTCTTAATCTGTCCAGGACAGTGATTTCAGACAGCGACCGTTCTATTCACGCCGGAAGTGCGAAACTACATTTCAGCCAGGATGGGAAAAATGACAGCTGCACTGTTCATAAGTAGGTGTGGGAAAATGGCATTGTTGAAAATCTGGAGTGAAAGCATTATAAATGCGCGAAGGTACGAGTGTGCGTGCAAGCTGCGCAATGCACGCTAGTAAGACAGTCATTTTATGGAGTATCATTACCAAATTTTCAACATAGCCATTTCAGGACCTCTACTCATGAACAGTATCACTGTCATTTTCTTAATCTGTCCCAAACACTGATTTCCAACAGCGACCGCACTATTCAGCGCCGCAAGTGCGAAACCACATTTCCGCCAAGATGTGAACAATGACAGCTATACTGTTCACAAGGAGGTATGACAAAATGCCAATGTTGAAAATCTGGTGTGAAAATATTGCAAATTCATGAAGTTACGAGCGTGCGTAGCAACTGTGCAATGCATGCTCGTAAAATGGTCATTTTTGGGATTTTTTCCACCAAATTTGCAACATAGGCTTCTTGAGAGCTCACCTCATGAACACTGGCACTGTTCTTTCATTAATGAGTCCCGAAAGGGGATTCGGCGCAGTGACTGTGAAATCACCTTTCGGGGCCGATTAATGCCATGACAGTTCAAGAATTCATGAGGAGGGGTCCCAAAAACCCCATGTTGAAAATTTGTTGAAAGAATTCCCAAAAATGCCCGAGATATGTACTAAAGTTGGAAAACCCCTATTTATTACATTATACAGCTTACCGGCATTTCCTCAGTTCGCGGTCGGCTTTGAAGAGTGCAGACGTGTTCCCGGTCCACTGAAGATCATCACGCCGAGCTCTGGAGGTAAGTATGGGGTGAGGGGGGTGTGGGGAGGCAGGATGCACAGTGGGTGGGTGCGGGTTGCAGGTGGCGGGGCCGGGAGACTACGAGGGACCGTTTCCTTTTACAGGTGTAAAAAAAAAGACTTCTGGGACCGTTTTTTATTTACAGGGCATGTGGCATGCTGGGGTGGACTCCCAGCCTGCACGGAGTCTTGCGTGAGGGGAGCAGCTGTAGCTAGCGGACGATTAGGCACCCGTTGGCAAACAACAAAGGAATTCCTTTCTGCCGGCGGGGATTAGGCAGCCCGTTGGCAAACAAAAAAGAAGATTCCTTTCTACCCGATGGGGATTAGGCACCCTGTCAGCAAACAACAAAGGGGATCCTTTCTGCCGGCGGGGATTGGGCACCCGTCGACGGAACAATGAAACTGAGGGATGACATTATGCCACAGCGGGGTAGGCTTCCTGTCGGCAGATAAACATGGTGGAGGGTAATATTGTGAACACGGCGCAAGCGCCGCCATGTTCACAAACAATATCAGGGTTCCTACATCCCGCTCTGCAATGACTGGTCGCTCCCTCATTGCAGCGGATGGCTGACGCTGCAATGACGAGGCGGCCCCTGATTGCAGCGGCTGATTTGTCACAGGTTGGTGCAAACATTCCAAACTTGTGTTACCAGCAGCCTGCAACGACATTGGGGGAAGCGGGACAAGCCTTTGCAGGCTGTGGGGGCATTGGCCACAACAGTGCCGTGCCTCCACAGCCTGTTTCTGAGCAAGCTGACGCAATGTTTCTTGCGCTGCATGCAATCAACATAAAAAAATAAGTATAGGCTTTGAGTGTCTGTCTGGGAAGAGTGGGAGGAAAAAAAATCACACATACAATAATCACTACACACAGCACTGTTACCTCGCCCCAGCGGTGTTGTGCATGATTGTTAGAGTGGGTGCCAGAACACAGCACGTGCCTGTGTTCTACTCCTTCCAACAACCCCAGTCCCCATATCAGAAACCCAGAGAGGCTTTTCAGCCTCAAAAACTATATATTTTGTTACCAACATTTAATGACATCAACTCCGATGTCTTTGGCTATAAGGTAAAGGAGTCCAGAGCAGCGCCACATCATTTGACCAGCTTGGTGTGGCTCCACACTCCGCAGCATGGAATTGCACCATGGAGTTGCATCATTCAGGTCAAATGATGCGGCGCTGCTCCCGTCTCCTTTGCTTACAGCTGAAGATGTCAGAGTTGCTGTTGTTATTATATTTGCAACAAAATATATAGTTTGAGCTAGCTCTCTTAATTCACACACACCCTCTGGGTTAGATGCTACATAGCATCTAACTGAGATATAATGTAAACTCTCATTACTCACCCCAGGGGTCAAAATTAGCACCAGCCAATGAGCCAAATGCTGGTAGAACTTTTAACTAGCCCTGCAGGCTTGTACTGGACAAGGTTACATTTCAGTAGGGGAAGGGAACATTGTTTAACCAGGAGTAGCAAACTAAGCTGAAGCTTGTTTCCAGATGCAACCTGGGAGCACAAGGAAGTTAAGTGACTTGCTCAGGATCACACAGTATGCACCTAGGCGGCTGTGGGATTCAAACCCAGGTCTCCAGATCTGCAGCTGAGAGCCTTAACCCACTGCACTATGCAGCCCCCAATAAGCACACCAGCTGAGCTGGTGGAAAAATCTGTGGGGCTAGTGGATTTTCCCAGTCAGTAGCCCTGCTGGCTAGTAGCTGCAAAACTTAATTTTAACCCCTGACACCCCGACCCATACTTTATTTTATATATAAACATATCTCTAAGTGCATTCTATGCTTACTGATATAATGTTTTGCATGATTTGTTAAGTACCGTAAGTAAAAGGCTTGCTCTTGATGTGGTAAAAAAATTACATCCATGTTAGACATCTCTTCTTGTTTTAACCAAAGTTGCAAAATGTAATAAAAACTAACCGGCAACTGGAGAATATAAATGTCTGCATTACGAGCAGGATAAAATGCAGAACTCAGAAGACCTGTGCTATTATATTGTTACTCCCATTGCCGCAGAGCTTCTTGGACAGTGGGCCTGATAACATAGGATTGCAACTAAGACAAGCTTACATCCTAAAAATTTAATAATTCTGATTCCTAATTGCATGGGCACTCAACCCCATTTCTATGTCTGCATATCAGGAGTTATGCTGCTGTATTGCTAATGGAGGAGAGAAAACAGGGAATGGCATGACTGGATGCAGAATGTATCACATATTTGCTTGAAGCACATAATCAGTGTCCATGAATCTGGGCACTATCTTCCTCTCTCTAGATATATAAATCTCCTCCCCCACCACAGACCCATCAGTATCCATGAATCTAGGCACTTCCACCCTCTGTCTCTCTTTAGATATATATATCTCCTCCCCCACCACAGACCCACCAGATTCTTCCTCTCAGTGCTGTTTTAATAACAACCTCCACACCCTTTTGCCATTTCTTTTCTTACCTCTGTACTTCCTGTATCCTTTTGTCTAGCTCCCCCCTTCATCCTGATCACCAAAATTGGCCCCTCTCCTCCCATCACTATTTTCTGACCTACATGTCCAGTGATCACCTGCTGGACCCAGCTGCTAAAGGATGTGTGCTGGTGCTCAAAGGGAAAGAGAGGTCAAGATAACTAATTTTCTTGGCACTGGCTCACACACATATAAAGGTCTTGTTGCCTGACCCAGAAGTCATATGCTCATAATGGCCCGCCTGAATATTGGATCCTAATGTAGGAATCAATCAATAATGTGAACCATTGAAAAGGAAAGCCCATTAAGCTGATACTCCTTTACAATGGTGTCGCATTTAGAATGCATACGTAATGAAACCAATTTGCAGTTGACAGTACAATTACATATGTGTTAAAGAAATTGTACACTCATGTGACATCTAAAATAAAATGAATCAGTGGTCATAAATATAGACCCTGCTTGGGGAGGGGGGTGCAGGGACTCAGACTGTAGACATTATCTGTACCAAGCTCATTACTCCTGCTTCTCAGCTATACTGCCAGCCCCTATTTAATATACTGCACAGTTGGGTCCCAAGTACAAAACAAGCATTAAAATCAATCAATCAAATAAAATCAATCAATCAATCCTGTATTTTACCAGGCAGAACACTATTGAGGTAAATGAGTTTACCTCAATGGTATTCTGCCTGTTAAAATAAAGAATTGATTGATTGATTGATTTTAAAACTTGTTTTGTCCTTCGAATCAACTGTGCGTTATACGGTAATAAATCAGGGCTGGCAGTAGCCCGAAGATAAATAATAAACTGTGGCTCGACTTAGTACATACAGAAACCTGGGTTTTATTCCCACAACCTCCACTTGCATACTGTGTGACTGACATGTCAACCTGGGCTCCTGTACCAAAACCTCTGTGCCAGTTGATCATCCTTCAGATAATGTCCATGTCCCTGCACCCCCCCCACACCACCAAAGCAGGGTCTCTATTTATGAGCAGTGATGCATTTTATTTTGTAATTTGATATAATGTGACCATTTTTTGTTTCTATAAGGCATAAGTTGGGATGCGGGAAGCTAAAACAAAACTGCTATATCCTTTAGCAAAACTATAGTTATTTACCTATGGTAGCCCAGCTGAAATGTAACACCTTGATTCCTGCTCATTTTTGTAGCTGGGTGGACTGACATGCTGAATTCTGGAAAATTTCAATGACTTGTTGCTCATACCAGCACACACAGAGTATAATTACGTTTAAACCAAGTCCCAACACTGGTGCTGTAACATAAAGCTGCCCATGCACACTGCCTTTGCAAAGTCCTTGATCTATTCACCTGACACTTGCATGATACACACCCACAGAACAGAAGAATTAACAGTAGATTCCACAGGTAGCCAACCAATAAATTGTGATGATCTAGGAAACAAAATTCAGCAAAATACGGTGCACAAATGAAGAGCAAGGCAAAGAAGTTTGAATAATAAACACCAGTGTGTTTTTTTACTTATTGCCTCAAAAAAGCAGTTTCCGGGTAATCAGTAATGCTAGCGCCTTGACTCCTCTATGAGTCCTCAAACTTCTTTGCCTTATTCTTCATTTGCACACCGTATTTTGGCGAGTTTTGTTACTTATGTGGAGATTAGCCATCTCCTATATGGAGCAGCATCAGCTGTATTTGCAGGCGCATGGTAATAGTGTTTGTAGATGATCTAGGAAACCCTGCCTGCCTGGTCCCACAGCTCGCATGGCATCCCCTGACTGACCCCCAGGCCCCAGCCCCATTGGCTCTTGAGTCCTGACTTCTTCCTGCCAGAAGTGATCTTTCCTCCTGCCCCCAGGCCTCAACGCATGGATTGCTCGTCTCCAAGTCGGACTACTGGACTGATTCCCACCAAGCCACCATCCCAACCCCGATCGTGGAGGTCGAACACCAGGAGGAAGATACAGTAGAGGGCAAGGTCTGGGGCATAATGAATACTACATTAAAATTCATTTACATTCACTCTCATGGAATCCAGTAGGACTGGGCCACAGCCCGAGCTGATGGCATTTCTTTTTTCCCCATTTCATATGATTACCCCCTCCAGGCTGGTCCATTCCATAGCACCCCAGCTAGTACCATTTTGACTCCTGGCCGACCTGTGTGATCCCATCATATCACCACCATGACCAGACAATCATCATCAGAACTGGAAAAGCCTTTAAGGCAAGGTCATCAGAGGAATAAAATAAATATACATTTCAAAATAAATTCCTTTACTTTACCTACATCAGGGCAGGCATGCACAGACTCAACACACTCCAGTCCTCCTCGACGAATGATGGTGTTGTTTTAAGAATGCCAGCAGCTCAGTGTACTGTTGAATGCACTCCCCTGACCCACCCACCTGCATACGCGATAAAAAATTATTTAATATTTGCCGACGTCGATGGACGGTTGACTGGTGCAGCCCACAACCCCGCCAATAATAACTAGTGCTAAGTAACGATCACAGAAGGAAACCGGCCAACACACATTCTTTGACTCCAGGTGCAGACTGCAGTGTAGTGATAATGAGCACAAACACTCGACCCAGACCTCCTCTCTCCATCTCCACTCAAAAAATGGTGCTTGGCACCAATCGAAATAACACCTTCTCCTTCTCCCCGCTTCACAGCCAGAGCAGAGCACAGCCGGATCTGGGCATGATGGAACAGTGAGCAGCATATGCAGCTAGCACCCCCCCCCCCACAGCTGATGTTAGTGGCTGCATTGTGGCTGGGGCTGGGAATAGAAGCAAGTGAATAGTTAATCGACTCAGTGCTGTATTGGTGGGCGCGGGGCTTTTGATCTATTTTTGGACTTCCGTTCCAGCCCTGACGTCTGTGACAGACCCCCCCCCCTGGAAAAAAAGAACTTGAGTCTGACAATCATGGCAATGACAACTGGTGTTAAGCATAGAAAAAAAAAAAAAGCAAGGCAGCACAGACAGGCCACATGCTGAAAGGCCAGGGAAAGGCCAGGATGCACATAGCATCCCAAGCACCCCTGCCAGTCTGCCCCTGCTGGCAGCCTATTCATGGGAGAGGCTGAAGCCTGCGGTTCAGTGTGGGGGGATAGCTCCTCCCACATTCTGCATAAAAGCAGCCTACTCCTTACAGTTCATGCTTAGCGTGTTTAGCCACACTGGGCTCCTGCATGACCTGTGCAGCTGTGGCTCCTTGATTTTCCCTGCTGCTTGCCTGTGCTGTTCCTTTGGTTCCCTCCTGCTCCTTTTGTGCCCCGTTATGCTCTGTTTGTCCCCCCCCAATTCCATTTCATGTTTGGTTGTTTGTGCTTTGGCCCATGCTTGCACATGCTGCTCTTGTATCTTTTGCTCCCCCCGACCTCTCCTCCGTGCATTTCTCATTTGTGTCTCCCTTTCCTCTCTTTGGTGCTTGTTTTGTTTTTGCTCTGCTCTCCTTTTGTGCTTTTGTCTGCTCATGCTTCCTGTATCCCTGTACTCTCCTACTCCCCGCTTGCTCCAGTTCTCCCCCTTTTCTCATTGTCTGCTGTTGCCATGCTTTTTCCCCACTCCCACCATCCCCATCCCCCTGTTTCAGTGTGCTTGCTCCTGGTCCTTACTCCTCCATCTCCTCTTGCTCTGCTTCTCTCCCTGGCACCTTGCACCTTGCTGCCTGGCTTACCTGGTGTCCACTTGCTCTCTTCCTCTCCCTGCAGCTTTTCTGCCCCCTTTTCTATGTGTCTCATGCTGCATTCCATTGTACTCCCCTCTCAGTGTGTTGCTTTTCTCTTTAGGCTTCTCCGCCGATCCATTCCCATCTCCGCACTTCCAGGTGCGACATGGTCTTGTTCGTCCAGCTTAAAGCTACACTCTACATTATACCTCACTCTGTGATTTTATTTGAACTCTGCAGTGTGTTCATTCTAGGGCTGGGCAGATTGTTCCACAGGAGATCTGGATCCCTGGATCGAACCTGCAATCCACAGACCTGGATAAATATGGACTTTGCAGCAGAAGTCTGGTTCCAGGTCCTTGGAAATGCCATTTCTGATATTTTGTTTACTGTTACCATGGGGAAGCTTTCAGCATGCTTGCTCCACATACAGGCAGCCAGTGGCATCCAATCAGGCAACAGACGGTCACATGACACACTCACAGTATATAACCATGCTGAGTGCACAACGCGGAGGGGAGGACAGTCGGAGGAGCAGGAGCACCTCAGAAGAGACACCACCAGAAAAGGTTGCCAAATAAAACCAAAAAAAACCTCACAAATATGAAAAAAATATATATATGAAGGGAGGAAAGAGAAACTAGGAAGATTCAGAGAAAGGAGACTTACTGGGGTGATGGGGGGTGACTGATCGACGGGGGAGGATGATGGTGGGTCAGGATTCGGGACCTGGCAGGACTAGAAAAAGAAGGAATCTGAAGGGACTGGGGAGATAGTGGTGGCCTGGGTGGGGGTTGCAAAAGGCAAGCAGTGTAGCAGTGTGACTGTATGTACATGAGCAAGGGCAGGCTGTCAAAATCTTTGACTTGTGCCATTGCAGAAGATCCAGAGGAGAGTGGGAGAGACTACTGGATGCCCAAGAGAAATCATACAGTTACAGAAAATCCCAAATGAAAGTTTTTTTTTTCTTTTCTTGGCCTCAGACAGTGTAGCTGTGTGTGTATATGAGAAAGTGCAGCCTGGCAAAATATTTGACTTGTGCCATTCCAGATCCAGAGGAGAGACGGGGAGACTACTGGAGGCCCAAGAGAGATTTTACAGTTACATAAAATCCAAATGAAAGTATTTTTTCTTTTCTTGACCTCAAATTGTGTAGCTGACTGTGTGTATGAGAAGGTGCAGCCTGGCAAAATCTTTGACCTGTGCCATTCCTGATCCAGAGGAGAGAGGGAGAGACTACTGGGGGCCCAAGAGAAATTTTATAGTTAAATAAAATCCCAATTTTTTTCCTGGCTTCAGTGTGGCTGTGTGTACAGGACAAAGGCAGCAGGGTGGCAAAATAAATATTTGACTTGTGCCATCCAATCACGAATCACAATCACTTGTTAACATTCATTCACAATCTCGTCCAGAGGGGGAGAGAGAGAAAGACTGCAGTGGAGCTGACGATAACTGTAGCTGTCCCAGAAATCCCAAATAAAATTTATTTTCCTGGCTTCAGTGTGGCTGTGTGTACGGGGCAAGGGCAGCAGGGTGGCAAAATAAATCTTTGACTTGTGACGTCCAGAGGGGAAAGAAATAGACTGCTGGGTGGCCCACAATAAATGTAACAGTCCCAGAAATTCCAAATAATGTTTTTTTTCCTGGCTTCGATGTGGCTGTGTGTATGGGGAAAGGTAGCAGTGTGGCAAAATAAATATTTAACTTGTGCCATCCAGAGGGGAGTGAGAGAGACTGCAGGGGGCCCACAATAAATGTAATAGTCCCAGAAATCCCAAACAAAATTGTTTTTCCTGGCTTTAGTGTGGCTGTGTGTACAAGGCAAGAGCAGCAGGGTGGCAAAATAAATCTATGACTTGTGACATCCTGAGGGGAGAGAGACTGCAGGGGGCCCACAAGAAATGTAACAGTCCCAGAAATCCCAAATAACAATTATTTTCCTGGCTTCAGTGTGGATGTGTGCATGGGGCAATGGCAGCAGGCTGTCAAAATAAATCTTTGACTTGTGCGATCCAGAGGGGAGAGAGAAAGACTGCAGGGGAGCCACAAGAAATGCAACAGTCCCAGAAATCCCAAATATTTTTTTCCTGGCTTCAGTGTGGCTCTGTATACAGGGCAATGGCAGCAGGCTAGCAAAATAAATATTTGACTTGTGCCATCCAGAGGGAGGAGAGAGAGACTGCAGGGGGAGGCATGAGAAATGTAACAGTCCCAAAAATTCCAAATATATGTTTTTTTCCTGGCTTCAGTGTGACTGTGTGTACAGGGCAAGGGCAGCAGACTGGCAAAATAAATCTTTGACTTGTGCTGTCCAGAGGGGAGAGAAGGAGACTTCGAGGGGACCACAAGAAATATAACAGTCCCAGAAATCCCAAATATTTTTTTTTCCCTGGCTTCAGTGTGGCTGTGTGTACAGGCAAGGGCAGCAGGCTGGCAAGATAAATCTTTGACTTGTGCCATCCGATCACAATCACTTGTTAACATTTATTCACAATTTTATGTATTAAAAAAAAATACTGTTTGGACAAACAACATACAAGTTGATGCACCTGTGCTGCTGGCTATGGGTGGCCCAGGGGATAAAATCTGACTTTGTGACTCATAGCGGGCTGTTTATGGACAAACAACATACACGCTGATGCACCTGTGCTGTTAGCTATGGCTGGGTGGCCCAGGGAATAAAATCTGACTTTGTGACTCATAGCATGCCGTTTACACTACAACACAAGTAAAGTACAACTACACACAAGTGGCATCATCATCACTCATTCCCCATTATTCGTCCTTATTATCATTAGTTTTATAGTATATCGCATTACATTATGTATAAGCATTAACCGACCCCAGTGTGGGATTGTGCTGCATGTGGCTATGCACCAGATGTGTCTGCATCTCCAAGTCAAATTCTGAGGCACATTTAACAGTTGCAGAATTTGGTCACTTAACAGTAACTGTACTGTAGAGTCAGTCAGGTAATCTTGGAAGGAAGTGGTGGTGGACTGCTGTGCTGTTGGTGTGCTGTGTACAGTCATGAGTCACAACAGTAAATTTGTCCCTGGCCCGTGGGTATGGGTGGGAGTCATCAAAAGGACATCACATTAGTTAGAGGGATATTAGTTTTTTTTACAGGTTAGAATACTCATGATATAGGTATTTGCATATCTCTCTCTCTCTCTCCCCCCGGCCCGTCTCTCTCTCTCTGTGTCTCCCAGCACACTCATGTCACGGACCCAAGCAGGATATGCCACCAATACAGACCAGTCATGAAGGGGCTAGTAGTGAGCGATTGCTTTTTTATTTAGCATTTTTATATTAATTTTTATACAAATAATCCATTAAATTATTTCCTTTGGGCCTCTGTGTCAAATGCAACCGACCTTGGCCACTTTTATGCATTGTTTTGCATTTTTTCAAATATTTGTCAATAAATCAGAACTAATCAGAATAAATCAGAAGTTCACTGTGTTCCGGTTCTTATTTAATAAGGGTCAGAACTTCACCGAGTTCTCCCAGCCCTAGTTCATTCTGTGTAGTCCAGTTCCATGTTATAAACGTCCTTCACTCCCGTAGTGTCCATTTCCTCCATCTTTGCTCCTCGATTCCACTTCCTGCCTACTGATCCATTCTGAGGTTACTTTAGTCTGCTTCTTCTCTGGCAGCAGCCTGTTGCTATTTCCTTGTGCAGCCCTCACCAGCAGTTTGCAGCAGTTTTGTCCAGTCTCCATCTCTAACTCATACCTTCTGAGGTATTAGAGTGCAAGTAGGCTTGCCTGTCCCAGAGATGGGAGTCTGTTGTTAATTATTCTATGCATCTGTCACCAGCAGATCTCTACTGTTTTCCAGTCTCCATCTCTATCTCATACTTCTCAGGTATTAGAGTTCAGGTAGGCTTGCCCTGTCTACCACAGATGGGAGTTTTGTTGCTACTCTTTTACAAAAAACATACTTAAGCATCATCGCTCAGTCCGAACTAGCAGTTTCTTTTCCAGTCTCTGTCTCCAATTCATACCTTCTGAGGTATTTGAGTGCAGATTCACTGCTTTTCAATAAATCATTAGGTGAGAATGACATTCCAGATGATTGGTGTAGTGCAACAGTAATCCCCATTCATAAAAAAAGTAATAAATCAAATGTCCAGAACTATAGGCCTATTAGTTTGACATCCGTAATAGGGAAAGTTATGGAGCGATTAGTCAAGTCTTTGTTTGAAAAAGAAATGCATCAACTCAGCATCCAGGATATAACCCAACATGGTTTTAAAACAGGTCATTCATGCACTACCAACCTAATTTAATTTTATAATAACATAAGTAAGTACCTGGATAATAAAATACTGTCTGATGTCACATTACTTGACTATAGCAAAGCCTTTGATAAACTATCTCATTCTATACTAATTAGCAAACTTAAAAAACTTGGCTTCTCATCATTCTTAGTCAACTGGACAGCAAGGTGGTTGCAAAATAGGACTCAGACAGTGACAATTAACGGTGTCTTCTCAGATATTGGTCGAGTTGCTAGCAGTGTCCCTCAGGGTTCTGTGCTGGGGCCCACACTATTTAACATTTTTATAAACAATATGAAAATCTCTTCAAATAATCATCTCTCTAAATTTGCAGATGACATAAAATTAGGTGGAAGGGTCGATACCTCATCAAGCAAAAGGTTATTAGAGCTTGACCTCTAACTTATCGAATCCTGAGCACAGACCAATTCTATGATTTTTAACATTGAAAAATGTACTATTCTCCACTTTGACAACAAAAACCCACAAATCAACTACTATTTATATAATAACCTGCTCGAATCAACAACTTGTGAAAGAGATCTAGGTATTATAATTAACAATACATTGACAGCAAATGGCCATTGTAATAAAGTGGCAAGAACAGCAAACATTATCTTAAAACAAATCAAAAGAACATTTATTAGTAAGTCAGAGCATTGTCTAGCACCATTGTATAGGGCCTATGTTAGACCACATATAGACTACAGATCTCCATTCTGGAGTCCTTACTTAAAGGGCGACGTAAATCGTTTGCAGCAAATTCAGAGATGGCTTACTAAAATGATTCCAAGACTCAAAACATGTACTTATGAAACACGACTCAGGGGGACAGGACTTTATCCCCTCAACATGAGAAAACACAGGGGGGACATTCTTCTTACCTTTAAGTTACTTAAATCACCTACTTTAATGAAATAATGCAGTCTTACTTTAGCTAATAAACGTACGGTTGGAAGACTTCATAACCATCAGCTCATAGTGTACTTGGCTAACACCAATAAACGCGATAACTTTTTCCCCATAAGAGCAGCCAAATGTTGGAACTCATTACAACAGGAACTGATTAACATAGCAAATTTTGATACATTCAAATCTCAGTTAGATATATGGATAAAAACTTCATGTTCAACATGAGCCACTATTGTGGGGGACAATCACAATGGGCCTTGTGCCTTCTTTTGTCCCGAATAATCCAGTAAATCCAGGTAGGTGTGCCCATTCTACAAGAAGTGGAAGTTCTGTTGACAGTCATTTAAAACCACCCTATTCTGCATTTGTCTTGCTTCAGTAGATCCTACTGTTCAAGACTCAGGTTGGACACCATTGGCCGTAGGTGGATTTTATGAACTCCTAACCTGTCTGCAGAGCACCTCAATGGAACAGGGCCCATCAATCAATGTACAGCATCTGGCCTTAGCAGCTTGGTGTTAGTCTCTTTCTTTTACTGCAATATGCACCCACATATTGGCATTTTGGCATCTTCTACACTACTGACACTCTGCATCTACCACAATATGCAGCATATTGGCATTTCGGCATCTTTTACGCTACCAACACTCTGCATATGCCACAATGCACAGCCACGTGTTGATGTTTGGGTATCTTCTATGCTACCGACACTCTGCATTACCACAATTCTCAGCTGCGTATGGGCTCCTTGGCATCTTCTATGCTTACTGACTCTCTGCATACAATTCTGAAGCAGGTCAGGCAAGGTTTCCTTGGACTTCATCCCACTCAGTGCAATATAAAGCATATTGGCTCCATGCCATCTTCTTCACCATCCAACTCTCCTGCAAACACAGAAGAAAGTCCTGCCAGGTCCCCAGACTTCTTCCCAAGCTCTCCAGTTCATAACTGGGCATCAGCATCTTACTACTCTATTTATGGTTGGACTGTTCTCGCCTTCTGGCCGACTAAAGAAACCCAGCATCTAACACTCAGCATCTGCCTGCAACAGGATTTGTAGTATTTATATCTCACTTCAAAGTCTCAACCTGTTCAGGGTCCTGATCTCAGCCAGTCCATTCCTCAACTGAGACAGCTCCTTCATCAGACATTTGAGACTCGTGGCACCACTTGCCTTATATTTTCGATCTGCAATCCATATTGGGACTATCACAGTTCACTTCCAGGCTCAGCCTACTAAAGTCTCTGATCCAGCACCTCTTGCTTGCCTTCCATCCACCAGCCATGCTCATGTCACCTCAGTTCCTTCGAGTAATGCTCCACACGTCAGGTCTCGATCCACCTTAGACCCTCCACTGCTCCGCAATTCAGTCTACAGATGGCTGAATCATATCCTGTGGTGTCATTCCTTAATATGTAGTCTACAGATCACAGATTCCTGAAGAAATTAACTATACCTGAATTCATCCTAGCATTCAGCTTCTATCTCGATGTGATCTATTCTGCATTGCCTTCAAACCATGAGGAATTGGACTCCTACTTGTATCTTATCGTTGCTGTAAATGTCCCATAAGGAGGAACCCAGTTTTACAATTCCCATTAATCCTTCTCCACTAACACTGCAGCACCAGTGGCATGTTACAGTACCAAAGTACAATGGGCATTTCTCGACAAGAGATTTTTTTCCATCACTTCTCTGGGCAGGCCGCTTACTCCTGCTCCCTGTGCAGCTCTTTACCATTCGATTTCCTTTGCCCTCTAACAGCATCTTACGCCTCTTTCTCCACTAATCCAGCAAGCCTGGATCATCCATCGAGCTCGAATTTCACTCCTTTGCCAAGACTTACTCGGACCTTCTGTAATCTTCGATCCACTGAGCCTGATTGCATATTCTAGCCCAGCCTATTCAGCTCATGAAAGTCAAGCCAACTGGCATCAATTTTAACTACTCCAGCTGCCTTGGATTTGCTGCACATATTTTCATATCCACAGCTTCTGTGGCTCAGCCATGTTTGCTATAATTGCCTGAAAGCTCCCTGACCTCCTCGAACGTCAATCCTCCCTCTACTCCAATCAATTTACAAGCTTTATCCAGGATGCTTGCTCCCGTCCTTCTCACCTACTTTGCAGGATGTCCTTTCTGGCTTTCTCATGGACTCCACGCATGCATCTCAGTGCTCCCTCTGATGCTTTCCACTGTTATAATCTGCAGCCTGCAGTGAAGGATTCTCCAGTAGTCCATCAGCTTACAAAGGACTTTAAATGGCATTTTTCCTGGGACTTTTAGCACCCTCCATTCCCTACTTATCAGTCAATCCCATAAGTGTTGCTACTAGATAATTTCTATCAAGAAGCTTATCATCGTACACTTATCTGCGCCTCTGTCCTTATCCACCCTGGGCATCCTCTCGTCAGTTCCTTCAAAGATTTTGCTATCCTCTGCTCGTATCAACAATGCAATAACACTTATCAAATGCTTCATCCCTGGATCCTGATTCTCAAAAATTGATATCTTTGATGCATTTTAGTTGTTACCCATTCATCCATCTTTGGCATCTCTATGGTATGTTTTGAGAAGGTCACTGTTACTTTGCAGTTTGTATGCCCTTCAATTGCACAAGCAGCTCAGAGATTTCAATATGTTTTCTAAGTACTGCATCGTAATGCATCATATGCTCTGCTGCATCTCCAATGGCTATGCTGCTATCTTCAACCAGTCCCGGATTGTTACTCCCTGGTCTCCAGTCATTGCATCTCACCAAGATCTTCAATGACGTATCCTCTCTATGGCATTATCTAGTAGTAGAAGTTCCCTCATCCGAGGTCCTTACTGGTCCCTCCAGACAGTCTACAATTTTCTGACAATCAACCACAGTGGACATCTTCAACAAGGGCTGTCCAATCAAAGCAGCTGTTTCATTTTCACTTCCAATTCAGACCTTTTCTTCATCTCCGTCTTTCAGCATACTCAGTCATAAATTCGCCTCTTGCATTCAGTGACATCATAAAGTAGAATATTATCCCCTGCAAGCAAATGCCATCATGTGGGTCATTCTAACTCACGTCACCCGATCTACTTATACTACAGCATGAAAAGTATTCTTCATTCTGTGCTCTGCAATTCTCCTTGTGTACTTCTGCTCATGTTGAACAAATTCTCGCATTCCTATCTTTTTCAGCAAGCCTTGCAATTATTATCAGAAACACTTCTGCATTGACTTGGCTCAATCCTTATTCCTTTCCAGGACATTCTTTTTTAATCTGAGAAGCTTCTTCAGCATCATAGAATAACACCAGTGTGCACTTCATCGAGAGATTTGAATGATGGGCTTGTTCAGTTAATCCAGAAGCAGAAAGCAGACAAGCATTTAGGATCACCTCCTCTTATCTTGTCCAGAGGATGGGTAGGTCAGTAGCCATGGGTCCTCAGAGGTTTCCTCCACAGAGGGTTTTTTTCTCTCCTGCATGCTCCTGGTCACACCCTCTGTGAGTTGGAGGAGGTAATCTTTTTGGGCCTTCTATTCCCTCACACTGACCAGCTTCCCTACCAAGGGTGGGAATAGAGAAAGGCCAAAAAGTCAATCAGTGCACACAAGCATAATTGCTATTCACAACACACTGAACATGTGTTCATCACTTACTGTATGAAGCAGCTCTTTCTGATATTAGCCTTGAATCTTGCTCCCTCCAGTGATATTGGGATTCCCCTTGTCCATCCCTCCTTGTGCATCTTGACAAGGTGCACTATGTCATCTGCACACTTCACATTGCAGCATAAATCATACCATGTTATCATACACTAAGTATGAACACATCACACTCCATTTTAGTCAGCAGCCTTTGTACTTTATTTTGGTACTGTAGTACTCATTTTCCTAAAGTATTCAAATGAGGCCTCAACAGTGGAATGCAAATTGTGCAGTGAGTGAGGATGGATTTGTAATATCAAAGTTGGGCTCTCCTGGCTGCTAGGTATTTTCTCCCTATCCCAATGTGATTTCTCTTGTCAATGTAACTTCCCTTGGAAGTAGTCCCAGTACGTAACTTTTAAAGATGTCAAAACAAAACAAAACAAAAAAAAACAAGGAATAGAGTGATAGCAGCAGTGTTTAAGGGAAAAAGTGCCAAGCGCAGGCATGGAATGTTGGGGTCTGGACTGGACTGAGCACTTCATTTGCACTGGACACTTTTTGTATCTTGCATGCTGCTACTTTGGATAGTTCTTCAATAAAGTGAAGCACACTACTAGACAAATCTTGTGTTCTGCACATCTCTGTTGTGGTGGACTGTCGGAGGTGCCACATTTTGATGTCTTTTTTTTTATATACTTTTTTATTGAATGTCACTGTCAGGCTTTACAGACATGTACAGTATATAGACAACATGTAACTTCTCATACAGCTTTTGGTGCAGTCACTACTTTTTTTTTACTATGTGAAAAATAAAAACTATCATAAAACAGAACTTCTGGTGATAGCTTTATATGTTTCTCAGCATTTCTCTCCCCCAAGTGGAGATGTGATGTGTGGGTCTCTGGTTGTACGGGGGGGAAGGGTGCAGTGCAATCAAGAATATATCAGTGAGGTTATCTCTGGCTCTGCCACCAAAGGTTACATACCTTCACCACCCTATCTGCCCCACGTCATTTGTCACCTTTTCCCATTCCATAACTGCAGCACCATTCTCCCACACATTTCTCTCTTCGTCTTCTTTATTTTGTCTCTGAGTTTCCCTCTGCTTAGGAGAGTTCTCATCTCATCCAGCAGGCAATGTATGTGTCTATTTAGTCTTGGACTTGGTATGCAATTCACTCCATTTCAACTGTTTCCCCACTACAACCCACCATTGTTGCACTGTTGGAGGGTCTGCAAGTAGCCAATGCCTCAATACTGCTTTATTTGCCACCGCAGTACTAATATACCGTAATGTACAATGCCAGATCTGTTAAGAATAAGACTGCAATTATTGCAGACCTTATTGAAACAACTGATCTGGCTTGCATCACTGAGACCTGGCGGGATGAAAATGCTGGACCTATGATGGAGGCTGCAATTCATGCCGGGTACTCGGTGATACACCGCTCGAGATTGGACTGTGGGGGGTGGCGCTCTGTTTCAAGACCAAGTTGGGCCTTACGAGTGTACCAGTTGAGGAGACTGAATCTTTTGAGTGTACAGTGGTAGCAGGTGTAGGTTGTAGGATAGCTCTTGTCTACCATCCACCGGGGATGAGAAGCGATTCCTACAGGAAGTAGTGGATTTCGTTGTCGACATGGCGCTTGAGTCACCCAGACTGATGGTTCTGGGTGACTTTAATGCCTAGGTCGATGATGAACTCTCACAATTTGGACAGTACTTCCTACAGCTGATGATATCGCTGGACTGTACACAAATTGTTACCTCTGCTACCCATAAATATGGTCTCCCTTTTGATCTGGTTTTCTTCCTGGGGATTGAAGCCTCCGATTTGGGGGTGGAACCTGTCAGTTGGTCCGATCGCTACATCATGAGGTTCAACTTTTGCATCCCCCTCCATAGGCCTGCCCCTGTGGAGATGGTCCGTTGCCGCCCTTTATGGGATGTGAGCCCTGAAGGCCTAGTGGTGGTGATTGACCTCTCGAAGTGTTCTGTGGCAAACTCGAACCCAGAGACTTTGGTGCTGGCCTATAATAAGACCATCTCCATGGCCCTGGACTCAATTGCTCCAGTCTGTGTTCATCCTCTCCCCCTTCGCCCTCGGGCTCCTTGGTCTGATGGGACCCTGAGGGAGTTGCAGCGACTAGGATGATGGTTAGAGCAACGCTGGCGGAAATCTGCCCTGGAGGTCGACCATCTTAGATTGGTAGAGCATTATCAAGTCTGCCAATCAGTGATCTCCAGTAAAAAGGCAGAATTCATGTCCGGGGAGATTGCTGCCACTCAGAACCAACCAGCTCAACTCTTCCGAACTGTGGGCAGGCTGTGCAGTCCAGCCTATCTGCAGCTCTGAAGAGCTTTTTTGCAAGAGGAGTGCAATGAGCTTGCTCAGTTCTTTGCAAATAAGGTGGCTGATATCAGGGCGGAGATCCTCTTGACTTGTTCTGTGGGGGATGCTGTTGATTGGTGCCCGGTCACTTCACCTTGTGCTTCTTGCAGTACCTTTGACCAGCTGGAGCTCATGGATGTTATGTGGATTGTCCAGAGTATGTGCCCTACATGCTGTAGTTTGGATCCAGGCCCAGCTTCCTGATTATGGGTTCTTGTGATATTATCGGCCCGGTCCTGGTACAGATAGTCCAGTGCTCCCTTGATTCATGTGTTTCCAAGCTCCCTGAAGGAGGCGGTGGTGACACCCCTCCTGAAGACGGTTACTTTGGACCCAGACTGTCTGGCCAACTACAGACCAATCTCAAACCTCCCCTTTATAGGGAAGGTTATTGAGAAAGTAGTAGCGGTACAGTTGGAGAACCATTTGACCATCCATAACATCTATGAGCCTCTCCAGTCCGGTTTTTGAAAGAGGCAACGTACCAAGACTGTGCTGGTTCGGGTGCTCAATTATCTCCTGATGGTGAGAGATTAGAGAAGCTGCTCCATCTTGGTGTTCCTTAATCTCTCTTCAGCCTTTGACACTGTGGACCATGGAGTGCTGCTTGGGTGCCTGAGGTCCATTTGTGGCCTCACTAGCACAGTCCTCAGGTGGTTTACATCTTTCCTCACTGGCAAAACTCAGAGAGTGGTGTCTGGGATTTATTCCTCTTACCCACTCTGTCTATCATGTGGGGTCCCTCAGGGCTCAGTGCTGTCCCCCATGTTGTTTGCAGTGTATATTCTGCCCCTCGGAGACATTGTAAGATGGTATGGGCTGAGGTTTCACTGCTATGCTAATGATACCCAGCTTTGCCTTTCTTTTGCACCTGACCAGGATAGTGCTCTCTCGATATTTAGCAACTGCCTTGCTGAAATCCAGGATTGGATTAATTCAAGCTGGCTAAAGTTGAACGCGGGAAAGACTGAGGTGATGGTAGTGGATCCGGGTCACCAGATAGAGGGGATGAGGGCTGGTCAGCCCTCTGGACTTTGGCTTGAGGAGCACCCAGATCCTTGCCTCTGAACGGGTGTGAGACCTGGGGGTGGTGCTTGACAATGGGCTGACACTATGATTTCAGGTGTCGGCAGTCATCAAGTCTTCCTTTTATCATCTTAGGAACATCACCAGGATCAGGCATCTTGTTCTGTCCGGTGATCTGCCTACATTGGTCCACACCTTTGTGACCTCACACCTTGATTATTGCAACTCCATGTACTTAGGGCTACTTGGGGTTAATATGCGCCACCTGCAGCTAGTGCAGAACGCTGCAGCGCCATTGTTGATGTGGACCTCTCAATCTTCTCATATTACCCCTGTGCTGCACGATCTGCATTGGCTGCTGATTCAGTGGCGGATCACCTTTAAAGTCGGATTACTGACTTATAAAGCCCTACATGGACTTGGCCCTGACTATTTGAAAGAGCTTCTTGTACCTTACTGCCCCGAGCAACAGCTCCATTCGGCTGACGAGGGGTTGCTGGAGATTCCAAGGGTGTCTTTAAAATCTTCAGGGGCCCATGCATTTACGTATGTGGCCCCTACCCTCTGGAATTCTCTACCCCATCAGCTGCGGGAGTGAGGGACCGTGCAGGGATTTAAACAGGCATTGAAAACTTTTTTATGGCATCAGGCCTTTAATGGAATGGACCGAAGAGACCCCGACAGATCATTTTATTGCTGTGGCTGCTGATTTTATTATTGTTATTTTAACCTTAATGTACAGCGCCTTGAAATTTTGAAAGGCGCTTAATTTAAATAAAGTTTATTATTATTATTATTAATTATTTGGCTGCTGTTCCTTTAACTGCCTCTGGTCTCAACCCCAGGGCTAATTGTGGAAACTGTAAAGGTTCTGGGATTGTGAAGAACTCCCACAGCTGCTTCTCTATCTCCCCCCAGTGTTGACATATTAATCTACAGGCTCAGAAAGTATGGCTGTGCGTGGCATGTGTATCGCCACATCCCCATCAACAGGCCCCTGTGCCAGGCCTGTCCCATTTTGCTTTTATTACTGATGTAACAAAATATCTAGCTTTAACATTCCAGGAAAACTCATGCCATCTGAGTTCCAGTTGTCAGGGTCAGCTGGATCCGAGCCTCATTCCTTAGACCCCCAGGTCTCGCCCGCTCATCCCCGGGAGGCAATGACCTGGGCCCTACTGACAACACACTGCCCAGTCCTCCACCCCCTCCCTTCTATTTTAAAGCTGTCTCCTGCAAGGATACATGGAAGCCCCTGGCTGGGCTGTCCCCTCACACCGGAGACGGGAACAAAAGTCTTGAGCCCAAATTGCTCAGACTGGGGACACCCCTCCTAGCACGGTCCATTACACACATCCTCAACTCCTCCCTTATATCTGGATCTGTCCCAGCCATATGGAAGGTGGCACAGGTTACCCCTGTCTTCAAGCGTGGTGATCCCAAAACCCTGGATAACTACCGCCCCATAGCGATACTATCTGCAGTTAACAAACTTCTGTAAAAGGTAGTATCCTCCCAGCTCTCTCACTTCCTTCAGACCCATGACCTTCCGTCCCCTTCGCAGCATGGGTTCCGGCAGGGACACAGCACCTCCACTGCCCTTGTCCAGGTCACCTCCACCATTAGGGCAGCGACTGACCAAGGCAAACTCATGGTGCCATTTTCATTGACCTGACTAAGGCCTTTGATTTGGTTGATCACTCTCTACTGGGGGCTGCTATCCGGTCCCTCAGTCTCTCAACCGATGTCCTAGTCTGGTTTGCAAACTACCTCTCAGACAGACAACAGTGCACAAGGTTCCAACAAACCCTCTCTGAGCTTGTCCCTGTAACTCGTGGAGTTCCCTAGGGGTCTGTCCTTGATCCCCTACTGTTCTCAATCTTTGTTAACAAATTGCCCATGGTACCTGCCTCTGGGCTTGCTACCCTTTATGCTGATGACCTTGTGCTTCTGGCCCATTCCCATGAAATGAGGGACATAAACATAAGACTAAGCTCTGATTTTGCCTGCATTCAATCTTGGCTTATGGCAAACAAGCTGGTTGTCAACCTCCAGAAGACACAGGCCATGCTATTCGGGTCCCGTGCCAAGATGAGCATGTACCTGGAACCTCTGGAAGTTGTTGGAATGGACGGTGTCCCTATTAAGGTGGTAGACTCTTTCAAGTACAGAACATGGGACATATCTCCTGGACAATCCTCATAATGTCTACAAAATCCGGCAGGTCAAAGGTACTCCAAGAAACTGTTGATCGGTGCTCTGTCGCAGAGCCCGGAGTTTCCTGGAGTACCTTTGACCTGCCAGATTTCGTAGACATTATGAGGATTGTCCAGGAGATGCATCCCACATGCTGTAGTTTAGACCCAGGCTCTACTTCCCTGATTTTGGGTTGTAGTGAGATCATTAGCCCGGTCTTAGCTCGGATTGTCCGGTGCTCTTTAGATATGGGTGAGTTTCCTAGCTTCCTTAAGGAGGGGGTGGTGATCCCCTTCTGAAAAAAGCTTCTTTAGACCCGGAGAACCTAGCAAACTACAGGCCTATCTCTAACCTCCCTTTTGTGGGGAAGGTTATTGAGAAAGTTGTGGCTGCTCAAATGGATAACCATTTAACCATCCATAAGTCATACGAACCTCTCCAATCTGGTTTTCATAAGAGGCATAGTACTGAGACTGCTCTGGTTTGGGTGCTCAATGATCTCCTGATGATGAGAGATCAGAGACATCATTCTATCTTGGTTCTCCTGGATCTATCATCAGCTTGTGATACTGTGGATCATGGGGTTCTGCTCGAATGCCTGAGGTTCATCTGTGGGCTGTTGGGTACAGTCCTCAGATGGTTTTCATCTTTCCTCGCTGGGAGGACGCAGAGAGTGGTCTCAGGTTTGTTTTCATCTGGGGCTTACTCTCTGCCTTGCGGGGTACCTCAGGGTTCAGTGCTGTCCCCCATGTTATTCACAGTATATGTGCTACCCCTCGGAGACATTGTAGGACAGTACAAGCTGAGGTTTCACTGCTATGCTGATGATACCCAGCTCTACCTGTCTTTTGCACCTGACCAGGTTTGTGCTATCTCAGTACTGAACAACTGCTTCGCAGAAATCCAAGACTGGATGAATTCCAGCTGTCTAAAGTTGAACCCAGGAAAGACTGAGGCTTTGGTTGTGGACCCGGGTCATAGGATAGAGGGATTGAGGACTGGGCTCCCTTCCTGTTTAGTTCTGGGGGAGGCCCAGATTCTCACCTCTGAATGGGTGCGTAACCTGGGAGTGGAGCTTGACAATGGTCTGACTCTTCGACATCAGGTATCACAGTTGTCAAGCTAGCCTTTTTCCATCTTAGGAACATTGCCAGTATTAGGCACCTTGTTCCATCCAATGACCTGTCTTGGTTCATGCCTTTGTGACATCGTGCCTTGATTACTGCAACTTCCCTTATCTAGGGCTTCCTGGGGTTGATATCTGCTGCTTGCAGCTAGTGCAGAATGTGGCAGCACGTTTGTTGACTGGGGCATCTAGAAGATCTCATATTACCCCCGTGCTGCACGCTCTGCACTGGCTGCCAATACAGTGGCGGATCACCTTTAAAGTAGGTCTATTGACTTACAAAGCCCTACATGGACAGGGTCCTGATTACTTGAAAGAGCTCCTGGTTCCTTACACTCCTTTGTGACAGCTTCATTCGGCTGACAAGGGGTTGCTGGAGATTCCGAGGGTTAATTTGAAGTCATCTGGCGCGTGCCTTTGGATTTGCGGCACCTACCCTCTGGAATTCTCTGCCCCATCAGCTCCAGGAGTGCAGGACGGTGGGGAGTTTTAAGCAGGCACTAAAGACTTTTTTATGGGGAAAGATATTTCCAGTTTTATTGTGATTTTATATTATATGTATTTGTATATGTTTTTATTTGTGCTAATACTGTACAGCGCTTTGAAATTTTGAAAGGTGCTTAATTAAATACATTTTATTATTATTATTATTAACACTATTTAAATGTATATCTTTAATTATATTATTAGTTAAAAATTAAACATTAAAACACTGTATTTATAGTCTTTAGAGTATAAGGTTATATGCAATTCCCCTGAGAAATTCCAACGCAGATCGTTGTGATCTCATGCTGACCACATTTGCAGTATTGGCCTCTCTACTGCAATAGCGCTTCTTTACAGGTGATCTTGGAAAGCCCCATAGGATCTTCTCAACTGTTGTGTCAGCAAGCATCGCCTCCTTTTGCAGCTGAGCTATGAATAGGTTGGTGCCGACATATGCAGAACCTATTAATGCACCCAAACTGCGGTGCCAAGCTTCCACCTTGTTTTGTGTGCATGGAATTCCATTGGCGACCTGGTCATGAACAGACCAGAATTCAGGTAGGAACAAGGGTGGGTTTCTAATAGCAGTTCTATTCCTCATTTGCCTCCTGACTGCCCAAAATGTATTTTTTTTCGAACTCAGGCGAGAGATTTAAATCAGACTCATCTGCCAAGTCGTGAAGATCCTGGAATAATCTCTGATAACTGGCTTGAGACTTGGCAGTCATTGAGGCAAAAACCAAATGGACAATCCTTGAGGTCTCTGCAGGCCCAGCTGAGTCATGTATTGAATATAGTTGCCTGAAGATAGAGCGCACAGTACGAAAGGTGCCATCCATGATCCAAAACGTTGCTTGCTGGAGGCGCTCAATATTTGCTGCAGTTGTGAACAACAGAAAGCACTCATCCCCACATGTAGAGTCACGCATTAACCATGGTGACCATTGATAGTCCTCAGCTCCTCTGGAACTACAAGCTCATCAAGAGACCAAGCTTCTGGTGTAACATGGGTTTGCCGTGCTCTTTTAACCACCTGTACTAATGTCTGTTTTTAGGGCAAACTCTGGCACACTTCTGCAGGCACTGTGGACATAGCTGCTTGTATCAATTGAGCAGGACTGTCATGTGTGTCCACAGCCTGCTGCTTCAGGGTTGACATTGCCTCTGCAATAGGTGCATCTGCAGCTTCTGGGACGTGATAGTGATCTGCATGACTCACTAAAAGATGCTGCCCACCTTGCAAAATAGTGGTAGCCCATCCATGACAATGCATTGATTTGCATCTCTGGCAACACCAGTAGTGCCACTCTCTGCTCTCCATGATTTCTCTCCTTCACTAGCAAATTCCCCCCAATGCAAATTTTTTCACAACCTTTCTGGGAAGGGGCAACATGGCACACTGGTGCAGCCTCAGCCATAACAGCAAGTTAGAAGGTCAAAATCACCAAGATCGGTAGCCTGGCAACTGATATAACCCGTATCAAAGTCTTGCAATGCTGTAACCAGGTATGCTGCTGAGATTAAGTGTCAGCATTATAAATAGTCGGGAATGTGGGTGATGGGATTGTATGTTGTCAGGCAGTAAAACATGCCGGAGTCTGGTGACGGGATTATTCATGTCAGGCATAATTATGACGGGATTTAGTATCTAACCCACATTTGGTATACTTCTGAATAAAATGGATACCCAGTTGTATACCCAAACAAATGGTGCCAGGCATCACTTAAACATGGACTCACTCATCAGTGTTTTATCTTTTTTACCACAGTATGTTCTCTGTGTGGGATTTGAGATGTGCTCTGAATTTGTGGGATAAGAGTCAGGTTCAGATAACCTTCACACATTGAAGTACCACCTCCTCCCCTTCTTTGCAGTAGTGCTGAAAAGCTTACGGAAGAAAGCAAAGTCCACTGACATTTAATATTTTTGAGCTTTTAAAGAAGGTATCACATTAATGAGTTGAACCTGGTGTTAGGCACGTTTAAGGCCCAATATGTTGCCACCACATCCCATAATTTCCATTTGGGGCTCCTCTTAGTCCTCTTTAGATCCCTTTATCTCCCAGACACTAAATGATGGACCTCTCAACCCTATATTTTGTTGAAGTTTAGTAGTTTCCCTTTTTAGCATTGTATGACATTTAGGGAAAATACATTATCTGGATGGTAAAGGTGGTCCTTCCTGGAAGCCTTTGTGGAGAACACTTTACTGCAGCAACTGAATCTCCCCAGCTCTAGCTCCAGAGAAAAGCACCATCTGACAAAAGTCATGGAGGATTCTGAGATGCCACAGGATCGGCTCTGATGTGAAAATGTCAGTGCTACAGGATGGCAGGATAAAACAGATGCAAGTGCTTCACTGCCTCTGTGGACAACTAACTACAGAATAGCTAATAATAATAATAATAATAAACTTTATTTGTTGTAAGAGCAATTCAAACATGCACCAAAGTGCTTTTACAATAAAATCTTAAAAACTGTAAGTATTTAAAACCAATATAATAACAGACATCCATAAATTAATACTCAAGATAGGCAAGTGGGAATAAAAATGTTTCCAGTCCAGATTTGAAGCTCTCCACAGTCAGGCACCCCCTTATCTGATGAGATAGAGAATTCCACAGGGTAGGAGCCATAAATGCAAAATGCTTGGGCTCCAGAGGTCTTTAAACGAACCCTGGGAATATCCAGCAATCCTTCATCAGCGGAGCAGAGTGGTTGGAGGGGTAGTAGGGACATAGGAGCTTTTGCAAGTAACTCAGTCCCAGTCTGTGTAGGGCTTTGTAGGTCATCAAGCCGACCTTGAAGGTGATCCACCACCAAACAGGCAGCCAGTGCAGTCCTCACAGCACAGGTGTGACATGGCTAGATTGAGAAAGCCCAGTCAACAACCTGGCTGCAGTGTTCTGCGCCAGCTGCAAGCAACGGCTATCAACCCCCGGAAGCCCTAGGTACAGGGTGTTGCAGTAATCAAAGTGGGAGGTCACAAAGACATGGACTAGTGTTGGAAGATCACCTGGCAGAACCAGATGCTTAATCTGGGTGACATTCCTCAGATGGTAAAATGAGGTCTTGATGACGTATGATACCTGAGACTTCAGGGTCAACCCCTCATCAAAAATAACACCCAGACTCCACACCCGTTCAGGGGTTCAGAGCTATTGCATTGGTAGCTTGGCTTAGTGTGATGAATGCTTGGGTGATGTAATATGGTGCTTGTGCAACTGTAAGAATAAATTGCTGAGAACAGTTGAGAGCTCTGTACTGTCAGTAACATAATGAATTTGAAGTCTCCGTGGCCTTTCATGCTCTTTATTCCCTAGGAACTACCAACTTCTTGGGTACCTAAAGCATGGGAGCCTACTTGAGGAGAGTTCCAACCATAGACGTGCCGCAGGACAGCAAGTCCTCTGGCTCAAGGTACCTTAGTGAAGAAGTTCAAAAGGTTGAAGATGAAGGCATGAAAAGAACTGTCTGAACATTGACTTATGCTAAGGAGAGCGGGAAGGCCACACTGAACAACCAGTGAGGAAGAAGTAGCCTCCACTGAAGTCCCAACTAGTCCAGCAGATAAGAAAAATTAAAACAAAATAAACTATGTAATTTTATGACCATCACCCTTGAGGAGCTGGGAGAAAACCTTGTGGAGGAAACCTCAGGCGATTCTAGACTTCAGGTTGCCACCCTTCCAAGCATAACATGATACAGTACTATTAAGTATAACCAGGTCCATCTTGTAAATGAGCTTGCTCAACGATGTTCGCCTGGATAAATAAAGATTTTGATTGACTGATTGATTGATTGAAGTATTAACCCAAATGTGAGTCTGACCTGCAAGTTGCTGCTGCATCTAAAGAATGAATAAGCTTCTCCTTCTAACATGACAGACTTCCAGCCACAGAGGAGCTGAGGCTGCCCTCTTCTGAGGCATTTGTCTGAAAGTAGTAATTGGAGTAGGAATGGTAAGTATGATAAGACTGGACGAGTTAAAGATGAGCCCCAAGGAAAGGACCAGACATCCACCTGAGCAGGATGGTGGAAATTGAAAAACAGTGGAATGCAGGCCCACAAAATGCCTAGAATGAACTTAGACATGGTGACACTGTGGTATACAGGAGCAGTACAAAGCCAAGGTGAAAGCATACTGAGCCCTTGAGGGGTGAAGGCAGGGGGCCTGAGAAAGAGAGACTGGGTATAGTACAAAACCATAGGGTGAAAGTGTACTGAGCCCTTGAGGGAGGAGGCAGGGCATATGTCCAAAGCTCAAATGTCAGCAAAAGCCACAGAAATGCAGGAAGTCTAGCATGGCCATAGCCACAGCAAGGAGAAACCTGGAGGCAAGCAGGCAGGAAGGAGCCTGCCCCAACAAGCAGACCCCCAAAACAGAAACAAGAGTGGTGGGTGGGCAGCCAACATGAGGGAGCCATACAGCATGAGAAAACAGAATGCCCCCCCCCCACACACACATACATAGTGAGCTATAGTCACTATTTCACTATTTTATTTATTTATTGAAAAGTTTCACCAGGAAAGCACACTGAGCAATCAATTTGCTCGTCTCTCAAAGCATCCTGGGGGAGAGGAGGGGACTAACAACATATAGTGCAATATAATCGCAAGAGCAAGTATACATCATACATTACAAATACAACAACAAAATGAAGAATACATATGAAGTGCTTAACAATTCATTAATACAAGCAAGAGATTAACAGCAGCATTTGGGTAAGGGAGAGGGAGAACAACAACAATCTTGATACTTGTTTACTAGAAGTACATATACATTACATACACAATGACTTTGAACATCACATTGAAGTGCTTAAGCAGGGTTATCATTATTTCTGTTTGGGAACAGGCAGTGAGGTCTAACTGCATTGGGACTGGAGGAGAGGTCCCTAGGCAAAAGAGGATAAAGTAGAGGAATGGTAGTGTGCAGAAGGTGGGAAAACTTAAAAAAAAAACTTAAAAACAGGAGCAATTAGGAGAGAAGAAGTTGTGCAGGGATGATGAGAAGGAAAGAGGGGAAGAAAAGTATCTAATTTGAAGCAGCAGTGTGTTCCATAGTTTAGGGAAGTGGTGTGAGAACGCTGACTGCCCTACTGAGGTTGATCGGTAAGGGACTGCCATAGTGTGAACATCGTAGGATCTAAGGGAGTGGGGGGGTGGTTGGAGAGGAGGAGAGGTAGGGTGGAAGAGACTCATACCAAAATTTGGAAATAAATTTGGTGCTATGTGAGAGACGCCTGTTATCAAGTAAAGGAAAAGCAAGAGAATGCCAAAAAACGGTCTCTAGATATTGGGAAGGCCTTTGATTTAGGCCTATTTAGTCTATTTTCCTCAAGATGAGATTTGGAGAGCATTATGCCTTCTGATTTGGACCAATTAATAAATAGGCATGACAACCTACCAAATTCCTGAAGAAAGGGTTGTAGATTTTGTATTGAAAAGTGTGGCTGGGTTAGTGTTAACAAGATGTCATCTGATCTGCAAAAGCGAAGACCTTATTAGTATATATTCCAAGTTGTACCCCATGAATTCTTTCAGAGCTCATTATTGTTTTAATTAAGGGCTCTATAGCTAGCACAAATAATAAAGGGAATATAGAGCACCCTTGTATAGTACCTCTGCGAAGGGGAATGGGCTCAGAAATAATACCATTAGTAATAATAGAGGCTCTAGGTGTTTTATAAATTGTCGAGATCCATTTTAGTAATATGGGGCCAAAGTTGTATGCACTTAATCCTCTCTTCAAATAGTTCAAATAGTTCCATCCAAAAGCGTGAAAAAGGAGGAAGAATCAAGGAAGAGAGAGAGCTGAGACAGCATGAGATGTTCTTGTAGTCCAGCTAAAGTGGGGGGTAGGGAGACAGGGCAATAGTTGCCAGGACAGGAGGAGTCACCGCCTTTGGGAAAGGATATGACAGTGGCCTGTTTCCATGCATCAGGGACAGCGGCAAGGGAGAAAGAGAGGTTGAGAAGGGAGGAGATTGGTAGAGCAATGGCAGGGGTTGAGAGATGTAGGAGTTGGGGGTTGAGCCCATTACAGCTGTGGCCCTTGAGAGCATTAAGAGCCAAGACAGCTCTGAGGATGGCATCTGGAGTGATAGGAAAGAAGGAGAAGTGGGAGCAGGAGTGGCAGGACAGGGTAGAGGGAAGGAAATGGGGGAGGGAGGAGAGAAGGGAGGAGGCACATGAGGTGAAGAATGAGTTGAACTCAGAGCAACAGAGAGGGGGGAAGAAATGATGTTATCACCCACCTTGAGGACTGGGGAGGAGGACTGGGATGGGGGCGAAGAGGGAGTTTATGACCTTCCAGAACTTGGAGGGGTGGTTAATGTTGTTCTGGAGAGTGGAGGCAAAGTATTCAGCCTTGGCAAGCCTAGTGACTCTGGTACAGGCATTGCAAAGGGCTCGGTAGACTGCAAGGAGAGGGCAAGGGAATTGCAGAGGGACCTGCAAAGGTTAGAGAGGTGATCTAAGGTCTGGCTGTTGAAATTAAACACCAAAATGTGCAATGTGATGCATATAGGGAAGAAGAACCCCAGGAAAAAACAATGGAAAGGAGAGGTTAAGCTGGCCACTACTTCAGAGGAAAGGAACCAGGCAAAGCATATAGGCGCCAGAGGAAAACAAAAGCGGAACCACAAAAACACAAAGACGCAGGAGTGGGGGTGGACTGCACACCCTAAGAGCCCATGGTCATCAACAGCTGGGAAGTAGGGGCCCCACAGAGACATGACAACAACCGCCCACAGGGTGGATGGAGGCCATGCAAGGAGTGGCTGGAGGTGAGGCCGAATGGCAGGCAAGCAGTGGGGCCACTGAACAACCAGAGAATGGGAGCCACAGCAAAAGAAGGCAGGAGGAGTGGAATGCAGTAGGGACACCCAGTCTGCAGCAATGCAGATAGTGGTATGAGGATTGGGAGGGCAGGCAGAAGAACTGGCAGCTACATGGCTGCAGTAAGGAAAACAGGTGTCTGGAGGATGCTTAGGGCATGCTCTTCAAACAGCGCTCAAAAGTGATGTGATATGTGTCACCGACTGCCCTACTGAATCCCAGGCATACCCTAAGGCCTACCTTTCAACTATAAAACTAAAGCAGTAAGTAAAATACAGTATGTACATTGGAGTCAGCCTGAAACTTCAATGTGGGGCTTTGAGTCAACTCATGACTGTTCCCCTTTAAAATTGCTTCTTCTTTTTGATTGAGGTTCCCTTGGCTCATGGGTAATTACAATCTTCATCACAGAGACATACAATTAGCCACTACTGATAGATCTTCAAGGACATATCACATTGGTGGGTTGGATCTTGCCTTTGGTGCTCATAATCAACTGTATGTTGTCACCATGACCCATGATTTTAATTCTGAGTCCCCTCCAGTTCCTCTTCGGGTCCTCCTATTTCCCAGACAATAAATGAATAAAGGACCTCTCACCCCCACAGCTATTATTGTGTATTAGTTGCCCATTCTAGCAACTAGCAGCATTTTGGGAAAATAAGTTATTTGGCATGTTAAGAGGGTCATGGAAGCCACTGCATTGAATTTTAAATTTTTGACAAACAAACTTTTAGGATAAGAGATAGAGGGTAGTGGTTAATGGCACTTACTCTAATGATGGGAGAGTGGCCAGCGGGGTGCCACAGGGCTCACTACTAGGACCAAACCTCTTCAGCATCTTCATAGGTATCTTTGCAGAAGAACTAGAAGGGAAGGCATGCCTTGTTGCAGATGATACCAAAATCTGCAATAGGGTGGACATTCAGGAGGGGGTGGAGAGAATGTGCAAGAATCTTAGGAAATTCAAAGAATGGTCAAAAGTATGGCAGTTGGGGTTCAGTGCCAAAAAGTGCAAAATCATGCATCTAGGGTATGGGAACCCAGGAGCTGAGCAAAGGATGGGAGGAGGTAGAGACAGTTACTAAACACGAAAGGGACCTTGGGGTTATAATATCTGAGGACCTCAATGTGGCAGAGCAGTGTGACAAAGCATTGAGTAGAGGTAGTGGGTGGGGGTAGGGGAGGGTACTTCTGGTTCTGGCAACTGAACAGTAATGACTGCACAGAGCTCCTGTGGTGTTGTTTTATATTAACCCATAGTAACATGCTTTTGAGTCATAAAATTAAAGAACTTACTAGACTGAGTTATCATAACTCAGGTAAGTGTTCTTAGTCTCTGGCATGGAGGATACTGTTTCACTGTTCAGGTGTAAAATCTTGGCCAAGCATGGCAGGGAAGGCGACCTCGAGTTGGACTCCAGGAGGAGTCATAGCACCCGGGACACCCCCTGTAGTATTACTCCCTGGCTTGGAGACCAGAACAAAAGTGAAAGAAGTTAAAGAGAAAAGAATTACCTCGGGTTCCCTGTACAATCTCTTGTTTGATTTTCAAATGGAATCCTGAGCTGCTAACAGGAATATGAAGTTCCAGATATCAGAGTTTTCTGCTCGGGCTACCTCTTTGGAGCAGAAACAGGAATCTATTGAAGAACACGTGACTTCTACAGAGACTGTTAATTCTACACAAAATCAGTGACTGTTGACTGCAGAGGCTGCAATGACAGCTCTCCTTCATTATCAGACTGAACAAGCATTTGTCAATGCCTAATGTTTCCTTGCACGGTGTATGTGTCAGGGGTGTATTCATGTTATGAGCCTGTGCTAGCAAAATGCAACATAGCCTGATAACTTTTTTTTTATATATTTTTATGCCACATGCTCAGCATAGTCTTCTTATGACCCTGCCTCATGAGCAATGGTGGAGAAAATGTTCAGCTCCTGTCCAAAAAAGTGGTTTAGTGCAGCTACTGCGAAATCACCTTTCAGGATGCGAGAACACATTTGAAAAATTACAGCTGTCATATTCATGAGGTGCTGTGAAGAAATGGCTATGCTGAAAATTTGGGGTCAAAACACATGTAGATGTATGTCTGTGTTTCTTTATGTTTGCATGGACATCTACCTGAGCAGAACACTTGAATATAAGTACGGAATGTGTGTGGGCATGGTTACATCGCCCTGTTAACTTTGCATGTATCAAACAATTACTCTCCAGAGTTGCTTATGTCCTTATGGAGGCACTTTCCCTCTGCTGTCTCAGCAATCTAACAGCTGTTTTGTGTTGTAAATTGTATCATGTGGATTGCAAGTTTGTCTTTGATTGCCCTCTGAACTGTTGTTTGCATGGACATCTAGCTGAGCAGCACACTTGAATATAAAGCCTCTGAATTTGTGTGGGCATGGTTACATTGCCCTGATAGCTTTGCATGCTTCAAACAATTGCTCCCTGATGCTGCAGATGTTTTTACGGAGGCAGCCAATACCGACAAGTTCTAATCCCACCACTACATACTGGATGTTACTTATAAATTGCAAGCAGTAACTGTTTTTATTTGTCTTTGATCTCCCCACGAGCTGTTGTTTGCCAACCACATCACCCCCACAGTGCAACAGAACCAGAGTCACACACTCCACACAGGACAAAGGCAAGCCAGAAGTGAGCAGTGTAGTGTCAATACAGAACTAGAAGGGTTAGGGAACTTACTGCGCTACAGAGTCTTCCTGAAATCCTCACCGGCCACAAGCAGAAAGTGGTTACCAGGACAGAGAAACAGGAACAGAGGTGGCTGTAATGGGCACGGACACCCATTGCAGTCAACCCACCCAAAGTAAGGTTAAAGCAGCAGTGCATGTTAAAAAAATCGGTGCTTTTTCAACAGTTAGTTCCCTGTGCTCTATTGAGCATTTACATAGTAATCTTTCCTGCCGGCATTGTACTATCACCCTGTAATTCATTCCGTTTTCCTTTGTTTTTGTTTACATTTCTGCCACCTGCCATTTTGAAAGCTATATACTAGATAGGAGCCACCATATTTCCTGTAGCACTACAAAAACTAGACACCGATCACTTTCTGATTATCCAGCACTGCTGCTTTAAATAAAGGGACTTACCTGCCACAGGCTGCCTGTGTAGGTGTCTGAAGTGGTGACGCCAAGGTATCTGTAAAATAAAACATAACAAAAAGGGTCACAAAGAATCCACAGCTCTTAGGGGATCCAGCAGGGCAGAAGGGATAGGATAGAAACAAAACTAATACTTAACTGATTAAGGTAGAAGCCCTCATCTGGTCAGACCTGCAAAAATAATAAGAGAAATAGGTTAGTTAGATGAAAAAGCAGTAAGAAAGTAGAAGGAGAGAAAAGGGAGTGAGGTCAGGAGAAAGATGGCTCAGCTGGGACCCTTTGCCCCTAGTGGTGGCCGAGTGGCCAGTAATTTAGTTAGTAACCCAAGTGGGCTAATGGAGGCTAGTGGGGGCTAGTAGCCATTCTGTAGAAATAAAAGAGCCATTGGTGGTCAGTGGGGCTTGGAAATGCCCTGTGGGGGTGGGGGCACAACATAAAGATAGCCCTGGTGGCCTATTTTTGTTTGTTTTTTCTTAACCAGGAGAGACACACTAAGCTGAAGCTTGTTTACAGTGTGACTTGAGAGCATAAGGAAGTTAAGTGACTTGTTTAGGGTCACACAGTATGCAAATGGGGGCTGTGGGATTCAAACTCAGTTCTCCAGGTTTGCAGCTCAGAACCTTAAACCACTGTGCTATACTGACTCCCTAGTGGGCTAGCCCCAAAGTTCTGAGGCCAGCATTTATGTTAAAATAAAATTTTAAACCCTTCCTTTGTCTAAGAGGGGCTTCCCTGAGCCCTGGTTATGCTGTGGGCAGTGATGGGGGGTTTATTTGTGGTGGCAGCAGAGGAGCAAGTTGGGCTGCTGGACAGTCTGCCAGTAGTATGACCGTGGTATAGTGAGAGTGCCTGCGGGAGCTCTAGAACTCCCAGCTCATATGGAGCTTAGGCTGTGGCCTACTCTGCATGGGTGGGAGACAGGGAAAGCCATGAGCCAGCAGGGTGGGGAGGCATGTAATGAAAGTGCATCCTCTCCACCTTTCTGATCACCACTCTGGCGGCAGATTTTTAATTAATTTATGACCTACAGGGCTTAAGAGGAAGCAGATGGTGCACAAATGGAACCAGCAGGAGGTGGTGGAGGAGGCATGTAGGAAAGCGTCTTCTCCCCACCTTCCTGATCGCCACTCCAGTGGCACTTGTTTTTTTTGTTTTGGTTATGCCCTATGGGGCTTAAAAAGAGTAGCTAGGGGCTGGAAGGACCGGTGAGCAACAAGCTGCTGCTGTAAAGTAAAGTTGCTCTGGTGGTACTAATGAGAGCCCTGAAGGTCTGTACAAGGAGGCAATGGGGCTGAGGAGGAGTGTGCAGGGTGGCAGGAGCCACCAGGAGTTAAAGCTGCACAGCGGCATTAGTGAGAGCTGAAAGGGGAGGTCCTGTACAGTGCAGGGTGGAGGAGCCACCAGAACTGGAAGCCACATGGCGGCAAACAAATGTAAAGCATGGGGGAGGTGAGAGAGAGAGAGTGAGGAGACAGCACAGCAGGTGCCGCATAAATGAAAGCCACACCATGGCTTATTGAAATAGCCAGAGAGGCTAGTTAAATACTTAGAAAATAAAAAGTAACACCTGAAAGGGAAACAGGCAGGCAAGTGGGAAGTGCTCTCGGAAGGTGGAAAATAAAGAGCCACACCGTGGCAGGTAGCAGCCCTGAGGGGCTGTAACAGAACTGGGGGGTGGAACAGCTAAAGGAAGGAAAAGAGCTACAGCCACACAGGAGGTTAAGGGGAAGCCAGCACCAGTGAAATGACATCATGCCCTGGGATGCTGATGGGGCAAGGAGGCAGCAGTATCAAAACAAAGGACATGCAAAATAAACACAAAACGGGACAGACAGTGGAGGACGGAGAGAGAGAGATGAAGGAGAAAGGGACTGGAAGGAACAAAACAAAGCACAATGGAGGAAGGGGAAGGTGTAGGTGTTAGTGGCTGATGCTTTCCTTGAGGTGGCAGTCACTTTGTTTTTTCTTGGGGGTGTTGCTTATGCAAATGAAAGAACTGAAGTGCTCTCTCTCTCTCATTGAAGCACTTCATTTCTTTTATGTGCGGCCACTTCCCCGCCATAAAATTCTGACAGCCGTCAAACTCGGCTTCAGTGGTCATTGGCCTGTCAGGGTCGAGCCCACTGTAGAGGTCTCTGCATTGAACTCATCCCTGACAGACCTCTCAAATGTGGTACTGTCCCAAGATGTTTCTTGTGTACACGCAATGAAACTTAAAAACTGGAAAAATGCTTTACTCTCAAAAGATTTGTGACTAATGGTTTGGCTTCAGAGATATCGGATGCTCCATCTCTGAGAAAATTTGCTATAGAAGTGCGACAATCTGGTTTCTCATTGACTGAGCCCTTTGAGTTAGAAATTGCTTATCAGGTGAAACCTAAGAAAAAGCAAACTATTGAGGGTCCATTGACTTTGGTGTCAGAGGCTGTTAATGTTACATCTCCTGTTAATTTTGATTTCTGATAGAAATGGGATCCTACAACTTGCCAGAAATAAAAAGCAGATGTTTTATAACAAGAGAATACACCTGTATCCTGATGCTAGTTTAACTACACAGAAGAGGAGGAAAAGGCTGTTAGCAATGCAGTCCAAGTTTATGGATGCTGGAGTTGTTACATCTTTGTTGTTCCCTGCAGTTCTTAAAGTAAACTTTCAACCAAAGCTGCATTACAGAGATTACCCAGACAAGACAAATCTCTTTTCTGATAAAAATGTGCACCTTCCCTCTCAGCTCAACTCTGAAGATGAGCAGGAAGAGGTGGATGTAACTGAACATTTGCCAGTTAATCTGTGAGGTTTAAACTAAGCTCAGCTTGAAACTGTATCAAGAGAGCAGGGTGTTTATGTATGCACTAGGTCAAAATGCCAAATTCAATTACAGTGCAGTCAAGAACCGTGCAGTAAAAACATTGCCGACAAAAACAGTGCCCAAGGAAATTGCCATATTGAACAATAGTGCTAATGGTAGCAGTCCAAAAACACACAGAGAACTGCTACCATGGCGAAGTAGCAAAACAAAATGTGTGTTTTGCAGGGGCTCCACCCAACCCCCGATAGTTATGTAATGAACTCCAGGGATGGAACTCTGGGATGAGAGAACCTGGGGGTAATTAGGCAACACAACACAGTCGAAGAACAAAAATACCACTTGGGGGATGGAAAACATAGACAATTTAAAAATCAGGGGGGAACAGAAAAAATAGAAAATCCACAAATCAGGAGACCAGGAACAGAACCCAGGTCTCCTCTGCATACTAGTGCCTTAGCCTCTCCACCACAGGAGTAGCTCAAACAGGCACTTTGCTTCCAGCTACTTGACTCCTTCCCTACTGCCTTGATGGCTACAGGGGTGGAGGTAACTGACTTGCACTATCCTACTCCTGTCGCTGTCAAGGCAGACGCGTTTTTTGAAGCATTGTTTTGACAGCGTTATTATTGAAACGGTGTGTTAACCTGGTAAGATTGTTATTGTTATTTTCTTTCTCATATCTTAAGAGGTTTAAACTAAAGATGGATGTAAAAACATTGGAGCACGTGTATCTTTAAAATTCTTAATTGAATCTATTGAAACTGAGTCGAGATGAATGCTCTGGTTTATTTTTCTTTATTACCCCCAGAAATAATTGTATTTAATTTTTTTATGTGTTGTATTTAATTTTTTAATATTTTGTGACTATGTATTGTATGCTTTCATTTAATAAATTCTAAATACACTAAAAAAAGCTAGTGGGATATTCTGGTGTGTAGAGAGGGGTATCTCCAGTAGGATGAGGGAGGTGGTGTTGCCAGTGTATGACTTGTTGGTGAGGCCCCGCATGGAATACTGTGTCCAGTTTTGGAGACTGCACCTCAGAATGGACATAGACAGAGTGGAGGCAGTGCAGTGGATAGTGGCTAAAATGGTGCAGTGGTTGGAAGAGAAGCCCTATGAGGAAAGACTGAGGGATCTCAACATGTACACCCTGGAAGAGAGGAGAGAGACAGAGAGAGAGAGAGGTGATATGATAGAGAGTTACAAGTATCTCACAGGGGTGAACAGGATGCAGAATGGAAGCCTATTTCAAATGAAAAAGTGCACCAGGACTGAGGGGAAAGCAATGAAGCTGGGAGGGGGGGTTTCAAGACAGATGTGATGAAATGTATCTTCACTTAAAGGGTGGCAGACATTGGAACAGACTGCCAGTGGAAGTAGTGGGGGCTAAAACAGTGGGGGACTTCAAGTATGCATGGGATAGACATAGTGGCATATTAGAAAACAGGTAGGGAGGTAGGAGGGTTGCTAGAGACCGCAAAGGGTCTGCATAGACAGAGTAGAAAAGGAACATATGGGCAGACTGGCTAGCCCAAGTGTCCTTTTCTGCCAACATATTCTATGTTTCTACATTTCTATGTTTCTAGATTTAGGTCCCTTTTGGCACCTAGGTGGTTTCACCCTTTCTCAAAGTGATTTATGTTTCAAGTAGTCATACTTTGTTGTTCAGTTTGCCCATAAGTGTACATAAAGTCATCAACGATAAGAGACCCCTCTCCCTCCCTCCCTCCTTCCCTCCTGGCAATGCACACCGCTGTAGTCACATGACAATATGACCTAAAAGCAGTATGCTGCCGATTAGAGAGGGGGATCCACTGCATTAGCATGGAAGTGGAATACTATTAGCCACCACCTACCCCCAAAAGTAATTATTTTGTGTTGACTGCATAATGAGGGCTAGATAATACTGTTTGTTTTCAGCCTTGCCTGGGAGGGAACAATGCAGATCAAATTAACTGAAATTGAAGTAGACTAACCTCTTGCTGGTGTTTGTGAATGGGGAAATTTGGCCAGGACACTGGGAAAATTCCTTTACTTTTGGAATGGGGTGTTGTTGGCCTGATCCCAAGAGGGAGGATTCCACAAACGAGGAGAATGCTGGTGTGCACAGGGAAGAGGAGTTGTCCTCCCTACCTGCCCAAAGCCTTGATGAGGTTACAGCTACTGTAATGAAGGAAGGAAATCTGGCAACAAGCATTGCTAGCTAGAATATACAGACTTATCTACAGTAGCACTGAAACTGGAGAGAGGGATACAAGGAAGGTGGCAGTGCCTGCTAAACTTGTTGGGTGAGGACGAGCAGCATTATACTCAGGAGAAAGAACAGCTAAAGTTACTACAAGACTCAAAACCATAGCCTCTGCAAGCTCATGTTCTGTAATACTGGTGATGGATGAACTGTCAGACCACATCAGCTGTTGTAAACAGCTGAGCGGTGAAGTTAACAGTAGTGCTATGAGCTCTCAAAAATGGATCCAACTTTCAAGCTGAAGCAGAGGAAACCAGGAATTTCAACTCTAACTCTGTAGGAAGCCTTCATGTGTGCAGGCTGGCAACATACATCAGACAGTAATTGGGAATTGCTTCCAATCTGGAGCCTCAGCTGTTTGCAGAAAAAGTACTCCCTGTTTCTGACAGGGAAATCAATATGGCACCTCATGCTGACAGAAAAGACAAGCAAGAAACTGCAATGAGAAACTCTGTTAGGATTCTGCACAGCGATATCAACACAGCAACAGTCTCAAACTGCAGGCACCCCTTTTTTATTCACAGTGCCAAATGTTTTTCTTTTTTGGGAACTCTAACTCTGCTTCAGAGGGACATCCCATTGAAAATGTCTCTCATTCAGAAAAAGTATTTACTGCCCTGAGCAAATCACATTACTTGATAATAATACCCCTCAGACCTTAAATTCTTGACTTACCTTGTGGGGATGCTTTAAGGACAGTTTGCAAGAGCATTACAGCAAACAGCTTTGCTGGATAACTCTGCAAAAGACATGCCTTCTAATACTTCTTCATTTAAAATGTCTGACCTGTCCCAAGCCAGAACAGAACTTGCATAACGCAGAAACACTGTTTGCTTACAGTACTGAGATGAAATACCTAAACTTACATCATAACTTAGGTGGATTCTGTTCTCCTAAAGGACTCCATGAAGTTCTTCATCTCTGAGATATATGCTATGATTCACATCTCTGCCTGGAGATTGCAGCTTTGATGTGAGCTTCAAGACCTCGAACTGCTTGAAGTGTTTCTGGACAAAATATTATTTGATGACAGCTTCCTTTCACTGTACACCCTTTCTGGCAATCTCACTTACTAAGCCTGCAGTCAAAACTGCCATAATTCTTTTTAGAAATGAGGGGGGCAGGGTTTGTGATATACAATACTGGTTAAAGTAGAGGTGTGAAATACTGGGACAAAATGATCCAATTATGGATAAAGAACAGATCTGGACAAGGAGCAGGAGGTTTAAAAAAAACTACAACAAAATAAAGCAGGGATAATGTGCCTTCCCAATAGTTGCTTCCCTGGCTGGATTCATGGTATATGTTTTTATTCAGGCCAGCCTAAAGTCTGTTACAAGTGTGGGGTACGTAATCTTCTTAGTTGTAATGTTGATCAGTTACACTGCGGATTGTGTTCAGAATTTGGTCATGTTTGCCTGACTTGTAAGAACATGTTCTGTTTCAATTTGTGTGAAGAGTGGATTCACTCTTATAAGCAGTGCCAGTGTGCTACACATCATAGGGGAGACAGACTGGGCCATGGCTGTTTCCTCACATAGGCACAAAAGACTAATGTAACCAATGCTAAAGTACAAAAACAGCAGGAGGAGATGCATGAGACAATGACAAATTTGCTCTTTCTACACTGCAATTACTGCTAGACCAGAGCAACAAACTGCCACTGAAGAAGGCACTGTACCAGTATGGAAAAGGCACAAACAAACTCTGACATAGAATACGAATAACATGTAGCCAGACCAAACCATACCATACAGCAATCAACATTATCTGCAGATGCATAAAAACACAGTGGAAAAATGTTACAACAGTCTCCCCTAAAAGAATATGATATTATTCCACCTCCATACAGTATGAAAGTTTTCACCAGAAGGAGAACTCTAAACGGCCAGAAGACAAAGTGCAAAGTACAAAAACTGTGTAATGATACCCAAAAAGTTTGTTGGAAAGTAAATCTGAACTGCTTCAAAGAATGAAAGACTGAAGGGATTCCAATGATGAGAATGACTTGGAGGCTTTTTCAAATATATCAGCATAAAAAAATAACTTTTCTGAGAGACAGAGGAAGATGCTGAGGACTACAAAAATGTGAAGAAGAGAAAAAAATTAATCAGAATCCTGGACTGGGGGTGCAAAAAATAATGGCCTAATATTCCTTAATTGTACGGGGATGCAACCTGACCAGGGGATCAATTTAAATTTGCCCTCCCTAAATGAGAATAGCTTGAAAAATGTCAAAAAAGGGCTATAACATATTCTGTTTTAAACAATCCCACTTTTACATAATTTTTTGAAGGAGTCATGATTCTCTTAACAGATACATTCCAAGCAAAATTAAATTGGCTATGTGGTCCTTCATTTGGGGCTTTTGGAGAGCACCTAAGATGGAGTTGCTGTTCTTTTTAAAAGCATAAAGTGCACTGTTACTAAATTAGTGGACATCTGCCTTGGTAGAGCCTTATTACTTGATGTTTCTTATCAGACTGAGAGGTTGCATCTCATTAATATTTATGCTCTACAAAGCAAAGCCACTAGGCTAAATCTGTGTAAACAAATCCTGTCATATCCACACACATCTTAAAAAGTCAAATTTGGTGTTAATTTCAACTGTGGTATGAGATTACAGACAGAGGTATTCATACAAAGAAACTGCATTGTGATACCAGTTTTCTTATCACTTATAATTTAAAAGGCAGGTCTCATTGATGCTTACTTGAGTTCATAATCTTCTTGTAGTCACACATAGTAGAAAGGCCCTATATATATTCGTGTTGACTTCCTTTTGTCAACATCCTAAAAAGTAAATAACTGAAAAATGACACCTACAGAAATCACACACCATTTACTGTTTGGTTGTTCATGGGAAGTGGAGGACTTCCCCTCTTGACCCACAGTCGCAGAAAATAAGTATTTCATTATTATAACATAAAGAGGTATGACTAGCTATGGAAAGCATTTTAGTTGCTTATTACAAATAACAGAATGCCATAGATATTTGAGTCTAAGAACCTAGCTATGTTTAATCATATCACTAGCAACAAAAGGTTAAGGCTGGTATACTAACCAGGCGAGTTCCAAGAACTGCAATACTATTGGGCAGCTTCATTATTAGCCAAGCCAGAGGTATGGTACTCAGTGGAGGGTCTCATATGGGGACCCTTATGAGAGCTGGAAACAAAGGGTAAAACATAAGGTAATATCAGGTCTTACAAAAGACTCTGGAGAAGTCTGTCATCAAAAAAGATGAGATTATGGAAACTGCAGTCATACACTATTTCTACATTTAGAACAGTATTTAGTCCTGCTACTGATATAACAACCTTTTTAGATCAGGTTTTTATTCATTTATTTATTTATTGTCTTGGATAACAACTTTTGAGCTTGGAGCTCTTTTACAAAGGTTCCACGTCAGTAACAGAGAAACATACAGCAAGGTAAAGACTAAGACAAGCGCTATATACAGGAAGGACTTCAAAATGGCTAGTTACATAAATACATGATCATTAACAAAGGTTGATATACCACCTCTGTCCAAAAAAATTGAACAATTCCTTCTTGCTCCCATTTCCCTGGAAGAGATCCAGGATGTAATAAACCCCCTAAATATTAAAACTGCTACTGGCCTAGATGGCCTTTCTACTAAGTTTGTTAAGGACTTTTCAGATCTCATTTCAAAATTTTTGACTCTTACTTTTCAACATGTAATGACATCTTTTAAACTGACCCCAAATGTAGAGACAACTATTTTATTCTTTCTTCTCAGAAAAAGGAGACTTGAATGATTAAAAAAAATTGGAGACTTATTGGTATTCTTTAAAATCTTATCAAAATCACTTTGCAAAAGGCTGACCAACATAGCTGAACATTTGTACCTGTATGAACTTGTTACATTCCATCTAGATCTACATGTGATCATTTAAATCTAATTTGTGAACTAATAGAAGAAAAATGGGAATAGCTGAAGGATTTATACTGTCATTAGACCAGGAGAAGGCTCTTGACAACATTTAACAAATCTGTTTTCTAGATTATCTTGTTATTGCCCCCCCACCACCACCACCACTGCCACCACCACCTTCATACAGTGGTTATGTACCTTATATTAATCAGCAGCTGTAATTTCTGTAGTTAACTCATTCACACCACAAAAGCTCTTTGAGAATTCCACCACTTGTGCCCTGTATATTCTTAGCACTGCATCCTGGGCCTTTCTAAGCAAAATATAATCAGCATGCCACAGACAAATGTGAATGCCTCTGGAACTGTAAGTGCTACACACAAAGTAAGAGTGGCAAAGTTGTTCAGCACAACATTATCTTTCCAATGGTGTTATGCAATCAATTGTAATCAATTTGGTTTTTATTTTATAGTAGCTGAAATACCAAACTGTGTTTTTTTCAGATATTTTCAAGGTGCTTAGGTGAGGCTTGAGAGATAAATGTCAGCCATGCACAACATACCTTAAACAAATGTGAATAACTCCTAAAGTATACGTCGTAGACACAAAGTATCAGTGGCAACATTGTTCAGCATAAAATTACCTTTCTAAAGGTGCTATGCAATCAAGCCTACCCAATTCGGCTTGTTTTATATTTAGGTAAAAACTGCTGACTTCCTCAAATGTTTCTAGGCCTGAGTGAAAGTCAGCTGAGTACATCTACAGGTGTTATTGGCATGAGTGGCTATGCTTTCAGCTGCCACCTACAGGCATATCTAGGCCTGAATGAGTTAATGCATGGTTTGGAAAATCAGTTTAAATCAGGGAAGGAGTACATCAGGGATGCCAACCTTAGCCCCTTATTATGTTTTCTGTCTAGATCTGCTTCTCAGGAACATTAAACAACAGGAGGTTATGTGTAGTATTGATAGCCCATTATGTAACATCCCTCTAAAAAACATTGCCTATGCAAATGATGTGTGCCTGTATGTGACTAATGAACAGTCTGGGTGGGATGAGTGGGGTGCAGATTCACTACTGATGATGAAAACATTAAGGCACTGGGATGTATAATACTGATACTGTTGAACTGCACATGATTAAGTATTGCTTTTCAGCAGTACTGACTCTGCTAGTTTGCCTAACTGTAGGCTTAGCATGCCAAATTGTCACATTGTATCAGAAGTGCTTTGATTTTGGGGCATCTGTTATGGGTCAGGCACACAATCAATCAATCAGTCAAAATCTTTATTTATCCAGGCGAACACCATTGAGCAAAGCTCATTTACAAGATGGACCTGGTTAGAGCCAGGTCAAGATACAGTTCATAAAAATTGCAATCAACAGAGACAAATAACAAATACATGTACAATCAACAAAAAATATACAATAAAAGCTGTATCAAGTGACTGATCCGGTGATACGGCAGGCTTACAACAGAACAGAGGGTGAACTTATAGTATATATAGGTAGTACAGAGATACTTTCGGGGAAATATTGGAAAGGGTGCAAGGTTAGCAACTTGGTGAGTGAATGGCGAGGATATGTAACAACTACAATACCTAGCCCCACGAGAGAGACGCAGCTAAAATGAAGGGAGGGAGAGAATTACCAGAGAAACTATGGCAAGAGAACGGAGAGGAGGACGACACAGTTGGGGGGGGAGTATAATAAGTACACAAAGGGATATGGGGGGAAGGAAACCAGTGCCCATTGACCAGAAGTACAGTCAAGTAGGATGCTGGGTGCCTAGGATTAAGAGGCAGGCTAAGGGTGTGAGAAGCAATTATAGGTTTCCCTCACAGAATGAACATATAAAGTCTTGAAGGAATCCAAACTGATGGGGATGCACGGTAACGGCAGTTTTTGTAGTTTATTCCACCAAGAGCTGAATGCCTAGGATTCAGAGGCAGGCTAAGGACGGGGGAAGCAATTACAGGGTTCCCTCATGGTTCAAGCATATAGGGTCTTGAAGGAATCCAAACTGATGGGGATGCTCAGTTTCAGCAATTTTTGCAGTTTATTCCACAGAGAGGGCAGCACAAAGCTTATTGCTGCTCTACCAAAGCGTGATGTAACCTTGGGAATGTTCAGTGTGATAAATGAGGAACTTCTAGGAGCATAGATTCCTGGCGTACTTAAAGTGAGGCAGTCAATAATATATTGGGGAAGCTTTTTTTGTGACAGCTCTGAAAGTCCACTGAGACGCATTTCTGTTCCGCCTAAACAGGAGGCAGGACAACCCTATGGCTGCGTACAGGGAACAATGGTGAGTAGAAAGGGGAAGACCCGTTATAAACCTAAGTGCTCTGTGATAGAGCGTATCCAATTTTGCAACAGAGGAGTTTGGGCACTGACTATGTAAGAAGTCTGCATAATCCACCAGAGAGAGAAAAGTTGTTTGGACTAGGCACATTTTAGCATCTCTAGTGAGGAACTGGTTAATCCTAAAGAAAAGACCCAGCCTCTGCCTTAGTTTCTTTAGCACATCCTCAATACGCTCAATGAATGAGAGATTATGTTCAAGTCACACTCCCAGGTATTTAAATTTTGTGACAAACTCCAAATTCTCACCAAGGATTGTGGTGATCTGAGGTTTTGCTCCAGCACTGGCCGGGTTCACCACATGACTATAGGGTGAAAAGAGCATTGCTTTTGTTTTCTTGGCACTAAGTAGGAGCTTCTGTGAAGAAGCTGGTTCTGCAGCCAGTTTAATTCCTCCTGGAGGTCTGCACAAGCGGCCTCAAGCATTGGTCGACTTAGGTAAAGTACCATGTCATCTGCAAACAGGTGTATATTGGCCTTATTTATGCTATCATCAATGTTATTAATATAGATAGAGAACAGTAGGGGGCCGAGGATTGAACCCTGCGGCACACCCCTTTGAAGTGGTTTAAGCGGGGAGAGCTCACTCTCTGCCTTGACCTGCTGGAGCCGTCCTGTAAAGTAATCAGCAAACCAGCGCATTAATACTGAGTCTAGACCTATACTCCTCAAAGAGAAGAGAAGCAGGCTGTGGTCTACAGTGTCAAAAGCATTGCTGAGGTCTAAAAATACAGCGCAGATGAAGTTTCTACTATCCAGATCTCACTGCCAATCGTTGGTTACTTTAACAAGGGCTGATATAGTACTGTGTTTTGTTCTGAAGCCAGATTGCATAGGGTTTAATAGATTCATGGATTCTAGGTAATTTCTGAGCTGGCTGCTCACTATTTTTTCCAGAAGTTTAGACAAGACTGAAAGAAGAGAAATTGATCTGTAATTGTTAAGGTCGCAAGGATCCCCCGATTTAAACACGGGAATGACATGGGCAATTTTCCATAGCGGGGGGATAATCACTTGGGACAGGGATAGGTTGAAAAGGTGAGTAATTGGCACCGCTAATACACACTAGGCAATTCTAAGGAAATAGGAATCTAGGGAGTCGGCACCAGTGCTTTTCTTACAGTCCAACTGTAACAAAAGATCTTCAACCTCTTTCAGACATGCAGGTTGGAAGGAGAAGCCTGGGACGGGGGCAGGAGATTCAGTATGTTGTACACCTAGTTGTAAGCATACCAAACATGCAGGAGAGTTGTCAAAAGCAAGGCCTGCAGTAGCAAAGTGGTTGTTAAAGGAGTCCAGAATCCCCATTCTGTCACAAATAGTTGTGCTCCCTGAGTTAATTTTAGCAGGCAGGGAGTTGCCAGGCATATGCCCAGACATTTCCTTGATTGTCTTCCAAAATTTAGAAGAGCACTTCACAGCAGAATCAAGTTCAGTACAGTAGAATGCAGCTTTCACTTCCCTAACCATTTTAGTACATGAATTCCATGCCTTTCTGAACTGGCACCAATCCGTGTTGGTCTTGGTTCAGCGTGCATTTTTCCAAAGCTTATCTCTTGCTAGCATTGCAGCCTTCAGTTCCGCAGAGAACCAGTGACAGGCTTTCTTCCTCACACAAATTTTTACCAGGCAGGCATACTTATTTAGGGCCCTAGCCAATATTTCATAGAAGATGTCATATGCCAAGTTTACCGTGTTTGCCAAGTAAAAGTCCTGCCAGCGCAATGAATGTTTCAGCTCATTGATACAGGCAAGCAGATTGAAGTTATGTCGAGTCCTTGTAGTGGAAAATTTAGCTGCTGGTACTGTGTTATGTAGTTATCTGACACCAGCAATGAAGCAATGATCACTAACATGCAAAGAAAAAGGTGTCAACATGGGAGAACAGATGGGGCCTATTAACTAATATAACATCTAACAGGGTACTATTGCTCGGATTCCTTTTATTTGGGCGTGTGGGTTCATCAATTAGTTGTGCCAGCCCAAGGGAGTCACAAAAGGTTTTAAGGGGTGTAGAGGTCTTAGATAGCTAATCAAAGTTGAGATCCCCTAGGATAATTGTTTCAAAGTTTTTTTATTTTATTTATTTAGCTTGTGTTAACTGGGTAAGTGTACTAGCCATAAAATGACTATTTTCAGGCACGACCTGGGAGAGTACAGACATGCAGAAACTTAACAGGATAACAAATTATAAGTGCTTTACATACAAGGAGTTAAAGAGGATACAATATATCAGAACATACAAAGTAAAGTGCTTTACATACAATAAGTTAAAGTGGATACAATATATCAGAGACATACAGAGTAGACCATTCATAAGTTCATAGGTAACTACCTATGCAATGAATAGAGAGGACCTTGGACAATAAATTATCAGGTGACATATCATATGAACAGAACAAGGTACACAAAAACCAAAACAGGTAATACAAAAGGAAGAAATAACCATTGAGAGCAGGGGGTGTCATTAAGGAAAAGGTCGGTTAGCGAGAAAGAGGGGAGCAAACCATGAAATTAAATTATATGAGTGTATGTAAGTGTAAGGGAGATGCCTGCAGTGCAAGATTGTATATGGGCAGGAAAAGAGAGCCAGGACAGGCTGAGGCAGTAAGAGGGTTATATAGAGGTGAGGAAATACTAAAAAAGTTCCCTTTCTCTAATACACAGCTAAGATGCATAAGGAGCTGTAGCCCAGAGGACGGAGGTCTATAACATCTTACTACATGGAGTGTGAGGAAAGTAGATAACTCAGTCTTAAGAGCCAAACATTCAAATTCATTCTTGACAGTAGACGAGTCAAGACAAGATATTGTGTACTTTTCCTTAACGTAGATGGCCACTCCTCCACCTCTAGTCAGTCTATCTGCTCTGAACAGCATGTAAGTGGGGATGTTAATCTCCCTGTCCGAGGTGGCTGGTCTAAACCAAGATTCGGAAACCACCAAAACATCCAACGAAATGTGGCTGACCCAAGCCTGAATCAGAGTAATCTTTTTTATGAGGCTGAAAACAGTAACATGCCAGAAGTTCATACCTTTGAGCTTTGCAGTATTACATAGAAACATAGACTTTGACGGCAGATAAGGATCACTTGGCCCACTCAGTCTGCCCATTTCCCTACCTACTGGATAAGCTGCAGATTCTAGTTAACCAACAGCCTATTTCCTGCAACCCCCCACTATAATTGCCTTATGTCTGTCCCATGCATGTTTGAATTCCTCCACTGTTTTAGACCCCACAACCTCTCCAGGAAGGCAGTTCCGTGCGTCCACCACTCTCTCCGTGAAAAAGAATTTCCTCACATTACCCCTGAGCCGTCCCCCCTCTAACTTTAAATTGTGCCCCCTTGTTCTTACACATCTCTTTTTCTGAAAGATGCTACCCTCCTGGACTTTGTTGATTCCCTTGAAGTACTTAAAAGTTTCTATCATGTCCCCCCGTCCCTCCTTTCATCAAGGGTATACATATTAAGCTCTCTCAGTCTCTTCATATGGTTTCTGATGTAGACCCTGCACCATTTTAGTTGCCCTCCTCTGGACTGCTTCCATCCTGTCTATGTCCTTGCGCAGATGAGGTCTCCAAAACTGCATGCAGTACTCCAGATGGGGTCTCACCAACTGTCTGTATAGAGGGATAACCACTTCCCTTTTTCTACTTATGATGCACCTCCCTATGCATCCCAGTATCCCCCTGGCTTTCCCTACTGACTTCTCACATTGCATACCCACCTTTAGGTCATCTGATATGACTACACCCAGATCCCTTTCCATTATTGCTGTTGTTAGTACCTCCCCTGCTATTGTGTACTCTTCTCCTGGATTTTTATTTCCCAGGTGCATTACTTTGCACTTCTTTGCATTGAATCTAAGTTGCCATATGTCTGACCTTTCCTCCAACCTTGCCAAGTCCCTTCTCATCCTTTCTACCCCCTCCCTGTGTATCAGCTCTGTTACAAATCTTTGTGTCATCCGCAAAGAGGCATACCTTTCCTTCCAGACCCTCTGCAATGTCACCTATAAAGACATTAAAGAGGACTGGACCCAGTACTGAGCCCTGAGGTACTCCACTAGTAACTCCCCTTTCTTCAGAATGTGTTCCATTCACTATTACCTTCTGTGTCCTGTTGTGCAGCCAGTTTTCTACCCAGGCTACCACCCTGGGACCCACTCCCAGGCTGGCTAACTTGATTATTAATCTTTTGTGTGAGACTGTGTCAAATGCCTTGCTAAAGTCTAGGTAGGCCATATCCACAGCCCCTCCCTGGTCTATTACTTTGGTCACCCAGTCAAAGAAATCGATTGGACGGAGATGTAAGGCCTGCAGGAGGGCCAGGATTCAGCTCAATATTGTCAGAGCATAACAGAAGAAGCAGCAGAATCTTTTTTAAGGCAGAAATAGTCAATTTGAGTATTCTAGCCCTTACGTGTCTACAAGGATTATCAACTCGGGCATGCCAGTCCCCACCTCCAGAGGTGTTCTGGTCTAAAGCTAAAAAAACTAGAACCCTGGCAGTGAAGTGCAGGGAAAGATGAATACTACGATGGGGGGGGGGGTGCCTTGTAAAGGTGGCTCAATGCAGGTACTGCTACATGGGGTACTCTGGGTGTATGCTTGCAGTTGGGGGAGCTTCAGGGCAAATAGATATCTGTGAGATGAGTTATCATACACTAGGCATTCTAGTGAAGGGGCATATTCCCCTCACTGCAAAGAGAGGTTAGGCCAGTAAAGTGCACCAGGCATGAGAAGGAGGAGAATCGGGAGGTGGAGCCCAGATATTCCCCACATGATGAAGCCTACAAGGGCACGCATTCTCAGAGTCTACCGGTGACTTTGACTGGATAGGAGGATTACGAGCTGAGTGAGTGCCTAAAAAGCTGCAGCTCTGTGGGCACAAGACCCCTGAAGGGAGCCATTGTCCAATAGCGGTAGAGATCCTAAGGATGCTATATGATAATGTTGAAAGCAGCACAACTCTGGAGAATTTGTATTTTTCAGTAGTGGAGGGGGCGGAACAGAGAGTTACATGTATTAGATGGTGGCAGTCACATTGGGCGTGATTTGAAAAGGAGAGGGATGAAGGCGTATTTAATACGTGGAGGAGGTGGGGGATGGGTGAGCGGGTGAAAAATTTGCGGCATTTGCCGTACCTTGCTGGCCGAGAGTCCGGGCTTGTGGTCTCGGGCGCTGGTTGGGAAAGTGCCATCCACCCAGTGGCCACGTCTCCCTCGGATGCTAAACAGGGAGCCCCTGGGAAGCTTGACCTCAGCTGGGGAAAGAAAGGAGAGGTCAGATTTAAAAGCTGGCCATAGGCAAAGAGCCAACTGAACCAGCAGGAGTCTCAAATTTGTAAAACAAAGGGAAACATATTGCTTTGGAGCCTACAAGTCTGACGTCAGCACAACAGAGTCAGGAAGGGGCTGCAATTACTTAAATACTTTAACTTAGCACTCTAAACAGTTGCAAATTAACATCAGTGGCTATAGGCAGAGTTAAACAAGAAATAAAACAAGAAATTACAGTATTTTAGTGCAGTTTAGAGTAAAGGAGCACACTGCAGGAACCAATGAGAAACCAGGGCTGAAAGACGCTCATGTTCCAATTGGCTAGTGGCTTTTTCCATACCTTGCTGGCTGAGAGTCCGGGCTTGTGGTCTCAGGCGGTGGCGGCTGGGAAAGCGCTGTCCACCAGGTGGCCGAGTCTCCCTTGGCTGCTGAGCAGGGAGCCCCTTGGAAGCTTGTCCTCAGCTGGGGAAAGAAAGGAGAGGTTAGATTTAAAAGCTGGCTGTAGACAAAAGGCCAACTTAACCAGCGGGAGTAACCAAATTTGTAAAACAAAGGGAAGCATATTACTTTGGCGCCTACAAGTATGGCGTCAGCACAACAGAGTCAGGAAGGGGCTGTAATTACTTAAATACTTTAGTTTAGCACTCTAAATCAGTGGTTCTCAAATGGTGAGGCCCCATACTGTTCCAGAGGAGGCCCAGTCAAGTCTGATAATGTACAGTATTTACATTTTAAGTTTTGGATGTTTTGTTTGAACGGATGAAGCAAACCAAATATAGATAACGACAGGTGAATTTCTTGACTTACGCACAAATTGGTGACCAGGAAAGGCCTTGAGCCAAAGCTTGTTTATACTGTAAGTGTATATTTACATGCAAATTGGGGACCAGGAAAGGCCCTGAGCCAAATCTTGTTTATACTGTAAGTGTATATTTACATGCAAATTGGTGACTAAGAATGCACACTGAGTAAAGGCGTTTTTCTACATAGTTGTTTAGATGCAAATTAATGACTGGGAAAGGCACACTGTGTTGAGGCTTGTTTCTACAGTAGGTATTTATTTATATGTAAATTGATATCTGGGAAAGGCACACTGAGCCAATGCATCTTTCAGATGTGACCTCAGTAAGGGTACAATAAGTTGTTTAACAGGGTAAGGGGGGAGAGATGATCTGGCTAAGTGAGTTGTTCCAGATAGAGAGGAAGTAGAGTAATAGGGGTCCAAGAGTCAGAATAGTAAAGTGACAAGGATAACCTGGGGTGTGGGGTTGGGGTTTGAGAACAGTAAGTTGAATAAAGAGAGAATATACTCCTTCAACATTATTAGTCCTGCTTGATTCCGGGTGTACTGTGCTAAAGCATGATTTTTTTTTTTCTGTGGGGAGGCCCAACATTTTTTCCAAATTTGAGGGAGGCTCAAAATCTGTTCCATGAATTGGGGGAGGCTCACTATCACTAGTGCTCTAAACAATTGTAAATTAACATCAGTGGCTATAGACTGAGTTAAATAAGAAATTAAACAAGAAATTACAGTCATTTAGGGCAGTTTTAACAGAGTAAAAAAGTATTTTAGCACAGTTTATAATAGGGTGAAGAAGCACACTGCAGGAACCAATTGGAAACCAGGGCCAAAAGGCACTCACCTTTCAATTGGCTAGTGACTGTTGCAGTACCTTGCTGGCTGAGAGTCTGGGCTTGCGGTCTCAGATGGCAGCTGGGAAAGCGCCGTCCACCCGGTGGCCTAGTCTTCCTTGGATGCTGAGCAGGGAGCCCCTTGGAAGCTTGTCCTCAGCTTGCTGGCCAATAGCCTGGGCTTGCAGTCTCAGGTGGCAGCTGGGAAAGTGTTGTCCACCCGGTGGCCAACTCTCCCTTGGCTGCTGAACAGGGAGCCCCTGGGAAGCTTGTCCTTGGCTTACTGGCTGAGAGTCCGGGCTTGCACCCTCGGGCAGCAGCTGGGAAAGTGCTGTCTGCCCAGTGGCCAAGTCTCCCTTGGCTGCTGAGCAGGGACCCCCTGGGAAGCTTGTCCTCAGCTTGCTGGCCAAGAGTCCGGGCTTGCAGTCTCAGGTGGCAGCTGGAAAAGCACCGTTCACCCGGTGGCCAAGTCTCCCTCTGCTGCTGAGCAGGGAGCCCCTCGGAAGTTTGTCCTCAGCTAGCATTTGTGTTTCATTTCAGTTGTTTCCCTGTGTCTTCTACAGTTCCACAGCATCAGTAGTATACAGTCCTGGTTTCTTGAAGTTTTTATAATCAGTAGTGAATCTGCACACTGCCTGTACTGATGTCCCACTAACAGCCTTGCTACAATTGCACAGTTTAGAGAACATGGGTAATAAGGTTTGTATCTTCTTTTCTCTGCCCCGATGCAAAACTACAAACTAGTCTGTTTGAGTAAATGATGTCTGTAGTTCAATATAGAAACAATTTTTTAAAAGACGTTTTAAAAGGTAGACTGAGCAGATTATTTTTGGTTAAGACCAGGGAGAGAGTTTGTTAGTTGATCAGGCCACAATTAGTTTGTCAGCAACAGCTGGTGAATGACAGTGTCAGAACAGCATACTGTGTTCTGAAGTTCACTCAGTTCCCCACTCCTTGTAACACTGCATGAGAGTTCCTGCAGTTCTGTCATCTTTATTCATTGAATACTAGAGGAGGGTTCCACCACCTGGGGATGACAGTAGTTCCACGCTTTCAAATTTAGAGGTGAAAGTTCCCCCACCTAATCATTTCCAGTTTAACTACTGTGGGTGGGGGGGCATCAATAACACATCATCCTGCAGACTTGCATAGTGAAATGTCATCACTCTGAGTCAAACTGCACATTCCTTCTACCACAGACAGGAAGTATAGGTCACAAGACTACATAAACAGCCATCTCTGGAACTACAGAGTAAACTGCAATTTGTATGTGTTTTGATACATGACAAATGGAAATGCTATGCTGATGATACATAATGGCCTTAAATACTGTATATACTAGCAAATACTACTAAGTTGCTTAATACCATTTTCATGTCCCCTTTAAAGCTTGTGAATGAGCTAGGGTTGAACTGCTAACTTTGTGGTTTTGTTTATTTTATTTAGCTTTTGTTAACTGGGTAAGTGCACTAGCCATAAAATGACTATTTTCAGGCACGAACCGGGAGACTACAGACATGCAGAAACTTAACAGGATAACAAATTATAAATGCTTTACATACAATGAGTTAAAGAGGATACAATATATCAGAACATACAAAGTAAAGCACTTCACATACAATGAGTTAAAGTGGATACAATATATCAGAGACATACAGCGTAGACCATTCATAAGTTCATAGGTGCCTACCTATGCAATGAATAGAGAGGGCCTTGGACAATAAATTATCAGGTAACATATCATATGAACAGAACAAGGTACACAAAAGGAAGAAATAACCATTGAGAGCAGGGGGTGTCATTAAGGAAAAGATCGGTAAGTGAGGAAGAGGGGAGCAAGCCATGAAATTAAATTATATGAGTGTATGTAAGTATAAGGGAGATGCCTGTAGTGCAAGATTGTATATGGGCAGGGAAAGGGAGCCGGGACAGGCTGAGGCAGTAAGAGGGTTATATAGAGGTGAGGAAATACTATTGTATGGCCAGAGACATCAGTCATTAGGTAGGGTGAAAGCAGGAACAGGTATCAGCAATCAGCAGATTCAAGCGCAGTTGTCTCTTAAAGCATGTGTGGGAGCTAAAAAGTCTAATGTCGAGGAGAAGGGAATTCCACAGCTGTGGAGCTGCATGCTCAAATGCAACAGTTCCTTTCCTAGTGCGGCACCTCGGCAAATTCAGAAAGGATTTATCGGCTGATCGTAGACCATGGAGTGTGTCCTGAGAAACAAGCATAACTGCAAGACACCTAGAGGTTTGATTTCGAATTATTGATTCAATAAGAGAGCCAAGGTAGTATTTCCTACTAGCTAACGGAGAGAGCCAACCAAGATCATTATAAAGCTGACAGTAGTGCTTAAGCCGAGGAGCAGAAGAGACATAGCGACATATGTTGTTATACGTAATATCCCATCTGAGTAGGTCAGTTTTATGAGCAGCCCCAAATAAGGGAGCCCCATAGGTTAGGGTGGGGAGCAGAATCCCCCTCGCAATGGTCATTTTAGCTGATGGCATGAGCATATAACTAGTCTTATATGCAACACCCAGTTTGGAGTTGACAGCTCTGCAAACAGACTGTACATGAAGATTAAGATCAAGAGATTGATCTAGCAGGATGCCCAGGTACTTGAAAGAGGTCACGTTCCAGTAATTGACCTTCTAAGTCCTGCACCGTCAGTGCTGTTGTGCAAGCCTGGAGCTTTGGGACCGATCCAAGCAGCATAGCTTTAGTTTTACTAGTGTTGACAGCCAGTTTGTGGTCATATAGCCAGTTTTGGATATTGTTAATGTCAGAGGAAATGGTTGTGTTGACAGTGTCTATATTAGTAGAACTTGTATAGATGACAAGATCATCAGCATATAGAATAGCACAGCAGGATTTTAGAGCAGCTCCAATGTTATTTATATAAAGAGAGAATAGGAGGGGCCCTAGGATGGAGCCCTGAGGTACACCAATGTTAATGGTGGTACTGTTCGATAGAGAGGAATTAAATTTCACCACTTGAGTTCTAGTTGTCAGGTAGCTTTCATACCAGTCAACACAACAGAGGAGAAATACGAGTGTCGGCGAGGAGAGAAGCAAAGTGTGATCACAAAGGTCAAAAGCCTTTGTGAGGTCAATAAAGACAGCCCCAGTCAGATTGCCAGTATCCATTTTTGAAAGAGTGTCTGTGGTGAATTTAAGGAGTGCAGTCATTGTGCTATGTCCTTTCCTGAAGCCATGTTGGGTATCGAGAGCAGGCTGTGCTTAAGTAGATAGTCAGTTGTCTGAGTTGCGACAATTTTCTCCAGGATTTTGCTCAGTACCGAGAGTATGGCAATTGGTCTGTAGCTCATGACAACCTTAGGATCCCTTTTTTAGCACAGGTGTGTGATCTGAGCAGCAGCAGCTTTCAGGGTCAGGGACCACTCCACCTGAAAGTGATACTTGATATACATTTTGGCCAGCGGTAATGCAATATAAGGAGCTGCAAGTTTCAAGAGGAGGGGTTCAAGGGAGTCTGAGCCAGAGCTGGTATGATCAGAGATGGACCTCAGGAGCTTCAGGACTTCCTTTCTAGACACAGCCTTAAAATAGAATGGAGGAGTATAAGGAGGCACAGGGGACAACACTTCCAGCTTATCCAGACAGGTTCCTGATGAGGAGTGGGAGGACACTGCAGTGGGATCAAAGGAAGAGGTATATTGGGAGAGATCAGAGAAATGCAGGTTGAAAGGATTAGCTATGGTTTGTGAGTCATTGCAATGCACATCATTTGTCAGCATATCACCAGGGGTAGTTGACTGTGAGGATCCTAGGAAGGATTTGATGTGTGACCAGAATTTTCTGGGATCATTGGCCGAGTTAATCAGTAGGTGCTTGGGGGATGCATGGCTCTCTCATTAGCTCGCACTTCACCAGTTACCTACACATTGGTTGGGAATTGCACCTTAATTATAGGAAGCCAATTTAGGCAGAATACCTTATATAAAAGAAGTCAATTCAGGCAGTTATATTTTAGAATAGAGACCCAGCTGAAGGGTGGTCTGCCTTGATTTTTTGTAACTAGGCAACTTCACAGCAGGGTTCTGATGTGAACACCAAGAGACCTCACTCCTGTTGGAGATAAAATAAGTAAATGGACAAAGCCCTCTGCAATAGAATAAATAGAGTATGCCCATATGAAGACCTCTCCCTTTTCATGGAAGGCATTTTCATGGAAGAGCCTCATATGATACTTCTGTACCCCTTCTCAACAGGCTAAATATGATGGGAATATTTCTCACATTGCTGGAGAAGGTGGGGTGGGGAATTGAGGGTGGGGGCAAAGCAAACTATGTAAATATTTTCTGGCTCTGCCCCAAACTTTGGGAGTTTTGGGCCAGTCTATACAAGAATAGAGAGAGAGCTATTTGAACCCACATTAGAACTCACACAGCAGACAGTATTGTTTTTAAATATGCCTGAGGGTTTTAGGTCCCCTCATGTTTAAAAGATTTTATCGATCTGCGTTCTCATGACTAAAAAAGCCTCTACTAAAACTTGGCTGTTTGATATGTTCCATACTGTAACTTTATGGAATAACTTAATGAGAGAAACATATACTACAGAAAAGCTAACTGCAAGAGTATCTCAGACTTCCCAAAATTTGAACTTCTTTGGAGGGGTTGGGTTAAATATGAAATGCAGAATATGATGATTTTGTACCCTAGATGTAACAGATGCGCCTTATATAAAAGATTCTCATTTTGAGGCGGAGCAGCAAGATGGCGATGCTGCTCTGCTCCTCGTTGCATGGTCTGTGTTTTGGCATTTCAGCATTTCTTAAACATTCAGTTTTATTCCACACTTGCTGAATGAAACTTTTGTTATATTTGCCTCAGAACTCTAGTCAGGGGGTTATTTTAGCATAACGCTGAAAACAAAAGCGGTTTTCACGAGTCTGATGCTATCGGCTACACCAGTTTAAACCAGGATGATATGTTACTTTTTTTAAAGTTTCGGTGACGTTTTCTCCCCAACTGAAAAGAAGTGACTGGGCCTGAGAAGGAATGGATACAGGAGAAGTTGGTGCTATACTGCTTGTGTTGATATGCCTATTCTGCTTTAATTAAAGGTATGACAGCTTTGCTGGGGATTGGGGCGGTCCCAGCATACCTATTTGAAATTTACTACACTCAGAGGACTGCTTTTTTCCTTTTACTTTACAGGTGGCTTTTACTGGCATCCATTTGATGATGATGATGAATTGCAATGAAAAAATAGCAGAAATTGGGGGAAAAGGAATACGGGACGAGGAGGCCCAAGTGGAGATTTTAATGTTCGGACATCTTATTTAAGAACAAGAATGAGAACCAAGTTGATCTGTATTCTGGTTCTGTTAATCCTCCAAGGCTGCTTTTAACAGAGATGCTGTACTGGTAATGACGGCTCTGAAATTAACTCCTTTTAGAGGTACTGCATCTACTTTCAGGGCTGCTTATATGCTCACACACTAACATATGAACAAGACTGCTGGTTTGGTCATTGGGGTAAGATTTTAAAAGTCTAATATTGGGGAGCTATAGAACTCTTTTTTGGTCCTTGATTTTTTGGCTTCATACATTACTAAATAATAAGTTGGTCTCCAGTTTTTACATGGAGCCTGGTCGACACCTATTCTCTTGCCTTGAACGTACTTACAATTAAGGACATCATGAAATGGGAGCCTTATATTGATGGTCTTATAAAATCAAATAGAAGTGCAGAAGGAATGAACAAAGGAAAAAAACACTATGGTTCTGAGGTGGTGGTGGGGAAGGTTAGGGAGAAAAAGATAGCATTCAGGAAGTATAAAGAATTACAGAAGGAGCAGGACAGAGAACTGTATCTGTTAAAGCAGAAGGAAGCGGTGAAGCCAGTCAAATTGGCAAAGGCTCAAACAGAAAAAGATAGCCAACTCAGTTAAGAAGGGGGATACAACCTTTTATATGTACATTAGGGAGCAACAAAAGACCAAGGGAGAGATAGAAAAGCTTAATAAAGGGGAGGGGAGGTGGGCAGAGGGTGACAGTGAAAAGGCAGAGATCCTTAATGAATATTTTTGTGCAGTATTCACAAAAAAAAGAGGAGGGAGAGGTACCTAAACCAACCAATGGAAGCACTCTGGATGGGGGGGTCACAGAAGAAAGGGTCCTGAAAGAACTCCTAAAACTCAAGTTGGGCAGAGCAATGGGGCCTGACGGGATTCACCCCAGAATTCTAAAAGAACTAAGGGGAGAAATAGTGACACCACTAACTACCATTTTTAACAAATCATGGGAGGATGGTGTGGTACCTGAGGACTGGAGGAAGGTGGATGTTATTCCCCTCCACAAACATGGGAGCAGAGCAGAGGCAGGAAACTACAGACCTGATGGTTTGACCTCAGTGGTAGGGAAAATTATGGAATCAATTCTGAAAGAAGGAATTGTTGAGTACCTGGAGGTCAACAGGGCACAGGACCCAAGGCAGCACGGATTCACAGTGGGGAGGTCACGTCAGATGAATCTAATAGATTTCTTTGATTGGGTGACCAAAGTAGTAGACCAGGGAGGGTCTGTGGGCATGGCCTACCTAGACTTTAGCAAGGCATTTGACACAGTCCCACACAAAAGATTAATAAACAAGTTAGCCTGCCTGGGAGTGGGTCCCAGGGTGGTAGCCTGGGTAAATATTTGGCTGGACAACAGGACGCAGAGTGTAATAGTAAATGGAGTCCACTCTGAGGAAAGGGGGGTTACTAGTGGTGTACCACTTGGTTCAGTACTGGGACTGGTCCTCTTTAACGTCCTTATAGGTGACATGGCGGAAGGGCTGGAAGGAAAAGTATGCCTCTTTGCAGATGACACAAAGATCTGCAACAGGGTTGATACACACAAGGGGGGGTGGAAAGGATGAGAAGGGACTTGGCAAGGTTGGAGGAATGGTCAAAAGTATGGCAGCCTAGATTCAATGCAAAGAAGTGCAAAGTAATGCACCTGGGAAACAAAAACCCATGGAAAGAGTACACAATGGGGGGGAGGTACTAACAACAACAAAAATGGAGCGGGACCTGGGAGTAGTCATATCAGATGACCTAAAGATAGGCAAGCAATGTGAAAAGGCAGTAAGGAGGGCTGGGGGGATATTGGGATGCACAGAGAGAGGCATCATCATTAAAAATACAGGAAGTTGTTATCCCTCTGTACAGACAGTTGGTGAGTCCCATATGGTGTACTGCATGCAGTTCTGAAGACCCCATCTCCACAAGGATATAGACAGGATGGAGGCAGTCCAGAGGAGGGCAATTAAATGGTGCAGGGTCTGCACCAGAAGCCATATGAAAAGAGACTAAAGGAGCTTAATATCTATACCCTAGAGGAAAGGAGGGAGAGGGGGAATATGATAGAAACTTTCAAGAACCTTAAAGGAATCAACAAAGTCCAAGAGGGTAGCATCTTTCAGAAAAAGAGATGTGCAAGAACAAGGGGGTACAATTTGAAGATAGAGGAGGGACAGCTCAGGGGCAATGTGAGGAAGTATTTTTTACAGAGAGGGTAGTGGACACAAGGAACAGCCTTCCACAGGAGGTAGTGGGGGTCAAAAACAGTGGGGGAATTCAAGAATGCATGGGACAGACATAAGGCAATTCTAGCAGGGAGTAGGAGGAAATAGGCTATTGGTTATCTAGGATCTGCAGCTTATCCGAAAGGTAGGGAAATGGGCAGACTGGGTAGGCCAAGTATTCCTTATCTTCCATCTAAATCTATGTTTCTATGACTCCTTTTCACTTTAATTAGCAATGGAGCCATAAGGTTTTAGATGAGGAGCTTCGAGACATTTTCCTTATCCTTATGGAATCTTGATACTGTCTATGTTTATACTAATTGTTTAACTCTTGAGCGTATATGGAGTTACATAACCCCCGCTAACCTTTGCTAATAAATTATGGATTATGGACTCCAGAGTATAACGGAGCCATTTAACCCCATTTGAGGATTGCTGAACTCCCTTTTGTGAATGGAGCCTTCCATTCTCAGTCTGCAAATTGATGGACTTCTACTGTAAGTATAAAAGGAGGTGTTTATTTTCTCTGATTGGAATCTATTTTTAACCCAGCTTGAAATTGTAAACACCTGTCCTTATGTGGACTCTTGGGGCTGGATTTAGGAACATGCTTGAATTATGCTCAAGTCCTAAGGACATATATAACAGTTTGAATTTTTAAGAAGGACTGTATTGTTTGCATGAACTAAAACAAAATGAAAAAAAGGTTTTGCATAAATGTTTGAAGGATATTTTAACATATACTAGGTTTTTAACTTAATTCAGTTTTTTATGTATTGTGTAGTGCCAGAGCGTTGTAATCATGCCTTGGAATATGTGAAACAACACTGTCCAAGAGATTTGTTAAATTGGGAGCTCTGACGATTAAATTCTTTAGTATGCACTGAGTTACCTAATTTGCTGAGCCGCTGCTCATAATCTAATTTACTGAAAAGACTTTGTTACTTTTGCACAGGTGTTGTTTGTCTTATGTATAAGGACCTCAGGGTCTTCCCTGAAAGCTTGGGAGAGGTATTTTTGTATAATACTGCAGGTTCGAGTGCATTTTTCTTAGTAGGGTGGGTATGGGGTGAAGAAACGAGTATAGATCAAATTGTGTATCACAGGATAGGACTAATTGTCATCCTACATTTTTGCCAGTGTACAAGTGTTCCAGGTTCTTAATTTCCAAGTTGGTGCCTACTAATTATAAATTGGTGGTACATAGTGGTAAAATGAACCTATAGTGTAATTACTCGGTGACATTCAGTGGGATACAAAATTGGTGGAGTCCTGTTAAGACATAAATGGACTATATGATACAATTTACCTCAGAAAATATCTGAAATGTTACATGTGTTTGTGGTAATTGGCCATGTGTTTTATGGAGATTCCTTCCCTGAAGTTTAGACATATTTTCTGGGTTATTTCCCTACATGTCGGACTGAATTCACTTAGTAGTCAAAAGGGAAACCATGTTTTAGGTTACCTCTGTCATGGAAAATGGCTTAGTTGGCTATAAAGATATTTATAAATAGTATAGCTGAACATGTATTGCTTCCATAAACTCCTAATTAGGCTCAATTTATACAGTACATGGCATTAATCTAAGTGATTATTTGGAATTTTAAGTATATATTTTGTATATTCTTATTTTTGATGTGATGGTTGATTGTATAACTGCTGTTTGTATCGTAAAGACTTATAGGCAAATGAATAAACTTGAAACTTGATGCACTTTAGGTCTTGTCAAGATATATAATGAGGATCCCTTGTCATAAAATATATGTGTCTGAACTTATGATCTGCATTACTGATATTGCAGGAGCATTTTGTTGTTTGTTGTTGTGTGTTTTGAACATAAAAAATAAAAATAAATTTTAAAGAAAAAAGTAAGTGGACAAATCAGGCAGAAATAATATTGTATTTTTAAGATTTGTCATGGGGTGGAGGGTGTGCACTGAATTCTCTGTTTTACCTGTGTTGTACCAAAAAACAGTAGCACCCCTAATGAAAAAGCAATTTAAAGTCTGTGAATGAGCTGAGGTTGAACATCTAATTGTGAGTTTGTTTATGCTTGGGGGTGGTATGTTTCTCTCATTTGTTAGCTTCTCACCAATTACCTGCACATTGGTTGGGGACTGCACCTTAATTAATTAAAGGAAGCCAGTTTAGGCAGTGCATCTTATACAAAAGAAGCCAATTCAGGCAATTACATTTTAGAATATTGACCCAGGCTAATGGGAGATCTGCCTTGACATTTGGTAGCTTAGCAACTTAACAGAAGGGCTCTGATGTGATCATCAAGAGACCCCCATGTATATTGGAGATAAAATAAGTGACCGATTTCAGCAGAAAGAATATGATGTTTGTAAGATCTGCCATGGGGAATAAGCACTGAATTCTCTGTTTCAACTAAAGTCTGTGAAAGAACTAGAGCTGAGCTGCTAATTTTGTGCTTGTTAATAGAATAAGATAGCTGCCTGAAGATACAAGCTGCGTCATAGCTGGGTTAACTGGAGAGGCATGGTAGTCTGTCATGAGCAGAGAGAAGCAAGTGAGCTGCTCCCATTATCATGGAACCAAAGCAGAACAAGACCAAACGGATCTGTGATGACTACATACCAAAGCAGGACAAGACCAAAAGGATCTGTGGTGACTACAAGGTCATCGTCAGCCATTGCATTAAACCAGAACCATACCTGTTGTAAAATGCAAAAGACCCATTTGCTGCACACTGGTGGGTTGCAAATTTTTTAGCAAACAGAACTGATATTTTGTCTACCAGCAGTTAGAGCTGGGGCCTGACTCAGAGTCATTCCTTATCATCGACACCTACAAGAGACTGTACAAACATCATTGCCTGGTCTATGCAGTTTTAATAGCACCAACAATTTTCCAGTATACAATAGACCAGATACTACACAGTTTGTACTGGGTCTCCTGATTCATGGATGATATTCTGTTTATAATAGTATCCCCCAAAGAACAGCTTCTGATGATGTTGGACCAGGCCAGACAAAATTGCAGTGGTATGGAGTGAAAGTAAAACTAGCCAACTGTCAGTTTCTCCAGGATCCTGTTGAGTACCTGGGCTACCAGATCAATGCCCAGGAGTTACACCCAACAAAGACATATGTGGCAGCAATTGTCAATGCACTGGTGACTACCAACATAACACAGTTATGGTCCATTTGGGGCCTGTTGAATTAGTATGGACTTTTCCTGGCTAATTTATCCACATTGTTGCAACTATTACATGACTTGCTTCGAAAGGATGTCAAGAGGAATTGGCCTCTAAAGTGTTTTGCAGTGTTCCAATTATTTTAACAGTGGCTACTGAACAGCAAAGGGCTAGTCCGCTACAAGCCTGAAAAGTCTTTTTGCTTGGCATGCAACTCACCCCATATGGAGTTCAGGTGGTCATTTTGCACATTCTGTGTTCAGAAGAGGATCACCCCATCAATCACTTCAAGGACCCTGACTTTCACCAAAAGGAATCATTGCAAAACTGAGAAGGAAGCTTTGAGCATAATTTTCAGGGTGTAGAAATTCCTCAAATATTTCTACAACAACAAGTTCACCTTACTAATGGATCACACGCTTCGACTGGCTATTCTCATGCCAAAGGCAGAGATTCTGATGATTGTAGTGCTAAGAGTGCAGCGTTGGCCTTTCAGTGTTCTCAGAATCATACAAACACAAACGCCCTATCCTCTCTAGCTATGGAAGTTGATAGGGTGGTGTTTCAACTTTCACATCTGTATGAACTTCCTGTAGAAGAGAAAGCCAGGCGAGATCCAGTACTCTCCAAGGTTCTGGACTTTACCCTAACTAGATGCCCAAGTTCATGAAGGATATAACTCTTCAGCTTTTCCTAGCCAAAAAGAATAAGCTGTCCACAGATCAAGGCAATGTTCTGTGGTGCAACTGTGTCATAATAACTCCAAAATTTCAGAGGTGATTGCTTGCTAACCTGCATGACTGTCACCTGGGAATCTGTAGGATGAAGGCTTTGGCTCAGCCTGGACTAGATGAAGACACTGAAGATCTGATCAGCAAATGTGCACCTTGTGTAGCCATCTGCACTCAACCTACATTAGCACCTCTTCATTCCTCATCCTGAGCACTTCATGTTGACTATGGTGAGGTGAACAGGTAGCCCTTCCTGGTGATGACTGCTGTTCATTCAAAGTATATTGAACTGCTTAAACTCAGTTCATGGCCATGGAAAGAACTTTGAGTCTTTTGTTTGCTTCCTATGGACTGCTATGAGAGTTGGTGTTAGACTATGGCCATCAGTTTTCCCCCATGAATTCCAACTGTTTCTGAAACAGAATGGCATCCTACAAATTCTTACATCAACTTACCATACAGCATCCAATGGTGTAGCAGAATGGGCTGTACAAGCATTCAAAATAACATGGTCAAAGCAATGTTCTTCAAAACAGAACCAGACAGTACCAGTCAACCAGAGGGTGGCACATTTTCCGTTTTCTTACAGGGATACTTCTTACACAGTAAAAGAGAAAACTCCGGTATCCAGTGATATTAGCCCCTCAAACTGAGTGACTCACTTTGAGTGACTCAGTTTGTGTGACTGTATGTACAGCAGTTCAGGAAGGAGAGCTATTATGGAAATGGCAAGGGTAGAAGGGCTAGAACGGCAATTGCAGGACACAGCGCAGGTAGGTGGGACATCACAAGAAGCAGGACATGGGAGATAGTTTGGGGAGGCAGTGCCAAGCTGGCCATGTGGGCTTGTGGAGCCAGAGTATACCTCCGGTGTGGAAGGTCCTGATCCTGGGTTGGTGCACTACTGTTTTTGGGTGGGGAATGATTTGGGTGTTGTTGTTTTTTTGTCAGAGTTGGTGCCTTACCCCACTTTCAGGCCCCCCCTCGGAGTTAATTATATTTAGAGGGGGGTGGGGAGCACAGCCCCGCATAGAACATAGGATAATGTATATTGGTATGGGCACCGATGTTGTATTCAGCATAGTGCATGGTTTCAGTTTGTGTTTTCAGCATTTGTGCACTCGCCCATAGGTGTGGCGCTGTTATGCATTCATTGTTATGACATAGAACAGAAAATACCTGTTCAGCTCTTTTTAAAATGGCAACCCTACACCAGTTATCACTGCTGAAGCCTGATCTGTCTCACACTGTGGAAAAGCACCATCTGCAGCAGTAGAGGGGACACAGTGGCATTTCTAGGTCAGTCTGGATCTTCCATCCGGGGTATAGAGTGATACTTTGGAACATCTGAAATCCAAACATCTCTGGATACCAGGCACTATGCAAAAGTATCTCAAATAAATTATCAGTAATTTGCTTAATCGGGGGCACACACAGAAAAGGCTGTTATTTTGTTTTTGAACATCACCTAGGTTTTTTGATACTGACAGAGTCCTGGTTAAATAAGAAAGTGGGGGATGAATTACCAGGGACTGAAAATGATTGTTTAATAAGGCAGGACAGGAACAAAAGAGGAGAGGATAATAGTTTACTGTCAAAACAAATACACCGTTAGGAGAAAGAAATTGCATGTCTCTTGTGATGTCTGTGAAATAGGGTTGAAATAAATATTTCTGGAGGAAAACCAGTACTTTTATTGGGTTGTTGCATACCACTTAGATTTTCTGCCTCTAAAATTGAAGAACTAGCAAGGTATGTATTGCCATTTGCTGAGACTCGTGAATTGCTCCTAATGGGAGATTTTAATTTAGGTTGGAGAAGTGAAGAAAAGTCAAAACACCTGCATAACACAGTCTTCACTTTAGGGCTACAGCAATTAATAAATGTACCCACACATATTAATCCCCCATCTCCCTCTGATGCAACTATGCTGCATCTGATCTCTACTAACTCTCCCTCCACTTATAAATATGCAGGTACCATAGTAGATGTAAATAGTGATCACCACACAATTTATTGTATCAGAAGAAGGTTGCAGTCAAGGAGTCCATCAAGGAAAATATAATATAGATCTACAAAAATGTTTTGATTATATAGATTTAATGACTGACTTGGACAGACAGACTTGGGAAAGACTGCACTTGATACCGGATAAATGAGTCCTGGGACTACCTGGTTTCGGAATTAGGTGCAAAGTACAATAAACACTTCCCTTTAAAATTAAGAAAATAAATACATAAAAAACTCAGCTACATGGTTTAACAGCTAATTGACACAATTAAAAAGAGAACAAACATAAGCTATGGGGTGGCTAATAACACGAATAGCCCAGAAAATGTGACAAATTTTTTTTTTTTTTTTTAGTTCGTTGACTGGGTAAGTGCACTAGAAAAATCCTGCCTATTTTCAGGCACGACCCAGAGGAGGGGGATACAGATGAATACCAACTGACCTTGAACCAGATTAAGTTGGTGGTATTTTTAGTGAATGAGGGAAATTTGGCCAGGACACTGGGGAAATTCCCTTACACTTTTTGATAAGTGCCATGGGATCTTTAACATCCACCTGAACTACCACCAGTCCAGGCAGATGGGACCTCGGTTTAACATCTCATCTGAAAGATGGCACCTCAGAAGTGCAGCATCCCTCTCATGCTGCACTACAGTGTCTGTACTGGGATATTAACCCAAGTGCCAGATGTGGGAACTGAACACACAGCCCTCTGATCTCCCAGCCTCAGAGGAGAGTGTGCTACCTACTGAGCCACTGACACTGTTAATGATAGGATAGCAAGAAGTTAGGAGTGTAAAAGAAAGATATTTTTTAGAACAAAACTAGGGAGCTGGCTGGTGATCCAAAAAATCTTGGAACACAAAGTCCTAAACAGAAAACAATTAGGTAAATGGAGAAATTAAAATAACAGATTATGACAATAGTTTCCTTAAAAAGAAGGATTTGCAAGACATGTTTAATAAGTGTTTATCAAGTTGGGGATTACTGATATAATGGCAGTTCCAAGGTAACGTAAGGAGATAACACATGGTGCTAGTGAGGATGGTAGACAATTTGCCTTCGAAGAAATAACAGAACAGGAGGTTTGTGAAAATGAATTAGAATTAAAAAGTGACAAAAGCTGTGGGCCAGACAACCTTACACCTAGACTGTTAAAATATGCAGCATTACAGATTTCAGGACTATTAGCCTATTTGTTCAATTTACAGACCAATCTCTTTATTTGAAGTGGTGGTTAAGGTATTGGAGAAAATAGTGGCAAGATAGTTGTGATCTTATTTTAGAAGATGGCAGCAAGCAGGACAAATTTCAATTTGGTTTCCATAGAAACCAGAGTACAGCATCCACTATGTCGAAGGTTTTGGGTGATGTCAGCAAGGCCTCAGAGCTTGGAAAAGATACTGGGGCAATTTTTGTTGACCTCTCCAAGGCCTTCAACATGGTGGATCGTGAGGTACCACTGGAGAAGTTGAGGGAGGTTGGTTTGGGGGAATAGGGCTTCACTCGCTGCTAGAGGGCCCCCCTTCCCACATCCAGGCCCAGAAGCGTGTGGACCGCCCACGCTACTCCAAGCCCACACCTCCCCTGCACCGGAGCAGGGGACGACCACTGATATTGCCTTTTTGACTTTGATAACTTTGCTTCTGCTGAATCATGCTTTCGCCTCATATTCTGGGCTTACCTCTTCCCGAGAGCTGGATTCCTCCCCTCGTGGCACAGCTCCAAGGTCTCCCGGGAATGCCGAGCGCTGACTCCGTGGACAACTGGAGTGTGATTTGGGTGCCAACTTTGAATTTTCTCCCTGGATCTCCCAATTGGCTGCCTGACCATGGTGATGCTCCGACTCAGGCTACTCAAAAAGGCCTGTCGGAGCCCCTGTGGGTCACTAGCCAGGACTGCAAGGACTCAACTGCTGGGGAAGCGAGGGAGACCTCACTGCTAGAGGGCCCCCTTCCCCACATCCAGGCCCAGAAGCACGTGGACCACCCACACTACCCTAAGCCCACACCTTCCCTGCACCAGAGCAGGGGACGACCGCTGATATTGCCTTTTGTTTTCTCCCACCCCGTTCCCTCCTCCCATTAAATACAGGAGAGCCACACCCACAGAGACACCCAAGCCAATCAACACAGCGTAAGTGGGGGAACACCTGCCATATAATTATAATAAGATACATCCTGTATGCCTGCTGATGTCAATGTACCCCTAGTCACTAACTCTCTGTACTACTGAGGATAATTCTTAATCTTTCACTTTAAAGATACTGTATTAGCTACCAATCTCTCCCAAAACTGTTGACTATATGAATTACTCTTTCTCTCTCTCTCTCTATGAATGCCTCACTTGCTCTTGTCTCTCTCTTACCTGTTGCTCCATATAGGAATAATGTGCTAACTGCCTTAGAGTTACAATTCATGAATAATATGCTGACTGCCTTACAGTAAGAATAACTGGTACTACTATACAGGGCTTCAGTAGATTAAGGTTTTTCTCCACACTTTATTACTCACTCAGACAATACTAAGTACCTCAATACAGTGCTGCAGTAGGCTAAGGTTTTTCTCCACGTTTTTATATAACAGCTATATAATATCTAAACAACTGCTAATCTTAATCCTATGCTACAGCTATATAAAATCTGAACCACTGCTTATCCGTGATCTTAAGCCAGTGACTGCCTGCCTTAGAGTAAAAATACATGGTCCTTCCACAAGGCAAGGTAGTAGCCTAAGGTTTCCCTACATTATTGGTACACAGTGAGGCAACATCTTAACAAGCTGCCAAACTTTAAACCTCAACCTTGGGACTGCTCTGTTAGCAGAAAACCCAAAGCCCCTAGTGTCTGCTGTCCCCCACACAGACCTAAGTCATATAAACTCGGAGCACCTTACCCCAACTGATACTGTGCAGATATAATCAAATCATGCCTGACAAAGTATATGCCTCCTCCCTTGCACCCTTGTGTGCTTGTAACCAAGGTGTCCCTCCCCCTAACAGGGGCGTACTCCTTGCTATAGTCTACACACTGACCCTACTCTGGGTGGACAGGCTCATTGACCCATTCCACCCCGAACCAGTGAGCAATCTGCACATGGCCCCCCTCCTCACAATTTTTATAGCAGCAACCCTATCTCAAGTATGACTACTCACTTCAAGGGGCATAAGATGGTAAAAAAGGGAGTATGCTATGACCTGCTTTACTACATGAGCAGGACGTATCGAAGACACCTCATCAGTATACCCTGCACTAATCTGCTCAGTTTACTAGTTGGGCTACTACTCCTGTCAGGAGATATCCAACCCAACCCTGGCCCGCATACCCAATACCTTGGTAGCATCCCCCCAGGACCCTCACTGGGCGGCTACCAAGGGTCTGAAGACTGCACACATGAACATATGCAGCCTCAGACCTAAAATACATGAAGTCCAAGCCTGGCTGAACGTCTACAAACCAGATGTCCTAGCCATCTTGGAAACCTGGTTAAAAGCCCACATCCTGGATCATGAGATACAAGTCCTGGGCTACAATAGTTACCGCAAGGACCGAGAATCCACAAAAGGGGGTGGGGTTCTAATCTATACAAAGGTTGACCTCTCAGTGTCACCCCTAACCCTGTAGACAAATCTCCCTGCAGAGGGAGAAAGTATATATATCGCATAACCCTAGGACAAGCCAAACAGCTACTGTAACAATTGGTTGTGTCTACCACCCACAAAAATCAGCCCTCCAATCCCTCGAAGCCAGCACTAACTCGCTCGCTAGCAAGGCAGCTACAGAGCAGCTTATCTTGGGAGACTTCAACATAAACTGAGCTCAGGATCCCGGCCAGGCTGCATTGTCCTTGACTCAAGAAGTAGGTCTGATGCAGGTCATTTCTGAACCGACCAGACTGAATTACAAAACTGGGAACCACACCGCCCTTGACTGGGCACTGGTGTCAAATCCCTCTAATATACAGTGTACGGGCACAATGGCAGACTCCTTGAGTGACCATTCCCCGATCTTCTGTACATGGAAAAACAGACCACCCAAGGTCCAGCCAAGAATCCTCTCTGCCCTAGACTTCTCCAAATTCTCAGAACTATAATTCAATAGCTACTTAAGTAGCCAGGACTGGAACCCCATAAATATTCTTCCAACTCTTTCTGAGACCTTGATATACTTCCAGGGTGAACTAACCACAGCTGCCAATCTCTTCACTCCTATGAAGAGACTGAGGGCAAAAGGCAGCTGCTACAAGTGGATCTCTCCTTCCCTCAAAGCCCTAATGGCTACTGGGGAAAAAGCCTGGAAAGAATTTAGGCTCTCCTCCTCACCGGCAGATCTTACAGAATACAAAGCCCTAAGAAACAAAGCCAAGAGAGCCATAAAACTTGCTAAGCGAGAGTATCTCACACACCTCCAGAAATCTAGCCTAGGCAACCCTAAGCAATTCTGGAGCCAAGTTAATGATCTGATCAAGGGCAGCAAAAAGCCTGAATCCTGCCCCATTGAGATCAATGGTCATCTCACAACTGACTCTTCTCAAATATCGGCTGCCCTAAACAGGCACTTCTCAGATCTCGAGGCCTATAAGACATGCCTGTCCCCCCCAACCTCTCCCCCAAGCTCAGCTGAAGCACCCCATATGGATTGACCCTTTTTTCACCTGAGACTGGCTAAATGGACTGAAGTCCTCACCCTCCTAAGGAACTTGAAACCCAAAGGGTCAGAGGGATCCGATGGGATCAACCCTCGGCTTCTCAAGGCAGGTACTACCTCCTTATCCTGGCCCATAACCATGCTCCTCAACAGATCACTGAAGGAAGGAGCAGTCCCTGACCAGTGGAAACACGCCAATGTCATACCAATCCACAAAGGGGGACTCAGGGAAAAACTAAACAACTATAGGCCTATCTCCCTCCTCTGCTCACTCGCCAAGGTGCAAGAAAGGCTAATCTACAATCAACTCAGAGACTACCTGGAAGCACATCTGCTCCTTGCCCCCACCCAACACGGATTCAGAACAAACCATGGTACTGATACCGCCCTCATCAACTTCTCGGATGAAGTGCTCAGGGCAGTTGACAAAGGGATACCCACTAGAGCAGTCTTTATAGACTTATCTAAGGCATTCGACCTCGTAGACCACAACTTGCTGCTACAAAAGCTGCAAAATGTTGGCTTAGACATTCATGCCCTTAAGTGGTTTGGGAGCTACTTATCAGGCCGGGCTCAGAGGGTCACATGGAAAGGCATCATGTCTGACCCGCTACCCCTAAAACAAGGTGTACCTCAGGGGTCAATACTAGGCCCCCTACTTTTTTCCCTATTTACCAACGACCTAAGCTCCTACTGTGGGGAGAGCTCAGTTGTACAGTATGCAGATGATACTGTCATCTTCCGACCCATGAGCGATGTGGCTACACTAGGCCCTATCCTCCAAAAGGATCTCACATCCCTAGAGACTTGGCTATGCGAGAACAGAATGGTACTCAATGCTGACAAGACCAAGGCAATGCTATTTGGGCCAAGATCCCTAGGACTCAACAGATGCTCATCCCTCTGCTTAACTACACTCTCTGGCAAAGCCATTAATGTAGTTCCTTCCCTTAAATACCTAGGCCTAACACTGGACCAGAATATCACATACAAGGAACACGTGGACCAGATCACTAGGACCCTGCATCGCAAACTCAGTACCTTGTACCGACTCAGGGACCAGCTCATCCCTGAGGCCAGGCTCTCCATTGCTACAAGTGTCCTGCTTCCTACCCTGACCTTTGCGGCCCCGATAATACAGGGCATGGGAAAGCAAGAGATAACCGGGATGCAAACCCTGTATAATAAAATAGCTCGCTTTGCTACCCAATACCACCCACGACGTCACCACTGCGACACTCTGGCCCAGCTCCGTTGGCCCACTTTGGTCACTCGTCTCCACTATCCCCTGCTTGCCCAGGACTACAAGCTTCTCAAACCCCATGCTCCGCCTAGTATAGCCAGGACCATAACCATCAAGCACAACCCAAAGAACTTAAGGACTTCAATAAGAACACTATTAGAAGTCCCTAGGGTAAGGACAAACGCCGGCGGGAGGTACTTTTCCTCCCAAGCACCCTGCCAATGGAACAAGCTCCCTCCCCCTGTCCAAGATGCCTCCTCAGACATGAACTTTTGCACCAGGCTCAAGTCCCATATGCTGACCCCAAGTGCATGCCACTGCCACAGTTCATAATGCTCTTTAGGTACTCCCCTCCTTCCAACACACCTTCTATTAGCAGAGCCAACCTACTACCCACCTCAAACTGTTCTTTTCACCTGGGGTCATATGCTACCTCCTGAATAAACAACATGCAAAGAATTTCCTTTTTAAACTGTGTCATGATGATAACCATGACTGTATCCACTGCTTCCTGTAACCTCTGCATGTTGTAACAGATAATGTATACGAAAGTTCTCTTTTTTGGTTCTTATTTCTGTATCATAACTAGTATTGTTATGCCGGTCACCCCTGAAAAAGGGACCTTCGGGGCCCAGTGGGCCTACCCAGTCACCAAAATGTAATAAATAATTAAATAAATTCTTGTTTAACAATTACCTTACTGGTAGAACTCAAAAGGTCTTAGTGAATGGGAGACATGTCAGGAGAACTGCTTATTAAAAATGGAGTCCCACAGAGGTCAGTATTAGGCACACTATTATTTACATTGTACTTTAAAGAGTCCAGGGGAGATCTCAGAGGTATAGACTATGATTTGTATGTAGATGATATGGTGATCTATACCTCCAGTGTCTCCATTTGGGCCAGTGCAATTACGGTTGCAGATGGACTTTAATGGTCTACAGTTATTTTTCCACCAGCTCTCTTTAAAAATAAATGAAAGCAAAACAAATGTAATGATACTTGGAACAGCCCAAAGATTAAATAAATTAAATACATGGTCATCCTCTTTAAAGAGAGAAATAGGACTGAGCAAGAAGAGAGGTACAAATGTTTAGGTTTTTGAATAGACAGCCAGGGATCAAGTAACCTGCACATTACAAAATTCATAAATAGAATTGGCAGATGTTTGGGAGCCCTCTATCAGAACAAAGGGTGCATGGATTTTGAGAGACTACAAGTAGAGCAAATACAAATTGTTCCCACTTTTTACTAAGCCAACATTGCTTATGAGTTCTATACAATGGGCAAAACACACAAGTTAGACATATTATTCACCAGACAGGCATGTGTTGTTTTAAACAGTTCATATGATATTCATAGTTTTGACTTATATAAAACAAGCATTTGCCAATGCCGAACGTTCGCTTGCAGGTATTTGCAGTGGTGTTTGGCACGTATGGCGCTTTACCCTAATGCCCTGTGCGATTGCTGGTATTTGCACAATAAATTTTCAGCATGATCTTTTTGTTACCCCATTGTGCGCTACATAGGCGGAAACACGCTTTGGGCAGGATATGAAAATGACAACTGTACTGCTCATAAGGAAGTGTGGTAAAATGGCAATGTTGAAAATCTGGAGTGGAAATATTGAAAATTGCAGACCTACGAGCGCATGGGAACTGTGTAACGACGTCAGAAACAGTCATTGTTAGAATTTTTTCACCAAATTGTCAACATTGGCATTTTAAAACCTCTGCTAATGAACAGTGTCACTGTAATTTTCTTACTGTGTCCCATACATTGATTTCACACACCGACTGCGCCATTGTGCACTACATGGGCGGAAACACGTTTTGGGCAGGATGTGAAAATGACAGCTGTACTGCACATAAGGAGGTGTGGTAAATGGCAATGTTGAAAATCTGGAGTAAATATTGAAAATTAAACTTACGAAGGCATGAGGAACTGCACAACGACGCCATAAAACAGTTATTTTTAGGAATTTGTTCACCAAATTTTCAACATAGCCATTTAAGATCTCTGCTCATGAACAGTGACACTGTGATTTTCTTAATGTGTCCCATACACTGAGTTTGCACAGCGACACAACATTGTGCACTACATGGGCGAAACACGTTTTGGGCAAGATGTGAAAATGACAGCTGCACTGCTCATAAGGAGGTGTGGTAAAATGGCAATGTTGAAAATCTGGAGTGCAAATATTGAAAATTCGCGAACTTACGAAAGGCATGAGGGAACTGCGTAATGAACACTCGTGAAACAGTCATTTTAGAATTTTGTCACCAAATTTTCAACACAGCCATTTTAAGACCTCTGCTCATGAACAGTGTCACTGTGATTTTCTTAATGTGTCCCATACATTGAGTTCATAACCGACTGCGCCATTGTGCGCTACATGGGCGGAAACACGCTTTTGGGCAGGATGTGAAAAATTACAGCTGTACTGCTCATGAGGAGGTGTGGTAAAATGGCAATGTTGAAAATCTGGAGTGAAAATATTGAAAATTCGCAAATGTACGAGCATGCGTGGGAACTGTGCAACGCACGCTCGAAAAACAGTCATTTTTAGGAATTTTTTCACCAAATTTTCAACATTGCCATTTTAAAACCTCTGCTAATGAACAGTGTCACTGTGATTTTCTTACTGTGTCCCATACATTGATTTCACACACCGACTGCGCCATTGTGCACTACATGGGCGGAAACACGTTTTGGGCAGGATGTGAAAAATGACAGCTGTACTGCTCATAAGGAGGTGTGGTAAAATGGCAATGTTGAAAATCTGGAGTGAAAATATTGAAAATTCGCAACCCTAGCTGAAGGAACTGTGCAACATGGCCATTTCCGATTCTGCTCGTGAACAGTGATACTGGATTTTCACGTCCCATACATTGAATTGCACACCGACTGTGCCATTGTGTGCTACATAAGGGCAGAAACACGCTTTGGGCAGGATGTGAAAAATGACAGCTGTACTGCTCATGAGGAGTGTGGTAAATGGCAATGTTGAAATCTGGAGTGCAAATATTGAAAATTGGCAAACGCATTGCCGCGCATAGGAATTGCGCACGCACGCTCATAAAACAGTCATTTTAGGAATGTTTTCACCAATTTTCAACATAGCCATTTTAAGACCTCTGCTCATGAACAGTGTCACTGAGATTTTCTTAATGTGTCCCATACATTGATTTCGCACACCAACTGTGCCATTATGCGTTACATGGGTGGAAACACATTTTGGGTGAGATGAAAATGCCAGCTGTACTACTCATAAGAAGGTGTGGTAAAATGGCAATGTTGAAAATCTGGAGTGAAATATTGAAAATTAAGAACCCACAGCTCGTGTGGAACTGCGCAACGCACGCCATAAAACAGTCATTTTTAGGATTTTTTTCACCAAATTTTCAATATAGCCATTTTAAGGCCTCTGCTAATGAACAGTGTCACTGTGATTTTTGTAATGCATCCCATACATTGATTTCGCACACTGACTGTGCCACTGTGCTCTACATGGGCGGAAACACGTTTTGGGCAGGATGTGAAAAATGACAGCTATACTGCTCATAAGGAGGTGTGGTAAAATGGCAATGTTGAAAATCTGGAGTGAAAATATTGAAAATTCATTTAACTTATTTGTGCCCAGTGAGGGAACTGCGTAATGCACGCAGTCAGAACAGTTTATTTGACTTTTACCATTTCATGTTTTTAGATTCTTTCATGAATGATAAACATTGCCGCGAGATATTTGCCTAAAGGGTGATTTTGCCAGTGACTGCAAAATCACCCTTCGGGCCCGAATAACGCCATGACAGTGACAT